>OX451739.1:1250173969-1251375170 GCA_948472305.1 Vicia faba
GAACAGATTTTGAAGTACAGGGCGCGCACGTGTTTGTTCAAAGGACAAGGATGAAGTGAAGTGGGCCTGGCGCGCTTGGGATTGTTTCTTTCTGCACCCCCTTTTTGCTTTTTGCACCCCCTTGGCCCATTTACTATATTTTGTATTATTTTTCATTTCTTTTATATTTTCTGACTTTATTATTTTTTTTTCTTGAACATAAAAAACCAAAAATATTTTCTTAATTTTTGCATTTTTATTTTATTATTTTTATTATTTTTTTGGGCATAAAAATAGTTTATTAATAATAATATACTTTATTTTCTTGAATAAAAATTGTAAATAATATAAAAATATTATATATTTTTATTTTTATTGTTTATACACTTAAAATCATATTTTCATACATATTTCAATTTTTAACATTTTTGAATATATTATTATTATTTTTCTTAAATAAAAGGATAAATAAATAATTAGGAAACATTATTTTCTTAAAACAAAAAATTAGGGTTTTCACCCTTTCAAAAATAATCATTTTATTTTCTTATTTTTTAAGACATTAAATAAATTCATTTTTACATACATAAAACAATTACAAAAACATTTTTGCATATTTACATTTTATTGTACATTTAAATAATTGTTCATTTATTTATTGTATAAATTCAATTGGGATGTAATAATAAATTAGGGTTTTAGTTTTGTGCAAATACCCCCAATTCAAACTTGTACCCCCCTTCCCATAATATTGTTGTAATAGTCTAGATTTACTTTTCGTATTTTATTGCTTTTATATGTATGTTTAGTAAATTAGGGTTTTGTATGCAGAGACCAAAAATCAAACAAATAGCATGACCTAACACAAGACAAAAATGCATGAAAAATGACAACACCTTGCACACAAGCACCCCTAGGGTTTCATCCACTTTGTTGCCTTAAAACATGGCCATGGTATGTGTGATACGGTGGGAAAGAACTGACTGTTTTTTGGAATGCTGGTTTGCGTTTTGCGTTTGTTTTCGTAAAATGTCGCGGTAAGCAAGAGTTGCCACCGTATTTTATTTTATCCAACAAGGAAAGGAAAAAAGCACAGAAAAATTCCTTTTTCGAGATGTTTCTCGGGTTCGGGGGGTAGATTATAGAAAGGGAAGGTGTTAGCACCCTTTCTATCCGTGGTTATCCACGGACTCTTAGGTATTTGTTCATAATATTTTCAAAATTTGCTTTTCTTTGTGTTTGTGGGATCGAAAAGAGTTTCTGTTTTGAAAAGGAGTGTAAGTGTGAAATTTTTGTTTTGTTTTGAAAGAGCAAGTACTTAAGAACCATCTACCTACTCAAAAAAGGAATTGTTCTATGCTATCTTCCTTTAGACAATGCTATCCCACTATTTATGAGTAGGTAGCATCGTCGTTGGAGTTTAAGGGTCAATTCGAATTTAGGGACTTACAGTCACCAAAGCAATGTTAGGACGCCTTAGCGGTAACCCTAATGTCTTAGATCATTTATTTTGAGGCAACAATATCTGAGGCAACGGTTTCGAGGCGACTATGATCTTTGGACAAGAGGGCGACCTCTAAAGTGACCTATACTTAATGACCGTGTACGAAGGCAACCAAGTGGGGTGTACCCTAAGAGTGCACATGTGTGAGTGTGTCGTTTTCAGTTAATTTTGTCTTTGTACATGTTAATGGTTATCTATGTTGATTTTAGGTTAAACATTCAATCTTGTCATGCATACATATTATCAATCATCTAACAGTTATATAAGTTGCGGAAATTAACTTGCGGAAATTTAACTAACTATTACAAGGCGTCGGGTATTTACATCGCCAAAAGCAACCCTTTGAAATTTAAATGCGGAAAATAAATAAAGCGATATAATAATTAAATGGTCCTAATTATCTATTACATTCCGGGAACAAATACAATATTAGATAAAAGAAAGTAAATCGCGTGCGGAAATTAAATTGGGTGCAAGTTTAGGGTTTTGACCCTTTTTTGAAAGAAAGTATCTTTTTTTGTTATTTTTGAATTAAGAAAGAAACTATCCTAAATTAATTATTAAATTAATAAATAAATAAATAAATTAATAAAAATAAATATTTTTTGGATTTTTAATATTTAAAGAAAGAAAATAAAATTAATCAATGTTAATAAAAACCTAATTATGTCTAAGTTAATTTTAATTATTTTACAAAAATGTGAAAGTTATTCTAATTAAAATTCTAAATCAATTAATTAATGTTTATTAACAAAAATAAAAGTTAGAATTTAATTTGATAAAGAAAATTTTTTGTTGTTTTTATTTATTTTTTAAAGAAGAAAAGAAATTAAATCCTAAAAATTAAATGCTAAATTAATTATTAAATAAATTAATTAATGAAAAATATTAAATGACATATTTTTGGAGTTTTGTTAATTTAGGAAAGAAAATAAAATGATTAAATTAGTGTTAAAAACCTATTGATTTCTAATTAATTTTAAATATTTGTAAAAATCATTTAAAGTTATCTAACATTAATATCCTAATTAAATTAATTTATATTTATTAATAAAAAATAAAATTCTGAAATTTAATTGGACATAAAATATTTTTGTGATTTTTTTGATGAAAATAAGATTAATTATTTGGTTAGTAAAATAAATAAGAAATAAATAAATTGAAAATATAAAAAAAAAATAAAGAGTGAGAAATGGGCCTGAAACAACACTTTTGGGAGGTGTAAAGAGCATTCCTGAGCCCGGATCTTCGAAAGCTTCATGCTCTAACTATGGTATTTTTTTTATTCTTGCGTGGTACCTATGATTCAACCATCCATAACTGTTCTATATAAACTCAAACAAACGTTAGCATACCATAAAATGTAATTAAAATTAGAGATTCGAAATTTAAAATTTTACCAAACCGATGGGTGTGCTAGGCGTGTGATGGATTGTTCTTGGGCCTTGTAAGACTCATGAGGACTTCAAGAGGATGGTTTGAGGCTTGATGTCAATTGCGAGAGGCCGGAACCTCGAGATATGACTTGCATCAATTCTTTGATTTCTGGAGAGCTTTTTGAAGAGCTTTTAGAGAACTTTTTGAAGAGCTTTTTGAGAGCTTTTTAGAGAGTATTTTCGTCCCTTTCAAGCTTATATGGCTCTATATTTATAGAGGAGAATGAGGAGACAAGAAAGCATGGAAAGAATCTCCCTCATAATGTTGTGTTTTAAGACCATGATCAAGATTTGAAAAAAATGCCATACTTGATGATTCTCCATTATTAAACCTTCCAAATTTGATTTGATTCAATCTTTTTGCACATGATTAGGCTTGATAAGAATTTGATGGTGGTCATGATGATGATTAAGTCCTAAAATGGCCAAAAATATATCAAGCAATCAATATTTGGATTTAATTTGATTTAAAATGAAATAATTCAATAAAAAATCAAATAAAATAATAAAATAGATAAATGGACACAAGGCTGAAGCTAGGACACGTGTTTAATGTGGAAAGTTCAAATAAAGTGGAAAAGAATGGGCCCATTTGACAAACTTTGAAGTTTTGGGGATATTTGACTTTTGGCAATTTTGCAAAAATGGCCAACTTCAACAATGCATAACTTCTTCAATTTTGAACTTTTGGAAGTGTTCTTAGACTTTTTAGAAAGCTTGAGATGTCCTCTAACCAACCCTTTTTGTCTCATATCATTTTGATATTCCATTCCCAAGTTATAAGCTTTGGAAACAAAAGGTGTTTTTGTTTAGTTTCAAAAATGACCTATAATGTCCAAATTTATAACTTCTTGTGAGTGCATTTTCTGATCTTGGGGTATGAAGATGGATTGTAGGAAATTGCATCCTCTTCAAAATGATCTTTGGATGGGTCAATTCTAATAAAGTATGAGAAGGTTATGCTTGGTCAAAGTTGAGTTGACTTTTCCTACAAAACCCTAATTTAGCAACTTTTGAGTCTTGATGAATTTTGAGCAATCCTTGATGAATCATGATCAACCCTTGATCAAATGATGAAATATCCTTCAAAATGAGAATGTTGACAAAAAATATTGAGGTTTGACTGTATTTGGGTCACAGTTGACTTTTGCCCTGGCACAATCGATTTTTGGACCCTTTGAGCAATTGACTGAGCAAACTTCCTCTGCAAGGCTTGAAACTTGACATGGATAACCTTTAGAACATATTAGGACATTGGGGAACACTTGAGGTCATTTGGACTCAAGGGTCTTGATGCAACACAAAACCCTAATTTGAGGTTGACTGCCTTAGGAGATGACTTGTTTGACCCACTCTTGAGAAATCTTGATCCACTTGGAGATTTTTCTTGCAATGTTTGGATAAATATGAGAGGGAAAATTTTGGGGTACAACAGCTGCCCCTGTTCAATCTTCTTAGACCTGAGGATATAGATTGGCTTTCGTGCCTTTCGTGATCCGAAGGTGGAAGATGATTGAACACTAGAGTGCCCAGAAATTTGCACTCGCATGAAGTGGTATCAGCCTTGTGATGTCGGGAATGGGCTTACGGATGCTATTTGGAGACTGTTGATAGGAGGTCTGAACTTCGACTGGAATAGGAATCAGGGAGATCTTAGCGTCGACCTAACTGAACCAGAGAAGGTCTTGGATTAACTTTGGCTGGATAAGAATCAGAAAAATCTTAGGATCGATTTAACTGAACCGAATGAAAGTCTTGGAATATCTTCAACTGCAATACAAATCAAATAGATCTTAGGGTCGATCTGACTGAACCAGAGAAGGTCTTGGATTAACTTTGACTGGATAAGAATCAGAAAAATCTTAGGATCGATTTAACTGAACCGGACGAAAGTCTTGGAATATCTTCAACTGGAATACGAATCAGGGAGATCTTAGGTTTGATCTGACTGAACCAGAGAAGGTCTTGGATTAACTTTGACTGGATAAGAATCAAAAAAATCTTAGGGTCGATTTAACTGAACCAGACGAAAGTCTTGGAATATCTTCAACTGGAATACGAATCAGGGAGATCTTAGGGTTGATCTGACTGAACCAGAGAAGGTCTTGGATTAACTTTGACTGGATAAGAATCAGAAAAATCTTAGGGTCGATTTAACTGAACCAGACGAAAGTCTTGGAATATCTTCAACTGGAATACGAATCAGGGAGATCTTAGGGTCGATCTGACTGAACCAGAGAAGGTCTTGGATTAACTTTGACTGGATAAGAATCAGAAAAATCTTAGGGTCGATTTAACTGAACCAGACGAAAGTCTTGGAATATCTTCAACTGGAATACGAATCAGGGAGATCTTAGGGTCGATCTGACTGAACTAGAGAAGGTCTTGGATTAACTTTGACTGGATAAGAATCAGAAAAATCTTAGGGTTGATTTAACTAAACCAGACGAAAGTCTTGGAATATCTTCAACTGGAATACGAATCAGGGATATCTTAGGGTCGATCTGACTGAACCAGAGAAGGTCTTGGATTAACTTTGAGTGGATAAGAATCAGAAAAATCTTAGGGTTGATTTAATTGAACCAGACGAAAGTCTTGGAATATCTTCAACTGGAATACGAATCAGGGAGATCTTAGGGTCGATCTGACTGAACCCGAGAAGGTCTTGGATTAACTTTGACTGGATAAGAATCAGAAAAATCTTAGGGTCGATTTAACTGAACCAGACGAAAGTCTTGGAATATCTTCAACTGGAATACGAATCAGGGAGATCTTAGGGTCGATCTGACTGAACCAGAGAAGGTCTTGGATTAACTTTGATTGGATAAGAATCAAAAATATCTTAGGGTCGATTTAACTGAACCAGACGAAAGTCTTGGAATATCTTCAACTGGAATATGAATCAGGGAGATCTTATCGTCGATCTGACTGAACCAGAGAAGGTCTTGGATTAACTTTGACTGGATAAGAATCAGAAAAATCTTAGGGTCGATTTAACTGAACCAGACGAAAGTCTTGGAATATCTTCAACTGGAATACGAATCAGGGAGATCTTAGGGTTGATCTGACTGAACCAGAGAAGGTCTTGGATTAACTTTGACTGGATAAGAATCAGAAAAATCTTATGGTCGATTTAACTGAAACAGACGAAAGTCTTGGAATATCTTCAACTGGAATACGAATCAGGGAGATCTTAGGGTCGATCTGACTGAACCAGAGAAGGTCTTGGATTAACTTTGACTGGATAAGAATCAGAAAAATCTTAGGGTCGATTTAACTGAACCAGACGAAAGTCTTGGAATATCTTCAACTGGAATACGAATCAGGGAGATCTTATCATCGATCTGACTGAACCAGAGAAGGTCTTGGATTAACTTTGACTGGATAAGAATCAGAAAAATCTTAGGGTCGATTTAACTGAACCAGACGAAAGTCTTAGAATATCTTCAACTGTAATATGAATCAGGGAGATCTTATCGTTGATCTGACTGAACCAGAAAAGGTCTTGGATTAACTTTGACTGGATAAGAATCAGAAAAATCTTAGGGTTGATTTAACTGAACCAGACGAAAGTCTTGGAATATCTTCAACTGGAATACGAATCAAGGAGATCTTATCGTCGATCTGACTGAACCAGAGAAGGTCTTGGATTAACTTTGACTGGATAAGAATAAGAAAAATCTTAGGGTCGATTTAACTAAACCAGACGAAAGTCTTGGAATATCTTCAACTGGAATACGAATCAGGGAGATCATAGGGTCGATCTGACTGAACCAGAGAAGGTCTTGGATTAACTTTGACTGGATAAGAATCAGAAAATTCTTAGGGTCAATTTAACTGAACCAGACGAAAGTCTTGGAATATCTTCAACTGGAATACGAATCAGGGAGATCTTATCGTCGATCTGACTGAACCAGAGAAGGTCTTGGATTAACTTTGACTGGATAAGAATCAGAAAAATCTTAGGGTCGATTTAACTGAACCAGACGAAAGTCTTGGAATATCTTCAACTGGAATACGAATCAGGGAGATCTTATCATCGATCTGACTGAACCAGAGAAGGTCTTGGATTAACTTTGACTGGATAAGAATCAGAAAAATCTTAGGGTCGATTTAACTGAACCAGACGAAAGTCTTAGAATATCTTCAACTGTAATATGAATCAGGGAGATCTTATCGTTGATCTGACTGAACCAGAAAAGGTCTTGGATTAACTTTGACTGGATAAGAATCAGAAAAATCTTAGGGTTGATTTAACTGAACCAGACGAAAGTCTTGGAATATCTTCAACTGGAATACGAATCAAGGAGATCTTATCGTCGATCTGACTGAACCAGAGAAGGTCTTGGATTAACTTTGACTGGATAAGAATAAGAAAAATCTTAGGGTCGATTTAACTAAACCAGACGAAAGTCTTGGAATATCTTCAACTGGAATACGAATCAGGGAGATCATAGGGTCGATCTGACTAAACTAGAGAAGGTCTTGGATTAACTTTGACTGGATAAGAATCAGAAAATTCTTAGGGTCAATTTAACTGAACTAGACGAAAGTCTTGGAATATCTTCAACTGGAATACGAATCAGGGAGATCTTATCGTCGATCTGACTGAACCAGAGAAGGTCTTGGATTAACTTTGACTGGATAAGAATCAGAAAAATCTTAGGGTCGATTTAACTGAACCAGACGAAAGTCTTGGAATATCTTCAACTGGAATACGAATCATGGAGATCTTATCGTCGATCTGATTGAACCAGAGAAGGTCTTGGATTAACTTTGACTGGATAAGAATCAGAAAAATCTTAGGGTCGATTTAACTGAACCAGACGAAAGTCTTGGAATATCTTCAACTGGAATACGAATCAGGGAGATCTTATCGTCGATCTGACTGAACCAGAGAAGGTCTTGGATTAACTTTGACTGGATAAGAATCAGAAAAATCTTAGGGTCGATTTAACTGAACCAGATGAAAGTCTTGGAATATCTTCAACTGGAATACGAATCAGGGAGATCTTAGGGTCGATCTGACTGAACCAGAGAAGGTCTTGGATTAAATTTGACTGGATAAGAATCAGAAAAATCTTAGGGTCGATTTAACTGAACCAGACGAAAGTCTTGCATAGTTGTAGTTTCCTTTTGAGGGGACTACCAAGTCATATGAGTAGTCAACGGTGTTTATTGATCCGTCTTTCCCTGAAACGGTAAAGAGTCAGTTATATGCAATGTCATGATGTATGAAATGTATGATATATATCAAGCAATGATGCTCTCAACATAAATGAGATTGTATGGTATGATGCGTATATGCATGTATCATGATGTATGGAAATGTAATGCTTTAGCTGGGGAAAATAAATCCCGGACAACTGCTGGAGAATAGAGTTGAATTCTTCGTTTCCGCTAGGGATGACGAACGAAGATGATTGTGAGAATAAACCTGCAGGAGAAGATAACTCCATTGAGGAATAAACTGATGAGGAGATTACTCTGTGGGGAAGAGATGTTCTGCTGAAGATTCCACTGATAAATTCGGTCGGGATGAATTATCGTTGTTGGTGATATTGAATCCTATTGGGGATTGAATTCCTGTTTGTGAAAGGAAAGAACTCCGCTGGGGACGATCTTTCAGATGCCGCTACATTGGGGATAACCTGTTAGACTCTAATAGGGATAATCCTTTGAGCTTTGCTGGGGACAAACTTCCTTTGAACTCGGCTGGGGAGATTTATTTTTGTACTCCGCTGGGGATAAACTTCCAGAGTCTATTGGGGATGATTCTTCAACTCCACTGGGGAAGCTTTTTCAGACTGCGCTGGGAAAATTTTAACTCCACTGGGGATATCTTGTATTCTGCCGGGGAATATTTTTATACTCTGCTGGGAAATATTAAGACTGTCGGGGATATTAAGCCTTTTCAGTGTTGATGGTAGATAAACTCTGTTTGGGGAGAATATTACCGACTCATTCACATTTGTAAGCCTCGGCTGGGGAGAGCTATCTTTATTGTCTTACTCTGTGGGGAGTGAATGTTATTGGGACACGTGCTAAGGATATGACGATGGCTTGTATCGAGACTTTTTTGCCCCTGTTTCTGTGGGAGAAGGTGCTTGTGGAGGCCCTGTGGATCGAGTATTATCCCCACCTATGAGGTTCTTGGTATCTTTCGGTCAAAATGACAAGTCTTCTTCTGGTAGGCCAGTGACGAGATGACGAGACATAGTCGTACGCTTTGATCCCTAATTTTTGCCTGGACCGCCCTTTCGGGTTTTCAGTCCATCGGGATACCCTTTTTTTCCCAAGCCGCCTTTTCAGGTTTTCGACTCGCCGGGTGTACATATTTTTTCATTTTCATCTCTTATTTTTTCCTGAACCCTTTTGGTTTGCCAGGAAGCCCTTATTTTTGCCTAGGCCAGTCAACCTAGCGGGTCTTTGATTATGCGTAGTACTTTTTTGACTATGTCCATGCTTTCAGAGTGTAGGGAGTTGTCACTGTTAGTAGCGTCGTGTTGCCATACTACCAGAAGATGTTTAATCATGCAAGATTCATTGATGGAATTCATGTTCAATGCCCCAAGTGACTCAGATGGAGATTTGCCCTTGGCTATTTGGCATCTTTGAGAGATTCTCTGAATCTTGACTTGACTGCCCCAGATGATGGACAATGATCATGACGTTCCCCTTAGTTGGAAGTGTTTTTTCCACTCGAGGTGACCCTTTTTATTGAAAAGGTTTTTTGTTCACTAGATATTCGTCGTGCGAATTTCTCTATTGTTTGAACAAATAGTCATATGCAAACAATGTTATTCTAATGATGCAACGCTTATGTCTGTCTTGAAATTTTTGAAAATGCATTTTTTAGTAAAACAGGCAAATTTTGTAAAATGTGACGTCAACTCAAGATTTACAGCAAGCCCTACAGGAGTCAGGATATCGTTTGTAATAGTATGCTTTCGGACTAACCCATGCTTCAGCTAGGACTTTTTAAGGGTTATAACGTGGCCTGGTTCATGGTTTAAGAAACAAAGGATAAAGGCTCAAATTTTATTTGTACCCACCCGTTCTTTGTGATGTTCTTCGATCCTAAACTCAGCTAATCGTGCATTAGATCCCATTTGAGTCTTTGCTCTGATATACCAGTGATGGTTCGGATACTGACAATTTATTTTGAACAGGCAGTCATTTTGTTGAGAGTTTTCAAGATCTCTTCCTTTTTGGTTTTTATTATCCCTGTTTTTTGCATGAACTGTTTCTTTTTGTGATTACAGTCAGCGGGATTCCCCAGTTTTTCTTAAGTCTCCTTCACAGGTTTTGACTTATTGGGCTTTTATTTTGAGAGATAATGACTGCCTGTCCTTACGATTATACGGAACCAACACCGTCTTTTGTTTCGGAGGGACTTCTTTGATGCCATTAATTGTGCACCTGGATCAACTGAGAAAACTATCCTGCCCCAGGTTATAATTAAGGGTTTTAATTTGTGAAAAGAAAAACTCCAACTTCTTTGGCTTAAAGGGGTTGACTAGGGATTATCTTCCTTATAATTCCACTGTTTAGGATTTGAAACAATGCATGTACCTCGTCAGCGGGGTCTATTCAAAAGCATACTGTAGAGATTTTGATATCATTTTCGTCGTCCTCCCTTAAAGGCTTAGAATTTTTTAATCGAGAGTTGATCATCACAAAAAATGAAAGCAATTTAAATATAGTGAATACAAATGGATTGATTCAAAACAGACATATGCAATGCATTGATAAAGTAATAAAGTTTGACATTGTAGCGATAAAAAAAATGTAGCGGGGTAAATCGGAGATCGAATTATTGATTAATTCATCTCACAAAAGCAAGAGTCGCCACCGCGCTTTATTGTTTCCAAAGGAAAACGGAAAAGAGCGAAATAAAACCCTAAATATGCAATGTAAATACTAATAAAAATACAAAGCGTTTTTGAAAAGAGATCTTATGGTTCGGGGGTTGGTTATACAATGGGAAGGTACTAGCACCCAATGTATCTATAGTACTCTATAGGAACCTTTTGAAATATCTGTTTTATTTAAAATTGATTGCTTGATTGAAAATAAATCGTTTTGGCCGAAACGGGATACAGACGGTTTTTTGAAGTTGCAACGACCTAATGTCGAAGTTTTTGCTTAAAGGGCATAAATTTGAAAAGGGTGAATATTTGAGGAAAAATTATCCTAAGTTTTAATGAAATGCGAAAGTTCGCGCAGTTAGACTTGAGGACATGAAGTCAACAAATTTACTGTTTTTTCCTTTGGATTTAAGCATAAACCGAATAAACAAATAAATACACGGACAAAATATGCGAATAACGATTAAATAACGATAATCTAAATGATGCGAATAATGCGTTTTTTTATGATTTTTTGTTTAATGTTAACAGGACGAAAGTATTTTTACGCATTTTGATAGGGATAAAAGCAAGAGAATTATTTAACGAGGACGTAATGTTTTTTTTTAGTTTTAAGTTATTAAATTTTTGATATATTTTGATATTAATATTAATAAGACAAGAAAATGAGTTAATAAAATATTTTTTAGTTTTTTCTATTTTTTATATGTTTTAGGATTTTTGTTTGATAACGATGTAAGAGGAGAATTAATTAATTAATTAAAAAAATAAAATGTCTACAACCTTAAATTCTATGTTTTTTATGTATAAAAAATACTTATTTAAAAAATTAAGGGGGTTCCAAATTAAGTAAAAAATTAACAATTTACCTTAATGAAATAAAAATAAAAATTCTTAAATTAAATCCAAAATTAAACTAAGAGGTCAACTAATTAATAAAAACCTAGTTAGACATATCTTTGTTTGTTTTTTAATATAATTATCAATTAATTAACATAAATAATAATTCTACAAAAAGATTAGAAAAAAAATAACAAAAGGTGAAAAAAGAAAATGTATCAAAATAAGACAAGCAAAAGTAAATGGGCTAGGTAGCTGAAGGCCCAACGCAAGAATTCATAAATGAGAGGGGGGTGCAGAAGCAGGTCGTGGGCTTTAAGGAGAAGAAATGGGATGAGGCCCATAAGTTTGTCAAAGTATTAGGGTTAATTTGTTTAACATAATGAGATTAGGGTTTTGTTTTGTTAGGCAGAAACGGCGCGTCTCTTCTTCTCTTTGATCCTCCTCACGTTTTCTTCTTCACACTTGCCTCTGCATTTGCTAGCTCTCCTTGCCATGGCCACCCACTCCAACTCCTCTTCCCTCCAGCTGAACGAGAAAAGGGACGGCTACGGATTTGGTAAAACGCTATTGATTCAACTCGTTAACGCTTAATTCGTTTGCATGTTGATTCTGATTCCACAATGTTCATTCTGTTTGATCTTTATTGTTGATTCTTATGTTTGATTGTTAATGTTGATTGAGGTTCCAAAGAAGTAAAAAGGAGAGGGGATCGTTACCTAGGTGGAGACGGAGGAGGAGGCCGGGAGCGAATGAGGCTAGACGGCGAGGAGAGGAGAAACGCGAGCTCACCTCGGTGACCGGTATTTACGTGATTGTCTTCTTCTTCTTGTTGAAACTGTACTGTGATGCTTCTTCTTCTTCGTTTGTCTTCGTACTGTACTTCTGTTTCTCTTCTTCTTCTTTGAACATGCTGCTGTACGATGTGTGTTGGCCCGTGATAATGTTTTTTTTTTTAGGCTTTGAGTTATGCACTTTGAATGGCCAGTGATGGTAACACTGAGGCCTAGCTTGTTGCCTTAGGAGTTGGTTCTGGCTTGAATCGTTTCAGGTTTTTGATTGATGATGTTCAGGCTTGAGTAATAGATTTGACATGGTTATGAGTATGGTGATTTCGTGTTGGTTGGACAGGTTGATGGAAACAGGGGCATAAGTCTTTTGCTAGGCCATCTTGGTGGTGTGGTTTGAATTGATTCTTTGTGTGATATTGTTTTTTGGTATGATGTTGGCTTGAAGGCTCAATCAGTTTTTTGCAAGGTTTAAGCCATATGGTTGAAAAAGTTTTTGACAGTATTGGGATAATTATGCAGGTCTGCTGAGCTTTGTGTGTTTTTTCTGATAACTATTTTTCTCTAAGTTCTTTTTGAAGGCTTGGATATCTGATATGATATTGATTTCTTTTGGTTATTGTTATAACAATTTCCCTCTCTTGTTTACGTTACAGGCTGGAAGTTTTGAAAATGCTTTCCCTCTTCCTGGGCATTCTGCACTAGACTGTCATCTCCAATTTGTTTCTATTCTTCTTTTATGTTTTTATCTCTACTGGCTATATTTTACAGTTTGTCTTGTATATCCTTTTTCTGCCTATGCCAAGCCTGTAAAACCCACACTTCTCCCTCTCTTTTTCTCTCAGTTCAGCTTTGACAAAAATGTGATAGGTTGTACTTTTCTGAAATTGCAAATGGCCAGAAAATGATGAAAATGAAATGTCCATATTGCTTGCATATGTAGTTAAACTGCATGTTTTTGACCTCTAATGCAATAGCTTGCTTTGTTTTCTACTGTGTGGGCATAGGTTTACGTTAGCATGCTTGCATATGTAGTTCATGCAGGGGCTTTGTATGCTGTATGTTTTTGAAATATGGATTTGGGATTTTGAAAAAATGAAGTTAATTTAAAACATGCAATTTTTGGACAAAAATAAACTTGTGCATTCATTTAAAATTCCTTTCTTTTTTGTGAACCGGGAGAAATCCCGTGATTTGCAAAAAAGAGTAACTGATTCCGGCCATTGCTTTTAATGATGAACCTTAAATAATTTTGCTTTTTTAATTATTTATTCGAATTCTAATCTCTTTTAATTTTGCAGGTAACATTAAGTGAGCAGACAAAAACGCATTGGATCGGAAGTTTTAGAATTAGGAATATTAGATTAGTTTTTTTATTTCATTTTAGCTTTGTAAATTTATTATTGTAATTTTGTTGTAATAGATACAATGTTTACATAATAATTGTACAATTAGAAAAAATGAATAAAAAAAATCCAATATTCGCCAATTAAGTTCTTCTTTCTCTTTAATTATTTATTTTATCGTTTACAATTCTTTAATCATATAATAATTGAAAATGAATTTCAATTACCTACATTCAGAATAATAAACAGATAAATAAATAAGTATCATTGATTAATTAATAGCCTCAATTATTTAATTCATCATCCATAACTTTCTAAATTATAATAATTAAAATAGGGTTTCAATTATTTAATTTAGAATGACAAATGATTAAATAATCGTTATTGACCAATGAACTTTTCCGAATATTTATTATATTATTCATAAACCTTTAAATTATGCAATAACTAAGAATAAATTCCAGTTATTTAAATTTAAGATAGTGAGTAATAAATAAATACTGTCCGCACAATTAATGCGCCTCCTCTCTAATGTTTATTTTATTATCTATACATCTTTAAACTACATAATAATCGAAAACGAATTTCAATTATTTAAATTTAAGATAATAAATAATTAATAAACATCATTTTAGCACGAATCGATTAAATGATTTAATATTCAGCATAAATAGCTCTTGGCCTGAAAAAAGTTATGAATTTTAAAATCGATGGATCAAAACACTTGTAATGTAATGATGCAGGTAGAGACGATATCTTAGGTCAAAATTTGAGGTACAACAGCTGCCCCTATTTAAGTTTCTTCTATCCGGAGATATGAAGATTGAAATCTTCGTTTCGACGAGATTGAAGGTACTTAAATACATAACTACGCAAATTTTGTCCTAAGATGCCGTCGTCATGTTTGATATGAATGCAGCGATCGAACTCACAGAGAAAGATATTGTGTGAAACAAGACAATGTTGGGGGAATCGAACACCAACAAAACACAGCGGCATGGATTATACATTACTGGGGAAACAAGCTATCGACTTCAAATGACAGACTCCTGACAGCGAATAAAATTGAGGGAATACGACCTCTAACCCTAACAAAGAGAACCTCTTGCATAGGCCATAACAGATCATTGATCCAAAACAATGAGCCCGCAACTCAAGGTCGATGGTAGACAGAGAGTATCAAATTGCTGACAACTGATTACCGACTTCTGGAGGTATATATTCGTAACAGACTTCTCTGCTAGATTTTCAGAGATATACTCATTAATGCTGAAGTAATAAGATTGTAGATACGAAGGTTGTTCAAATAAAGAAAACTGCCACTTGTTGTTGTCCAGAGAAAAAACCGATAACATACAAACTGCTCAAATAAAGAAGCTGCCGCTTGTTGTTGTCCAAAGAAAATATCGATAACATACAAGCTGCTCAAATAAAGAAGCTGCCGCTTGTTGTTGTCCAAAGAAAATACCGATAACATACAAGCTGCTCAAATAAAGAAGCTGCCGCTTGTTGTATTCCAGAAAAGTAGTACCGTACTGGTAACTCATGAAGAGTTTGCTGCTTGTCGCTTTCAGAAAAATAAAATGACGCACTAGTAGCTCGTGAAGAACTGCTGCTCGGTGCTTTCAAAAAAAATGACGCACTAGTAGCTCGTGAAGAACTGCTGCTCGGCGCTTTCAAAAAGTAAATGACGCACTAGTAGCTCATGAAGAACTGCTGCTCGGTGCTTTCAAAAAGTAGATAACGCACTAGTAGCTCATGAAGAACTGCTGTTCGGCGCTTTCAAAAAAGTAAACGTACAAGTTGCTCATGAAGAGCTGCCGCTTGTCGTTTTCCAACGGTGTCTATAACGCACAAGTTGCTCATGAAGAGCTGCCGCTTGTCGTTTTCCAACGGTGTCTATAACGCACAAGTTGCTCATGAAGAGCTGCCGCTTGTCGTTTTCCAAAAACAAACAGGAGGAAATTGCGATGATACTGGCAGAGAATAAAATCCTCGTCAAAGAGAACCCTGAATCAATCCTTCCCGAGGAGATCATATACTTTAACGTGCAAAATAAATGCACCAACTGTCTGGGTCGCGATTTCATTGGAGAAAATCAAAGAGATAGTCTATGCACGAGGCATCAACTTCATCCAGGGACAACCTAGAAAGGAAACAGTCAAACAAGACTCCACCCGATGAGAAAGTAACTCAATTGGGGAATTCATCGTATTCAGAAATGGGCAAGGTAGGCTAAACCAAAATCATCCATGAGGATTAGCTCAGTTGGGGAATTTAGAAAAAGAAACACATTTTCTGCCTAAGCTGACTTTCTATCTGGAAAGAACATATGTACGTTGTTCGAATAAACAAAGTACGACCCCAAAATCAACGGCAAATGTGGATATGCATGCTGATATGAGTGTAAATGAGTAAATGAATGTTATGCTGACAGAACAGACAGATGGGATAACTTGAAGATAATAAGATGTCACAGCATAATAGATACTTGGCCAATCTCGAAAAGACGGAAGATAAACGGAATTGGAGACACAAAGCAACGTCGGAGGGTATCACGCTACAAGGCTCAAGTCTTTTGAGGAGAAAAGTATCCAAATTCAATCTTCTAACACCAATAGACCACGGTATGAGACAAAGCGTACCAAACTTCAGAAACCGCCCAAATGAAGATAACTGAAACAAAGCTTAACTGGGACAGCTGGGGAGTCATCAAACTTAATACCACTAGAAACACAAATTTAACACAACCAACACCTCATGACGATTTTGAAACGAAACATGCTCATCATGCAAGGATGAACTACTGTACTGCTTCGCATTTCATGGCTTGACCATCCTCGGAACGACTGTTAATATTCCTTTCATGATTCACGACACATTTAAAAATAAGAATACTTTAAATACTTTGTTTCAAATATTTCCGTAAAAATTAAAATTTTGCCCACAAAAGGTAAATGCTCAAATTTCATTAATAAGATGGTAGTTCGCTAACAATGCGACCCCAACGATTTACAAAGCTTGGGGAAATAGTACATGAAGTAAAAGGTCATACAAAACAATGATCACTATTCTCCCTAACAACTTTGAATTCCAGAATGTGCTCAGATGCTAAGACTGATTTGACCAGAAATTTGCCTAAGCGAAATACTTCTTGACTGCATCGGCGTTCAAGGGACGCGGGAGTTCTTCACCGTCCATATTGGTGAGAATCATGGCACCTCCAGAGAAGACTTTCTTAACAACATACGGTCCTTCATAATTCGGAGCCCACTTGCCCCTAGAATCAGGTTGGAAAGATAATATCTTCTTGAGCACAAGGTCACCTTCTCTGAACTCGCGCGGTCAAACCTTCTTATCAAAAGCCTTCTTCATCCTTTGCTGGTACAACTGACCATGACACAAAGCTGTCAATCTCTTTTCTTCGATTAAATTCAACTGATCATATCTACTTTGACACCATTCGGCCTCAGAAAGTTTAGCTTCCATCAACACTCTCAGAGACGGAATCTCAACCTCCACAGGGAGTACTGCTTCCATACCATACACTAGGGAAAAAGGGGTCGCGCCCGTTGAAGTTCGAACTGAAGTACGGTACCCGTGTAAAGCAAACGGAAGCATTTCATGCCAATCCTTATAAGTTACCACCATCTTCTGGACAATCTTCTTGATATTCTTGTTCGCAACTTCAACAGCCCCATTCATCTTCGGTCTGTAAGGAGAGGAATTATGATGTTCGATCTTGAACTCTTCACAAAGCTCTCTCATCATCTTGTTATTCAAATTCGAACCATTATCAGTGATGATCTTGCTCGGGATACCGTATCGACAAATGATCTGATTCCTGATAAATCTGACTACCACCTGTCTGGTTACATTAGCATAAGATGCTGCTTCCACCCATTTGGTAAAATAATCAATCGCTACCAAGATGAAACGATGACCATTTGAAGCTTTGGGTTCAATCATCCCAATCATATCAATGCCCCACATAGAGAAAGGCCAAGGTGAAGAAATAACATTGAGGAGGGTCGGCGGCACGTGCATCTTATCCGCATAAATCTGGCATTTATGACACTTCTTCACATATTTGCAGCAGTCGGATTCCATTGTCATCCAATAGTAACCAGCTCTCAACATCTTTCTAGCCATTGCATGTCCATTGGCATGAGTGCCGAAGGATCCTTCGTGTACCTCTTGCATCAGCATGTCTGCTTCACGTCTGTCTACACATCTGAGCAAGACCATGTCATAATTCCTCTTATACAAAACTTCTTCATTGAGAAAGAAACTGCTTGCTAATCTTCTCAACGTCTTCCTATCTTTATTGGATGCCCCAGGCGGGTACTCCTGAGTTTGAAGAACACGTTTAATGTCATAGAACCATGGTTTGTCGTCGGTGACCTCTTCTACTGCGAACACATGGGCAGGTCTGTCGAGGCGCATAACTCGGATTGTAGGCACGTCGTTCCAATCATTCACTTGAAACATTGAAGACAAAGTAGCTAAAGCATCAGCCATTTGATTCTCATCTCTAGGGATATGATGTAATTCCACCTTGTTAAAGAAAGTTAACAACCTTCTAGCGTAGTCTCTGTAAGGGATCAAACCAGGATGACGAGTCTCCCATTCTCCTTTGATTTGATTAATCACCAGTGCCGAATCTCCGTAAATATCAAGAATTTTAATCCTTAGATCTACTGCTTCTTCGAGACCCATAATACATGCCTCATATTCCGCCATGTTGTTCGTACAATCAAACTTCAGTCTCGCCGTAAATGGGATATGAGTTCCTCGGGGAGTGACGATGATTGCCCCAATTCCATTTCCATAAGAATTCACAGCTCCGTCAAATATCAAACCCCAATGGGATTCGGGATCAGGTCCTTCTTCCGGTAACGGCTCTTCACAGTCTTTAGCTTTCAAGTACATAACATCTTCATCTGGGAAATCAAACTTGATGGGTTGATAATCTTCAATTGGTTGGTGAGCCAAATGATCGGCTAAAATACTCCCTTTGATCGCTTTCTGAGTGTGGTACTCAATGTCATATTCAGATAACAACATCTGCCAACGGGCTATTCTTCCAGATAAGGTGGGCTTCTCAAAGATATACTTGATCGGATCCATTTTGGAGATCAACCAAGTAGTGTGGTTAATCATATACTGGCGCAGACGGCGAGCAGCCCAGGCTAAAGCACAACAGGTTTTCTCAAGCAATGAGTATCGAGACTCACAGTCTGTGAATTTCTTACTCAAATAGTATGCGGCATGTTCCTTTCTTCCAGTCTCATCTTGTTGACCAAGCACACATCCCATGGAGTCTTCCAATATAGTCAGGTACATAATCAACGGTCTTCCTTCCACCGGAGGAATCAAAATGGGAGGTTCAAGTAAATATTCTTTGATACTATCAAAAGCTCTCTGACAATCTTCTGTCCACACACATCCTTGGTTCTTCCGGAGAAGCTTGAAAATCGGCCCACAGGTAGCAGTCATATGAGATATAAACCTAGAAATGTAATTCAGTCTCCCAAGGAATCCTCTTACTTGTTTTTCCGTCTTGGGTGCGGGCATTTCCCGAATAGCTTTGAATTTATCAGGATCTACCTCGATACCTTTCTGACTGACAATGAAACCCAGAAGTCTTCCAGAACGAACACCAAAAGTGCACTTGTTGGGATTCAGACGGAGTTTATACTTTCTCAAACGCTGGAACAGTTTCAACAAATGTTCCAAATGATCTTCCTCAGTCTGCGATTTGGCAATCATGTCATCCACATACACTTCAATCTCCTTATGCATCATGTCATGGAACAAAGCAGTCATGGCCCTTTGGTATGTTGCACCAGCATTCCTCAAACCAAACGGCATAACCCGATAACAGAAAGTTCCCCAGGGTGTAATGAAAGCGGTCTTCTCCATATCTTCCGGCGCCATCTTGATTTGATTGTAACCAGAGAAACCATCCATGAAAGAAAAGACTTTGAACTTGGCGGTACTGTCGACCAATACGTCAATATGAGGTAATGGGAAATCATCCTTCGGACTAGCTCTATTCAGATCTCTGTAGTCTACACACATCCGAACCTTACCATCTTTCTTTGCAACAGGCACTATATTGGCTAACCATTGAGGATAGACCGATGTAACAAGGAAACCTGCATTGATCTGCTTCTGAACCTCCTCTTTAATCTTGTCAGCCATGTCAGGACGAGTCCTTCTCAACTTCTGCTTGATCGGTGGACACTCGGGTCTCAACGGTAAACGATGCTCCACAATGTCGTTGTCCAAACCCGGCATATCTTGGTAAGACCAAGCGAACACATCAACATACTCTTTGAGAAGCTCCAACATTTTCTCTTTAACCTCTGGGATAAGCAATGCTCCGACCTTAACTTCCTTTCTATCTTCTTCATCACCCAAATTGACCAACTCTAAAGGTTCTTCAAATGGTTGAATGACCTTCTCATCATGCTCGAGCAAACGGGAAATCTCAAAAGGAATCTCTTCATCATCCTCTTCTTCGGCTCTGAACACAGGGAATTCAAAGTTGGGAGAGGGCATAGGATCATTGTTTTCGATGGTTAAGTCATGGATTAATCTGCACATATGATTATGCTTTATTTTAGAAATCGATTTGTGCAAATAAAACAAGATGTTATTAATTAATTTTCAATGTTATTTCCCAGAAAAAGTGAAAAATAAAACAACAGTGGACAAAATAACATTTTTATTCATTAAAGGGGAAATACTTGAAACAAAAAGCCCAGAAATTTCTCTTTTGCCTTGGGCAGAGCAAAAGGAGTTATTTTTCATAGCTCGACACAAAATACGTTTCGCCTTGGGCAGAGCGAATTTTTCAAAGGAAAATAAACAAAACATTACTCGGAAATGTGCATAACCACAGGAACATCAACAACTATCCAGTTTTGGCAAGCCAATCCAGGCGTCACAAACACGGGCAAATCCTCCTCGGAATCATCATCTATGATAGCATCAACCTCAGGATGCACAAACCCTGCACTTCGGAAAACCTCTTGAATCGGACGAACAACCACCTCCTTCTTGACCCTTGCAGATATTGGATGAAAACCCAGACCTTCCCCAGACTTGTTCTCGGGTAACGTCAACACCTGGCCCCATCCTTCGGCCGAACCACTTTCTACCACTCGCCGCGCATCCTCAAAAGAAGAGATGGACGCCCCTTGCTTCTTCACTGTATTCTTAGCAACAGATAGGCCCTGGAACTGGGTCCCAACATCCTCATCAGCATCAATAAAAGAAAACGATGATAAATGGCTTACCATCATAGCCTGCTCTCCCCCAATCATCACTAGCTTCCCATGTCTTACAAACTTTAGTCTCTGATGGAGCGTGGAGGTGACTGCCCCGGCATCATAGATCCAGGGACGACCCAATAAACAGCTGTAGGCAGCACGGATATCCATCACTTGGAAAGTGATTTGAAAAGTATGGGGACCAATCACTATGGGAAGATCCACTTCACCAATAACTGTCTTCCTGGAACCATCAAATGCTTTAACAATTACTCCACTAGGCCTCATAGGAGCACCTGGATATGAAAGTCGAGACAGCGTAGTCTTGGGCATCACATTCATCAACGAGCCCGTATCCACCAACACACTTGATAAGGTATCGTTTCCACAACTTACTGAAATGTGCAAAGCCATATTATGGTTTCTCCCCTCCTCCGGGAGTTCTTCATCTCTGAAACCCAGATTGTTACACGAAGTTATATTTCCCACAATCCCATCAAACTGATCAACTGTCACATCATGGTCTACGAACGCCTGGTCCAAGACCTTCATCAAAGCTTCTCTATGTGCACCAGAATCTCTCAATAATGCAAGCAAGGAAATCTTGGAAGGTGTTTGCAAAAGCTGGTCCACAATCTTATACTCGCTCCTTTTGATAAGCTTTAGGATCTCATCCTCTTCAGGGTGAGGGATAGGTTCACTGGATCGGCCTATCTCAACCCTTGGTTCAACATTTCTTACGGGAATCTCCGCCGGTATGGGCCTCCTAACTTGAACTTCTGGTCTCCTCGACGGTACTGCTGCAAAAACACGCCCACTTCTTGTAACTCTACTCATATCGGCAATGTTAACAAAAGACGGTCTGGTTGGTATGGGGACTTCTACCCCATTCTCAATCATTGTGGCGTTATACTTGTACGGCACGGCTTGGTCTGAGCGGTAAGGCACAGGGCCAGGTGGGTAAATAATCAAAGGATCAATAGGCGCAACCTGACTGTTGTAAGCAATCTCCACTGATTCTGGCAAATTAAATTGTGGTGTGATAACATTCACTTCATCTTCCGGATTTCGGTCATAGGTAATAGTGATAATTCTCTGATCTAGCAACTTCTGAATATCCTCCTTCACAATAGGACAAACATCCTCTCTTGAACAAAACTCACAAATGTCATAATCATGCCGGTGCCTAACAAAGGCAAGTCTTCTCAAACTCTGATGTAACCTGATCAATGATTCTCTTATGTGCTCGACTTGAAAAACTCGGAACTTCCCCGGACAACCTTCCACCATATTCACTGAAGCTGCCCCATGTCGAGGTAAAGGATTATCTCTAACATTTGGATTAACATCCTTAAAAGACAAGACACCATTCTTAATTAATCTCTGCACGTCCGCCTTTAGAGCAAAGCAATTCTCAAGGTTGTGCCCCGGCGACCCTTGATGATATTCACAGAATTGATCCGCCTTGTACCACGGAGAAGCACTGTTCGGTGCGACAGGAGGAGGCTTTGTTGTGATGAGATTCTTTCTGATGAGAGCAGGGAACAATTCAGTATACGTCATAGGAATGGCATCGAACTGCGGTTTTCTGGGTGAACGGTTCTGATTGTTGAACGGATAAGCCTGTTGTCGAGGCTGCTGCTGAAATGGCCGTGGTTGAGTTGGCGGGATTTGATGAGTTGGGGCCATCAAAGCTGGGCGGACAGCCAGAGTGACTGCCGCAACGTGAGAGTAACCTCTCCTAGGCCTACCTGGAAACAAAGCACTGACATCCTGCTCTTTTCTTTTCGGGAAAACACTTCCGAACTTCTTCGCACTGCTAGACGGACTCCCTTCTTTAACCAAACGCCCTTCGCGAATCCCTTCCTCTAATCGCATGCCCATGCTCACCATTTCGGTGAAGTCACTGGGTGCGCTGGCTATCATTCTTTCATAGTAAAAGGACCCTAAAGTCTTCAAAAATATCTTAGTCATCTCTTTCTCCTCAAGAGGTGGATAGATTTGAGCAGCAATTTCACGCCACCTCTGGGCGTATTCCTTAAAAGATTCTCGGTCTCTCTGCGACATCGCCCGGAGTTGATCCCTGTCCGGCGCCATGTCAACGTTGTACTTGTACTGATGGATAAAGGCTTCACTAAGATCGTTAAAGTTGCGGATTCGAATGCTGTCTAAACCTATATACCACTTTAGAGCAGCACCCGTCAAACTGTCTTAAAAATAATGAATCAACAAATCATGATCATCGGAGTACGTAGACATCTTCCTCACGTACATTGTCAAATGACTTCTAGGACACGAATCACCCTTATATCTCTCAAAGTCTGGCACTTTGAATTTCGCTGGAATCTTGACATTCGGAACTAAACAAAGGTCATGCGTACTCTTCCCAAACAAATCCTTCCCTTTCAATGCTCTAAGCTCCTTCTGCATTTCCTGGAACTGATCCTGAAATTCTTCCATTCTATCAAAAAGACCCAAACTTTCAGCGGGCTCGGCAGGATAAATTGGTTCATTCAAGTATGGCACGGAGTGGACCACAGGAGCAACGATCGTCATAACTGGTTGCGGAAAAGGTGCTACAGACGGAATTACTGGTGGCATGGCAGTTGTCTCTGGTTGAGGAAGAGACAATGTAGGCTGAAATAGAGGTTGTACGGTAGGCTGATACCCCTCTGGCACAAAGTTGTAAGGAATTCCCCACGGAAAACCTTTCGGCATCTGATGTTGAAGCGGAGAGTTGATTTGAGTTACGGAGGCAGGAACTGTGACAATTTCGGAAACCACTGGAGTTGAAGTCTGAATCTCGGCAGCCGTAGTCGATGGCTGATTCTGAACAGCCACCAAACTTTCCACTAACGCCATTAACTTTTCCATCTCGGCACGAAGTGTAGCAACTTCCCCACGAAGCTCGTGATTTTCCTGTTCCAAATCTTCCATTTTCCTCTGAAGATTGGCCCGAGTGTCGTATCGGTGAGACAGCTTGATAACCTTCGGGGGAAAAAGAACAAGGATGAGACTCTAGAAAACATGTGAGGCGGAATGTGAAATGATGCATGATGGCGATGCAAATGATGACTCATTTTAAAAGTTTTTCAGGGAACTTTAGTAATTTTGCATACATCAATGGTAAAGGAATTTGGAACAACAAAAACTCAATCCGTTAATCGAAAGCGATAAATTACAACTTACAATTTGGAATAGTAAATTACAACCTTGGGATAACAAATCCACTAACGAAAGCAATAAATTACAACTTCGCAACATGAAAACCATAATAAAGTGATAAATTACATTTTTAAAACATGAAAGCAGTAAATTACAACTTGGAGCATGAAGCCCAAAATAAGACAATAAATTACAACTTCGGAGCATGAAGCCCTTAATAAAACAATAAGTTACAACTTCGGAGCATGAAGCCCTTTTACATAGTTTTACAAAATGACATCAATAAAATAAACTAAAGCTAAAGCTCACTCGGAATCCTCAGATGACGGACCAAACACCAGCTGTAATCGGAGCTTCTTGATCTTTTCTTCGTAAAAGTCTTCCATATCCTTCTTTTCCGCTATCAGTCGATCGATGATTTCTTCCTGCGGATTAGGAACGAGAGCCACACTTACCGAACCCTCCCTTTTTCTTTTCCTTTCACTCGCATACTTCTTCAGCAGGGCATCCTTCTGACGAAGCTTCTCATCGTGGTCAACGAAACGGCCGTCTTGAATAAGCAACAACTCCTTCTTTTCTTTCAGCTGTCGAGTCAGGACTCGATTCTCATATTCAGACATATGGTACTTTTCCTTCCAAGCATCCCTCTCGGACTTCATCCTAGCCAGGTTTCCTTGATATTCTCCTACATCCGCGATAGGGATAACAACTGATGATGGTGCGATGGCAGGGAATAAAGGTTTCTCAAGTTTATACGGCATCTTGAGAGCATAAGCCCTAGCACGGACCCACTGCAGGTAAGGTTCCAAAGAGACGGCACCTCTATGTCCCAGCATATCTCTCCCTTTCTTGTGGATATGGCGCCAAGCTCCTTCAATCTCCCTCTTAGCAGCCTGATGATCTTGTCCTTCCTGAAGAAAGAAACCACTCACATGGATACTGTTCGGCTTATCTCTCATCGGGTACCCGAACTGACGGCGCGCTAGAACAGGGTTGTAGTTGATTCCACCCCTCGTACCAAGAAGAGGTACGTTGGGAAAAGCACCACAGCTGTCAATGATCTCCACGTCATGGTAAACTCGATTGTACCAGTCAATATCGAAATGAGTGAGAGCCATAATCTTTGGCGCCCAACGCGGTTCTTTCTCGAGATCCCAGAAATCATCGGAGCCGGGTAAATGCGAGACGTACCACTGATACAGCAACGGCACACAACAAATAATCATCCCTCCTTGATAAGAGTTTCGAAGATGGATAGAGTAATACGTGTCCCCTAGCAGCGTAGGGACCGGATTTCCAATCAGGAAAACTCTGATGGCGTTGACATCCACAAATTTATCAACGTTAGGGAATAAGAAAAGACCATACGCGAGTAAAGCAAACACGTCCTCGAAGGCAACAATATCCTTTGTATCAGCAAAGTAACGAGCTTTCTTCAACAGAAACTGTGCCGGCAAACCCCGGATTCCTCCTTTCGTAGTCATATTCTCCTCTATCTCTGAATTCTTCAGGTGGGTGATGGTTGCTATCTCATGGGATTTGGGCTCCTCTTCCAATCCAGAAAAAGGAACACGGTCGGTGATCGGAAAACCAAGAATATAGGAGTACTCCTCTAAAGTGGGCATCAGCTGGTAATCCGGAAAGGTGAAACATCGGTACAAGGGATCATAGAACTGAACCAACGTATTGAGGATGCCTTTCTTCATCTTGCGCTTCATGAGCGGTACGATGGACCCATACTTCTTCTGAAAATCTGTCGGACTCTCTATCTTCGGAATCAAACTCTTCAGTTCTTCAATCTCGGGCTCCTTGAAGCTAAAGCTTCGAGTATTTCTCCTTCCAAGTTCCATAATACCCTGAGACGTTTGCAAAAATCATTCCAAAGTTCCTTGAAAAACGAGTTTTTTACAAAGATGTTGATGAATGCATGAATGAATGATAATGTAACAGTCACACACAAGTTTGCAAACATGGGGTTTAAAGGTTCAACGTTCAGCATGGAGTCGAGGGTAAAGCCCACCCAAAGGTATGTACTAACGTTTCGATCACACCTGTAAGACAAGGTTCTAAGAGTTCCCAGAGTCTACATCCCTCTTTCGGATATTACCAACGTCTTGATTACTCAATAATTAGCAATATTCTCAAGAGAAACTCGTCCGAGCGTAGCATCGCGTAACAACTACTTCCGAATTACTCCGTTATAGTCTCCGCGCTACACCTAAAAAGGACAAGATGGGTTGGGGTTCTACAGTCCACAACTTCTCGGGCTCCTAGGTCGAAAATAATAATGTCTTCCCGATTACTCGGTAAACAAATATTAAGTTCAAGAGGGCCTTCCATTGAGTGGGGGATCTCATGCCTCCTTCTTCGGGATTACTCCCTCAAAGTTAACATGACTATACCGCCCGTCCTATTCCTTAAGTGTTACTTAATCCGGGTATAGGATTCGTCCTTTGCAAAAAACCCAAACACCCCAATTTAAACATATAATCAAGCAAATCAAATAATAGTAAACAGATAAAACAAATTAGGCTTAACCCACTTAGGGATGGACCAGCAAGAGGTCAATCTGTCCCCAGCAGAGTCGCCAATTCTGTAGCGATAAAAAAAATGTAGCGGGGTAAATCGGAGATCGAATTATTGATTAATTCATCTCACAAAAGCAAGAGTCGCCACCGCGCTTTATTGTTTCCAAAGGAAAAGGGAAAAGAGCCAAATAAAACCCTAAATATGCAATGTAAATACTAATAAAAATACAAAGCGTTTTTGAAAAGAGATCTTATGGTTCGGGGGTTGGTTATACAATGGGAAGGTACTAGCACCCAATGTATCTATAGTACTCTATAGGAACCTTTTGAAATATTTGTTTTATTTAAAATTGATTGCTTGATTGAAAATAAATCGTTTTGGCCGAAACGGGATACGGACGGTTTTTTGAAGTTGCGACGACCTAATGTCGAAGTTTTTGCTTAAAGGGCATAAATTTGAAAAGGGTGAATATTTGAGGAAAAATTATCCTAAGTTTTAATGAAATGCGAAAGTTCGCGCAGTTAGACTTGAGGACATGAAGTCAACAAATTTACTGTTTTTTCCTTTGGATTTAAGCATAAACCGAATAAACAAATAAATACACGGACAAAATATGCGAATAACGATTAAATAACGATAATCTAAATGATGGAATAAATGATGCGAATAATGCGTTTTTTTATGATTTTTTGTTTAATGTTAACAGGACGAAAGTATTTTTACGCATTTTGATAGGGATAAAAGCAAGAGAATTATTTAACGAGGACGTAATGTTTTTTTTTAGTTTTAAGTTATTAAATTTTTGATATATTTTGATATTAATATTAATAAGACAAGAAAATGAGTTAATAAAATATTTTTTAGTTTTTTCTATTTTTTATATGTTTTAGGATTTTTGTTTGATAACGATGTAAGAGGAGAATTAATTAATTAATTAAAAAAATAAAATGTCTACAACCTTAAATTCTATGTTTTTTATGTATAAAAAATACTTATTTAAAAAATTAAGGGGGTTCCAAATTAAGTTAAAAATTAACAATTTACCTTAATGAAATAAAAATAAAAATTCTTAAATTAAATCCAAAATTAAACTAAGAGGTCAACTAATTAATAAAAACCTAGTTAGACATATCTTTGTTTGTTTTTTAATATAATTATCAATTAATTAACATAAATAATAATTCTACAAAAAGATTAGAAAAAAAATAACAAAAGGTGAAAAAAGAAAATGTATCAAAATAAGACAAGCAAAAGTAAATGGGCTAGGTAGCTGAAGGCCCAACGCAAGAATTCATAAATGAGAGGGGGGTGCAGAAGCAGGTCGTGGGCTTTAAGGAGAAGAAATGGGATGAGGCCCATAAGTTTGTCAAAGTATTAGGGTTAATTTGTTTAACATAATGAGATTAGGGTTTTGTTTTGTTAGGCAGAAACGGCGCGTCTCTTCTTCTCTTTGATCCTCCTCACGTTTTCTTCTTCACACTTGCCTCTGCATTTCCTAGCTCTCCTTGCCATGGCCACCCACTCCAACTCCTCTTCCCTCCAGCTGAACGAGAAAAGGGACGGCTACGGATTTGGTAAAACGCTATTGATTCAACTCGTTAACGCTTAATTCGTTTGCATGTTGATTCTGATTCCACAATGTTCATTCTGTTTGATCTTTATTGTTGATTCTTATGTTTGATTGTTAATGTTGATTGAGGTTCCAAAGAAGTAAAAAGGAGAGGGGACCGTTACCTAGGTGGAGACGGAGGAGGAGGCCGGGAGCGAAGGAGGCTAGACGGCGAGGAGAGGAGAAACGCGAGCTCACCTCGGTGACCGGTATTTACGTGATTGTCTTCTTCTTCTTGTTGAAACTGTACTGTGATGCTTCTTCTTCTTCGTTTGTCTTCGTACTGTACTTCTGTTTCTCTTCTTCTTCTTTGAACGTGCTGCTGTACAATGTGTGTTGGCCCGTGATAATGTTTTTTTTTAGGCTTTGAGTTATGTACTTTGAATGGCCAGTGATGGTAACACTGAGGCCTAGCTTGTTGCCTTAGGAGTTGGTTCTGGCTTGAATCGTTTCAGGTTTTTGATTGATGATGTTCAGGCTTGAGTAATAGATTTGACATGGTTATGAGTATGGTGATTTCGTGTTGGTTGGACAGGTTGATGGAAACAGGGGCATAAGTCTTTTGCTAGGCCATCTTGGTGGTGTGGTTTGAATTGATTCTTTGTGTGATATTGTTTTTTGGTATGATGTTGGCTTGAAGGCTCAATCAGTTTTTTGCAAGGTTTAAGCCATATGGTTGAAAAAGTTTTTGACAGTATTGGGATAATTATGCAGGTCTGCTGAGCTTTGTGTGTTTTTTCTGATAACTATTTTTTCTCTAAGTTCTTTTTGAAGGCTTGGATATCTGATATGATATTGATTTCTTTTGGTTATTGTTATAACAATTTCCCTCTCTTGTTTACGTTACAGGCTGGAAGTTTTGAAAATGCTTTCCCTCTTCCTGGGCATTCTGCACTAGACTGTCATCTCCAATTTGTTTCTATTCTTCTTTTATGTTTTTATCTCTACTGGCTATATTTTACAGTTTGTCTTGTATATCCTTTTTCTGCCTATGCCAAGCCTGTAAAACCCACACTTCTCCCTCTCTTTTTCTCTCAGTTCAGCTTTGACAAAAATGTGATAGGCTGTACTTTTCTGAAATTGCAAATGGCCAGAAAATGATAAAAATGGAATGTCCATATTGCTTGCATATGTAGTTAAACTGCATGTTTTTGACCTCTAATGCAATAGCTTGTTTTGTTTTCTACTGTGTGGGCATAGGTTTACGTTAGCATGCTTGCATATGTAGTTCATGCAGGGGCTTTGTATGCTGTATGTTTTTGAAATATGCATTTGGGATTTTGAAAAAATGCAGTTAATTTAAAACATGCAATTTTTGGACAAAAATAAACTTGTGCATTCATTTAAAATTCCTTTCTTTTTTGTGAACCGGGAGAAATCCCGTGATTTGCAAAAAAGAGTAACTGATTCCGGCCATTGCTTTTAATGATGAACCTTAAATAATTTTGCTTTTTTAATTATTTATTCGAATTCTAATCTCTTTTAATTTTGCAGGTAACATTAAGTGAGCAGACAAAAACGCATTGGATCAGAAGTTTTAGAATTAGGAATATTAGATTAGTTTTTTTATTTCATTTTAGCTTTGTAAATTTATTATTGTAATTTTGTTGTAATAGATACAATGTTTACATAATAATTGTACAATTAGAAAAAATGAATAAAAAAATCCAATATTCGCCAATTAAGTTCTTCTTTCTCTTTAATTATTTATTTTATCGTTTACAATTCTTTAATCGTATAATAATTGAAAACGAATTTCAATTACCTACATTCAGAATAATAAACAGATAAATAAATAAGTATCATTGATCAATTAATAGCCTCAATTATTTAATTCATCATCCATAACTTTCTAAATTATAATAATTAAAATAGGGTTTCAATTATTTAATTTAGAATGACAAATGATTAAATAATCGTTATTGACCAATGAACTTTTCCGAATATTTATTATATTATTCATAAACCTTTAAATTATGCAATAACTAAGAATAAATTCCAGTTATTTAAATTTAAGATAGTGAGTAATAAATAAATACTGTCCGCACAATTAATGCGCCTCCTCTCTAATGTTTATTTTATTATCTATACATCTTTAAACTACATAATAATCGAAAACGAATTTCAATTATTTAAATTTAAGATAATAAATAATTAATAAACATCATTTTAGCACAAATCGATTAAATGATTTAATATTCAGCATAAATAGATCTTGGCCTGAAAAAAGTTATGAATTTTAAAATCGATGGATCAAAACACTTGTAATGTAATGATGCAGGTAGAGACGATATCTTAGGTCAAAATTTGAGGTACAACAGACATGAATAAATGTTTGAACAATCAAAAGAAAATTACAACTTGAAAATTCTAATGAACAAAAAGTCTTCTCGTCTCAGTACTTGTTACTTCAAATGGGGAACTTTGGGGGGATGGCAAAGGAATTCAATCTGACCGTCTTGTGTGAGTTCTAATGCTCCTTCATTAATCAGGTCTTGAATTTTGTTGCTCAACGCCCAACAGATGTTAGTATCATGCTCCGGGCTGTTGGAGTGATATGCACACCTTGCATCAGGATTGTACCTTGGGGAGGCTATGTTAGGATTCTTAGGAGGGTCCCTTAACGTCACCAGATTCAATCTCAACAGGTGTTGTAAAGCCTGAGACAACGACATGTTGAGCTTGGTAAATTTCCTCTTGGGCATATTTGGCTTACTCCGATAAACCCGTTGTTTATGGCAAGGTAATTGTTGGACCCTTGAGGTAGTAGCAACTTGGAGAGGTCTATTCTTCATCAAACCAAACCTTTGACTTCTCGGAAGTTGATTAATGACTTGGTCCCCGGCCTTGACTGTTTGCTTCATGTTGTTGTATTTGTCTTGATGAAGCTGGTTGGTAATGGTTCTCAGCTCTTCTTGTTCCCGAGCTAAGCCTTGGATAAGAGCCATCAGCCCCAGCATCTGGGTTTTCATGGCACTAAACTCAGCTTGCAGTTGTTCTAGTCGTTCGTCCTTATTGTCTTCAGGACTTTTCTTGACCAAGTTCCCAACGAGGAGTGTTTTCAACTCTTCCTGCCCCTTGGATAGGTTTAGGAATACGTCCTTGAACTGAGCTTCTCGAGTTTGAAGATCTTGGTTGTCTGGTTGGAAAGCCATTTCTGAAATAAACAGCGAGAACATGAGAGACCTGTTATGCAATGATATGTATGTGTTGTACCCCAAAATTTTCCCTCCCATATTCCTCAAGATATATCAAGAATCATCTTCAAATGGTTCAAGATTTCTCAAAGGTTGCGCAGTCCAAATGCCTTATAAGCCAGTCAAAATTAGGGTTTTGATTCTTTCAAGGAATTTGAGGTTTTCAATGGTCCAATCAAGTCTCATAGGCCTATATACATTGTCAAGCATCTACATGTCAAGTCTCAAGCCTCACAATATCAAATTGCACAGTCAAAAGCCTCATTTGATCTACAGTCGACTGTAGGGGCAAAATGGTCATTTTACAGTCAAAAGTCATAATTTTTGGTCAACATCATATTTTGAGGTCACAATCATCATTTGATCCAGTCTTGATCATGATTCCACAAGGATGGCTCAAAAATCATCAAAGATGCAAAAGTTACTATTTTTGGACAGTAGAAAAGTCAACTGTATCTTGACCAGGGCATAACTTTTTCATGGTTCATCAGAAAAATCGCATCCAATGCTCATTTTGAAGGGGATGACATTTCCTACAACTCATCTTCACATTCCAAGTCCAAGAAATGCTGTCACAAAAAGTTATCAATTTCTACATTATAGGTCAATTTTAAAAGTCAACAAAAATGCACTTTAAGTCAAAGACCATAACTTGAGATTGGTAAATCCAAATGACATGGGACCAAAGGCATTGGTTAGAGGACTTCAAGACCTTTCAAAAATGTCCAAGAACATGTTCATATGTTCAAAGTTGAGCAAGATATGCATTGGAGAAGTTGGGAAATTTTTGTGAATTTGCAAAAGTCAACTTTGCTCAAAACACATTGTTTTTGCTAATGGGCCTCAAATTTCTTCTTGAAACTTTATCCAAGGCCTATGCACGACCCATTGAGATTATTTGAATTTATTTTCTTATTTTTTATTAGTTAATTGGATTTTTAATTGATTTTAATTCATTTAATTAATTTAAAATGTAGGAAATTCAAAGATATGGTTTTTCAATCTTTTGGTGAAGCAAACAAGCTCAAGATATGCTAAGAATTTCGTGTGCCAATCAAAGGGACAAGAATCTCCCAATTTAGCAACTTTTTTCAATCAAAAAGATCCAAAAAGATGTGATTGCAAATCAAATATTGAAACCATAATTCCATGGATCTTTGCTCAAGGATTTAACCTAAACTCAGTCTCCTATAAGTACACAACCTAACCCTAATGCATTGGACGAGAAAATTGCTGCAGAAAAGCCATAACAACTTTGAAAAAAATCCAAGAAAAAGTGAAAACTGATTTCCACATTCTAACGTGATTCAAAGCTTTTTATTGTTTCTAATACATTGCAGGAACTCTCAGGGACATATTGCAATCAAAACTAAGCCTTAAAGCTATCAAAATCATCAAGAACAGTTTAACAGTTTGCGTTTTTTTTCTATAATCAAATTGCTTATCTCATGCATCATTAACTTGATTTTGTGTTTGTTTTGTATTGCTTAAACTCATAGGAAGCTGATGGTGTGGTTTAATTGCATTATAATGCCCTGAATTGTAAAACGCCATTAACGAAATCTAGGGTTCTTGAGCTCTCAGATTAGGGCTTTATTACCCAGGAAAAATTGAGACCCCTAATGCATATGGTTGAACTCAGGAGACTCAGACAAACACAATGATATACTCACGAAATATTTATGTTAAGCAGGGAGCTAATCGCTATTTTTCGTTGATGTAGGTTGTGGGGGTTAAAAACCCCCGCTATCTAATTTGTTTTTTTGCAGGTGTGATCGGTGGATCTGGAACTGACTGTTTAACGCTGGTTCGCGAAATTCCGCGGAAGCAAGAGTCGCCACCGTCTTTTATTTTCTCCAAATGGAAAGGACAAAAGCACAGAAAAATTCCTTATAGAGATTGCTCTCGGTTCGGGAGGTAGGTTATAGAAAGGGAAGGTGTTAGCACCCTTTCTATCCATGGTTATCCATGGGCTCTTAGATGCTTGCTCATTGTGTTTTCAAAAATGGTTTGTTTGCTTTTCAATTGTGGGTTTTAAAAAGTTTCTTTGAAAATTCCAGTTCGACTCTTGTATCGGTCCTCAAGAGTGTTTGAAAAATTGCTTTCGAAAGCTTTTTGAAAATGTGTTGGTGTGAAAAGTATTTTTGAATTTTTGTTTGAAATTTAGAGCAAGTATCTATGAGAACCTACCTACCCTAAGGAATTCGTCCGTGTAAATGTCCTTTAAAGTAGTGTCATCCCACCATTGAGAGGTAGGTAGCACCACCGTTGGAGGTGTTCGGGTCAATTCGAGGGTTCGGGACATGGTGATCACCAGAGCAATAGGAAGACACCTTAGAAGCTACCCTCATGCCAGGTTCCCGGATCATGAGGACTTACTAAGACATCCTCTACTCGACGATCACCTTTCGAAGGGCAAGGCAACGGTGAGGCGTACCCTAGGGGTGGTGTGTGATTTGTGTGTCGTTTTCAGATATTTTTGTCTTTTGTCATGTTATTGGTGATCTAGCGTTTGTTTTTATTTTTGTCCATTCATTCTTTCATGCCATTATTTAACAGTTAAAAATTGCGAAAAGTAAAAGATTCTAAGCTATTACAAAAGGCGCGGGTCCACATCGCCAAAATTTCCAGAACCCGATTTGACAGAAAAATAAAGAAAGTAAAGAAAATAAAGAATTAAAAGTACGAGAAATTAATTACAAGGCCTTGGGTGAGATACATAAGTATTATAAGAAATAGAGATAAAACACGCGAATTAAATAAGAATTATAACGAGGGCGTTGGACCCTTTTTGCAAGATGAAATTAAATGAGGAAATTAATTAATTAAAAAGAAAAGAAATTGTTTTCTGGTATTAATGGGAAAAAGAATTAAATGCAATTAAACCTAATTCTAGTTGTTTTTAATTTATTAAAAAAAGGAAGATTAAGTTTTAACCTAAAATTAACCCTAATTAATTTACATGCAATTTAATTACAAAAATAAATATTTAATATTTTAATTATTATGAAAGGAAAAAAAAGGGATAAAAAATTAATTAAACCCTAGTTCTACAAATTTTAAATTAATTAAGAAAACATTACTATTAACCCTAATTTAATAACTAAATTTAATTAATGTAATTTATTTATAAAAATACTAAAATAAAATATTTATTATATTTTTCTCTTTTCTGATTTTTTTATGTGTTTTTTTTATATGTTATAAAAATATGAAATTAATTAATAAAACAATAATTAAAAGAAAGTATAAATAATAAAAAATAAAGAAAGTAAAAAAAAATTGGCAAACCTAGGGGGGTATCTGTCCCCAAAGTGGAGGTTTTCTTTTAGCAATCTGGCCCAAGATTCTGAGGCCCTTTTGACTTTCGTGGCTAGCCTGTAACTCTCTTGACTAATGCCTATGGTGTCCATCAAGCCTGGTCCCTTGGATTAGCATTGTTGGCCAAGTGGCGCGTTAGATGGAAGCGTGTATGGTAGTCCAATACATTGAATCTGCACTTGAACATTATATGAAGAAAAATATGAAAGGGGGTGAGGACCTGGGGCTCGAACCCAGGTCCTGAACATTACCACTTTCCAGCCTTACCAACCAAGCCAAACGCGCGTGTTGTACCTTAAACATCAAACAATAAATATAAAATAAATAATGGTTAGTGGGGCGCTTTACGCGCGAAATTTGAACTAGCCAATCCACTGATGCCACGAGGTCATCTTCCTCATTGTTTTTATTTTTCCTGAAACATACAAACCATTAGCAACGGTTTTACAAACGTTCTCTTAGGCCAGTTTCTGGAAAATAGCGAATAGGCGTCCTTGCATTAGAAATTAGGCGCAACATATGGATTCTTTTCGTCCAGGCACGCTCGTTTTAATGATCCAGGTCTCAAGTCTCAATTTTTCTTTGGATGGAAAGCCCCAATTCACCAAGCCTGAAACCCTAAAATATGACAATGGTATATTTGCATAGAGTGTATAAAAATGCAATTAATCCATATGGTTAGCTTCAGAATACAATACTCAGTATGAATACACAAATAAAATGTCATGAAACTGTCTCAAAGTTAAAACATGAGTATGCATTTTTATGAGAAAAAACTCGATTCTGTACAATGATTTAGGGCGTTAGAGTTGATGCTTTTGATCCAGGAAGGTTGCTTGATGTCCTTGGAAGGCAATAGGATCAGTTTCTTGGCTTGAATCGACCTGTAAATAGGTTTTCAGATTTGGAATTTTTTGCAAAAAAACTTGAGTTTGATAATGGGGTTTTGTGCAACTTCCTGGTTAATGGCATTAGGTCTTGCTTTCTTGTATATGTAGGAATGATTAGGTCAAATAAAATTGGTCCAAGATCCATGAATTGATGAATGCAATATTTGATTTTTTCACCATGATTTTCAAATCTTTTTCACATGCTTTTTGATGCAAATCACATCCAATTCCATTGGTTCTTTCCATATTTGGCTAGGCACGAAATCTTGAGGATATAATATGCACAAAAAGATTGAAAAACTAGGTTTAGCATTTTTCATGTATTTTATTTAATTAAAATGAATTATTAATAATAAAAATCCAAATAAATAAATAAATAATGAAGAAAAACTTCCCTTTGGGCCAAGTGGTCGTGCACATGCCTTGGATAATGAATTGTGGAAGAAAAATAGGCCCATTAGCAATTTTAGGTCATTTGAACCAATGTTGACTTTTCAAAATATCCAAAAATTTCCCAACTTCCACAAGGCACAACTTGCTCAATTTTTAAGCTTTGCTCATGTTCTTGGACATTATGGAAAGGTCTTTGAGTCCCCTAACCAATGCCTTTGGTCCTATGTCATTTTGATTTACCAATCTCAAGTTATGGCCTTTGACTTAAAGTCCCTTTTTGTTGACTTTTGAAAATGACCTATAATGTTGAAATTGATAACTTTTTGTGAGAGCATTTCTTGGACTTGAAGTATGAAGATGAGTTGTAGGAAATGTCTTTATCTTCAAAATGAGCTTTGGATGGAATTTTTATGATAATCCATGTGAAAGTTATGCCCTGGTCAATTTACAGTTGACTTTTTCAGCTGTCCAAATAAGGCAACTTTTGCATCTTGATGATTTTTGAGCCAAGCTTTGAGAATCATGATCAAGCATTGATCAAATGATGTTTGTGGCTTCAAAATGAGATGTTTGACCAAAAATTTGAACTTTTGACTGTCAAATGACCATTTTGCCCCTGCAGTTGACTGTAGTGCAATTAGGGTTTTTGACTGTGCAATTTTGTGCTGAAAGTCTTGAAACTTGATATGAGGATACTTGACCATGTTTATAAGCATGTGGGACTTGATTGGACCCTTGGAAACTTCATTTTCTTGATTAGGACCAAAACCCTAATCTTGACTATTCAGGAGGCTCTTGAACTGTGCAGCCCTTGGGGAATTTTGAGGCTTGACTTGGCAATTTCTTGAAGAATATGGGAGGGCAAATTTTGGGGTACAACAGTTGCCCCTGTTCAATCTTCTTAGACCTGAGGATGCAGATTGGCCGACGTGCCTTTCGTAATCTGAAGGTGGAAGATGATTGAACACTAGAGTGCCCAGAAATTTGCGCTCACATAGTAGCAGTGTGATGATGGAATGGGCTTATAGATGCCATTTGGAGATTGATGGATAGGATGATGGGCTTATAGATGCCATCTGGAGGTTGATCGCGTAAGAGATTCCTTAGCGAGAACTTGCGTACCTGCAAAAGAAAAATGAGTACCTGACATGTTGCAGGAGTTGGTCTTCAGATGATTTGTATAGATGTGTCCTGACTGGTTACAGGAGCTGGGATCTGGAGCTTCAAGCGGTGATGAATGAACCATGGATGGTTACTACCTCAATGGGAACGGTGAGAGAACCTTGGGTGACTTTAAACAGCCAACGTTGAGAAAATTTTGGGATTACCATCTCCGCAGGATCGGGAAGAGAACCATAGGCAATTATAATCTAAATAGCAAACATTGAGAAAAACCTGGAATGGAATTATCGTCTCCGCAGCATTGGGGAGAGAACCATAGGAAATTATAATCTCGAAAGCGGACGTTTGAGAAAAACCTGGGATGGAATTATCATCTCCGCAACATTGGGGAGAGAACCATAGGAAATTATAATCTCAAAAGCGGACGTTTGAGAAAAACCTGGGATGGAATTATCATCTCCACAACATTGGGGAGAGAACCATAGGAAATTATAATCTCAAAAGCGGACGTTTGAGAAAAACATGGGATGGAATTATCATCTCCGCAACATTGGGGAGAGAACCATAGGAAATTATAATCTCAAAAGCGGACGTTTGAGAAAAACCTGGAATGGAATTATCGTCTCCGCAGGATTGGGGAGAGAACCATAGGAAATTATAATCTCAAAAGCGGACGTTTGAGAAAAACCTGAAATGGAATTATCATCTCCACAACATTGGGGAGAGAACCATAGGAAATTATAATCTTAAAAGCGGACGTTTGAGAAAAACCTGGAATGGAATTATCATCTCCACAACATTGGGGAGAGAACCATAGGAAATTATAATCTCAAAAGCGGACGTTTGAGAAAAACCTGGGATGGAATTATCATCTCCACAACATTGGGGAGAGAACCATAGGAAATTATAATCTCAAAAGCGGACGTTTGAGAAAAACCTGAAATGGAATTATCATCTCCACAACATTGGGGAGAGAACCATAGGAAATTATAATCTCAATAGCGGACGTTTGAGAAAAACCTGGAATGGAATTATCATCTCCACAACATTGGGGAGAGAACCATAGGAAATTATAATCTCAAAAGCGGACGTTTGAGAAAAACCTGGGATGGAATTATCATCTCCACACATTGGGGAGAGAACCATAGGAAATTATAATCTCAAAAGCGGACGTTTGAGAAAAACCTGAAATGGAATTATCATCTCCACAACATTGGGGAGAGAACCATAGGAAATTATAATCTCAAAAGCGGACGTTTGAGAAAAACCTGGAATGGAATTATCATCTCCACAACATTGGGGAGAGAACCATAGGAAATTATAATCTCAAAAGCGGACGTTTGAGAAAAACCTGAAATGGAATTATCATCTCCACAACATTGGGGAGAGAACCATAGGAAATTATAATCTCAAAAGCGGACGTTTGAGAAAAACCTGAAATGGAATTATCATCTCCACAACATTGGGGAGAGAACCAAAGGAAATTATAATCTCAAAAGCGGACGTTTGAGAAAAACCTGAAATGGAATTATCATCTCCGCAACATTGGGGAGAGAACCAAAGGAAATTATAATCTCAAAAGCGGATGTTTGAGAAAAACCTGGAATGGAATTATCATCTCCATAACATTGGGGAGAGAACCATAGGAAATTATAATCTCAAAAGCGGACGTTTGAGAAAAACCTTAAATGGAATTATCATCTCCGCAACATTGGGGAGAGAACCAAAGGAAATTATAATCTCAAAAGCGGACGTTTGAGAAAAACCTTTGATAACTTCTACTGAGTCTTCATCAGAAAAATCTGTTTGGGGTCGATTTAGCTGGACTAGAGAAGGCCTTGGACTGGATAAGAAATCTTTGGAGTCGATTAACTGAACCGGTCTAGGTCTTGAAATATGATTGAGAATTTAACTGAATCTTTCCTGAAAGGTAAAGGTCAGTCATATGCAATGCATGATATGGATCAAGCAATGATGTTCTCAACATAAATGAGATTTGTAGTATATGATGCGTCTATGCATGCTATAATGATGTATGTGATGTTTAGGAATATATGCTTTCGTCTAGGAAAGTAAATCCTTGAAGGGCGCCGGGAAGTCATATCCTGGGCTGATGCTGGAGAATAGATTTTGCTTCCGCTGGGGATGATAGTTGCAAGAATACCGGTAGGAGAAGATAACTCCGTTGGGGAATAAACTTGGCGAATGGAATAACTCTGCGGGGGAGGAAAGTACTCTAATGATCTTGCTGAGAAGCAATACTCGGTGGGGAGAGATATACTTTGTTGAGTTGTTGATAATAACTTGCTGGGGATATCTTTGCTGTGTTGGAAGTGTTGATAGACTTCGCTGGGGATAAGGGAGAACTGTGTTGACGACGACCTTTCCGTGGCTTTTGGCTGAGGATAACCCAGTTATATCCTGTTAAGGAAATAACTCTTTGAATAAAGCCGGACGACGCGTTCGTGCTCTGCGAGGATAAGCTTCCAGAATTTATTGGGGATAAGCTTACTGCTTGGGGAGATGGATTCCAACCTTCCTGGGGAATTGGATTGGGCTCTCCTGGGGAAGTTTTGAACTGCGGGGGAAGTGATTCCTTTGAATGTTTGATATGCCGCCGGGGAACAATCTTTAGGCCAAGACTATTGGGGATGCCTGTTAAGAGTGCATATATGTTGCTGGGGAATGTTGAGATCTGCTGGAGGATACCCAACTTCCTTAAGGTTTGATTGTATAGCTTTACTTGAGGAGAGTGTACTGACTTGCTGGCGCACTCTCTGGGGAATTGGGATGTACTGGTTATGTCCTACCTTGTATCTTGTGGACAGGGTAGTTTGGACAACTCATCATTGCCCCTGTTTCTGAGGTGGGAGAGGAAGACCTGTGAGGTGCTGATAGTTATTGATGGACCAACCCTTCTTCTGGTAAGCAAGTGACAAGATGCCGGGACATAGTCGTACGCTTTGATCCCTAACTTTTGCCTGGACCGCCCTTTCGGGTTTTCAGTCCACCGGGATACCCTTTTTTGCCCAAGCCGCCTTTTCAGGTTTTCGACTTGCCGGGTGTACAGATTTTTCATTTTCATCCCTTATTTTTGCCCGAACCCTTTTGGTTCGCCGGGAAGCCCTTATTTTTGCCTAGGTATGTCAACCTAGCGGGTCTTTGATTGTGCGTAGTATTTTTTCGACTATGTCCGTAGGGAGTTGCCCCTGTTAGAAGTGTTTTGTCATGCCACCAGAAGATTTTTGACCAGGCAAGATTCGTCGTTGGAATGCCCCAAGTGACTCAGGCGGAGATTTGCCCCAGGCTATTTGGCGTTTTGAAAGATTCTCCGAATCTTGACTGAATTGCCGCAGATAATAGACAATAGTCATGCCATGCCCCTTGATTGGAAGTACTTCTGTTCATTAGGCATTCGTCGTGCGAATTTCTATGTTGTTCAAACAAAAGTCATATGCAAACAAAGTTATGTTAAAAATGCAAAGCTCATGTCTGTCTTGAAGATTTTGAAAATGCATTCTTTTTTCATAAAACAAATGAATGTTTGTAAAACGTGATGTCAACTTCGTATTTATAGTAAGCCTTAAGGAGTCAGGATACCTTTCGTCACAGTATGTTTTCGAACTAACCCATGCTTCAGCTAGGACTTTTAAGGGTTATAACGTGGCCTGGTTCACGGTTTAAGAAACAAAGGATAAAGGCTCAAATTATTTGTACCCACCCTCTCTTCGTGATGTTCTCCAAACCTAAACTCAGTTGATCATACGTTAGACCTTGTTTGAGTCTTTGCTCTGATTTTCCGGTGATGATTCGGATGTCGATAACTTATTTTGAATAGGCAGTCATTCCTTTTTTGTTGAGGGTTTATAAGACCTCTTTCTTGTTTGATTTTTGTTATCCCTTTCTTTTTTTGCCTGAACTGTTTCCTTTTTTGGAATTACAGTCAGCGGGATGCCCCAGTTTTGTAAGTCTCCTTCATGGGTTTTGACTTAATGGGCTTTTTTACTTTTTGAGATAATGACTGCCTATCCTTATGATTATTCGGAATTATCACTGTCTTCTTTTTTTGTTTGTAAGGACCTCTTTGGTGCCATTTGTTATGCACTTGGATCAACTGAGAGAACTACCCTGCCCCAGGTTATGATTAAGGGTTTTAAATTTCGAAAAGAAAAACTCCTACTTCTTTGGCTCAGAGGGGTTGACGAGGGATTATCATCCTTATAACTCCAGTGTTTTAGGGGTTGAAACAATGCCTGTACCTCATCAGCGGGGTCTGTTCAAAAGCATACTGTAATGATCGCGGTATCGTTTTCGTCATCCTCCCTCAAGAGGCTTAGAATTTAGATCAAGAGTCGACATCAGAAAAAATATGAAAATAATTTGCATTTAGTGAATACGAATATATTGTTTCAGAACAGACGTATGCGATGCATTAATGAAATAACAATGTTTAACACGAGTAAATGTTTGAACAAAAGAGAATTGCAACTTGAACATTCGAATGAACAAAAATTTCTCAATCTTAGCCATGTTTTGGCAAGGGAGCAGTGATCACGTGGGGAGTCTTGGATACTTTAAACTGAATCTCTCCAGCGTCGATCATGTCTTGGATCTTATTTTTCAAGCTCCAACAATCATCTGTAGTATACCCCGGGCTGTCAGAGTGATAAGCGCAGCGGGCGTTGGGGTTATACTTTGGTGACGTTGTATTTTGAAACTTCAGAGCCTCTTTTAGAGTTACCAGCTTGGTCTCCAGCAACTGTGGCAATATCTGGGATAAGGTCATGCTGAGCCGAGTGAACTGCCTCCTCTCGCTCTTTTGTTGGTTGTGATGTTGAATTTGTGACACTGGAGCCATTTGAGGGGCTCTCCCCTTACCTCCTTGTCTCAAAGGTGGTTGAACGATGACTGGCTTTTTGCCCTTAGACTTTTGCCCCAGTTGGTTGCCCTGAAGCAGTTGGTTGACGAGAAACCAGAGCTCATCTTGTCTTTGAGCTAACCCTTGAATAGAAGTCACCTGCCCCAACATCTGGGCTTTCATGGCATCCACCTCAGTTTGAAGGTGTTTCAGCCTTTCATCCTCAGCACTGTTCTTGACAAAGGTCTCCATGAGAAGTGTCCTTAGCTCTTCCTGCCCCTCGGATAGATTCAGGAGGATTTCCCTGAACTGAGTCTCTTGAGCGAGAAGGTCCTGGTTATCTGGTTGGAAGGCCATTGCTGAAATAAACAGCGAGAAAGGTAAGTGACCTGCAAAAGGGATACCTGTTATGCAATGATGAGTATGACATGCATGTAATATTTTCAAGGACCTCGCGGGGTAGACAAGAAAATTGTTAGAATTGGAATCCGGTGACTTGATTGAAAGAACTTCATATTTGTTGAGAGTCTTTCTTCCAAGGGTCAAACGCTCACCATATCAAGTGGGTCATAGCCTTTGACTTTAGTCATCAACCTTGGTTAGGGGAACCTTCTTCAAGGGTCAAGGCTCACCATATCAAGTGGGTCATAGCCCCTGACAACCTTAGCTAGAGGAAAATAAATCCTCTTTGCCCCTTGCTAGATGTTTGATTTATCATGACCTGCATCACAAGCCCTTGAGCTCCTTGAAATGGGTTAGGATGTATGCAATGGTATGATGTCATGCTATGCATGGGGTGATGTAGGTAAACCCTGTTATGAGTCCCAATTAAGGACTATAAACAAACCCTGCAAGAGATTCAGTATACTTATCATGAGTCCCAATTAAGGACTAAAACAAACCCTGCAAGAAACTCGGTAAACCTGGTTATGAGTCCTAGTTAAGGACTAAAACAAAAACCTGCAAGAAACTTAGTAAGCCTTGTGATGAGTCCTAGTTAAGGACTATGAACAAAACCTGCAAGAAGTTCAGATGTCAGATAGATAACAAGCATGCAAGTAGTCAAGTACGAAGGCACGCAAGTCACACAAGAGAAGCCCTTAGAGTTTAAGGCCATCATGAGGTCTGGGTATTACCCGCTTGAAGTTGGTGGGTTCAACCTGTCCTATTAGAAGTAACCGGGTTCTAAGGGTCCCAATATCACCGGATTGCTTTCATTGTTCATCGTTTCGATTTAGCCACTGAACTGGCGACCGAAATATTCCAGGAAAGCAACCCTCAATTGAGTGTAGTATCGAGTATCAACCAACCTCGGACTGCACCAAAGTCAGTTATCTCACTACCCTAAAGAGGCCAAGATAGTTCAATTAAGGTTCCTAAGGTCTGTTGATGCTTCACGACACCACGCGGAGGCCTCGTACTCTCCTTGACTGAACTCAAGGGTTACCGGTACACACCAAAGTGCCACATCAACGTAGCAGATTGTTTCAACCATGTCGGTATACCCCGCACAGTTCCCTCACAGCCTTGTTGCTACTTTCTAATAAGGTATCCCCAGATCCGGGTTTAGGATCTATAGAACTCCAAGGCAACCCATAATTTAAAGCACACAAGGAAAACAATTGAAAACACAGTTATGAACTAACCCTAAGGTACACCTCTCTTTAAGTTAAATCCCCAGCAGAGTCGCCAATTCTGTGATCGGTGGATCTGGAACTGACTGTTTAACGCTAGTTCGCGAAATGTCGCGGAAGCAAGAGTCGCCACCGTCTTTTATTTTCTCCAAATGGAAAGGACAAAAGCACAGAAAAATTCCTTATAGAGATTGCTCTCGGTTCGGGAGGTAGGTTATAGAAAGGGAAGGTGTTAGCACCCTTTCTATCCATGGTTATCCATGGGCTCTTAGATGCTTGCTCATTGTGTTTTCAAAAATGGTTTGTTTGCTTTTCAATTGTGGGTTTTAAAAAGTTTCTTTGAAAATTCCAGTTCGACTCTTGTATCGGTCCTCCAGAGTGTTTGAAAAATTGCTTTCGAAAGCTTTTTGAAAATGTGTTGGTGTGAAAAGTATTTTTGAATTTTTGTTTGAAATTTAGAGCAAGTATCTATGAGAACCTACCTACCCTAAGGAATTCGTCCGTGTAAATGTCCTTTAAAGTAGTGCCATCCCACCATTGAGAGGTAGGTAGCACCACCGTTGGAGGTGTTCGGGTTAATTCGAGGGTTCGGGACATGGTGATCACCAGAGCAATAGGAAGACACCTTAGAAGCTACCCTCATGCCAGGTTCCCGGATCATGAGGACTTACTAAGACATCCTCTACTCGACGATCACCTTTCGAAGGGCAAGGCAACGGTGAGGCGTACCCTAGGGGTGGTGTGTGATTTGTGTGTCGTTTTCAGATATTTTTGTCTTTTGTCATGTTATTGGTGATCTAGCGTTTGTTTTTATTTTTGTCCATTCATTCTTTCATGCCATTATTTAACAGTTAAAAATTGCGAAAAGTAAAAGATTCTAAGTTATTACAAAAGGCGCGGGTCCACATCGCCAAAATTTCCAGAACCCGATTTGACAGAAAAATAAAGAAAGTAAAGAAAATAAAGAATTAAAAGTACGAGAAATTAATTACAAGGCCTTGGGAGAGATACATAAGTATTATAAGAAATAGAGATAAAACACGCGAATTAAATAAGAATTATAACGAGGGCGTTGGACCCTTTTTGCAAGATGAAATTAAATGAGGAAATTAATTAATTAAAAAGAAAAGAAATTGTTTTCTGGTATTAATGGGAAAAAGAATTAAATGCAATTAAACCTAATTCTAGTTGTTTTTAATTTATTAAAAAAAGGAAGATTAAGTTTTAACCTAAAATTAACCCTAATTAATTTACATGCAATTTAATTACAAAAATAAATATTTAATATTTTAATTATTATGAAAGGAAAAAAAAAGGGATAAAAAATTAATTAAACCCTAGTTCTACAAATTTTAAATTAATTAAGAAAACATTACTATTAACCCTAATTTAATAACTAAATTTAATTAATGTAATTTATTTATAAAAATACTAAAATAAAATATTTATTATATTTTTCTCTTTTCTGATTTTTTTATGTGTTTTTTTTATATGTTATAAAAATATGAAATTAATTAATAAAACAATAATTAAAAGAAAGTATAAATAATAAAAAATAAAGAAAGTAAAAAAAAATTGGCAAACCTAGGGGGGTATCTGTCCCCAAAGTGGAGGTTTTCTTTTAGCAATCTGGCCCAAGATTCTGAGGCCCTTTTGACTTTCGTGGCTAGCCTGTAGCTCTCTTGACTAATGCCTATGGTGTCCATCAAGCCTGGTCCCTTGGATTAGCATTGTTGGCCAAGTGGCGCGTTAGATGGAAGCGTGTATGGTAGTCCAATACATTGAATCTGCACTTGAACATTATATGAAGAAAAATATGAAAGGGGGTGAGGACCTGGGGCTCGAACCCAGGTCCTGAACATTACCACTTGCCAGCCTTACCAACCAAGCCAAACGCGCGTGTTGTACCTTAAACATCAAACAATAAATATAAAATAAATAATGGTTAGTGGGGCGCTTTACGCGCGAAATTTGAACTAGCCAATCCACTGATGCCACGAGGTCATCTTCCTCATTGTTTTTATTTTTCCTGAAACATACAAACCATTAGCAACGGTTTTACAAACGTTCTCTTAGGCCAGTTTCTGGAAAATAGCGAATAGGCGTCCTTGCATTAGAAATTAGGCGCAACATATGGATTCTTTTCGTCCAGGCACGCTCGTTTTAATGATCCAGGTCTCAAGTCTCAATTTTTCTTTGGATGGAAAGCCCCAATTCACCAAGCCTGAAACCCTAAAATATGACAATGGTATATTTGCATAGAGTGTATAAAAATGCAATTAATCCATATGGTTAGCTTCAGAATACAATACTCAGTATGAATACACAAATAAAATGTCATGAAACTGTCTCAAAGTTAAAACATGAGTATGCATTTTTATGAGAAAAAACTCGATTCTGTACAATGATTTAGGGCGTTAGAGTTGATGCTTTTGATCCAGGAAGGTTGCTTCATGTCCTTGGAAGGCAATAGGATCAATTTCTTGGCTTGAATCGACCTGTAAATAGGTTTTCAGATTTGGAATTTTTTGCAAAAAAACTTGAGTTTGATAATGGGGTTTTGTGCAGCTTCCTGGTTAATGGCATTAGGTCTTGCTTGCTTGTATATGTAGGAATGATTAGGTCAAATAAAATTGGTCCAAGATCCATGAATTGATGAATGCAATATTTGATTTTTTCACCATGATTTTCAAATCTTTTTCACATTCTTTTTGATACAAATCACATCCAATTCCATTGGTTCTTTCCATATTTGGCTAGGCACGAAATCTTGAGGATATAATATGCACAAAAAGATTGAAAAACTAGGTTTAGCATTTTTCATGTATTTTATTTAATTAAAATGAATTATTAATAATAAAAATCCAAATAAATAAATAAATAATGAAGAAAAACTTCCCTTTGGGCCAAGTGGTCGTGCACATGCCTTGGATAATGAATTGTGGAAGAAAAATAGGCCCATTAGCAATTTTAGGTCATTTGAACCAATGTTGACTTTTCAAAATATCCAAAAATTACCCAACTTCCACAAGGCACAACTTGCTCAATTTTTAAGCTTTGCTCATGTTCTTGGACATTTTGGAAAGGTCTTTGAGTCCCCTAACCAATGCCTTTGGTCCTATGTCATTTTGATTTACCAATCTCAAGTTATGGCCTTTGACTTAAAGTCCCTTTTTGTTGACTTTTGAAAATGACCTATAATGTTGAAATTGATAACTTTTTGTGAGAGCATTTCTTGGACTTGAAGTATGAAGATGAGTTGTAGGAAATGTCTTTATATTCAAAATGAGCTTTGGATGGAATTTTTCTGATAATCCATGTGAAAGTTATGCCCTGGTCAATTTACAGTTGACTTTTTCAACTGTCCAAATAAGGCAACTTTTGCATCTTGATGATTTTTGAGCCAAGCTTTGAGAATCATGATCAAGCATTGATCAAATGATGTTTGTGGCTTAAAAATGAGATGTTTGACCAAAAATTTGAACTTTTGACTGTCAAATGACCATTTTGCCCCTGCAGTTGACTGTAGTGCAATTAGGGTTTTTGACTGTGCAATTTTGTGCTGAAAGTCTTGAAACTTGATATGAGGATGCTTGACCATGTTTATAAGCATGTGGGACTTGATTGGACCCTTGGAAACTTCATTTTCTTGATTAGGACCAAAACCCTAATCTTGACTGTTCAGGAGGCTCTTGAACTGTGCAGCCCTTGGGGAATTTTGAGGCTTGACTTGGCAATTTCTTGAAGAATATGGGAGGGTAAATTTTGGGGTACAACAGCAGGCATAAGGAAGAAGATAATATGTGTTAGCATATGGTTAGCCCATTCAAATAGCGCGCGTAATTTTTGTTTTGTCCAGCATAATTGTTGTTTTTATATATTAGTTTCATTGTTCATTATACTAACAAATGCAGGCGCATGGCTCAGTGGATAGTGAGGTGGCTGGTAATCATTGGGACCTGGGTTCGATTCCCAGGTCCACCCAAAACTCTCTAATATTTTTTCTAACATGATCACATGCAGGCTTTCCAACGCATTCCACCATATACCTCCAGTGCTCTGCATGCCAAGTGGCCACAGCCACAAATCCAATGGCCATGAGGTGTTGACCATGGTGTTCCCAGTCAATGCGTATCTGGACAATTCCCAAAGTCAAATGTGGCTGAATGTACAAATGGGCCAAGATTGCTAATTTACCTCCTATTGGGCCATCACACCCCCCTGGGTTTTGTTTTCTTTTTTTTTTCTCTTTTATATTTTTATCTTTAATTATTTTATTATTAATATTATTTAATTAACTTAACTATTATTTTCATAACAAATTCAGACAATTAAAAAATGTAAATATTATTTATTAATTTCACTTTATTATTTTGTAAATAAATGCTAAAAAATTAATTTAGTTTAATTAGGTTTAATTTTAACTTTTTCATAATAAATAAATAAATTAGAATTAGGTTTTACTAACTTTTGACTTTATTTTATTTTATTTTTATTAAAACATAAAAAACACAAAAATACTTTTTCTTGTAATTATTTAATTAATTAGCAAATTAGGTTTAATATTAATTAATTGCAAAAAGGACCACAATTCCATTCTTTTCTCAAAAAGGGTCAAAACCCTAAGGACTTTTTCAATTCAATTCCTTTTCGCGCATATTTATTTTTGATTATATTTATGTATCTGCTCCGAGAATGTAATAGATAATTAGGACTTTTATCGCTTTTCTTTATTTTCTCGCATTTACTTTTTAAGGGTTATGTTTTTGGCGATGTAAATACCCGACGCCTTGTAATAGCGTAGATTTACTTTCCGCAATTTACTTTCCACAAACTAATAACTGTTAACTATGCATGACAAGACTTGCCTGAAAATAAAATCAACTCGTAGATCACCATAATACATGTGCAACGATAATCTTAAACTGAATCCTGACACACTCGCACATGCCACTCTTAGGGTACGCCTCACTTGGTTGCCTTGACGTGGTCATTAAGTATAGGGTGTTTTAGAGGCCGCCCTCTTGTCTAAAGATCCAGTTGCCTCGAAACGGTTGCCTCGGATAAAAAGGATCTAGGACATTAGGGTTACCGCTAAGGCGTTCTACTATTGCTTTGGTGACCACACATGTCCCTATAATCGAATTGACCCGAATAACTCCAACGACGGTGCTACCTACTTCTCAATAGTGGGATAGTACTGTCTAAAGGACTCTTACACAACTTAATTCCTTAGAGTAGGTAGATTTCTCCTGGGTACTTGCTCTTTCAAAAAACAAAAACAACTTTTCGCACCTACACTTTCAAAAAGTTTTCAAACAAACACTTCATACACTCTCGAGGACAGATACAAGAGTTACCTAGAAGTTTTCAAAACGAAACTTTTTCAAAACCCACAAACACAAGAAAAGCAAACAATTTTTGAAAACATAGTGAGCAAGTACCTAAGAGCCCGTGGATAACCATGGATAGAAAGGGTGCTAACACCTTCCCTTTCTATAATCTACCTCCCGAACCGAGAAACATCTCGAAAAGGAATTTTGATGTGCTTTTGTCCTTTCCTTGTTGGAGAACATAAAAGACGGTGGCGACTCTTGCTTACCGTGACATTTCGCGAACCAGCGTTTCAAACAGTCAGTTCTATTTCCACCGATCACAGAACTGGCGACTCTGCTGGGGATATCTTTATAAGTGAGGTGTACCTTAGGATTACATCACTCTTGTTTTCAATTGAATGCTTTGTTTGCTTTAATGTCGTGGGCTTGCATCGGAGTTTCATAGATCCTAACCCGGATCTGGGGAATACCCTTTAGGTAGCATAAGCTGTGAGGGACCTGTCCGGCATAGACCGACACGGGTGAAACAGTAGCTACGTTGGTGTGACACATTGGTCTGTACCGATATCTCTTATGTTGGAACGAGGAGAATATGGGTCTTCTGAGGAGTCATTAAGCACCAACTGACCTTAGAACCCTAAATTGACCCAACTTGGCCATAGAACAGTAGCAGTATGCTACACTCATTGAGGCTAAACTCTCGCGATGGTTCTGGCCGCAAGAAAAGATTGCGAAGCTGGAGTTATGACCGATTGAGGGTAGTCAGTGATATTGAGATCCTCTAGAACCCGGTTATTATTTCTAGGACAGGTCTTAACCAACTGAAACTGAAAGAGGGTAGTACCTAAACTTCATGCCAGCCTAAACTTAAGGCTACTTGTGTAACTTGTGTGCCTTCAAACTTGAACTACTTTCACATTCTTGTTATCTAACAACACGAGTTCCTTGCAGGTTTTGTTTACAGTCCTTAATCTGGGCTTATAACAGGGTTTACTTACATCACTCCACGCATAGCATGACATCATACCATCATACCATTGCATACATCTTGCATAAGGACTAACCCATTTCAAGGATCTCAAGGGTTTATGATGCAGGTCATGATGAACCAAATGTCTAGCAAGGGGCAAAGGGGATTTATTTTCCTCTAGTCTAGGTTGTTTGGAGATCAAAACATGATGACTTGAGTCAGGGGCTATGACCCACTCGATATGGTGAGCTTTGACTCTTGAAGAAGGACTCTCAGCAACAGGAAGTTCCTTCAATCAAGCTACCATACTCAAATTCTAACAAGTTTCTCTGTTTACCCCGCGAGATCCTTGAAAACATTGCATGCATATCATACATATCATCGCATTACAGGTACCCTTTTCCAGCTCACTTATCTTCTTCGCTGTTTATTTCAGCAATCATCGTGTCTACTGAACCTTCCGCTGAACAAGCTATCAAGGCCCTCCAGGCCCAGAATGCCCAGTTCCAAGAGTTGGTTATGAGCCTAGCCCAGGGTCAACAAGACTTGAAAACTCTGATTCTGAAAGAGAGGAAGAAGAAGAAGAAGAGGACTGTTTTGTTCAACACTAGACGTAGATCTGGGAATGGATTACAGAATGAGGTTGATCTGACTACTTCCTCTGTAGGGAAAGACAGTCCCCAATAGGGAAGGGTTCCTAGTCCCGTGGTCTCCGACAACGAGACAGATTATAATGATGAACAGTACCCTCCTGCTGAGGATAAGTACAAACAGCTGGAAGACCGTTTGAGCGCCATGGAAATACAGAAGGTTCCCGGTCTGGACTTTGGAGACCTACGCTTATCCTCTGGGGTGGTGATTCCCCACAAGTTCAAGGCACCTCCTTTTGCAACGTACGACGGAGCTTCATGTCCTAAGCTGCACCTCCGATCGTATGTAAGGAAGATCCAACCTTATACAGCTGACAAGAATTTATGGATCCATTTCTTCCAGGATAGTCTTTCAGGGACTCAACTCGAATGGTTCTATCAGCTAGATGGAGCCAGTATTCGTAACTGGGAGGACTTGGATACTGCGTTTTATAAGCAGTATCAGTATAATTCCGACCTCGCTCCTACGCGTACCCAACTCCAGGGTATGTCACTAGGGACGGGTGAAGGATTCAAGGAGTATGCTCAAAAGTGGAGAGACCTGGCTGGAAGGGTGCAGCCACCTTTGACTGACCGTGAGCTCGTTGATATGTTCTTGGGGACCCTGTCTGGTCCGTTCTTCAACCATTTGATTGGAAATTCTTCTGCCGGATTTACAGACCTAATCTTGACTGGTGAGAGGATCGAAGCTGGTATCAAGTCTGGGAAGATACAAAAGGGAGCCTCCTCGAGTGCTGAGAAGAAACCATTCAAGAAAGAGTCTAGTGTTGTCTATGGTTCAAGAAGACAGAATATGTCCGAACACCGCCAAGATGTCAACGTGGTAGTTATTTCAAAACCGGCCAGTGCTCCTCAACATCGCAACCAACAAAGGGAAGAGAGACCTAGAAGGAAATTCACTCCCCTCAGCATGACCTTGTCCCAGATATTGCCACAGTTGCTGAAGACCAATTTGGTAACTCTAAGGGACCCTCCTAAGAATCCCAACAAGACACCTTCAAGGTATAACCCCAACGCCCGCTGCGCTTATCACTCTGACAGCCCGGGGCATGCTACAGATGATTGTTGGACTTTGAGGAACAAGGTTCAGGACCTAATCGATGCAAAGGAGGTCGAGTTCGAAGCGCCCGAGACTCCCAATGTGATCACTGCTCCCTTGCCAAAACATGGCTAGGATTGAGAGACTTTTGTTCATTTGAATTCTGATATTGTATTTTTCTTTGTTTATTCAAACAATTATCATGTCAAACTCTCTTATTTCATTAATGCATTACACGTGTCTGTTTTGAAGTAATTGTGTTCACTATGCTTAAAATTGCTTTCATTTTTTGATGATCAACTCTCGATTAAAAGATTCTAAGCCTTTTGAGGGAGGATGACGAAAATGATACCATGATCTTTACAGTATGCTTTTGAACAGACCCCGCTAATGAGGTACAAGCATTGTTTCAAATCCTAAACAGTGGAGTTATAAGGAAGATAATCCCTAGTCAACCCCTTTGAGCCAAAGAAGTTGGAGTTTTTCTTTTTCAAAAATTAAAACCCTTAATCATAACCTGGGGCAGGGTAGTCTTCTCAGTTAATCCAGGTGCACAATGAACGACATCAAAGAGGTCCTTCCGAGACAAAAAGACAGTGATGGTTCCGAATAATCATAAGGACAGGCAGTCATTATCTCTCAGAAATAAAAGCCCAATAAGTCAAAACCTATGAAGGAGACTTATAAAATTGGGGCATCCCGCTGACTGTAATCACAAAAGAAATAGTTCAGGCAAAAAACAGGGATAATAAAATCAAAAGAAAGAGGTCCTACAAACCCTCAACAAAAAGAAATGACTTCCTATTCAAAATAAACTTTAAGTACCCGAACCATCACCGGAATATCAGAGTAAAGATTCAAACAGGATCTAACGCACGATTAGCTGAGTTTAGGATCTAAGAACATCACGAAGAACGGGTGGGTACAAATAAAATTTGAGCCTTTATCCTTTGTTTCTTAAACCGTGAACCAGGCCATGTTATAACCCTTAAAAGTCCTAGCTGAAGCATGGGTTAGTTCGAAAGCATACTGTTACAAAAGGTATCATGACTCCTTAAGGCTTGCTGTGAAATACTGAGTTGACATCACGTTTTACAAAAATAATCTTGTTTTATTAAAAACTGCATTTTCAAAAACTTCAAGACAGACATAAGCTTTGCATTTTTAAATAACATTGTTTGCATATGACTATTTGTTCAAACAGTAGAGAAATTCGCACGACGAATATCTAGTGAACAGAAACCTTTTCAACAAAAAGGGTCATCTCAAATGGGAAAACACTTCCAATCAAGGGGCACGGCATGATCATGATCTATAATCTGGGGTAGTCCAGTCAAGATTCAGAGAATCTCTCAAGATGCCAAGTAGCCAGGGGCAAATCTCCGTCTGAGTCACTTAGGGCATTGGACATGAATTCCAGCTACGAATCCTGCATGATCAAATGAAGATCTTCTGGTGGTATGGCGACACAACACTACTGACACTGACAACTCCCTACACTCTGAGAACGTGGACATAGTCGAAAAAATACTATGCATAATCAAAGACCCGCTAGGTCGACTGGCCTAGGCAAAAATAAGTGCTTCCCGGCGAACCAAAAGGGTTCGGGCAAAAATAAGGGATGAAAATGAAAAATTGTACACCCGGCAAGTCGAAAACCTGAAAAGGCGGCTTGGGAAAAAAAGGGTATCCCGATGGACTGAAAACCCGAAAGGACGGTCCAGGCAAAAATTAGGGATCAAAGCGTACGACTATGTCCCGTCATCTCGTCACTTGCCTACCAGAAGAAGATTTGTCTATCGGCAGTTATCAAGCACCTCATAGGCACCTTCTCTCGTAGAAACTGGGGCAATAAGAATTATCTGAACTGTACAAGCTGCTCTGTCCACCGAGGTACCAGGGTAGGTTCGGATGAAGAATATGACCAAAATACCTTCACTCCCCGTAGAGTAAGACGATTCAGCCATACTCTCCCCAAGCAGAGTTAGTCTCCCATCAGCCCTAAAAAGGCACAGTACCTCCAGCAAGTCAGCCATACTCTCCCCTAGCAGAGTTGGTCTACTGTAAGCCCTAAGGAAGTTGGGTTTCCCCAAAAGATCTCAACATTCCCTAGCAGAGTATACAGATATTCCTCAGCAAGCATCCCTGACAGTCTTAATATTCCTCGACAGAAATATAAGATTGTTCCCCGGCGGAATACAAGACACCCCAGTGGAGCCATTTCCCCAGTGTAGTCTAAAGTTTCCCCAGGAGAGTTGAACCATCTCCCTAGTAGATGCTGGAAGCTTATCACCTGCAGAGTACAAATGCGCCCCCGGTCATATTCATAGGTTATTCCCCACCAGAGTCTAACTGGGTTATCCTCAGCAAGTTGCAACGGAAAGATCGTCCTCAGCAAAGTTCTTTCTATCCCCCAGTGGAGTTCATCAAAATCCCTAACAGAGCTTATCAACGGAATCTCCAGCGGAGTTATCGTTAAATTCTCAGCGAAGCATCTCTTCCCACAGAGTAATTCCCCGCAGAGTAATCTCTTCACCAAGTTTATTCCCCGACGGAGTCATCTTCTCCTACCGGTTTATTCTTGCAAATCATCTTCCTTCATCATCCCCAGCGGAAACGAAGGACTCTACTCTTCAACGTCAGCCCAGGATTCAACGAACTTCCCGGCATTCGTCAAGGATTTATTTTCCCAGACGAAGATACATTCATAAATCATGATACATGCGTATACGCATCATATCATACAATCTCATTTATGTTGAGAACATCATTGCTTGATCCATATCATGCACTGCATATGACTGACCTTTACCTTTCAGGAAAGATGCAGTTAAACTCTAAATCCAGTCAAAAAAGACAATCCAGTCAAAAAAGACAATCCAGTCAATAAAGACAACCCGTCGTTGAAGACAACCCTTCATTGAAGACAACCTGTCAATAAAGACAACCCGTCGTTGAAGACAATCCGTCGTTGAAGATAACCCATCATTGAAGATAACCTATCAATAAAGACAACCCGTCATTAAAGACAACCCGTCATTAAAGACAACCCGTCGTTGAAGACAACCCATCATTGAAGGCAACCTGTCAATAAAGACAACCCGTCATTAAAGACAACCCGTCATTGAAGACAACCCGTCGTTGAAGACAACCCGTCGTTGAAGACGACCCGTCGTTGAAGACTACCCGTCATTGAAGACAACCTGTCAATAAAGACAACTCGTCGTTGAAGACAACCCGTCATTGAAGACAACCTGTCAATGAAGACAACCTGTCAATGAAGACAGCCCGTCAATAAAGATAACCCGTCCACGAAGACAACCCGTTAAAAGAGACAACTCATCAAAGAAGACAAAACTGGTTCAGTTAAATCGATTCCTAAAGATTTTTCTGAGATAACCTGTCAGTAGAGACAACCCATTAACCTTTTTGAAGTTCCAGATTCGATACCTGTATCTATCCAGGGCATATCTGTGGGCGACTGATTAGAGGTCTACGCCTGTATCCAGCCAGGAAAGCTATCTCGATCAACCTTTTGAAGTTCCGGATTCGATACCTGTATCTAGCCAGGGCATATCTGTGAGCGACTGATTAGAGGTCTACACCTGTATCCAGCCAGGAAAGCTATCTCGATCAACTTTTTGAAGTTCCAGATTCGATACCTGTATCTATCCAGAGCATATATGTGGGCGACTGATTAGAGGTCTACGCCTGTATCCAGCCAGGAAAGCTATCTCGATCAACCTTTTGAAGTTCCAGATTCGATACCTGTATCTAGCCAGGGCATATCTGTGAGAGACTGATTAGAGGTATACACCTGTATCCAGCCAGGAAAGCTATCTCGATCAACCTTTTGAAGTTCCAGATTCGATACCTGTATCTAGCCAGGGCATATCTGTGAGCAATTGATTGTAGATCTATACCTGTATCTAGCCAGGAAAGTTATCTACATGAAGAGTTTGAAGATCAACACCTGTAACAGGCCAGGAAATTATCTTTCTTTCTCAGGTACGCAAGTTCTCGCTAAGGAATCTCTTACGCGATCGACACCCATGGATGGCATCTTTAAGCCCATCTCCACAACTATCCATTACATCTCCAAATGGCATCCATAAGCCCATGCCCGACAAGATTCTGTCACATCTCCAGATGGCATCTATAAGCCCATCCTCCTATCCATCCTATCTCCAAATGGCATCTGTAAGCCCATTCCTGACATCACATTGCTGATACTCCACTATGCGAGTGCAAATTTCTGGGCACTCTAGTGTTCAATCATCTTCCACCTTCGGATCACGAAAGGCACGCAAGCCAATCTACATCCTCAGGTTTAAGAAGATTTAACAGGGGCAACTGTTGTACCCCAAAATTTGCCCTCCCATATTCCTCAAGATATATCAAGAATCATCTTCAAAGGGTTCAAGATTTCTCAAAGGTTGCACAGTCCAAATGCCTCTAAAGCCATTCAAAATTAGGGTTTTGATTCTTTCAAGGTATTTGAGGTTTTCAATGGTCCAATCAAGTCTCATAGGCCTATATACATTGTCAAGCATCTACATGTCACGTCTCAAGACTCACAATGTCAAATTACACAGTCAAAAGCCTCATTTGATCTACAGTCGACTGCAGGGGCAAAATGGTCATTTTACAGTCAAAAGTCAGAATTTTTGGTCAACATCTTATTTTGAGGTCACAATCATCATTTGATCAAGTCTTGATCATGATTCCACAAGGATGGCTCAAAAATCATTAAAGATGCAAAAGTTACTATTTTTGGACAGCAGAAAAGTCAATTGTATCTTGACCAGGGCATAACTTTTTCATGGTTCATCAGAAAAATCCCATCCAATGCTCATTTTGAAGGGGATGACATTTCCTACAAGTAATCCTCACATTCCAAGTCCAAGAAATGCTCTCACAAAAAGTTATCAATTTCTACATTATAGGTCAATTTCAAAAGTCAACAAAAATGCACTTTAAGTCAAAGACCATAACTTGAGCTTGGTAAATCCAAATGACATGGGACCAAAGGCATTGGTTAGAGGACTTCAAGACCTTTCCAAAATGTCCAAGAACATGTTCATATGATCAAAATTGAGCAAGATATGCATTGGATAAGTTGGGAAATTTTTGTGAATTTGCAAAAGTCAACTTTGCTCAAAACACCTTGTTTTTGCTAATGGGCCTCAAATTTCTTCTTGAAACTTTATCCAAGGCCTATGCACGACCCATTGAGATTATTTGAATTTATTTTCTTATTTTTTATTAGTTAATTGGATTTTTAATTGATTTTAATTCATTTAATTAATTTAAAATGTAGGAAATTCAAAGATATGGTTTTTCAATCTTTTGGTGAAGCAAACAAGCTCAAGATATGCTGAGAATTTCGTGTGCCAATCAAAGGGACAAGAATCTCCCAATTTAGCAACTTTCTTCAATAAAAAAGATCCAAAAAGATGTGATTGCAAATCAAATATTGAAACCATAATTCCATGGATCTTTGCTCAAGGATTTAACCTAAACTCAGTCTCCTATAATTACACAACCTAACCCTAATGCATTGGACAAGAAAATTGCTACAGAAAAGCCATAACAACTTTGAAAAAAATCCAAGAAAAAGTGAAAACTGATTTCCATATTCTAACGTGATTCAAAGCTTTTTATTGTTTCTAATACATTGCAGGAACTCTCAGGGACATATTGCAATCAAAACTAAGCCTTAAAGCTATCAAAATCATCAAGAACAGTTTAATGGTTTGCGTTTTTTTTCTAGAATCGAATTGCTTATCTCATGCATCATTAACATGATTTTGTGTTTGTTTTGTATTGCTTGAACTCATTGGAAGCTGATGGTGTGGTTTAATTGCATTATAATGCCCAAAATTGTAAAACACCATTAACGAAATCTAGGGTTCTTGAGCTCTCAGATTAGGGCTTTATTACCCATGCAAAATTGAGACCCCTAATGCATATGGTTGAACTCAGGAGACTCAGACGAACACAATGATATACTCGCGAAATATTTATGTAAGCAGGGAGCTAATCGCTATTTTTCATTGATGTAGGTTGTGGGGGTTAAAAACCCCCGCTATCTAATTTGTTTTTTTGCAGGCATAAGGAAGAAGACAATACGTGTTAGCATATGGTTAGCCTATTCAAATAGCGTGCTTAATTTTTGTTTTGTCCAGCATAATTGTTGTTTTTATATATTAGTTTCATTGTTCATTATACTAATAAATGCAGGCGCATGGCTCAGTGGATAGTGAGGTGGCTGGTAATCATTGGGACCTGGGTTCGATTCCCAGGTCCACCCAAAACTCTATAATATTTTTTCTAACATGATTACATGCATGCTTTCCAACGCATTCCACCATATACCTCCAGTGCTCTGCATGCCAAGTGGCCACAGCCACAAATCCAATGGCCATGAGGTGTTGACCATGGTGTTCCCAGTCAATGCGTATCTGGACAATTCCCAAAGTCAAATGTGGCTGAATGTACAAATGGGCCAGGATTGCTAATTTACCTCCTATTGGGCCATCACACCCCCCTGGGTTTTGTTTTCTTATTTTTTCTCTTTTATATTTTTATCTTTAATTATTTTATTATTAATATTATTTAATTAACTTAACTATTATTTTCATAATAAATTCAGACAATTAAAAAATGTAAATATTATTTATTAATTTCACTTTATTATTTTGTAAATAAATGCTAACAAATTAATTTATTTTAATTAGGTTTAATTTTGACTTTTTCATAATAAATAAATAAATTAGAATTAGGTTTTACTAACTTTTGACTTTATTTTATTTTATTTTTATTAAAACATAAAAAACACAAAAATAATTTTTCTTGTAATTATTTAATTGATTAGCAAATTAGGTTTAATATTAATTAATTGCAAAAAGGACCACAATTCCATTCTTTTCTCAAAAAGGGTCAAAACCCTAAGGACTTTTTCAATTCAATTCCTTTTCGCGCATATTTATTTTTGATTATATTTATGTATCTGCTCCGAGAATGTAATAGATAATTAGGACTTTTATCGCTTTCTTTATTTTCTCGCATTTACTTTTCAAGGGTTATGTTTTTGGCGATGTAAATACCCGACGCCTTGTAATAGCGTAGATTTACTTTCCGCAATTTACTTTCCGCAAACTAATAACTGTTAACTATGCATGACAAGACTTGCCTGAAAATAAAATCAACTTGTAGCTCACCATAATACATGTGCAAAGATAATCTTAAACTGAATCCCGACACACTCGCACATGCCACTCTTAGGGTACGCCTCACTTGGTTGCCTCGACGTGGTCATTAAGTATAGGGTGTTTTAGAGGTCGCCCTCCTGTCTAAAGATCCAGTTGCCTCGAAACGGTTGTCTCGGATAAAAAGGATCTAGGACATTAGGGTTACCGCTAAGGCGTCCTACTATTGCTTTGGTGACCATACATGTCCCTATAATCGAATTGACCCGAATAACTCCAACGACGATGCTACCTACTTCTCAATAGTGGGATAGTATTGTCTAAAGGACTCTTACACAGCTTAATTCCTTAGAGTAGGTAGATTTCTCCTGGGTACTTGCTCTTTCAAAAAACAAAAACAACTTTTCGCACCTACACTTTCAAAAAGTTTTCAAACAAACACTTCATACACTCTTGAGGACAGATACAAGAGTTACCTAGAAGTTTTCAAAATGAAACTTTTTCAAAACCCACAAACACAAGAAAAGCAAACAATTTTTGAAAACATAGTGAGCAAGTACCTAAGAGCCCGTGGATAACCATGGATAGAAAGGGTGTTAACACCTTCCCTTTCTATAATCTACCTCCCGAACCGAGAAACATCTCGAAAAGGAATTTTGCTGTGCTTTTGTCCTTTCCTTGTTAGAGAACATAAAAGACGGTGGCGACTCTTGCTTACCGCGACATTTCGCGAACCAGCATTTCAAACAGTCAGTTCTATTTCCACCGATCACAGTATGTATGCAATGTTTTCAAGGATCCTGCGGGGTAAACAAGAAACTTGTTAGAATTTGAATTTTGCAGCTTTGATTGAAGAAACTTCATGTTGTTAAGAGTCCTTCTTCAAGAGTCAAGCTCACCATATCGAGTGGGTCATAGCCCCTGACTCAAGTTATCGTGTTTTGATTTCTAGACAACCTTGGCTAGAAGAAAATAAATCCCATTTGCCCCTTGCTAGACATTTGATTTACCATAACCTGCATCACAAACCCTCGAGATCCTTGAAATGGTTAAGGAAATGTTAAGGCATGATGTTATGATGTGTATGCTATGGGTTTAAGCAAAAGTGTGAAGTGATGTAAGTAAACCCTGCAATAAATCCAAATTATTGGATAAGGACTGTAAACAAAACCTGCAAGGAACTCATGTTGTCAGATAACAAGAAAGTGCAAGTAGTTCAAGTTTTAAAGGCACACAAGTCACACAATAACCCTTAAGTTTCAGGCTGGCAAGGAGTTTAGGTACTACCCTCTTTCAGTTTAGTTGGTTCAACTTGTCCTAGAAATAGTAACCGGGTTCTAGAGGATCTCAATATCACTGACCACCCTCGATCGGTCATAATTCCAGTTTAGCAACCTTTTCTTGCGGCCAGAATCATCACGAGAGTTTGGTCTCAATGAGTGTAGCATACTGCTACTGTTCTATGGACAAGTTGGTCAATTTAAAGGTTCTAAGGTCAGTTGGTGCTTAATGACCCCTTAGCAGACCCATATTCTCCTCGTTGCGCCACAAGGGATATCGGTACATACTAAAGTGCCACACCAATGTAGCTACTGCTTCAACCGTATCGGTCTACGCCGTACAGTTCCCTTACAGTTTATTTCTACTTACCTAAAGGGTATCCCCCATATTCGGGTTAGGATCTATAGTAACTCTGATTCAAGCCCACAAAGATAAATCATACAAATCAAGCAATTGAAAACATTATGAACTATTCCTAAGGTACACCTCACTTATAAATATCCCCAATAGAGTCGCCAGTTCTGTGATACGGTGGGAAAGAACTGACTGTTTTTTGGAATGCTGGTTTGTATTTTGCGTTTGTTTTCGCAAAATGTCGCGGTAAGCAAGAGTCGCCACCGTCTTTTATTTTATCCAACAAGGAAAGGAAAAAAGCACAGAAAAATTCCTTTTTCGAGATGTTTCTCGGGTTCGGGGGGTAGATTATAGAAAGGGAAGGTGTTAGCACCCTTTCTATATGTGGTTATCCACGGGCTCTTAGGTATTTGATCATAATGTTTTCAAAAATTGTTTGCTTTTCTTTGTGTTTGTGGGGTCGAAAAGAGTTTCTGTTTTGAAAAGGAGTGTAAGTGTGAAAATTTTGTTTTGTTTTGAAAGAGCAAGTACTTAAGAACCATCTACCTACTCGAAAAAGGAAATGTTCTATGCTATCTTCCTTTAGACAATGTTATCCCACTATTGATGAGTAGGTAGCATCGTCGTTGGAGTTTAAGGGTCAATTCGAATTTAGGGACTTACGGTCACCAAAGCAATGTTAGGACGCCTTAGCGGTAACCCTAATATCTTAGATCATTTGTTTTGAGGCAACAATATTCGAGGCAACCGTTTTGAGGCGATTATGATCTTTGGACAAGAGGGCGACCTCTAAAGTGACCTATACTTAATGACTGCGTACGAAGGCAACCAAGTGGGGTGTACCCTAAGAGTGCGCATGTGCGAGTGTATCGTTTTCAGTTAATTTTGTCTTTGTACATGTTAATGGTTATCTATGTTGATTTTAGGTTAAACATTCAATCTTGTCATGCATACCTATTATCAATCATCTAACAGTTATATAAGTTGGGGAAATTAAATTGCGGAAATTTAACTAACTATTACAAGGCGTCGGGTATTTACATCGCCAAAAGCAACCCTTTGAAATTTAAATGCGGAAAATAAATAAAGCGATAAAATAATTAAATGGTCCTAATTATCTATTACATTCTGGGAACAAGTACAATATTGGATAAAAGAAAGTAAATCGCGTGCGGAAATTAAATCGGGTGCAAGTTTAGGGTTTTAACCCTTTTTTGAAAGAAAGTATCTTTTTTTTGTTATTTTTGAATTAAGAAAGAAACTATCCTAAATTAATTATTAAATTAATAAATAAATTAATTAATTAATAAAAATAAATATTTTTTGGATTTTTGATATTTAAAGAAAGAAAATAAAATTAATCAATGTTAATAAAAACCTAATTATGTCTAAGTTAATTTTAATTATTTTACAAAAATGTGAAAGTTATTCTAATTAAAATTCTAAATCAATTAATTAATGTTTATTAACAAAAATAAAAGTTAGAATTTAATTTGATAAAGAAAAGGTTTTGTTGTTTTTATTTATTTTTTAAAGAAGAAAAGAAATTAAGTCCTAAAAATTAAATGCTAAATTAATTATTAAATTAATTAATTAATGAAAAATATTAAATGACATATTTTTGGAGTTTTGTTAATTTAGGAAAGAAAATAAAATGATTAAATTAGTGTTAAAAACCTATTGATTTCTAATTAATTTTAAATATTTGTAAAAATCATTTAAAGTTATCTAACATTAATATTCTAATTAAATTAATTTATATTTATTAGTAAAAAATAAAATTCTGAAATTTAATTGGACATAAAATATTTTTGTGATTTTTTTTATGAAAAGAAGATTAATTAATTGGTTAGTAAAATAAATAAGAAATAAATAAATTGAAAATATAAAAAAATAAAGAGTGAGAAATGGGCCTGAAACAACACTTTTGGGAGGTGTAAAGAGCATTCATGAGCCCGGATCTTCGAAAGCTTCATGCTCTAACTATGGTGTTTTTTGATTCTTGCGTGGTACCTATGATTCAACCATCCATAACTGTTCTATATAAACTCAAACAAACGTTAGCATACATAAAATGTGATTAAAATTAGAGATTCGAAATTTAAAATTTTACCAAACCGGTGGGTGTGCTAGGCGTGTGATGGATTGCTCTTGGGCCTTGTAAGACTCATGAGGACTTCAAGAGGATGGTTTGAGGCTTGATGTCAATTGCGAGAGGCCGGAACCTCGAGATATGACTTGCACCAATTCTTTGATTTCTGGAGAGCTTTTTGAAGAGCTTTTTGAGAACTTTTTGAAGAGCTTTTTGAGAGCTTTTTAGAGAGTATTTTCGTCCCTTTCAAGCTTTTATGGCTCTATAATTATAGAGGAGAATGAGGAGACAAGAAAGCATGGAAAGAATCTCCCTCATAATGTTGTGTTTTAAGACCATGATCAAGATTTGAAAAAAATGCCATATTTGATGATTCTCCATTATTAAACCTTCCAAATTTGATTTGATTCAATCTTTTTGCACATGATTAGGCTTGATACGAATTTGATGGTGGTCATGATGATGATTAAGTCCTAAAATGGCCAAAAATATATCAAGCAATCAATATTTGGATTTTATTTGATTTAATTTGATTTAAAATGAAATAATTCAATAAAAAATCAAATAAAATAATAAAATTGATAAATGGACACAAGGCTGAAGCTAGGACACGTGTGGAAGGTGGCAAGTTCAAATCAAGTGGAAAAGAATGGGCCCATTTGACAAAATTTGAAGTTTTGGGGATAGTTGACTTTTGGCAATTTTGCAAAAATGCCCAACTTCAAAAATGCACAACTTCTTCAATTTTGAACTTTTGGAAGTGTTCTTAAACTTTTTAGAAAGCTTGAGATGTCCTCTAACCAACCCTGTTGGTCTCATCTAATTTTGATATTCTATGCTCAAGTTATAATCTTTGGCAAAAAAAGGTGTTTTTGTTGACTTTCAAAAATGACCTATAATGTCCAAATTTATAACTTCTTGTGAGTGCATTTTCTGATCTTGGGGTATGAAGATGGATTGTAGGAAATTTCATCCTCTTAAAAATGAGATTTGGATGGGTCATTTCTCATAAAGTATGAGAATGTTATGCTTGGTCAAAGTTGAGTTGACTTTTCCTACAAAACCCTAATTTAGCAACTTTTGAGTCTTGATGAATTTTGAGCAATCCTTGATGAATCATGATCAACCCTTGATAAAATGATGAAATATACTTCAAAATGAGAATGTTGACAAAAAATCTTGAGGTTTGACTGTATTTGGGTCACAGTTGACTTTTGCCCTAGCACAATCGATTTTTGGACCCTTTGAGCAATTGACTGAGCAAACTTCCTCTACAAGGCTTGAAACTTGACATGGATGACCTTGAGAACATATTAGGACATTAGGGAACACTTTAGGTCATTTGGACTCAAGGGTCTTGATGCAACACAAAACCCTAATTTGAGGTTGACTGCCTTAGGAGATGACTTGTCTGACCCACTCTTGAGCAATCTTGATCCACTTGGAGATTTTTCTTGCAATGTTTGGAGAAATATGAGAGGGCAAATTTTGGGGTACAACAGTATGCATGCTAGGTATCTTGGAAAAATCAGTCAAAACAAAAAGATCATAGTCCCTCGATGACGCTATCTTGGTTGCCTATACAAAAATGACCTTAGTCCCTCAAAAAACTTGCTAAGATACTTGGCACAATTGCTATCATGGTCATATGATGACCCACGCTCGTCCCGCTTAACATCCAAATATAGGGTTGCTTACCAAATACAATGGTAAAACAACAATGTCAAAGGGTTAAAAATATGTAGGAAAGACTTTTAATTAGGTAGATGCTCCTAGTTACTTGATCAATTTGCAAATCATCCTTGCTATTTTCAAACAAACACACACACAATTTCAAAACATTTACAGACAAACTTTCAAACATTGAAACATTTTTTTCAAAAGACATACATCTTTGTATACATTATTCAAACAAGAATCATTACAAAGATTGCTAAAACGATGGCCTCTTTTCAAAATACTTTCAAAACCACACAAAGCACCATTTCAAACAATTGAAAAAGCAAAGCAAGTGATCTAAACAAGCAACTAAGAGCCCATGGAAAACCATGGTTGAAAAGAGTGCTAGCACCTTCCCTTTTCATAATCTACCCCCCGAACCGAAGAAAACATCTCAAAGGTCTTTCCTGTGCTTTTTGACCTTTCCTTTGGATAAAATAAAAAGTCGGTGGCGACTCTTGCTAAACCGAAACATTTGCAAACACAAACGCAAAACCTCAATTCAGTTCTCCCACCGCATCACAAATACTAATTAATTTAATTAGGTTATTAATTTTAGATAACTTTCATTTATTTTGTAAATAATAAAAATCAATTAGAATTAATAGGTTTTAACTTTAATTTAATTATTTTATTTTCTTTCCTAAATTAACAAAAACTCCAAAAATATGTCATTAATCATTTTTCATTAATTTATTTATTTAATAATTAATTTAGCATTTAACTTTAGGATTAATTTCTTTTCTTAAAAATAATAAAAACAAAAAAACATTTTCTATTAAAAGGGTCAAAACCCTAATTTCGCATTCGATCCAATTTTCTCGCGCGCTTTATTTTTATTATCCAGTTATTGTAACTGCTCCCGGTTTGTAATAAATAATTAGGACATTTATTTATTTTTCCGCATTTAAATTTCAAAGGGTTGTTTTTGGCGATGTAAATACCCGACGCATTGTAATAGTTAGTTTAAATTCCGCATTTTAATTCTGCAAATTATACAACTGCTAGATGTTTGATAATAGGGTTTAGATGACAAGAATGAATGCTTAATCTTAAAATGGTTAGATCACCCTAAACTTGTGCAAAGATAAAAATAACTGAAATCAACACACTCGCACATGTGCACTCTTAGGGTACACCCCACTTGGTTGCCTTCGTAAACGGTCATTGAGTATAGGTCGTTTTAGAGGTCGTTCTCTTGTCTAAAAGATCATAGTTGCCTCGAAATGGTTGCCTCGGATATTATTGCCTCAAACAAATGATCTAAGACATTAGGGTTACCGCTAAGGCGTCCTAACATTGCTTTGGTGACCGTATGTCCCTCTTTCAAATTGACCCTCAAACTCCAACGACGGTGCTACCTACTCATTAATAGTGGGATATCATTGTCTAAAGGAAATTAGCATAGAACGATTCCTTTTTCGAGTAGGTAGATTAGTTCTTAGATACTTGCTCATTCAAAACAAAACCTTTTCACACTTACACTTTTACAAACAAGTTTTCAAAAAAAACACTTCATTACACTCTTGAGGACAGAAGCAAGAGTTAAATCGAAGTTAAAACAAAAACTTTTTCAAACCCAAAAACACAAAGAAAACAATTTTGAAAACAATGAGAAAGTACCTAAGAGCCCGTAGATAACTACAGATAGAAAGGGTGCTAATACCTCCCCTTTCTATAATCTACCCCCGTACTCAAAAATATCTCGAAAAAGGAATTTTTCTATGCTTTTTTCCTTTCCTTGTTGGATAAAATAAAAGTCGGTGGCGACTCTTGCTTACCGCAACATTTTGCAAACACAAACGCAAAACGCAAACCAGCATTCCAAAAAAAAGTCAGTTCTTCCCACCGTATCACAGAACTGACGACTCTGCTGGGGAAATCTATAAGTGGGGTGTACCTTAGGACTAGTTCATCATAATGTTTTCAATTGCTTGATTTGTATGCTTTATCTTTGTGGGTTTGAATTGGAGTTACTATAGATCCTAACCCGGATCTACGGATACCTTTTAGGTAAGTAGCAATAAACTGTGAGGGAACTGTATGGCGTAGATCGATACGGTTGAAGCAGTAGCTATGTTGGTGTGACACTTTAGTTTGTACCGATATCCCTTGTGGCACAACGAGGAGAATATGGGTCTGCTAAGGGGTCATTAAGCACCAGCTGACCTTAGAACATATAATTGACCAACTTGGCCATAGAAAAGTAGCAGTATGCTACACTCATTGAGACCAAACTCTCGCGATGATTCCAGCCGCAAGAAAAGGTTGCTAAACTGGAATTATGACCGATCGAGGGTGGTCAATGAATTTGAGATCCTCTAGAACCCGGTTACTATTTCTATGACAGGTTGAACCAAATAAACTGAAAGAGGGTAGTACATAAACTCAATGCAAGCCTGAAATATAAGGGCTACTGTGTGACTTGTTTGCCATTACCATGTTTGCTATCTCTGAATACCTGTGGTGTGTTTCTATCATGACATCATGCATCATGACATTGCATGCATATTGCATTGGACTAACCATTTCAAAGACCAATGGGGATTCATCTTTGTTCTGTTTTGCAGAACATGGCATCTATGCGTAGAAACACTATTCGGATCAGCTTTGTACAGATTCCTACTCAGCTTAGAGATTTGGTTTCCAAGGTTCCTGACACTTCCTCTTTTGATAGAAGGCATGGTCACCTCCTCAGTCTAGTCACTTCCAAGCTGGATGAACAGATGATGAGTGTCTTATTCCAGTTCTTTGATCCATTGTACCACTGCTTTACCTTCCCGGACTATCAGTTGGTCCCTACCTTGGAAGAGTTCTCTGATCTACTCGATGTTTCTATTCTAGAGCAGACGCCATTTACAGGTTGGGAGATTTCTCTTAAGCCAGAGGATGTTGCTATAGCCCTAAATCTGACAAAGGCTGAGGTAATGTCTAATTGGGAGACTCGGAGTGGGACAAAAGGCTTCTTATCTAAGTTCTTGGTTGATCAAGCTAATCAGTTCTGGGACATTTTAGACTTTCAGTCGTTTGAAGACATCCTGGCTCTTCTCATTTATGGTTTGGTTCTGTTCCCCAACTCAGATTCTTTTGTCGACGTGAATGCGGTGAAGATTTTCATGTCCCGTTGTTGTACCCCAAAATTTGCCCTCCTATTTTTCCACAAGAAAACACAGTTTTGGGTTTTCCTTGACTTTTCAGATTGGCTCAAGAATCAGTCAAACAGACTTTTTCTTAGCAGTCTATCCAAATTAGGGTTTATATGGACTCTAGAACAGTTCGGGCAGATTATTAGGGTTTGGTTGAGTTTGGCTCAGGGTTTGATCAGGCGGACGCTTTTTTGGCATTAAATCAAGAACTAGGGTTTGTGCCCACATTCTTAGAAAGAATTAATTCTACAGTTCTTTTCAAATTACTCTGAGATATGAATTGAGGCTTCTGATTGAGAGTTTGCTGCGTTTGATTTAATCAGTAAAAGGAAAGGACATATGGGCATTTGTTGTGATTGACTGTGCATTGCTATGGTTAATTGGAGCGTCGGGTTCATTATTGATTAATGCTAAGTTGCAAGACTACAGTGTTTATTAATTATTTATTTTTTCTAAGTCAGAATAATTGGATTTACTTCCAGTTATTTTAATTTAAGAAACTCAAATAATTAAATGGACAATGAATTGAAAGAAGAATTAACTGACAAAGAAGGATGTTTATTCATTTTGAATTATTTGTTACAGATATTATTTGAATACTATAAATTTATTTACAGTTATTTACATTAATATTATTACAAATGATTAAAATTGAAATAAAGTTATGTCCTAAATGTCTTGAAATCTTCATCTTCTACTGATGCTCTCCATTGCTCAATTAATTTTTACCTGCACAAAGAAAGGAAAAAGAAGTCAATGCAGATGAAATAAAAAGGCAGACAGTTAATCATAAAAAAGCTCATCATTAAAAGTGACTGGCCGGAATCAGTTTATTCACCCTCTCTGCAAATCACAAGAAATTCTTGGTTCACAAAGAGGGATAGAAAATAATGTTGCAAGCATGTAAAAATGTACAAGGCAGCATATAAAACAAAGTGGACAAGGCTGCATAATTTCAAGTTACAAAGAGGCAAATTGAACAAGCAGCATGTGCAAAATGTCAACAAAGCTGTAACTTCAAAACATGCCTAACCAAGTCCAAAAGGCAAACTGATGCACAAAGGAAAACTGAACAACACATAACCAAACAAAGCCAAAGATGTCAACCAAACTGTCCAAAGATATCAAAAGATATCAAGCTGTCAACAAGTACAAAAAGCTAGCAAAAGCAAGACAAAAAAGCAGGAAATATGCAGAGGAAAGAAACATTGCAAGCAAGATATTCATAATCATCATTTTCCAGCCAGTTACTTTTTCAGAAAGAAAGTACATTGTAAGCAATAAAAAAATGCTTTATCTGATAGAGAGAGAGAAGAGAGAGAGAAGAGGCTTACAGGCTTGAGGCTTAGAAAAAGATATAAACAAGTTATCAGAACACAGTAGAAAAGGAGGCAGAATACATAACAGAAATAACACAAACTGAATCAAAGATTTCCAAACTGCCTCAAACTGTAACATAACACAAGCCTCTAAACAGCAAGCCAACTGATAAACCTTTAGCCTTTCAAAACCAAAAAGCCATACAACCTGTTTCAAACCTGTTCAAGCCTTTCAAGACTCAGCCTGAAGCATATCAAACATATAAACTCATAACCTGTCAAAACCAGTGCAAAAACCAAAAAACAAACTGCTGAAGCCTATACCTGAAACAAACATAAACAGACAACTTCAAACCCTTAAGCCCTGCTAATACATCAAGCCCACAAGCCTAAAAAACTTCATGCCTGAAGCAAACTCAGCCTAAACCTTTCAAAACTGTGTTAAGTACTCAAGCCATACAAACCTGCCTAAAAAACTAGTAAATACAAACCAGTTTTCAAACAAATTCCCCAGGCCTGAAGCAAAACTGTAACACAAGCCTTAACCTCCTGCCTAAAACTTCAAGCATGAAGCTTGTTTCAAACTCAGCATTCAAAAACTACCAGTCCAAACAACAAAACCCTCAGAGTAACCTCATCATAGGGCCAATAACCAACAAAATCAATACTCAAAATCAACATCAACAAGCATCTCAGAGGCAAACAGAAGAAGAGGAAAAGAAACTCAGATATCATAATCAAATGCCAAAGAGAGGAAAAGCTACACAAATCCATACTCAGAATCATGTTCATCATTAAGCAATAACCAACAAGGCAACTCAGCAATCAACATATCATCAAATAATCTCATAGGCAAACAGAAGAAGAGGAAAAGAAGTGTTCAGAAACAGATAAAGCAAGGGTTTTCAGAAAATCATCATCATAAAACCTAAAGAAAATACGAATACCAGGAAAAGCAAAGCTCACAGCGCATCACACGCCCTCGCCTCCAGCTGCCTGAGACACGCCTCCAGTTCGCCTCTCATCCTCTCCAAGCAACGAACCCCAAAGGTAGTACCTCTTCTCTTCCACACCTCACACAGAAACAGATAGCACATAAAGAATCAATACATAAAAAGATTAAAAACATGCATGAACTGAAACCCTAAAAATGCGTTAAGTTTGAATCATTACCTTCTTCAAAATCGCCGCCTGCGTGACCATGGAGAGGAGGGAGCGATGATGGCGTTTGGTAGCTGAGACGAAGGGGGAAGGTCAGATCCATGGCTCAAGGAGACGAAGAGGACAAAGGTGGAAACGGTGCCGCTCTAAGCCTGTAACCCTAATCCAGTTATGAGACTAACTCAATGAAACCCTAACAAATGTGTAAAATGCGTTTGGGCCTTGCCCCATCCTAATGCCTAAGCCCATTACACGCCTCACCCCCTTCTATGGCTTTGACTGCCCTTTTGTTTGGGCCAAACCAATGCACCAAGCCCATTCAATCTTAACCCTTTTATTATTTACTTTTTTTTATATACTTATAAACCAACACTTTTTTTATAAATTAATTCTTTTCTTTGTTAAATAAACAATATATTAATAATAAATTTATTTTAACAATATTTTTATTATACTTATTTTAACAATCTTTTTATTATACTTAAAAATATGTAAATCTTAGATGTATTAAGTTTAAACATTTTTTTATTATTAAAACCTTTTTTGTTGTTTACATACAAAATACTAACTAAAATACATAAATATTAATTTTCTTAAACTTGAAACATTTTTTCTTTTCTTTAATTAAAACTTTTGTATCTAAAACATTAACAAAATACATAAACAATAGATTTTTATTAAGGTAAAATTTTCTTTTCATTCAAAACTTTGTACATAATCAACAAAAATCCAAGAATAAATAAATACTTAAATTTGCATTAAGTTAACATCTTTCTCACTTGTAAATATTCACATACACTTACACATATACTTTTGATACATTGCTTTTATTCTTATACATTGTTACATGTTACATTGAGATGGCGATTCAATTTGGTTGTAAATATATTTGGACACTACTATCTTGATATGACTCATCCCCATTTGTAAATATTTGTACCCCCATCCCCGGATACTTATTTGTAATAGCGTAGACTTTAAATTCCCGCTATTTATCGCTTTCAATTATACCATGCTTAGACTTAGGGTTTGTATGCCAATAAGATCAATCGCTAGATAACCTAATACCAAATAAATGCATGACAATCAATACACAATTCACACTTGCACCCCTAGGGTAATCCCGCTTGTTGCCTTCAAAAATGGGCCATGCTTGCACGTTGAGTTTCTTTGGCAAAACAAAAACGAATCAAATGATCATAGTCCCATGATGACGCTTTCGAAAGTTGCCTAAAAATGATCATAGTCCCTTCAAGCAAAATTGCCAAAGACACCTGGCACCATTGCATTCATGGTCTAAAGGATGACCCGCGCCCGTCCCGTTAACATCCTAACACAAGATTGTCCACCAAATACAATGGTGGAACAATACTGTTAAAAGGGTTAAAACATGAGAAAAATCTTTGAGTAAATTTAGGGGTAGACAACTCTTAGTTACTTGATCAAACTTGCAAAATACACTTGCCTACTTTTCAAAGTACACTCCACAACACACTTCCAAAACAACTTTCAAAAACATTGAAATATCTTTTCAAAAAGACAAACACCTTTTGTAAAATATTCGAGTAAAGATTTGTTACAACGGTTGCCTAGACAAGGCATCTTTTTCAAAACATTTTCAAAACACACACACACACACCACCATTTCAAGCAATTGAAAATCAAAGGCAAGTGATCTAAAACAAGTAACTAAGAGCCCATGGATAACCATGGATAGAAAGGGTGCTAATACCTTCCCTTTCTATAATCTACCCCCCGAACCCACGAAACATCTCAAAGGTTTTTCCTCTGCTTTTTAACCTTTCCTTTAGGATAAAATAAAAAGTCGGTGGCGACTCTTGCTAAACCGAACAAGTGCGAAAATAAACGCAAACCTCAAGTCAGTTCTCCCACCGTATCACAGAACTGGCGACTCTGCTGGGGATAAATTTAAAAGTGGGGTTACCTTAGGGTTTTAGATCACCTTTACATACTTGCTTTGATTGCTTTGATTGCTTTACTTTTGGGTCCTTGTTTGGGTTTGCTATAAATCCTACACCCGGATTTGGGGAACCTTTTTAGGTAAATAGCAATAAAATTGTGAGGGAACTGTGCGGGGTATACCGACATGGTTGAAGCAGTAAGCTATGTTAGTGTGACATATTTGTGAGTACCGGTAACCCTTGAGTTCAATCAAGGAGAGTACGGGGCAGCTGAGTGATGTCATAAAGCACTAACGAACTCTTAGAACCTTAATTGACCATCTTAGCCTTTTTAGGGGTAGTGAGATGACTGACTTTGGTGCAGTCCGAAGTTGGTAGATACTCGATACTACACTCAGTGAGGGTTGTTTTCTTGGAATATTTTGGTCTCCAGTTAAGTGGCTAAACCAAAACAATGAACACAGAAAACAATCCAATGATATTGAGCTCTTTAGAACCCGGTTTCTATTTTAGGACAGGATGAGCCAACTAACTTCCAGAGGGTACTTACCTACAACCCCATGCAAGCATGAACATAAGGACTTGTTTGCTTTGTGTGAATATGATTACCAGTATATATACTTACTTGCTTTTGCATACATGTACATAACATCATGACATCATACCATAGCATTTTCAATAACCATTTCAAGGATCTCGAGGTTCTTTTGATGCAGGGTTACGTTGAACCAGACGTCTACCAAGGGGCAAGAGGTTTCTCCTCTAAACAAATGCCATCAAAGACTAAGTGCAACAACTTGAATCAGGGGCTATGACCCACTTGACATGGTGAGCTTGATTCTCGTGGAAAGACATCCACCACTACAAGGTTCTCCAATCAAAGATCGAAGTTAACCTCTAACATTCTATTGTGTTTACCTCAAGAGATCCTTGAAAGCATGCATCCACACATCATGCATCGCATCATGACAGTTTTTCCTTTTCAGGTTTCCTTATTCTCCTACTGTTTATTTCAGTAGAGATGGCTCTGGAGCGGAATATCAAGGGCCTCCAAGCTCAAAATGCTCAACTTCAAGAGATGTTCCTGAACCTATCCAGGGGGCAGGAAGAGTTGAAAGTACTCCTCGCTAGGAGCCTGGCCGAGAAAAATTCGGAAGACAATAAAGACCAACAGTTGGAAAAAATGCGAACTGAGGTTGAAGCAATGAGAACCCAGATGCTAGGGCAGATGGCTCTTATCTAAGGCCTAGCCCGAAGACAAGAAGAGCTGGGAACCATTATCAATCAATTTCGTCAAGACGGTCGCAACCATATGAGGCAAACAATCAGGATTGGAAACCAAGGCCTTGCTCAGCTTCCCATGAGACAAGAAACCGGTTTAAAGGAGAGAAGACCTTCTCACTTTGCTTCCACATCATGAGCCCAACAACGACCTCGTCAACACCAACCAGATAATCATCCAAAGAGGGAAAGACTTCAAAGGCAATTCACCCAAATCAACATGCCATTGTCACAAGCATTGCAGCACATGTTGAAGATGAATCTGATTTCGGTGATAAACCCTCATCCGAACCCCAAAACATTTTCTCCCAGCTACAATCCAGATGCCAGGTGTGCCTATCATTCTGATGGTCCTGGACATGATACAAACGATTGTTGGGCGTTGAAGTACAAAATTCAAAACCTGATCGACGAAGGAATGCTGGAATTCACACAAGATGGCCAGACTGAATTCTTCTGCCAAGGGTTCTCCACCTGAATTGACAAGGCTCAAACTGAGAGACCTTTGTTTCATTTGAATTTTCAAAGTTGTAATTTCTTTTGTTATTCAAACAATTATCTGTTGATGTCAAACTCTGTTTCATTAATGCATTGCATATGTTTGTCTTGAATTCATCCATTCGTTTTCACTACTCTTATGCTTTCTTTATGATATTTAACTCTTGATAAAAAGGTGCAAGCCTTTAGAGGGAGGATGACGAAACAATACCGTAATCTCATACAGTATGCTTTTGAACAAACCTTGCTGAAGATGTACATGCATTTCTTTCAATTCCCAAACACTAGAGTTATAAGGAAGATAATCCCTAGTCAACCCCTTCGAGCCAAAGAAGTAGGACTTTTCTGTTCTAAACAAATTGAAACCTTTGATTTAAACCTGGGGCAGGGTAGTCTCTCAGTTAATTCAAAAAAAAATGTGCATCGAAGTCACAAACTCTCAGTTCGTAGTACAACGAATGACATAAAAAAATATATTCCTTTGGAATCAAAAGACAATGGTGGTTCCCTATCGCATAGACAGCCACCCTCTCAAAAAAAAAAGCCCCTTGAGCCAAAACCTACAAAGGAAGCTTAAGAAAGCTGGGCATCCCGCTGACTGTAATCTCGGAAACAGAAACAGTCAGGCAAAAGTTAGGGATAACAAATCAAGAAAGAGGTCATTACAAACCCTCAAACAACATGAAAAAATGTTGCAAAAGAAAAAGGAGAGGATGACTTCCCTCCAAATTCACTTGTGTGAACCATCACCCAAAAGTCGTTCCAAACTCGAATAGAGTGCAACGTACAATTAACTGAGTTTAGGATTGAAGAACATCACGAAGAGCGGGTGGGTACAAATATACTTTGAGCCTTTATCCTTTGTTTCTTAAACCGTGAACCAAGCCACGTTACAACCCTTCAAAAGTCCTAATTGAAGCACGGGTTAGTTCGAAAGCATACTGTTACAAAAGGTATCCTGACTCCTGTATGGCTTTGCTCTAAATCTTGTGTTGAATTTGTCTTATGAAAAGTTTTCTGCTAAAAAACGAATTTTTCAAAACTTCGAGACAAGCATAAACTTTGCATTATTTGAATATCGTTGTTTGCACATGGTTATTTGTTTGACAGCAAAGAAATTCATACAGCGAATGTTCTGAGGAACGAAAGCTCTCTCAGTGAACAAAATCAATTCAAAAAGGATGACACTTCCATTGAAAAATCTCTTATCAACAAAGGGGCTTGACATATCACCATCCAGCATATCTTGGGCAGTCCAGTCAAGATCTCAACAGATCTTTCAAAGCTCAGTTAACCTGGGGCAGTCCAGTTAAGGTTTCAATAGATCTTTCAAAGTTCAGTTAACCTGGGGCAGTCCAGTCAAGATTTCAACAAATCTATCAAAAGTTCAGTGAACTTGGGGCAAGTCTCCTTCATCATCACTTGGGGCATTCGAATGTCAAAAGTGTTCAACAATTCCTTCCTCACCTGTTGGAAGATACGGTCTAGATATGCTCCAGACACGGTTGCCATTCTGTAACCTTTCTTAAGTTCCGGATTAATACCTGTAGCAAGCCAGGAAAATATTTGTGGACGACTGATTATGGATTAATACCTGAAACCAGCCAGGAAACCATCTACATGAAGAGATTGAAGATCAATACCTGTAACAAGCCAGGAAAACTATATTTCTTTCTTAAGTCAGAGATCAATACCTAAAACCATCTAGGACAATATCTCCTTGACCAACCTTTCTTAAGTTCCAGATTAATACTTGTAGCAAGCCAGGAAAATATCTGTGGACGACTGATTGTGGATTAATACCTGAAACCAGCCAGGAAACCATCTACATGAAGAGATTGAAGATCAATACCTGAAACCAGCCAGGAAAACTATCTTTCTTTCTCAGGTCAGAGATCAACACCTGAAACCAGCCAAGACAGTATCTCCTTGACTAACCTTTCTTAAGTTCCGGATTAATACCTGTAGCAAGCCAGGAAAATATCTCTGGACGACTGATTGTGGATTAATACCTGAAACCAGCCAGGAAACCATCTACATGAAGAGATTGAAGATCAATACCTATAACAAGCCAGGAAAACTATCTTTCTTTCTCAGGTCAGAGATCAATACCTTAAACCATCCAGGACAACTATCTCACCGACCAACCTTTTCAAATACCTGCGGCAATCAAAATATTCTTGCAATCCCCAGCAGAGCTAAAACTTCCAACTATCAATCCCCAAGCAAAATGAAGACTCTCATTCTCAGTTCCTCACAGAGTATTCAAATATTCTCCAGTGAAGATCTCCTCAAGACAGGAATCCCCAGTAGATTGGCATACAACCCAAGCTCCTGATTCCCCAACAGTGGTCCCAGGACTTCATATACTCAACGATCAAAAGATTCTTGCCCTCCCCTGCAGCAGTCAAGGAATTACTTTCCCCGGCAGAAGTCAAGATTCTTTTTATCTCCAGCCATCCAGGATTCATCTATCCTCAGCAAGACAGCTCATCAGCTTACATGCGCATTCATCACATTCATATCATAAACATTGATATAACATACATTGCATCATGCATCATGACATCACATATAACTAACTCTTTACCTTTTTAGGAAAGATCAGTCAACAGACAAAGATCATCATCTTCCGAGATTCTTTCTAGAAATAGTTCAGATGTGACCCAGATATGGCGACATTCTGATACATATTCTAGATTCATACAGATGCAGTTTTACACGGACTCATCATCAGGAAACCCTACACCGGTTCCTTCTCAAATTCAAGATGCAGTTTTACACGGGCTCATTGTCAAGAAACCCTACACCGGTTCCTTCTCCACTTCAAGACTTCTGAAAACAGTTTATGGGTTCTCCAAGACACGGATGTTAACCTATCGCTTGTTCAGATTCTTCAACTTTTGAAAACAGTTTACGGACGCTTCCCAACATGGATGCTGCTCTATTGCTTATTCAACTTCAAGACCTCTGAAAACAGTTTACGGATTCTCCAAACACGGATGTTAAATCTATCGCTTGTTCAGATGCAACTTTTGAAAACAGTTTACGGATGCTTCCAGATACGAATGTCAATCTATTGCTTATTCAGACCCCCAGTTCAGAGATGTCCCAAAACATGGATACCTTTCTGATACTCACCCACTAACCAATGACATACAGTTCAACAAACATTTCCAGATGGCATCTCTAAGCCCATCCTCCTACCAGCAACTTCCAGATGGCATCTCTAAGCCCATCCCCCGACAACATTCTGTAACATCCCTAGATGGCATCTCTAAGCCCATCACCAAATGGCATCTTTAAGCCCATTCCCTCTACCATCACATCACCAAGTGCAAATTTTTTGGGCACTCTAGTGTCCAATCTCCTTTTACCCTCGAGTCGCGAAAGGCAAACTTGCCAATCTAACTCTTCAGGTTCAAGAAGATTGAACAGGGGCAACTGTTGTACCCCAAAATTTTCCCTCCTATTTTTCCACAAGAAAACACAGTTTCGGGTTTTCCTTGACTTTTCAGATTGGCTCAAGAATCAGTCAAACAGACTTTTTCTTAGCAGTCTATCCAAATTAGGGTTTATATGGACTCTGGAACAGTTCAGGAAGATTATTAGGGTTTGGTTGAGTTTGGCTCAGGGTTTGATCAGGCGGACGCTTCTTTGGCATTAAATCAAGAACTAGGGTTTGTGCGCACATTCTCAGAAAGAATTAATTCTACCGTTCTTTTCAAATTACTCTGAGATATGGATTGAGGCTTCTGATTGAGAGTTTGCTACATTTGATTTAATCAGTAAAAGGAAAGGACATATGGGCATTTGTTGTGATTGATTGTGCATTGCTATGGTTAATTGGAGCGTCGGGTTCATTATTGATTAATGCTAAGTTGCAAGACTACAGTGTTTATTAATTTTTTATTTTTTCTAAGTCAGAATAATTGGATTTACTTCCAGTTATTTTAATTTAAGAAACTCAAATAATTAAATGGATAATGAATTGAAAGAAGAATTAACTGACAAAGAAGGATGTTTATTCATTTTGAATTGTTTGTTATAGATATTATTTGAATACTGTAAATTTATTTACAGTTATTTACATTAATATTATTATAAATGATTAAAATTGAAATAAAGCTATGTCCTAAATGTCTTGAAATCTTCATCTTCTACTGATGCTCCCCATTGCTCAATTAATTTTTACCTGCACAAAGAAAGGAAAAAGAAGTCAATGCAGATGAAATAAAAAGGCAGACAGTTAATCATAAAAAAGCTCATCATTAAAAGTGACTGGCCAGAATCAGTTTATTCACCCTCTCTGTAAATCACAAGAAATTCTTGGTTCACAAAGAGGGATAGAAAATAATGATGCAAGCATGTAAAAATGTACAAGGCAGCATATAAAACAAAGTGGACAAGGCTGCATAATTTCAAGTTACAAAGAGGCAAATTGAACAAGCAGCATGTGCAAAATGTCAACAAAGCTGTAACTTCAAAACATGCCTAACCAAGTCCAAAAGGCAAACTGATGCACAAAGGCAAACTGAACAGCACATAACCAAACTAAGCCAAAGATGTCAACCATACTGTCCAAAGATATCAAAAGATATCAAGCTGTCAACAAGTATAAAAAGCTAGCAAAAGCAAGACAAAAAAGCAGGAAATATGCAGAGGAAAGAAACATTGCAAGCAAGATATTCAAAATCATCATTTTCCAGCTAGTTACTTTTTCAGAAAGAAAGTACAGTGTAAGCAATAAAAAAATGCTTTTTCTGATAGAGAGAGAGAAGAGAGAGAGAAGAGGCTTACAGGCTTGAGGCTTATAAAAAGATATAAACAAGTTATCAGAACACAGTAGAAAAGGAGGCAGAATACATAACAGAAATAACACAAACTGAATCAAAGATTTCCAAACTTCCTCAAACTGTAACATAACACAAGCCTATAAACAGCAAGCCAACTGATAAACCTTTAGCCTATCAAAACCAAAAAGCCATACAACCTGTTTCAAACCTGTTCAAGCCTTTCAAGACTCAGCCTGAAGCATATCAAACATATAAACTCATAACCTGTCAAAACCAGTGCAAAATCCAAAAAACAAATTGCTGAAGCCTATACCAGAAACAAACATAAACAGACAACTTCAAACCCTTAAGCCCTGCTAATACATCAAGCCCACAAGCCTAAAAAACTTCATGCCTGAAGCAAACTCAGCCTAAACCTTTCAAAACTGTGTTAAGTACTCAAGCCATACAAACCTGCCTAAAAAACTAGTAAATACAAACAAGTTTTCAAACAAATTCCCCAGGCCTGAAGCAAAACTGTAACACAAGCTTTAACCTCCTGCCTAAAACTTCAAGCCTGAAGCTTGTTTCAAACTCAGCATTCAAAAACTACCTGTCCAAACAACAAAACCCTCAGAGTAACCTCATCATAGGGCCAATAACCAACAAAAGCAATACTCAAAATCAACATCAACAAGAATCTCAGAGGCAAACAGAAGAAGAGGAAAAGAAACTCAGATATCATAATCAAATGCCAAAGAGAGGAAAAGCTACACAAATCCATACTCAGAATCATGTTCATCATTAAGCAATAACCAACAAGGAAACTCAGCAATCAACATATCATTAAATAATCTTAGAGGCAAACAGAAGAAGAGGAAAAGAAGTGTTCAGAAACAGATAAAGCAAGGGTTTTCAGAAAATCATCATCATAAAACCTAAAGCAAATACGAATACCAGGAAAAGCAAAGCTCACAGCGCATCACACGCCCTCACCTCCAGCTGCCTGAGACACACCTCCAGTTCGCCTCTCCTCCTCTCCAAGCAACGAACCCCAAAGGTAGTACCTCTTCTCTTCCACACCTCACACAGAAACAGATAGCACATAAAGAATAAATACATAAAAAGATTAAAACATGCATGAACTGAAACCCTAAAAATGCGTTAAGTTTGAATCATTACCTTCTTCGAAATCGCTGCCTGCGTGACCATGGAGAGGAGGGAGCGATGATGGTGTTTGGTAGCTGAGACGAAGGGGGAAGGTCATAATCCATGGCTCAAGGAGACGAAGAGGAAAAAGGTGGAAATGGCGCCGCTCTAAGCCTGTAACCCTAATCCAGTTCTGAGACTAACTCAATGAAACCCTAACAAATGTGTAAAATGCGTTTGGGCCTTGCCTCATCCTAATGCCTAAGCCCATTACACACCTCACCCCCTTCTCTGGCTTTGACTGCCCTTTTGTTTGGGCCAAACCAATGCACCAAGCCCATTCAATCTTAACCCTTTTATTATTTACTTTTTTTATATACTTATAAACCAACACTTTTTTTTATAAATTAATTCTTTTCTTTGTTAAATAAACAATATATTAATAATAAATTTATTTTAACAATATTTTTATTATACTTATTTTAACAATCTTTTTATTATACTTAAAAATATGTAAATCTTAGATGTATTAAGTTTAAACATTTTTTTATTATTAAAACCTTTTTTGTTGTTTACATAAAAAATACTAACTAAAATACATAAATATTAATTTTCTTAAACTTTGAACATTTTTTCTTTTCTTTAATTAAAACTTTTGTATATAAAACATTAACAAAATACATAAACAATAGATTTTTATTAAGTTAAAATTTTCTTTTCATTCAAAACTTTGTACATAATCAACAAAAATCCAAGAATAAATAAATACTTAAATTTGTATTAAGTTAACATCTTTCTCACTTGTAAATATTCACATACACTTACACATATACTTTTGATACATTGCTTTTATTCTTATACATTGCTACATGTTACATTGAGATGGCGATTCAATTTGGTTGTAAATATATTTGGACACTACTATCCTGATATGACTCATCCCCATTTGTAAATATTTGTACCCCCATCCCTGGATACTTATTTGTAATAGCGTAGACTTTAAATTCCCGCAATTTATCGCTTTCAATTATACCATGCTTAGACTTAGGGTTTGTATGCCAATAAAATCAATCGCTAGATAACCTAATACAAAATAAATGCATGACAATCAATACACAATTCAACCTTGCACCCCTAGTGTAATCCCGCTTGTTGCCTTCCAAAATGGGCCATGCTTGCACGTTGAGTTTCTTTGGCAAAACAAAAATGAATCAAATGATCATAGTCCCTCGATGAAGCTTTCGAAAGTTGCCTAAAAATGATCATAGTCCCTTCAAGCAAAATTGCTAAAGACACTTGGCACCATTGCATTCATGGTCTAAACGATGACCCGCGCCCGTCCCGTTAACATCCTAACACAAGATTGTCCACCAAATACAATGGTGGAACAATACTGTTAAAAGGGTTAAAACATGAGAAAAATCTTTGAGTAAATTTAGGGGTAGACAACTCTTAGTTACTTGATCAAACTTGCACAACACACTTGCCTACTTTTCAAAGCACACTCCACAACACACTTTCGAAACAACTTTCAAAAACATTGAAATATCTTTTCAAAAAGACAAACACCTTTTGTAAAATATTCGAGTAAAGAATTGTTACAACGGTTGCCTAGACAAGGCATCTTTTTCAAAACATTTTCAAAACACACACACACACCACCATTTCAAGCAATTGAAAATCAAAGGCAAGTGATCTAAAACAAGTAACTAAGAGCCCATGGATAACCATGGATAGAAAGGGTGCTAATACCTTCCCTTTCTATAATCTACCCTTCGAACCCACGAAACATCTCAAAGGTTTTTCCTGTGCTTTTTAACCTTTCCTTTAGGATAAAATAAAAAGTCGGTGGCGACTCTTGCTAAACCGAACAAGTGCGAAAATAAACGCAAACCTCAAGTCAGTTCTCCCACCGTATCATAGAACTGGCGACTCTGCTGGGGATAAATTTAAAAGTGGGGTTACCTTAGGGTTTTAGATCACCTTTACATACTTGCTTTGATTGCTTTGATTGCTTTACTTTTGGGTCCTTGTTTGGGTTTGCTATAAATCCTACACCCGGATTTGGGGCACCTTTTTAGGTAAATAGCAATAAAACTGTGAGGGAACTGTGTGGGGTATACCGACATGGTTGAAGCAGTAAGCTATGTTAGTTTGACATATTTGTGAGTACCGGTAACCCTTGAGTTTAATCAAGGAGAGTACGGGGCAGCTGAGTGATGTCATAAAGCACTAACGAACTCTTAGAACCTTAATTGACCATCTTAGCCTTTTTAGGGGTAGTGAGATGACTGACTTTGGTGCAGTCCGAAGTTGGTAGATACTCGATACTACACTCAGTGAGGGTTGTTTTCTTGGAATATTTTGGTCGCCAGTTAAGTGGCTAAACCAAAACAATGAACACAGAAAACAATCCAATGATATTGAGCTCTTTAGAACCCGGTTTCTATTTTAGGACAGGATGAGCCAACTAACTTCCAGAGGGTACTTACCTACAACCCCATGCAAGCCTGAACATAAGGACTTGTTTGCTTTGTGTGAATATGATTACCTGTATATATACTTACTTGCTTTTGCATACATGTACATAACATCATGACATCATACCATAGCATTTTCAATAACCATTTCAAGGATCTCGAGGTTCTTTTGATGCAGGGTTACGTTGAACCAAACGTCTACCAAGGGGCAAGAGGTTTCTCCTTTAAACAAATGCCATCAAAGACTAAGTGCAACAACTTGAATCAGGGGCTATGACCCACTTGACATGGTGAGCTTGATTCTTGTGGAAAGACATCCACCACTACAAGGTTCTCCAATCAAAGATCGAAGTTTAACCTCTAACATTCTCTTATGTTTACCCCAAGAGATCCTTGAAAGCATGCATCCACACATCATGCATCGCATCATGACAGTTTTTCCTTTTCAGGTTTCCTTATTCTCCTACTGTTTATTTCAGTAGAGATGGCTCTGGAGCAGAATATCAAGGGCCTCCAAGCTCAAAATGCTCAACTTCAAGAGATGTTCCTGAACCTATCCAGGGGGCAGGAAGAGTTGAAAGTACTCCTCGCTAGGAGCCTGGCCGAGAAAAATTCGGAAGACAATAAAGACCAACAGTTGGAACAACTGCGAACTGAGGTTGAAGCAATGAGAACCCAGATGCTAGGAACCATTATCAATCAATTTCGTCAAGACGGTCGCAACTGTATGGGGCAAACAATCAGGATTGGAAACCAAGGCCTTGCTCAGCTTCCCATGAGACAAGAAACCGGTTTAAAGGAGAGAAGACCTTCTCACTTTGCTTCCACATCACGAGCCCAACAACGACCTCGTCAACACCAACCAGATAATCATCCAAAGGGGGAAAGAATTCAAAGGCAATTCACCCAAATCAACATGCCATTGTCACAAGCATTGCAACACATGTTGAAGATGAATCTTATTTCGGTGATAAACCCTCATCCGAACCGCAAAACTTTTTCTCCCAGCTACAATCCAGATGCCAGGTGTGCCTATCATTCTGATGGTCCTGGACATGATACAAACGATTGTTGGGCGTTGAAGTACAAAATTCAAAACCTGATCGAAGAAGGAATGCTGGAATTCACACAAGATGGTCAGACTGAATTCTTCTGCCAAGGGTTCTCCACCTGAATTGACAAGGCTCAAACTGAGAGACCTTTGTTTCATTTGAATTTTCAAAGTTGTAATTTCTTTTGTTATTCAAGCAATTATCTATTGATGTCAAACTCTGTTTCATTAATGCATTGCATATGTTTGTCTTGAATTCATCCATTCGTTTTCACTACTCTTATGCTTTCTTTATGCTATTTAACTCTTGATAAAAAGGTGCAAGCCTTTAGAGGGAGGATGACGAAACAATACCGTAATCTCATACAGTATGCTTTTGAACAAACCTTGCTGATGATGTACAGGCATTTCTTTCAATTCCCAAACACTGGAGTTATAAGGAAGATAATCCCTAGTCAACCCCTTCGAGCCAAGGAAGTAGGATTTTTCTGTTCTAAACAAATTGAAACCTTTGATTTAAACCTGGGGCAGGTTAGTCTCTCAGTTAATTCAAAAAAAATGCGCATCAAAGTCGCAAACTCTCAGTTCGTAGTACAACGAATGACATCAAAAAAATATATTCCTTTGGAATCAAAAGACAATGGTGGTTCCCTATCGCATAGGCAGCCACCCTCTCCAAAAAAAAACAAAAAAAAAAAGCCCCTTGAGCCAAAACCTACAAAGGAAGCTTAAGAAAGCTGGGGCATCCCGCTAACTGTAATCTCGGAAACAGAAACAGTCAGGCAAAAGTTAGGGATAACAAATCAAGAAAGAGGTCATTACAAACCCTCAAACAACATGAAAAAATGTTGCAAAAGAAAAAGGAGAGGATGACTTCCCTCCAAATTCACTTGTGTGAACCATCACCCAAAAGTCGTTCCAAACTCGAATAGAGTGCAACGTACAATTAACTGAGTTTAGGATTGAAGAACATCACGAAGAGCGGGTGGGTACAAATATACTTTGAGCCTTTATCCTTTGTTTCTTAAACTGTGAACCAAGCCACGTTACAACCCTTCAAAAGTCCTAATTGAAGCACGGGTTAGTTCGAAAGCATACTGTTACAAAAGGTATCCTGACTCCTGTAATGCTTTGCTCTAAATCTTGTGTTGAATTAGTCTTATGAAAAGTTTTCTGCTAAAAAACGCATTTTTCAAAACTTCGAGACAAGCATAAACTTTGCATTATTTGAATATCGTTTTTTGCACATGGTTATTTGTTTGACAGCAAAGAAATTCATACAGCGAATGTTCGGAGGAACGAAAGCTCTCTCAGTGAACAAAATCAATTCAAAAAGGATGACACTTCCATTGAAAAATCTCCTATCAACAAAGGGGCTTTACATATCACCATCCAGCACATCTGGGGCAGTCCAGTCAAGGTTTCAACAGATCTTTCAAAGTTCAGTTAACCTGGGGCAGTCCAGTTAAGATTTCAACAAATCTCTCAAAAGTTTAGTGAACTTGGGGCAAGTCTCCTTCATCATCACTTGGGGCATTCGAATGTCAAAAGTGTTCAACAATTCCTTCCTCACCTGTTGGAAGATACGGTCCAGATATGCTGCAGACATGATTGCCATTCTGTAACCTCTCTTAAGTTCCGGATTAATACCTGTAGCAAGCCACGAAAATATCTGTGGACGACTGATTGTGGATTAATACCTGAAACCAGCCAGGAAACCATATACATGAAGAGATTGAAGATCAATACCTGTAACAAGCCAGGAAAGCTATCTTTCTTTCTCAGGTCAGAGATCAATACCTGAAACCAGCCAGGACAGTATCTCCTTGACCAACCTTTCTTAAGTTCCAGATTAATACCTATAGCAAGCCAGGAAAATATCTGTGGACGACTGATTGTGGATTAATACCTGAAACCAGCCAGGAAACCATCTACATGAAGAGATTGAAGATCAATACCTGAAACCAGCCAGGAAAACTATCTTTCTTTCTCAGGTCAGAGATCAACACCTGAAACCAGCCAGGAAAGTATCTCCTTGACTAACCTTTCTTAAGTTCCGGATTAATACCTATAGCAAGCCAGGAAAATATCTCTGGACGACTGATTGTGGATTAATACCTGAAACCAGCCAGGAAACCATCTACATGAAGAGATTGAAGATCAATACCTGTAACAAGCCAGGAAAACTATCTTTCTTTCTCAGGTCAGAGATCAATACCTGAAACCAGCCAGGACAACTATCTCACCGACCAACCTTTTCAAATACCTGCGGCAATCAAAAGATTCTTGCAATCCCCAGCAGAGCTAAAACTTCCAACTATCAATCCCCAAGCAAAATGAAGACTCTCATTCTCAGTTCCTCACAGAGTATTCAAATATTCTCCAGTGAAGATCTCCTCAAGACAGGAATCCCCAGTAGATTGGCATCCAACCCAAGCTCCTGATTCCCCAACAGTGGTCCCAGGACTTCTTATCCTCAACGATCAAAAGATTCTTGCCCTCCCCTGCAGCAGTCAAGGAATTACTTTCCCCGGCAGCAGTCAAGATTCTTTTTATCTCCAGCCATCCAGGATTCATCTATCCTCAGCAAGACAACTCATCAGCTTACATGCGCATTCATCACATTCATATCATAAACATTGATATAACATACATTGCATCATGCATCATGACATCGCATACAACTAACTCTTTACCTTTTCAGGAAATATCAGTCAACAGACAAAGATCATCATCTTCCGAGATTCTTTCTAGAAATAGTTCAGATGTGACCCAGATATGGCGACATTCTGATACTTATTCCGGATTCATCCAGATGCAGTTTTACACGGACTCATCATCAGGAAACCCTACACCGGTTCCTTCTCAAATCCAAGATGCAGTTTTACACGGGCTCATCGTCAAGAAACCCTACACTGGTTCCTTCTCCACTTCAAGACTTCTGAAAACAGTTTACGGGTTCTCCAAGACACGGATGTTAACCTATCGCTTGTTCAGATTCTTCAACTTTTGAAAACAGTTTACAGACGCTTCCCAACATGGATGCTGCTCTATTGCTTATTCAACTTCAAGACCTCTGAAAACAGTTTACGGATTCTCCAAACACGGATGTTAAATCTATCGCTTGTTCAGATTAAACTTTTGAAAACAGTTTACGGATGCTTCCATATACGAATGTCAATCTATTGCTTATTCAGACCCCCAGTTCAGAGATGTCCCAAAACATGGATACCTTTCTGATACTCACCCACTCACCAATGACATACAACTCAACAAACATTTCCAGATGGCGTCTCTAAGCCCATCCTCCTACCAGCAACTTCCAGATGGCATCTCTAAGCCCATCCCCCGACAAGATTCTGTCACATCCCTAGATGGCATCTCTAAGCCCATCACCAAATGGCATCTTTAAGCCCATTCCCTCTACCATCACATCACCGAGTGCAAATTTTTTGGGCACTCTAGTGTCCAATCTCCTTTTACCCTCGAGTTTGAAAGGCAAACTTGCCAATCTAACTCTTCAGGTTCAAGAAGATTGAACAGGGGCAACTGTTGTACCCCAAAATTTTCCCTCATATTTTTCCAAAAGAAAACACAGTTTCGGGTTTTCCTTGACTTTTCAAATTGGCTAAAGAATCAGTCAAACAGACTTTTTCTTAGCAGTCTATCCAAATTAGGGTTTATATGGACTCTGGAACAGTTCAGGCAGATTATTAGGGTTTGGTTGAGTTTGGCTCAGGGTTTGATCAGGCGGATGCTTCTTTGGCATTAAATCAAGAACTAGGGTTTGTGCGCACATTCTCAGAAAGAATTAATTCTACAGTTCTTTTCAAATTACTCTGAGATATGGATTGAGGCTTCTGATTGAGAGTTTGTTGCGTTTGATTTAATCAGTAAAAGGAAAGGACATATAGGCATTTGTTATGATTGACTGTGCATTGCTATGGTTAATTGGAGCGTCGGGTTCATTATTGATTAATGCTAAGTTGCAAGACTACAATGTTTATTAATTATTTATTTTTTCTAAGTCAGAATAATTGGATTTACTTCCAGTTATTTTAATTTAAGAAACTCAAATAATTAAATGGACAATGAATTGAAAGAAGAATTAACTGACAAAGAAGGATGTTTATTCATTTTGAATTGTTTGTTACAGATATTATTTGAATACTGTAAATTTATTTACAGTTATTTACATTAATATTATTACAAATGATTAAAATTGAAATAAAGTTATGTCCTAAATGTCTTGAAATCTTGATCTTTTACTGATTCTCCCCATTGCTCAATTAATTTTTACCTGCATAAAGAAAGGAAAAAGAAGCCAATGCAGATGAAATAAAAAGGCAGACAATTAATCATAAAAAAGCTCATCATTAAAAGTGACTGGCCAGAATCAGTTTATTCACCCTCTCTGCAAATCACAAGAAATTCTTGGTTCACAAAGAGGGATAGAAAATAATGTTGCAAGCATGTAAAAATGTACAAGGCAGCATATAAAACAAAGTGGACAAGGCTGCATAATTTCTAGTTACAAAGAGGCAAATTGAACAAGCAGCATGTGCAAAATGTCAACAAAGCTGTAACTTCAAAACATGCCTAACCAAGTCCAAAAGGCAAACTGATGCACAAAGGCAAACTGAATAGCACATAACCAAACTAAGCCAAAGATGTCAACCAAACTGTCCAAAGATATCAAAAGATATCAAGCTGTCAACAAGTACAAAAAGCTAGCAAAAGCAAGACAAAAAAGCAGGAAATATGCAGAGGAAAGAAACATTGCAAGCAAGATATTCAAAATCATCATTTTCCAGCCATTTACTTTTTCAGTAAGAAAGTACAGTGTAAGCAATAAAAAAATGCTTTTTCTGATAGAGAGAGAGAAGAGAGAGAGAAGAGGCTTACAGGCTTGAGGCTTATAAAAAGATATAAACAAGTTATCAGAACACAGTAGAAAAGGAGGCTGAATACATAACAGAAATAACATAAACTGAATCAAAGATTTCCAAACTGCCTCAAACTGTAACATAACACAAGCCTATAAACAGCAAGCCAACTGATAAACCTTTAGCCAATCAAAACCAAAAATCCATACAACCTGTTTCAAACTTGTTCAAGCCTTTCAAGACTCATCCTGAAGCATATCAAACATATAAACTCATAACCTGTCAAAACCAGTGAAAAAACCAAAAAACAAATTGCTGAAGCCTATACCAGAAACAAACATAAACAGACAACTTCAAACCCTTAAGCCCTGATAATACATCAAGCCCACAAACCTAAAAAACTTCATGCCTGAAGCAAACTCAGCCTAAACCTTTCAAAACTGTGTTAAGTACTCAAGCCATACAAACCTGCCTAAAAAACTAGTAAATACAAACAAGTTTTCAAACAAATTCCCCAGGCCTGAAGCAAAACTGTAACACAAGCCTTAACCTCCTGCCTAAAACTTCAAGCCTGAAGCTTGTTTCAAACTCAGCATTCAAAAACTACCAGTCCAAACAACAAAACCCTCAGAGTAACCTCATCATAGGGCCAATAACCAACAAAAGCAATACTCAAAATCAACATCAACAAGAATCTCAGAGGCAAACAGAAGAAGAGGAAAAGAAACTCAGATATCATAATCAAATGCCAAAGAGAGGAAAAGCTACACAAATCCATACTCAGAATCATGTTCATCATTAAGCAATAACCAACAAGGCAACTCAGCAATCAACATATCATCAAATAATCTCAGAGGCAAACAGAAGAAGAGGAAAAGAAGTGTTCAGAAACAGATAAAGCAAGGGTTTTCAGAAAATCATCATCATAAAACCTAAAGCAAATACGAATACCAGGAAAAGCAAAGCTCACAGCGCATCACACGCCCTCGCCTCCAGCTGCCTGAGACACACCTCCAGTTCGCCTCTCCTCCTCTCCAAGCAACGAACCCCAAAGGTAGTACCTCTTCTCTTCCACACCTCACACAGAAACAGATAGCACATAAAGAATCAATACATAAAAAGATTAAAAACATGCATGAACTGAAACCCTAAAAATGCGTTAAGTTTGAATCATTACCTTCTTCGAAATCGCCGCCTGCGTGACCATGGAGAGGAGGGAGCGATGATGGTGTTTGGTAGCTGAGACGAAGGGGGAAGGTCAGAATCCATGGCTCAAGGAGACGAAGAGGACAAAGGTGGATATGGCGCCGCTCTAAGCCTGTAACCCTAATCCAGTTCTGAGACTAACTCAATGAAACCCTAACAAATGTGTAAAATGCGTTTGGGCCTTGCCTCATCCTAATGCCTAAGCCCATTACACGCCTCACCCCCTTCTCTGGCTTTGACTGCCCTTTTGTTTGGGCCAAACCAATGCACCAAGCCCATTCAATCTTAACCCTTTTATTATTTACTTTTTTTATATACTTATAAACCAACACTTTTATTTATAAATTAATTCTTTTCTTTGTTAAATAAACAATATATTAATAATAAATTTATTTTAACAATATTTTTATTATACTTATTTTAACAATCTTTTTATTATACTTAAAAATATGTAAATCTTAGATGTATTAAGTTTAAACATTTTTTTTATTATTAAAACCTTTTTTGTTGTTTACATAAAAAATACTAACTAAAATACATAAATATTAATTTTCTTAAACTTGAAACATTTTTTCTTTTCTTTAATTAAAACTTTTGTATATAAAACATTAACAAAATACATAAACAATAGATTTTTATTAAGTTAAAATTTTCTTTTCATTCAAAACTTTGTACATAATCAACAAAAATCCAAGAATAAATAAATACTTAAATTTGCATTAAGTTAACATCTTTCTCACTTGAAAATATTCACATACACTTACACATATACTTTTGATACATTGCTTTTATTCTTATACATTGCTACATGTTACATTGAGATGGCGATTCAATTTGGTTGTAAATATATTTGGACACTACTATCCTGATATGACTCATCTCCATTTGTAAATATTTGTACCCCCATCCCCGGATACTTATTTGTAATAGCGTAGACTTTAAATTCCCGCAATTTATCGCTTTCAATTATACCATGCTTAGACTTAGGGTTTGTATGCCAATAAAATCAATCGCTAGATAACCTAATACAAAATAAATGCATGACAATCAATACACAATTCACACTTGCACCCCTAGGGTAATCCTGCTTGTTGCCTTCCAAATTGGGCCATGCTTGCACGTTGAGTTTCTTTGGCAAAACAAAAACGAATCAAATGATCATAGTCCCTCGATGAAGCTTTCGAAAGTTGCCTAAAAATGATCATAGTCCCTTCAAGCAAAATTGCCAAAGACACTTGGCACCATTGCATTCATGGTCTAAACGATGACCCGCGCCCGTCCCGTTAACATCCTAACACAAGATTGTCCACCAAATACAATGGTGGAACAATACTGTTAAAAGGGTTAAAACATGAGAAAAATCTTTGAGTATATTTAGGGGTAGACAACTCTTAGTTACTTGATCAAACTTGCAAAACACACTTGCCTACTTTTCAAAGCACACTCCACAACACACTTTCAAAACAACTTTCAAAAACATTGAAATATCTTTTCAAAAAGACAAACACCTTTTGTAAAATATTCGAGTAAAGAATTGTTACAACGGTTGCCTAGACAAGGCATATTTTTCAAAACATTTTCAAAACACACACACACACCACCATTTCAAGCAATTGAAAATCAAAGGCAAGTGATCTAAAACAAGTAACTAAGAGCCCATGGATAACCATGGATAGAAAGGGTGCTAATACCTTCCCTTTCTATAATCTACCCCCCGAACCCACGAAACATCTCAAAGGTTTTTCCTATGCTTTTTAACCTTTCCTTTAGGATAAAATAAAAAGTCGGTGGTGACTCTTGCTAAACCGAACAAGTGCGAAAACAAACGCAAACCTCAAGCCAGTTCTCCCACCGTATCACACCCGTAATCCAGTCCCAACTCTCTTGGGTGATATTCTGCACACTCTCTATGCCCGTACTGCTCGGAAACGGGGAACCCTTATGTGTTGTGCACCATTGTTGGCGAGGTGGTTTATTTATCACCTCCCCAAATCTGTTTTCAAGAACAAGGAAGGCATGGGTTGGGCCTACAGGATTATGTCCCTTGCTCACACGGACATCATCTGGAGCACTAAAGACATGGAAGAAGTAACTATCATTGATTGCTGTGGGGAGTACCCCAATGTTCCATTGCTGGGAATCATAGGAGGGATCACCTATAACCCTTGTTTGGCTTTACAACAGTTTGGGCGAGCTAGGAGGGATGGACCTCATGAGTTGCTACTTCCGAGCATTGTCTTTGAATTCCAAGGGGATAGTGAGGGACATCACCGCAGGTTCATACGAGCTTGGGATAGGGTCAACAGGTCTGATCCCCATGAGTTAGGGATGAAGACCTCTCTTCTGATGGAACCGTATCTCCGGTGGGTTTGTACACGTGCTCAAAAGCTGGGAATGCCGTACGAAGCTGTCTTACCAGTAATTATGGAGAGTGCTGATGAAGAAGGGGTTCCTCCTACCATCCTCCACCCATACATACCTACTGACATTGGGGCATTAAAGAGGTCTTGGATCTAGCTAAGGGAAGAACGGGATACTTACAGAGAAAAGTATCATGAACAAGAACGGAAAATCCTGAAGCTTACAAGGCAGCTGGAGAATGAGAAGGTCCTCAACGACTATGTCAGCACCAACGGAAAACGACCATGGGAGCGCTGATGTCTTTTGTTATTTCTAGTTTTGATTTACTTTTTAGTTTTTCTTTTTGTAATTCCTTAAAGGCATTTGTTGAACATTGAATTCAAGTTTATCTAATAAAAGTGTGTTCCATTTTGGTTTACGAATTTGGATCTCCAAAGTCTTTGAAATCATATCATACGCATTTCATTCCCATGCACCTCATTACAGGTACCCTTACAGGTTTCTCATCTTCTTCGATGTTTATTTCAGCACATCATGTCTTCTGAAACATCAACTGATCAAGCTATCAAGGCTCTGTAAGCTCAAAACGCTCAGTTCCAGGAAATGTTCATGAACTTGGCCAAGGGTCAGCAAGATCTGAAGACTCTTATCTTGAAGGATAAGAAGAAGAAGAAGAAGACGGTCCTCCTGAATATGGGTCGCAGATTTGGAAATAATTTGCGGGAAAATGTTGATTTGTCTCACTCACCTGGAGGGTGAGAAAACCAAGAAGAGAGGAGGGCTCCTAGCTCTGTGGTTTCTGACAACGAGACTGACTTTGATGAAGACCAGTATCCTCCGGCTGAGGATAGGTATAAGAAACTCGAAGACCGGTTGAGCGCAATGGAGGTCCAGAAGGTACCTGGGTTGGACTTCGGAGATTTGGGTTTGTCATCTGGGGTGGTGATTCCCCACAAGTTAAAGCACTAGTCTTTGCTAAATACGACGTGGTCTCTTGCCCAAAACTGCACCTCTGCTCGTATGTTAGAAATATTCAACCATACACCGCTGACAAGAACCTTTGGATCCATTTCTTTCAAGACAGTCTTTCAGGGACTCAACTTGAATGGTTTTACCAACTGGAAGGAGCTAGCTTCCGTAATTGGGAAGACCTTGCTGCTGCTTTTTACAAGTAGTACCAATATAATGCCGACCTCGCTCCCACGCCTACCCAACTTCAGGGTATGTCTATGGGTGCGAGCGAAGGTTTCAAGGACTATGCTCAGAAATGGAGGGACCTTGCTGGGAGAGTACAACCCCCTATGGATGATAGGGAGTTAGTAGATATGTTTCTTGGGACCTTGTCTGGTCTGTATTTCAACCATCTGATTGGTAGCTCATCGTTCGGGTTTATTGATCTGATTATGACAGGGGGAAGAGTTGAGGCCGGTATCAAGAGCGGTAAAATACAGAAGGGTGTTTCATCAAGTACCAAAAAGAAGCCTTTTAAGAAGGAATCCAGCACTGTTTACAGCTCAAAGAGCCATAACCTACCTGAGCGCCGCCAAGCAGTCAAAGCGGTGGTTATATCAAGGCATGATGTTGCCCCTCAGCGCAACAATCAGCCAAGGGCAGAAAGGCCGCAAAGATAATTCACTCGGCTCAGTATGACCCTGTCTCAGATTCTGCCGCAGTTATTGAAGACCAACTTGGTGATTTCGAAGGAGGCCCTAAAGAATCCCAATACTACATCACCGCTGTATAATCTGAATGCCCGCTATGCTTTTCACTCCGATAGCCCGAGGCATGATACGAATAATTGTTGGGTCTTGAAGAACAAAGTGCAGGATCTAATTGATGCTAAGGAGATTGAGTTCGAAGCGTCGGAAAAACCTAATGTCATAACGGCACCTATGCCCAAACATGACGCGGGAGTGAATGTTATTGGGGATGATGATGAAGAGTTTGATATTGACAGCTGGATATACCTGACCGCTGTTGGTGGATTAAGCAACTGGACGGCAAAGGACTTCGTCCAAAATTCTTTTATTACCCAGTAATGAGACTTTTGTTTTAAGTTTGTAACAGACAATTTTTAAACTTTACGGCCCAGTGTCTTCCCCGAGGCACCGTGGCTTTATTTGTGAGGGCTTTAAATATGTCATTATCATATATCATTAATAAAAGCATTGGACGTTTCTTGCATTTCAAATTTTGCGCTCCTTGTTTTTATTTTTCTATCTTACAAAACAGCTATTTTACACACACTCACATATACAGGTCTACATCCATTCTGGATACCATTGATAACAACTCTGCTACTGCCAGTTATGACTTTGAAATTTCGATCAGCTTAGCCAAAGACGAAGGTGAAGATGATTGCTAAGTGCCTGGTGAACTTGCTAGACTGTTACTTCAGGAAGAGAGGGCCATACAGCCGTATGAAGAGCCAGTGGAATCAGTGAATCTGGGTACAGAGGTAGACAAGAAAGAGGTCAAGATCGGTGCAAATCTGGAGCCTAGTGTTAAGCAACGGCTGATTCAGATGCTGCATGACTATGTTGAGATATTTTCCTGGTCTTATGAAGATATGCCTGGGTTAGATAGCGATATTGTGGTTCACCGCCTGCCTACCAAGGAAGACTGTCCTCCAGTGAAACAGAAAGTTTGCCGAATGCGCCCGAAGATGTCTGAGAAAATCAAGGCTGAGGTTATGAAACAGTTTGATGCCGGTTTTCTAGCAGTTACTTCTTACCCGCAGTGGGTTGCCAACGTGGTTCCAGTGCCGAAGAAGAATGGTAAGGTTCGAATGTGTTTGACTATAGGGATCTGAACAGGGCGAGCCTCAAGGATGATTTCCCTCTGCCTCATATCGACATTCTGGTTGACAACACCGCACAGCATAAGGTCTTCTCCTTTATGGATGGTTTCTCCAGTTATAATCAGATTAAAATGGCTCCCGAAGACATGGAGAAGACAACCTTTGTTACGCAGTGGGGTACCTTTTACTACAAGGTCATGCCTTTCGGATTGAAGAATGTTGGGGCAACATATCAGCGCACCATGGTCGCTTTGTTCCATGACATGATCCATCATGAGATTGAGGTATACTTCGACGACATGATTGCAAGATCCCAGGCTGAAGAAGAACATCTTGACGACCTTCAGAAGTTATTTGACAGGTTGAAGTTGTACAAGCTGAGGTTAAACCCGAACAAGTGCACCTTCAGGGTGAGGTCTGGTAAGCTGCTGGGTTTCGTCGTAAGCGATAAAGGTATTCAAGTGGATCCTGCAAAAGTGAAGGTTATACAGGAGATGCCAGCTCCCCGAACAGAAAAATAAGTCAGAGGTTTTCTGGGACGTCTGAACTATATTGCCCGATTCATCTCACACCTGAATGCTACTTGTGAGCCAATCTTCAAGTTACTGAAAAAAGATCAAGTGGTAAGATGGAATGATGAATTTCAGGCCACTTTCGAAAGGATCAAAGAATATCTCCAAGAGCCACCTATTCTGATGCCTCCAGTTGAAGGGAGACCTTTGATCTTATACTTAACAGTACTCGACAATTCAATGGGGTGCGTGCTGGGGCAGCATGACGAGTCTGGCCGAAAAGAGAATGCTATTTATTACCTTTGCAAAAAGTTTACCGACTGTGAGACCTGATACTCACTGCTTGAGAAAAATTGTTGCGCTTTGGCATGGGCTGCTCGCCGGCTAAGATAGTACATGTTGGCTCACACTACTCTATTAATATCAAAGATGGATCCAATCAAGTATATCTTTGAGAAGCCTGCCTTATCCGGAAGAATAGCAAGATGGAAGATGATCTTGAATGAGTATGACATCCAATACACGACCCAAAAGGCAATCAAAGGAAGTGTGTTGGCGGATCATTTGGCACATCAAGCAGTGCATGATTACCAGTCTATGAACTTTGAATTCCCGGATGAGAATATCATGATAGTAACTGACTCTGAAGAACCTGGACTGGATGAAGGACCTGAGGAAGGATCCCGATGATCTATGTACTTTGATGGAGCTTCAAACGCTTTGGGTAATGGAATTGGCGCCGTGATCATATCTCCTAAAGGCTCTCATACTCCATTCATCGCCCGACTATGTTTCAACTGCACCAACAATATGGCGGAGTATGAAGCGTGCATCATGGGTCTTTGAGCAACAATTGACCTAAGGATTAAGTTCTTGAGTGTATTCCGAGATTCCGCTCTCGTGATCAATCAGATCAAAGGCGAGTGGGATACGAAACACCTGAATCGTATTCCCTACAAGGAGTATGTATTGATGTTGCTTCTGTAATTCGAAGAGATAACCTTTGAACACTTCCCTAGAGAGGAGAATCAGTTGGCGGACGCGTTAGCTACGATGTCTTCTATGTTCAAAGTCAATTGGGACAACGAGGCTCCCCGGATTACCATTGAAAGGTTGGATGAACCTGCACATTGCTGTGACATTGAAACTGAAGAGATAGCAGATAAACCCTGGTTTCATGAGGTGAAGAGGTATCTTGAGGCTCAGGAATACCCCGAGGGTCCATCTGTTAATGACAAGAAGTTTCTGAGAAGGTTCGCGGCGAAGTTCTTCATTAGTAATGACATCCTTTACAAGCTCAACCATGATTCAACCTTACTGCAATGTGTGGATAAGAATGAGGCAAAAAGGATCATGGTAGATTTACATGAAGGTACTTTTGGAACTCATTCCAGTGGACACACCATGGAAAAGAAAATCCTTCGGGCAGGATATTATTGGTCCACTATGGAAACCGACTGCTATCAGCATTCTCGGACCTGTCACAAGTGCCAAGTCTATGCTGACAAGGTGCGCATACCTCCAGTTCCTCTGAACATCTTGACAGCTCCGTGGCCTTTTGCAATGTGGGGAATTGACATGATTGGTGAGATCAGACCTACGACATCTAACGGGCATCATTTCATCCTGGTAGCTATTGATTACTTTACGAAGTGGGTTGAAGCAGCTTCCTTTACTACTGTAACCAAGAACGTCGTGGCACGGTTCACTCGGCACAATCTGATCTGTCAATACGGTGTACCAGAGAGGATCATTATGGATAATGGTACAAATCTCAACAATAAGATGGTCACTGAAATCTGCAGGCAGTTCAAGATACAGCATCATAACTCTTCCCCCTACCGGCCGAAGATGAATGGGGTTGTTGAAGCGGCTAATAAGAACATTAAGAAGATTGTGCAGAAGATGACGGTGACATACAAAGACTGGCACGAGATGTTACCATTTGCTCTTCATGAGTATCGTACCTCAGCGCGGACGTCAACAGGGGCAACACCCTATTCCTTGGTATATGGTATGGAGGCCGTATTGCCCATTGAAGTTCAGATACCCTCTCTTCGGATTATGAAGGATGCAGGTTTGAGCAAAGATGACTGGATTCAGACCCGACTTGATCAGCTGAACTTAATCGACGAAAAAAGACTTACTGCTATGTGTCATGGTCAGACGTACCGAAAGCATATGATCAAGGCATTCAACAAGAAAGTTAGACGACAAGAGTATCAAGTTGGGGATCTGGTGATCAAGCGCATCATCCTACCTCAAGGTGATCCCAAGGGCAAATGGACCCCTACTTACGAAGGGCCATTTGTGGTTAAGAACATTTTCTTAGGAGGAGCTATGATTCTAACCACCATGGATGGTGAAGACCTTCCTCGCCCCGTCAATCCAGTCATAGTGAAAAAATACTATGCATAATCAAAGACCCGCTAGGTCGACTGATCTAGGCAAAAATAAGGGCTTCCCGGCGAACCAAAAGGGTTCTAGCAAAAATAAGGGATGAAAATGAAAAAAAAAATGTACACCCGACAAGTCAAAAACCTGGAAAGGCAGCTTGGGCAAAAAAAGGGGTATCCCGGTGGACCGAAAATCCGAAAGGGCGGTCCAGGAAAAAATTAGGGATCAAAGCGTAACATTATGTCTCATTGGATCACCTTGTAACCAGACTTCGGTATCAACTATCAAGCTCGGACGGCACTAATCAATCTGATATACCTTCAACCAAGTAGCAAAGTGATGAGATGCTCGAGGACATAAGGGCAATAGCAGAGTTGGAACCCAGTGGGATTGTTCATATAGTTGTTTTTCTTTGTTTTTCACAAATTGTATAAATTCTATTTGTTCGGCGGAGTTCTCTTACTAGGACGTCAGCCTCTTGTACAAAACGCCTATTTACAGGCCAAACTTCAAAATCAATACAATTCATTTTCAAAGAAATTTCAAACTATTTTTCCTTTTTCTGTTTTGTTTTGCAAAGAGCGTCCAATGTTCGTTGTTTTGATATATGCATTTGACATTAATTACTGCTCATAAATATTTACATGCGAAACAAAAGACGATTACTTGTAATATCAGAAACAGGGGCAAATAAGATTTGTCCAAGCTTTACAGTTGCTCTATCCACCAGGTACAAAGGTAGATTCAGCTGAAGAATATGGCTAAGGTACATTCACTCCCCGCAAAGTAAGAAAAGGACAGTAATGTTAGCTCTCCCCAGTTGAGACTCGCAATTGTGAATGAATCGGTAATATTCTCCCCAAGAAGAGTTTATCTACCATCAGCACTGAAAAGTCTTATCATCATCGGCGGAGTATAAAATATCCCCAATGGAGTTTGAAAATTTTCCCCAGCGCAGTCTGAAAAAGCTTCCCCAGTGGAGTGTGGAGAATCATCCCCAATAGACTTTGGAAGATTGTCCCCAGTAGAGCCTAAAAGGTTATCCCCAGTGAAGTCGCAACTGAAGATCATCCCCAGCAGAGTTCATTCCTTTCACAAACAGGAATTCAATCCTCAATAGGATTTAGTATCACCAGCAACGATAATTCATCCCCAGCTGAATTTATTAGTGGAATCCTCTACAGAGCATCTCTTCCCCACAGAGTAACCTCCTCATCAGCTTATTCCCCAGTGAAGTTATCCTCTCCTGCAGGTTTATTCTCACAAACATCTTCATTTTCTATCCCAAGCGGAAACGAAGAATTCAACTCTTTTCTCCAGCAGCTATCCGGGATTTACTTTCCCAGCTAAAAACATTACATTTCCATACATCATGACACATGCATATACGCATCATACAACACAATCTCATTTATTTTGAGAACATCATTTCCTGATACATATCATGCATTACATACAACTAACCTTTACCTTTCAGGAAGGATACGGTTAAATTCTCACAAAATTCAATGCTATGAAGCTTTTTCCTCCGTTGAAGTACGGGCAAGTTCCTAAATCTCAGCAGAGAAGTTTTCTCAGTTAAATTACGAGCAAGTTCCTAAATCTCGACAAAGATGTTCCTCTGTTGAAGTACGGGCAAGTTCCTAAATCTCAGCAGAGAAGTTTTCTCAGTTGAATTACGGGTGAGTTCCTAAATCTCGACGAAGATGTTCCTCCGTTGAAGTACGAGAAAGTTCCTAAATCTCAGCAGAGAAGTTTTCTTAGTTGAATTACGGGCGAGTTCTTAAATCTCGACGAAGATGTTTCCCCCCAGTTGAATTACGGATGAGTTCCTAAATCTCAGCAGAGATGTTTTTCTCAGTTGAAGTACGGGCAAGTTCCTAAATCTCGACAAAGATGTTCCTCCGTTGAATTACAGACAAGTTCCTAAATCTCAGCAGAGAAGTTTTCTCAATTGAATTACGGGCAAGTTCTTAAATCTCGACGAAGATGTTTCCCCCCAGTTGAATTACGGACGAGTTCCTAAATCTCAGCAGAGATGTTTTTCTCAGTTGAAGTACGGGCAAGTTCCTAAATCTCGACAAAGATATTCCTCCGTTGAATTACAGAAAAGTTCCTAAATCTCAACAGAGAAGTTTTCTCAGTTGAATTACGGGCGAGTTCTTAAATCTCGACGAAGATGTTTCCCCCAGTTGAATTACGGACGAGTTCCTCAATCTCAGCAGAGATGTTTTTCTCAGTTGAAGTACGGGCAAGTTCCTAAATCTCGACAAAGATGTTCCTCCGTTGAATTACAGACAAGTTCCTAAATCTCAGCAGAGAAGTTTTCTCAGTTGAATTACAGACGAGTTCTTAAATCTTGATGAAGATGTTTCCCCAGTTGAATTACGAACAAGTTCCTAAATCTCAGCAGAGATTTTTTTCTCAGTTGAAGTACGGGCAAGTTCCTAAATCTCGACAAAGATGTTCCTCCGTTGAATTACAGACAAGTTCCTAAATCTCAGCGGAGAAGTTTTCTCAGTTGAATTACGGGCGAGTTCTTAAATCTTGACAAAGATGTTCCTCCGTTGAATTACAAACAAGTTCCTAAATCTCAGCAGAGAATTTTTCTTAGTTGAATTATGAGCGAGTTCTTAAATCTTGACGAAGATGTTTCCCCCCAGTTGAATTACGGACGAGTTCCTAAATCTCAACAGAGAAGTTTTCTCAGTTGAATTACGGACGAGTTCTTAAATCTCGATGAAGATGTTTCCCCCCAGTTGAATTACGGACTAGTTCCTAAATCTCAGCAGAGATATTTTTCTCGGTTGAAGTACGGGCGAGTTCCTAAATCTCAGCAAAAGTGTTCCTCCGTTGAATTACAGACAAGTTCTTAAATCTCAGCAGAGAAGTTTTCTCAGTTGAATTACGGGCGAGTTCTTAAATCTCGACGAAGATGTTTCCCCCAGTTGAATTACGAACGAGTTCCTAAATCTCGACACCTCAGTTGAATTACGGACGAGTTCCTAAATCTCGACACCTCAGTTGAATTGCGGACGAGTTCCTAAATCTCAGCAAAAATATTTCCTCAGTTGAGTACGGACGATCGAAGTTCCTAAATATCAACAGAGACGACTCATCAGTAGAATAAAGGACGACAAAGCTCCTAAATTTTTATCTCTCTCAATGAAGATAAGCCTTCCCCAACGGCATTTTCCTCAAACAAACAGGTATGCAAGCTCTCGCTAAGGAATCTCTTATGCGATTGAAACTCCTTTAGATGGCATCTTTAAGCCCATCCTCCGGTCACCAATTTCCAAATGGCATTTGTAAGCCCATTCTCGACATCGTAAGACAGATACCACTTCATGCGAGTGCAAATTTCTGGGCACTCTAGTGTTCAATCATCTTCTACCTTTGGATTAAGAAAGGCACGAAAGCCAATCTACATCCTCAGGTTTAAGAAAATTGAACAGGGGAAGCTGTTGTACCCCAAAATTTGCCCTCCCATATTTCTCAAAATATTTCAAGAAAGATCCTCAAGTTGCTCAAGGTAGTCCAAGGGTTGGCCAGACAAGCTCTCTCCTAAGGCAGTCTACCCCAAATTAAGGTTTCATGTTGCATCAAGATCCTTGAGTCCAAGTGACCCCAAGTTGTTACCAATGTCCTAATATGTTCTCAAGATCATCCATGTCAAGTTTCAAGCCTTGTAGAGGAAGTTGGCTCAGTTAATTGCTCAAAAGTCCAAAAATCGACTGTGTTGGGGCAAAAGTCAATCGTGACCTACATACAGTCAAACTTCAAGATTTTTTGTAAAAATTCTCATTTTGAATTATATTTCATCATTTGATCAAGTTTTGATCATGATTCATCAAGGATTGCTCATAATTCATCAAGACTCAAAAGTTGCTAAATTAGGGTTTTGCAGGAAAAGTCCACTCAACTTTGACCAAGCATTACTTTCTCATACTTTATGATAAATGACCCATCCAAAGCTCATTTTGAAGAGGATGCAATTCCCTACAATTCATCTTCATCTCCCAAGTTCAAAATATGCGTTCACAAGAAGTTATGAATTTGTACATTATAGGTCATTTTTGAAAGTCAACAAAAACACCTTTTTTGTCAAAGCTTCTAACTTGAGTATGGAATATCAAAATGCGATGAGACCAAAAGGGTTGATTAGAGGACATCTCAAGATTTCTAAAAAGTCCAAGAACACCTCAAAAGAGTCAAAATTGAGGAAGTTATGCATTGTTGAAGTTGACCTTTTTTGCAAAATTGCCAAAAGTCAACTATCCCCAAAACTTCAAATTTTGCCAAATGGGCCCATTCTTTTTCACTTGTTTTGAGTTGGCATTGTAGCCCACGTGCTCTAGCTTTGGCCATGTGTCCATATCATATTTTTATTATTTAATTTGATTTTCTATTTGAATTAATTCATTTGAAATCAAATTAAATCAAATAAAATCAATATTGAAAACCAAAGATCTTTTGATGATTTCAGGCTTCATTGGACAGCTAGTACCATATCAAACTCGCATCAAAGCTTGAGTGCACAAAAAGATTGAGAAAAGGAAATTTTGGAAAGTTGTTAAAAGCAAATCAAATCCATATCAAAATCATTGAAAGAAGAAGATTTGGACAGGGTATTCAAATCTAATACATTGTATGATACATAAGGAGGCGAGGGATACCAAAATCAGGGTTGGAGATCAAGCATAGAGAGCAAACAAAATCTGAAAAAATACAAAAAAAGTGTGAGATCGAAACAGGGCTTAGAGCCATCCTCAAGGCTTAACACTTGTCTCAATCGTTTCCATACAATCTCAGGAACCTAAAGCAAGCAAAACCACACGCTTTCAGACCCTCCCACGCGCTGTAAGTCATTCACGAAGCTGCCCTGTTCTTGATTTCGTATTTTGAAAATTAGGCATTGTTAATATGTATTGATGGCATATTCTTAATCTACACGTCATTTGCAAGCTTTTGGTATTACTCGATTTCATTTATCTGACCTATATCATGGATCACCATTACTAAGGTTTTGTGTTTGTTTTTAGGGCTTTTTGTTTCAGGAAAAATTGGCCCTAATAATGGCCATGGTTGCAATCAGGAGGATGAGACGACCTCAACCATGGTCTTAGAATCCATTTTCATGGCCTGTACGAGATTTTGGAATGGACACGACTTGTAGTGACGGCCAGCGTCTGTAGGTATAAGTGTTACAGATTTTTAGCTACGGAGGGAGGACAGGGATGATGCGTTGGCACTCCCCCATTTGTCCATTCAAACCAGCGCGCCTTTTTTTATTTTTGTCCACTATATTTCATTTTTTTTATATTATGATTGTTTTGTATTATATTAACAAATAAAGCAACATGGCCTAGTGGTAACCACCTCAGCGCTCAAGGATTCAAAGGCTGGACGTCAAGGGTTCGATCCCTGCCTCCAGCAATTTGCCATTTTCTTGTTTATTTTCAGGAAATCTAGTGTGCATTCAAGCCTACCATCCACCATGGACACTCACCCTTCAGCGTGCCAGATGGCCAGATGGCCAGATCTGGTGGCCAGCATTAAAGGTGTACCATATGCCAAGTCAATGCACGCGCGCTAGATTAAAAAAAGTCAAAAGGATCTTCACAAATTGGGCCAGAAAATTGCTATTGTCACTCTCAAAATCAGGCCCATCTCACTCTTTTTTCTATTTTTGTTTATTTTATTTAATTATTTTATTTTTGTTTTAATTAATCACTAACCAATAGAATAATTTCTTTTTATCAAAAATCACAAAAAAATATTTTATGTCCAATTAAAATTCAGAATTTCATTTTTTTAATAAATACTAATTAATTTAATTAGGTTATTAATTTTAGATAACTTTCATTTATTTTGTAAATAATAAAAATCAATTAGAATTAATAGGTTTTAACTTTCATTTAATTATTTTATTTTCTTTCCTAAATTAAAAAAAAACTCCAAAAATATGTCATTAATCATTTTTCATTAATTAATTTATTTAATAATTAATTTAGCATTTAACTTTAGGATTAATTTCTTTTCTTAAAAATAATAAAAACAAAAAAACATTTTCTATTAAAAGGGTCAAAACCCTAATTTCGCATTCGATCCAATTTTCTCGCGCGCTTTATTTTTATTATTCAGTTATTGTATCTGCTCCTGGTTTATAATAAATAATTAGGAAATTTATTTATTTTTCCGCATTTAAATTTCAAAAGGTTGTTTTTGGCGATGTAAATACCCGACGCCTTGTAATAGTTAGTTTAAATTCCACATTTTAATTCCGCAAATTATACAACTGATAGATGTTTAATAATAGGTTTTGCATGACAAGAATGAATGCTTAATCTTAAAATGGTTAGATCACCCTAAACATGTGCAAAGATAAAAATAACTGAAATCAACACATTCGCACATGCACACTCTTAGGGTACACCCCACTTGGTTTCCTTCGTAAATGGTCATTGAGTATAGGTCGTTTAGAGGTCGTCCTCTTGTCTAAAAGATCATAGTTGCCTCGGATATTATTGCCTCAAACAAATGATCTAAGACATTAGGGTTATCGCTAAGGCGTCCTAACATTGCTTTGGTGACCGTATGTCCCTCTTTCAAATTGACCCTCAAACTCCAACAACGGTGCTACCTACTCATTAATAGTGGGATAGCATTGTCTAAAGGAAATTAGCATAGAACGATTCATTTTTCGAGTAGGTAGATTAGTTCTTAGATACTTGCTCATTCAAAACAAAACATTTTCACACTTACACTTTTACAAACAAGTTTTCAAAAAAAACACTTCATTACACTCTTGAGGACAGAAGCAAGAGTTAAATCGAAGTTAAAACAAAAACTTTATCAAACCCACAAACACAAAGAAAACAATTTTGAAAACAATGAGCAAGTACCTAAGAGCCCGTAGATAACTACAGATACAAAGGGTGCTAATACCTTCCATTTCTATAATTTACCCCCCCCCCCCCCCCCCCGTACTCAGAAATATCTCGAAAAAGGAATTTTTAAGTACTTTTTTCCTTTCCTTGTTGGATAAAATAAAAGTCGGTGGCGACTCTTGCTTACCGCGACATTTTGCGAACACAAACGCAAAACGCAAACAAGCATTCCAAAAAAACAGTCAGTTCTTGCCACCGTATCACAGTGCATATGTAATGTTTTCAAGGATTTTAAAAGAGTTCGTTTTAGAAAAAAAAGAAACATACATTATATTAATAAGATAGAGTTTGAGTACATCAGTGCCCTTTGGGCTAAATAATACAAAACTCTAAGATAAAAAAGTAGTGTGCATCCTCTTTGGTGCAATGTAGGCATTTAGAGTCTGCTCCTCATGAAGTAGCCTAGTGAGTTCCAAAACCTTCTTCTCGCTTGCGTAGAATTGGGCTTCGAAAGTATCTCGCTATCCTTTGAGCTGTATCCAATCCCTTTGTAGGTCTTAAAGAGATGTGGGCATGTCAGGATGTAGGATAGTGTGTGGAACTTCTCCTTCCTTAACAGGCTCAATGATCATCGGAAGGATGGAAGGATAAGGCATCATAAGACTTTGAGCGCGGGTTCGTACCCACTTGAGGTAAGGCTCGAGGGGGATGGAATTCTTGTGCCCCAAAGTCTTTCTATCCACCTTGTTTAGCATCCTCCATGCTCGGATGAATCTCTGGCGAAGACCTTGATTGTCGTTATCGTAGTCGAATACTAAGCCTTGAATCAGCATCTCATGCGGGCCATCTCTTCAGGCATAACCAAACTGTCTTAGAGCTAAACACGGGTTGTAGGTGATGCCTCCCCTAATGCAAAGTAGAGGGACATTATGGAATTCCCCACAACGGTAAAAAATGATAACATTCTCTTTGGATCAAGAGCACCAATGAATATCTGAATGTTTGAGCGTCATTAACCTTTGTGACCACCTTAATCCTTGCTCATTCTTTAAGACTAATTGGGGAAGATGAGAAATAAACCATCTTGCCAGGAGGGGAGTACAACACATAAGGACACCTCATTTACTCATTGTGCGAGTGTGAAAAGAGTGTAGGATATCCCCTAGCAATGTAGGCACCGGATTGCATGACATGAAGATTTTGACGGTATTCACATCTATGAGTTGGTCAGGATTGGGGAACAAGACCATCCCATAGATAAGAAGAGCCACAATTTCCTCAAAGTCTTGCAAGTCTAAGGAATTCCAACAGCTTTGGGCTTTCTCAAACAGAAATTTTGCTAAGAAGCCTTTGACACCACTTCTAGTTTCCCAATGAGTTGTGACATCAGATGAGTGCAAGTGCAGAGCTTGAGCAATCTCTTCTGGCTTTGGTTCTCTTTCCGTACCGTTGAAAGGTAGTTGTTTGATAATGGGAATCCTCAAGAGTTGAGAGAATTCTTCCAAAGTAGGCACAAGCTAATAGTCGGGAAATGTGAAGCAATGGTGCAAAGGATCAAAGAACTGGAAGAGCACCTTCATCATATCATCATCTGTGTTGGAGATGACCAATTTGAGTAGACGAACATGCCTCTCGGTGAATGGAGAATTCTCAGGAATCCTTGAAGCTAGCTCCTTGAGTTGTGGAGGAATTCTTACAAGGTTGACTTGGATAGTTTTCCTGCGAATTGAATCCATATCCTCCAAGGTTGAGTTGTGGAGGAATTCTTACAAGTTTGAGTTGTGGAGGAATTCTTAGTGGATGCATATGATGCTCATGATGTCCATGATGTTATGCACAAGTATATATGTAAAAGAAAATCAAACAAGTTCCTAGTTTAGGCTTGCATGGGGTTTCATAGGTAAGTACCCTCTTGAAGTTTAGTTGGCTTAACCTGTCCTAGTAATAGTAACCGGGTTCTAAGGAGCTCAATATCACTGGATTGTTTCCTTGTTCATTATTTCAGTTCAAGCCTCTTTACTGGTGACCGAAATATTCCAAAAAAAACCAACCCTCAATGAGTGTAGTATCGAGTCTCTACCAACTTCGGACTGCACGAAAGCCGGTCATCTCACTACATCCTAAAAGGCCAAGTTGGTCAAGTAAAGGGTTCTAGAAGTTTGTTAGTGCTTCATGACATCACTCAGCGGTCCCGTATTCTCTTTGATTGACTCAAAGGCTACCGGTACCCACAAATATGTCACACTAACATAGCTATTGCTTAGACCGTATCGGTATACCCCGCACAGTTTCCACAACGTATTGCTATTTACCTATAATGTTTCCCAAATCGGGGTGGAGGATTCAAACCCAAACAATAGAACCAAGATGTAAAGAAAACAAGTCAAACAAGGTAAGCAAATAAATATGATCTAAACCCTAAGGTAACCCCACTTTTATAATTTTCCCCAGCAGAGTCGCCAGTTTTGTGATACGGTGGGAGAACTGACTTGAAGGTTTTGCGTTTTGTCGCAAATGTCGCGGTTAGCAAGAGTCGCCACCGACTTTTCTTTTATCTAAAAGGAAAGGTAAAAAAGCACAGGAAAGACCTTTGAGATGTTTTCTTGAGTTCGGGGGGTAGATTATGAAAAGGGAAGGTGCTAGCACCCTTTTCATCCATGGTTTTCCATGGGCTCTTAGTTACTTGCTTAGATCACTTGCTTTGTTTTGTTTGAAATGGTGTTTGGTGTGGTTTTGAAAGTATTTTGAAAATAGGCCATTCGTTTAGGAAATATTTGTAATGATTCTCGTTCGTAAGAATGTATACAAAGATGTTTGTCTTTTGAAAATGTTTTCAATGTTTTGTAAGATGTCTTGAAATGTTTTGAAATGTGTGTATGTTTGTTTTTGAAAATAGCAAGGATTGTTTGAAATGGAGCAAGTAACTTAGAAGCTATCTACCTACTCAAATGTCTTTCTTGTGCATTTTCTATTCCTTTGACATTGTTGACTTACCATTGATTTGGTAAGCAACCCTATCTTTGGATGTAAACAGGACGGGCGTGGGTCATCGTATGACCATGATAACAATGTTGCCAAGTATCTTAGCATTTTTGAGGGACCAAGATCATTTTGTTTAGGCAACCTTTGAATAGCGTTATCGAGGGGCTATGATCTTATATTTGTTTTGTTTTGCTAAGATACTTCGCATGCGTAACATGGCCATTTTATTTTAGGCAACCAAGTGGGAGAAACCCTAAGGGTGCTTGTGTGTAAAGTGTGTCATTTTCATGCTTTTGTCTTGCATTTAGGGTTTTCTATTTTGCTTTGTTTTTGTTCTTGTCATGCAAAACCCTAATTAATAATCATTGTATAAAAGCGATAAATTGCGTAATGTAAATATACTAAGCTATTACAATAATTATTATGGGAGGGGGGAATACAAGTTTGAATGGGGGATTTGCACAAATGTAAAGCTAAATATATTATTACAACCAAATCGAATATGCACAAAATTAAATTAATAAGACAAATATTTAAAATGTAATGCAATATGTTCATGTTAGAAAAATGTTTTATGTCTTGTTTTTGTGTAAAAGGATATTTAACTTAAACCTAAGAAATAAGGAAAAATAAATAATTCTTTTTGAAAGGGATGAAACCCTAATTTTTATTCAAAGAAAATAATGTTTCATATTATTATTTTGTACATTTTTTGTATAAGAAAATAATAAATAATATTATATATAAATATTAAAAATTAAATATGTGTAAAAATTGGTATTTGTAAGTATAAAATGTATAATAAATTATATTAAGCATTTTAATTATATTTATAAATTATTTAAGAAAATAAAATCTATTTATCAAAATAAACTATTTTTCATGTGAGAAAAAAAAATAAAAGTGTGAAAATAAATAAATCATTTTTTGGTATTTTTTATCATTAAGAAAAATAAAATAAAGTATTAAATATAAAAATATGAAGAGAAATATAAAAATATAACAAATTCAGCAAGGGGGGTGCAAATAACAGATCGGGGGGGGGGGGGGGGGTGAAAATAACAAAAACAAAAAGGCCAAGGCGCCAAAAAGCCCAGAACACTTCATCCATGTCCTTCGTTCTCTTCCATGCGCGCATTTTCCAGTTCAAACTGCATCTTGCTTATGCTTGCATAAAAACAAAAACTCATAACATGAAAAATGTGGCATTTGAGCTCACGACTCCAACCATATAAATTATGTAACCTAACTCTTAAAGATCAAGGAGAATTTCTGAATCCCCAATTCGCGACCTAACTTTTTCAGAGTTTTCAATCTTCAAATTCTCTCAGCACAAGTAATGTAAATGAAATGTAATGATATGTACAGCTTTGTTATGATAAGGACTACATTTTTCCTTCAAAAATCGTGGCTTGAAGTTGCCTATATACAGAGATAGAGTTTAAGAAAATACCTCCTTCAGTTGGAATCGAGTAGGGCAATGTAGGGACTTTAATGGAGGTCTGGTGATTGTTTAAGCTTCCTTGAACTTCACTGAAGCTATTCCAATGCTTATCTTGCTTTGAGGATGGCTGGATCTCTCTGACCAAGTCAAACTGCAAGCTTCCAAAGTGAAAATGGAAAATGCTAAAACATGGGTTACAGAACCAGGGTGATGGCTTGGATTGATTAGTTAGCAAGTGTTTAAGATGTTTGAAGTGATTAAACACAAAATGCACGTGCTAAATGAGAGTTGGATGTGCTTTTGCAGAAAACTGTATGCTTGGGCAGAATTTTGGTGTTTTTGAGTTTGAGAGAGTTTTAGATGCAAGCCAAGCGTGTTATGCCTTGTAACAAGTTTATATATTTGTATAGAAGTGATACAAAGTCAGCTCTTCACTAGTTGTGCAAGCCTTGGACCTTTTTGCAACTTTTCTTGCATTTGAAGTAAAGTGAAGTGACCAATCCCACATGCTTGTACTAGCTGGCTTTAGGGCTGATAAGAGTTGGTACACATTGCTGGAGAGCTGTAGCGTTTGTATGCATCAAGGGGACAGGTTCAATGCTCAAGATTGACAAAGTTACAAAAGTTCATCTTTATGAAAATGGCATTGTGAACTTTTTGCCCAAAATGGAAATGCCTCTTGTGTAAAGCTTCAAAAGAAAAGGTAAAGGCTTTATATTATGAGTATGCATTTAATTATGGAGTGTATATCAAGCTTAGGACCTGTAAAGCAAGATATAACCAGCATGGATTAGATTTGCAACTTGATGCTATGTGAAAATGGCTTGATCAAAAGCGAGAAAATGCCAACTTCCCTTCTTCGATTCTCCCTACTCAAAAATGATCTTGGAGAGTTCTTGGACATTTTGGAAAGCTTGAAATGTGCTCTATAATCCATATTTGAAATTCAATTTAAGATACCTCTTGGAACTAGGTGAAAAATGTCCATGAAGTTGGGTCCAAAACCTGCCTAAATTAGGGCAAAATTTCACTAAGTTAAGAAGTTCATGGACCTATATTCACAAATTCATAACTTGAGATCCAAGAATATTTTGGGAAAAGTTTGTGAATAAAAGTTGTAAATTTAATAGAGGACTACAACTTTCATGTTGGGAACTTTTCTTTAATCAAAATGCATCATGGTGAAAAAGTGGTGAAAAGTTAAGAAAAAATAAGAAAAATTTTATACTTAGAAAAATTTTAAGTTAGGAAAATTTTCAAATTAAAACCCTAATTTTCAAATTTGGTTTTCTTGGTGAAAATTTTTCATATTTTGACATATCTTGATGAATTATGACCCTAGGCACTTGATTTTGACCAAAAAGTCAAAGTTTGACTTTTCAGTGTACAGTTGACTTTTGATCAGTTGACTGCAAAATTCATCTGTCAATCCAATGAACTTGAGATCTTTTGAACCATGTAATTAGGTAAAGATGATGCCATTGAATCCTTGAAATCATGCTTGAACTCAATTGGTCATTGGCTAGGTTAAAAATCAGAAATTGCCCTTTCTCAGTCAAAAACCCTAATTTTGACCATTTTGCCCTTTTGATTATTTGATCAAATTTCTTGAGGAGTTGTAATACAAACTTGATCAAATGGTACATATGAGTCTAAAATGTTGATGTGGATCAAAGATTATGAAGTTTGACTGTAAATTGGCCATGGTTGACTTTTTCCCCAATACAGCTGATTTTTAGGTCAACTGTCCAATTGACTGATCAAAAATGTGATTCAAGGCTTGAAACTTAACATGAGCAATATTAGGGGTCCAAAATGATGTATGAAAGTCACCTGAAGCATTGATAGTCCAGAAATCCTTGTGCAAACTCAAACCCTAATTTTAGGTTATCAGTGCAAGATGAGGTGTTTTGAGCTGACCAAACCCTAATCTTGTCTTGAGTCCAAGAAGTCTTGTGAGAAAAGTCTTGATGAATGGGAGGGAAAATTTTGGGGTACAACAGCTGCCCCTGTTCAATCTTCTTGAACCTGAAGAGTTAGATTGGCGAGTTTTGTCGTTCGTGACTCGATGGTAAAAGATGATTGGACACTAGAGTGCCCATAAATTTGCACCCGACAAAGTGTAGTTGAGGGAATGGGCTTAAAGATGCCTTTTGGAGAGGTGATAGAATCTTGTTGGATATGGGCTTGTAGATGCCATCCAAGAATGCTTGTTGAATTGTAAGTTGTAAGTCAAAAGAATAAGTATCAAAATGGTGTCCGTATCTGGAACGTATCTGAGCTGTATCTGGAGTTTGAATCTGTATGAGTAATAGAATAGCATCCGTGTTTAGAGCGTATCCGTGTTGTATCTGAAGTCTAAACCTGGATGAGTGTTAGGATGGCATCCGTATCTGGTGCATACCTGATTTGTATCTGAAGTCTGAATCTGAATGAGTATCAGGATGGCATCCGTATCTGGTGCGTATCTGAATTGTATCTGAAGTCTGAATATAAATGAGTATCAGGATGGCATCCGTATCTGGTGCATATCTGAACTGTATTTGAAGTCTGAATCTGAATGAGTATCAGGATGGCATTTGTATCTGGTGCGTATCTGAACTGTATCTAAAGTCTGAATCTGAATGAGTATCAAGATGGCATTCGTACCTGGTGCGTATCTGAACTGTATCATGAACGCTGTCTTTGAATGAGTATCAGGATGGCATCCATATCTGGAGCGTATCTGAACTGTATCAGAAGTCTGAGTCTGAATGAGTATCAGGATGGCATCCGTATCTGTAGCGTATCTGAACTGTATCTAAAGTATGAATCTGAATGAGTATCAGGATGGCATCTGTATCTGGTGTGTATCTGAAGTCTGAATCTGAATGAGTATCAGGATGGAATCCATATCTGGTGCGTATCTGAATTGTATCATGAACGCTGTCTTCGAATGAGTATCAGGATGGCATCTATATCTGGAGCGTATTTGAACTATATCTGAAGTCTGAGTCTGAATGAGTATCAGGATGGCATCCGTATCTGGAGCGTATCTGAACTGTATCAAAATTGCATCTTGTTAATGGTAGCTCTTTAATCTTATCCTGAAAAAGGGTAAAATGTTAGTTGAAACACAAAGTTATGATGCATGAAATGTATGATGCAATATATGCGTTTTATCAATGTTTATGAGATATAGATGTAATGTATGCGCATGTAAGCTGATTCGCTGTATTGCGGAGGAAAATAAATCCTTGATTGCTACTGAGGATATGTGGATTCTTCATGTCTTGAAGTTGGAGTTATTGACAAAATTTCTGTTGTGAGAGTAATGCCGTATACTGCTTGAGTAATTTGCTTGGGGAGTCCAGAGAATTTTGATGACTTCTACTGGGGACTAATAAAAACTCTGTGGGGAAGAAAACTTATTCCTGTTTGGAAAAAGTTCGAAAGTTTTGGTCGTCTGCCGCTCTACCGGGGAGTTTATTAGGTTGGGAAGAAACAGAAACTAACTGTTATCTGGTTAATTTTTCAGAATTCAAGACAACTTGTCGGGGAATTTGAATAAACTGGATGGTTTCCACTGTGGATTAATAGTTTGAAGTTTTGGCTCCGCTGGGGATCTTGATGACGTACTGTAGGGATTGTTCATGGAATAGCCTAAAGACATTTTCCTATTCTTTCAACCCATTAGTAATTGTTCTTTTTCATTTCTGTTTATTTGTAAACAGTAATTACGTTCAAATACATATGTTCATTAATGAATCATTGGATGTTTTTGCAAATATAACACAAGTGTAAAAAGAAAAGGACAAATGGTTTTTTGTACTTTAAAGAGATATCTTTGTATTTACTTTGAATAAGTATTTTGTACAAAGGAACAGACATCCTAGTAAGAGGATGGTGTCATGAAAAAAAGAAAAATTTATACAAAGAAAGATAGCTATGTGTGATAATCCCATGGGGTTCCCATTTTGCTATAGCCTTCGTATCTCCGAATATCTTGTCCATTTTTCGCTTCGTCCGAAGATGATTGAATTGATCAGAAGCTTCGGGATTTTCAGTGTAGAGATTGTCCTTAAAGTGATCTTGAAGAGACATAGTCATACGCTTCAATTCCCTAACTTTTGCCTGGACCTCCCTTTCGGGTTTTCGATCCACCGGGAAACCCTTTTTTGCCTAAGTCGTCCTTTCGGGTTTTCAACTTGCCGGGTGTACAGATTTTTTTATTTTATCCCTAATTTTTGCCCGAACCTTTTGGTTCGCCAAGATGCCCTTGTTTTTCCTAGGTGTGTCAACCTAGCGGGTCTCTTATGTGTAGTATCTTTTGACTATGTCTGCGTTCGCAGGGTGTGGCAGGTCGTCGCTGTCCATGGTGGTTAAGATCATTGCCCCACTAGAAAAGATGTTCTTGATTACAAATGGTCCTTCATAGGTAGGAGTCCATTTTCCCCTGGGATCACTTTGTGGCAAGATGATGCGTTTGATCACTAGATCTCCAACTTGATACACTTGGCGTCTAACTTTCTTGTTGAAAGCTTTGATCATCCGCCTTTGATACGTCTGACCATGGCAAACAGCAGTAAGTCTCTTTTCATCAATCAGGTTTAGTTGATCAAGCCGGGTCTGGATCCAATCGTCTTCACTAAAACCTGCATCCTTCATGATTCTTAAAGAGGGGATCTGAACCTCAATAGGTAGAACAACCTCCATGCCATAAACCAAAGAATAGGGTGTTTCCCCAGTTGACGTGTGAGCCGTGGTACGATACCCGTGGAGAGAAAACAGTAGTATCTCATGTCAGTCCTTGTAGGTGAATGTCATCTTCTGTATGATCTTTTTAATGTTTTTATTAGCAGCTTCGACTGCACCATTCATCTTTGGATGATAGGGGGATGAATTGTGATGTTGAATCTTGAACTGCTCGCACAAGGCGGTGATCATAGTATTGTTAAGGTTCGTACCGTTATCAGTGATGATCCTTTCTAGGATACCGTACCGGCAAATGAGATTCTGCTTGATGAAGCGGGCAATAACATTCTAAGTAACGGGTGCGAAGGTAGTTGCTTCGACCCACTTTGTGAAATAATCAATGGCCACTAGAATGAAGCGGTGTCCATTGGAGGCTGTAGGCTTGATCTCCCCAATCATATCGATTCCCCACATAGCTAAGGGCCAATGAGTTGTTAAGACATTTAGAGGAACCGGAGGCACGTGCACCTTGTCTGCATAGATTTGACACTTATGACAGGTCCGAGAGTGTTGATAGCAGTCTGCTTCCATGGTAGACCAATAATAGTCTGCCCGTAGGATTTTCTTCGCCATCGTATTCCCACTAGAGTGAGTGCCAAAGGTACCTTCATGTAATTCAGCCATGATCTTTTCAGCTTCAATCTTATCCATGCAACGGAGCAGAATAGAATCATGATTGCGTTTGTATAGGATGCCATTACTCAGGAAGAATTTAGCGGAGAATCTCCTTAGGAACTTTTTATCATTGATTGAAGCTCCTTCTGGATACTCTTGAGTCTCGAGATACTTTTTGACTTCATGAAACCAAGGCTAGTCCACTACTTCTTCAATATTAATCTCGTGACAGTGTGCTGGTTCGTCTATTCGTTCAATGGTGATCTGGAGAGCCTCGTTATCCCAATTAAGTTTAAACATAGATGACATTGTGGCTAGAGCATCTGCTAACTGATTTTCTTCTCACGGGAAATGCTCGAAGGTAATCCGCTCGAAATGTGGTAACAATGTCAAAACATGTTCTTCGTAAGGGATAAGGTTTGGGTGCTTAGTGTCCCATTCTCCTTTGATATGAATGATGACCAAAGCTGAATCTCCAAACACAACTAAGGATTTGATTCCCAAGTCTACGACAGCCTTGAGACCAAAGATGCATGCTTCGTATTCTGCCATGTTATTCGTACAGTTGAAGCAAAGTCTGGCAGTAAAAGGAGTATGGCATCCTTCTGGAGATATGAGTACAACGCTGATACCATTACCAAGTGCATTGGACGCCCCATCAAAGAATAGGGTCCATCGGGATCCTTGTTCAAGTCCGTTATATGGTCTGATTCCTTCACAGTTGTCTACTGTCATGATGTCTTCATCAGGGAATTCAAACTTCATGGATTGATAATCTTCTACAGCTTAATGAGCAAGATGATCAGCTAGCACGCTGCCCTTTATAGCTTTTTGGGTAGTGTACTGTATATCATATTCTGTTAGGATCATCTGCCATCTAGCTATCCTTCCAGGCAAAGCAGGCTTCTCGAAGATGTACTTTATCGGATCCATATTAGATATCAGCTGAGTGGTATGAGTCAACATATACTATCTTAGCCGGTGAGCAGCCCATACCAAAGCGCAACAAGTTTTCTCGAGCAGTGAATATCTGGTTTCACAGTCGGTAAACTTTTTGCTCAGGTAATAAATAGCGTGCTCTTTTCGACCAGACTCGTCATGCTGCCCCAATACGCACCCCATTGAGTTCTCTAAAATGGTCAGATACATGATTATTAGTCTTCCCTCGACTGGCGACATCAAGACAGGAGGCTCTTGTAAATGCTCTTTTATTTTGTCGAAAGCAATCTGACAGTCATCATTCCATCTAACTACCTGATCTTTCTTCAGCGGTTTGAAGATTAGTTCACAAGTAGATGTTAGGTGAGAAATGAACCTAGCAATATAGTTCAGGCGTCCCAAGAATCCTCTGACTTCCTTCTCAGTGCGAGGAGCAGGAATTTCTTGTATCGCTTTAACCTTGGAATGATAAACCTCGATGCCTTTGTTGCTGACAATGAAACCAAAGAGTTTTCCGGACTGGACTCCGAATGTGCACTTGTTCGGGTTTAACCTTAGCTTGTACTCCTTCAATCTAACAAACAGCTTTTGCAAGTGATTAAGGTGCTCTTCTTCAGTTTGTGATCAGGCTATCATGTCATCTACGTAGACCTCTATCTCATGATGTATCATATCAAGAAACAAAGCTACCATGGTGCGTTGATAGGTTTCCCCGGCATTCTTCAGTTCGAATGGCATCACTTTGTAGCAGAACCTACCCCACTGTGTGACAAATGTAGTTTCTCCATGTCCTCAGGTGCCATTTTGATCTGGTTATAGCCCGAGAATCTGTCCATGAAAGAAAATACTTTGTGTTGGGCTGTATTGTCAACCAGGATGTCGATGTGTGGAAGTGGAAAATCATCTTTAGGGTTGGCCCTGTTTAAATCTCTATAGTCCACGCACATTCTTACTTTGCCATCCTTTTTAGGCACGGGAACAACATTGGAAACCCATTGAGGATAGGAAGTAACATCCAGAAATCCATCATTAATCTGTTTCATAACTTCTGCTTTGATCTTCTCTAACATGTCAGGTCTCATGCAACAGACTTTTTGCTTCACTGGTGGACAGTCTTCTCTTGTGGGTAGACGGTGTACCATAATGTCTGTATCGAGTCCCGGCATGTCTTCGCATGACCAGGAAAAGATCTCAACGTAATCATGCAACAGCTGAATTAGGCGCTCCTTGACACTCGGCTCTATATTGGCACCCACTTTGATTTCCTTTTTATCTTCCTTGGTACCCAAATTGATTGTATCCAACAGCTCCTCATGAGGCTGAATAGCTCTTTCCTCTTGTTGTAGTAGTCTGGCCAATTCCCCTGGCACCTCACAATCTTCCTCACCTTCGTATTCGGCTTGGTAGATCAGATCTTCAGAGTCACTGAAGGCTATAGCAGTATCGTTACCCATGGGATCCGGAATGGAAGGGTACCTGCATTTGTGAGTGTGGGTGTGTGTAAGGGTATAGCCATCTTAAAACAATAAAATGTAAAAGAAAGACAATGAGCACAAAAGGTTTATATATGAAAATGCGTCCATGATTCATTGAATGTCATATGAAAATGAAATAAAAACCCTTACAAATGGACTGTTGTGCCTCGGGTAAGATACAAGGTTTTTAAAGTGAAAATTGTTCGTGAATTATTACAAGTCCAACAGAAATGTAAAAGATAAATTACTGAGATATGAAAGTTATCAGGACAAAGTCTTTGGCTTCCCAGTTGCGAAGTCCTCCGCTGACAGTAGGAAATATCCAATCTTCCAAGCTGCCATCTTCTTCACTGTCTTCCACTGCATTGACCCCTTGGTTACTAATCTTCACAGGTGGCTCTCCAGCACGGGCGCGGCGCACATCCTTCTGAGCAGTTGAAGTAAAACCTAAGCCAAACTTGTCTGATTTGTACAGGATGTCTGGAAGCTGCCCCCAGATGGTGCATCCCCCCTCTTCCACTACTCCCTTTGCATCCTTTAGATATGACATCCGAAGTGGAGGTCTTGTGATCTTGGGAATTGAGGATACCGCCTTGGTTACCGCCACTTCTTGAGATACTTCTTCAAAATGTTGGAAAGGGGTTTCAATGAATTCTCCATCCAACTCTACATATCAGAAAGAATTCAGATGACTGATCATGTACTCCTCCTCCCCGTGGACAGTTATGATCTTTCCTTGGATAGGGTACTTCAGCATCTAATGCAAATTGGAGGTGACAGCACCAGCATTGTGGATCCAAGGCCGTCCAAACAGACAAGAATATGAGGGACGGATGTCCATCACATAGAAGGTTGAATTGAAAGTTTGAGTTCCCACCTTGATTGGGATGTCCACCTCCCCATGGACCATCCTCTTAGAGCCATCAAATGCTCTCACAATTATGTTACTGGGTTTTAAAGTCAGCCATTCGCAATCCAATCTATCAAGGGCCTTCTTTGGTAAGACGTTTAAAGAAGATCCCGTGTCCACCAAGACATGGGCTAGGGTTGTCCCTCTACACTCTACAAAGACATGTAATGCCTTGTTGTGTTTTCTTCCTTTGGGTGTCAAGTCAGCATCAGAGAAACCCATGCCATTATCAGCTGTCAAACTGGCCACACAGTCTTGGAACTGGTTAGCAGACGTCTCTTGCGGCACATGAGCTGTCTTTAGAAATTTTACCAGAGCTTTTGCATGTGCCTCAGAGCACAGCAGCAATGCTAACATAGAGATTTTGGAGGGGGTCTGCCCCAATTGTTCAACCACATCATAATCACTCTTCTTTATTATCCTTAGGATTTCTTCCATCTCCTTCTTGGATGTTTCAGGGATAGCTAGAGATTGAGCCTTCATCTGGACAGGCTCTTCTTGAACATTTTTTCCTTTATTCTCAGTAGTGGAAGTAGGGATAGGGATTGTATTGTCTTCTTTGTCGGTAGGTACGCTTGCAGGTATAATTTCTGGTGGAGAGGTAATCTTCGGAACAACCACGGGTCCAAAGACTGCCTTTGGAGAGGTAATCTCTGGAGAGAAGATTCTACCACTACGGGTAATCTTGCTTGTTACGGCAATGTTACTGATGTCGGAATTGTCCTCTTCGGAGGTTTCTTCTTCGGCAGTCAGTTCATCCTGTTTGATACCATGGTAGTAGATTTCTCCACCATAATTCCATGGTACTGTTTTATCTGATTGGTACGGGACCGGCCCGGGCATTGTAATCTTAAGTGGAGCAGTCATTGGAGCAGATGTAATCCTAACGGGTCTTTTAGGAACCCTGGAAGGATTGGCGTAGATGGTTATTATTGAAACTTCTTTCACTGGAACGGGTGAAACATGAGCTTTCTCGAACAAGATTTATTGGTTATCAATCAGTTGTTGGATACCTTTTTTCAACAGAGGGCAGTCAAATGATGAGGATAGGCAAACATGGCAGTCTTTGTCAAAACCTGGGAATATACCAGCTTTCAACAAATTTAACTTGATGATCAGGAGCGAAGTCAATAGTTCATACACAGTGGCAACAAATAAATCTTCCTCAACAGCATTGGCATTATGACCATGCCTAGGCGTCGGAGCAGAAATAACATTTAGTTTCTCAGGCGCTTCAAACTCAACTTCCTTCGCGTCTATCAGGTCTTGAATTTTGTTCTTCAGAGCCCAACAGTTGTTGGTGTCGTGCCCTGTACTTTCAGAATGGTATGCGCATCTAGCATTCAGATGGTAATGGGGAGACGCAATATTGGGATTTTTGGGGCCTCCTTTAAAATGGCCAGATTCAACTTCAGAAGATGTGGTAGGACCTGGGCTGGAGTCATGTTAGTCTTGGTGAATTGGCGGATTGACCTTTCCACCCTTGGTTGGTTATTTCTCGGCTGGTTATTTCTTGGCTGGTCTGATGTAGGCTTTGGAATCATAACGGCCCCCACCATTGGTCGTCGCTCAGTTCTTCCTTGATTCCTGTGTGAATAGACAGCAGACACTTCCTTCTTCCCACTGAAGGGCTTTTTTACAGCTGTGGAGGCAGACGCGTCTTTCTGAATCTTCCCACTTCTTATACCAGCTTCCACCCTTTCGCCGGTTAAAATCAATTCAGTGAACCCTGCAGAGGAGCTCCCAATCAGATGATTAAAGAAAGGTCCTGATAGAGTTCCCAAGAACATGTCCACTAACTCCCTTTCAAACAAGGGGGGTTTCACCCTTCCGGCTAGATCCCTCCACTTTTGTTCGTAGTCTTTGAAGCCCTCATTTGATACCATAGCCATACTCTGAAGTTGAGTACGGGTTGGTGCCAAATCAGCATTATAGTGATACTGTTTATAGAAGGCTGCTGCCAGGTCTTCCCAATTATGGACATCGGCCCTTTCCAACTGGTAGAACCAATCAAGTTGCGATCCTGATAAACTGTCTTGAAAAAAGTGGACCCATAAGTCTTTGTCAGCAGAATGCGGCTAAATCTTCCTGACATATGACCGAAGGTGCATTTTGGGACAATACACCCCATCATACTGGGCAAATAATGGCACTTTAAACTTCGGAGAGATTACTATTCCTGACACCAGCCCCAACTCCTCGAAATATAGCCCCAGTACTCTCTGTATCTCCATAGCAGTTAGACGCTCTTCCAGGTGTTTGTATTTGTCATCAGCCGGAGGGTATTGCTGTTCAGAGTAGTCCTCTTCTTCTTCAGAATTTGATGGTACTGCCGTTTCTTTTCCTTTTCTTTCCCCTTCGTCAGAGGTTGTTGGAAAATCTAAGGTCCTTCTGGCTTATCCCTGAAACCTTCTGCCCATGATAACCACACTAGCTGGCTTTTTCTTCTTTTTCTCTTTTTCTTTTTCTAGCAGAGTCTTTAGCTCCTCCTGTCCCTAGGCTAAGGTCAAGAGTAACTGTTGAAATTGTGTATTTTGAGCTTGCAGGTCTTTAACCGTTTGTTCGAGATCCATCTTGCTGAAATAAACAGTAGAGGGATAAGGAAACTTGTTACAAAGACCTGTTTATGCTTATGATGAATGATATGTATTCATGCAATGCTTTCAAGGATTTAAAAATTCAAATTTGTTTCAAACAAAAAGAAACACACGTCATATTAATAGAATTTGAGTACATTAATGCCCCTAGGGCAAAATAATACAAAATTATAAGATAAAAAGATATTGCGCATCCTCTTTGGTGCAATGTAGGTATTGAGAGTCTCCTCTTCATGAAGTAACCGAGTGAGTTCCAAAACCTTCTTCTCGCTTGCGTAGAATTAGGCTTCGAAAGCATCGCGTTCTTCTTTGAGCTGTATCCAACCCCTTTATAGATCTTCGAGTGATGTAGGCATGTCAGGATGTAGGATAGTGTATGGAACTTCTCCCTCCTTAACAGGCTCTATAATAACTGGGAGAATGGAGGGGTAAGGCATCATGAGACTTTGAGCGCGGGTTCGTACCCACTTGAGGTAAGGCTCAAGAGGGATGGAATTCTTGTGTCCTAAAGTCTTGCTATCTACCTTGTTTGGCATCCTCCAAGCTCGGATGAATCTTTGGCGAAGACCTTGATCATCGTTGTCATAGTCGAAAACCAAGCCTTGAATCAGCATATCATGTTGGCCATCCCTTCGGGCATAACCAAATTGTCTTAGAGCCAAGCACGGGTTGTAGGTGATGCCTCCCCTAATGCCAAGTAAAGGGACATTAGGCAATTCCCCACAATGGTCGACAATGATAACATTCTCTTTGGATCGAGAACACCAATGAATATCTGAATGTTTAAGTGTCATCAACCTTTGTGACCACCTCAAACCTTGCTCGTTCTTTAAGACTGATTGGGGAAGATGAGAAATAAACCATCTTTCCAGGAGAGGAGTGCAACACATAAGAACACCTTTTTTCCTCATTGTACGAGTGTGAAAAGAGTGTAAGATATCTCCAAGAAATGTAGGCACCAGATTGCGTGACATGAAGATTTTGACAGCGCTCACATCTATAAGTTGGTCAGGATTAGGGAACAAGACCATCCCATAGATGAGAAGAGCTACAATCTCATCAAAAGCTTGCAAGTCCAAGAAGTTCCAACAGCTTTGGGCCTTCTCAAACAAGAACTTTGCCAAGAAGCCTTTGACACCGCTTCTAGTTTCCCAATGGGTTGTGACATCAGATGAGTGCAAGTGCAGGGCTTGAGCAATCTCTTCTGGCTTTGGATCTCTTTCCGTACCGTTGAAAGGTAGTTGATTGAGAATGGGAATCCTCAAGAGTTGAGAGAATTCTTCCAAAGTAGGCACAAGCTGGTAGTCAGGAAATGTGAAGCAGTGATGCAAAGGGTCAAAGAACTGGAAGAGAACCTTCATCATGTCTTCCTCTGTGTTGGAGGTGACCAAGTTGAGTAGACGACGATGCCTCTCGGTGAATGGAGATTTCTCAGGAATCCTTGAATCTAGCTCCTTGAGTTGTGGAGGAATTCTTACAAGGTTGACTTGGATAGTTTTCCTGCGAAGTGAATCCATATCCTACAAAACAAGAACAAAGATGAATTTCCAAAATCTTTGAAATGGTTAGTGGATGCATATGATGCTTATGATGTCCATGATGTTATGCACAAGTATATATGTACAAGCAAATCAAACAAGTTCCAAGTTTAGGCTTGCATGGGGTTTCATAGGTAAGTACCCTCTTGAAGTTTAGTTGGCTCAACCTGTCCTAGTAATAGTAATCGGGTTCTAAGGAGCTCAATATAACTGGATTGTTTCCTTGTTCATTGTTTTAGTCCAAGCCTCTTTACTGGCGACCGAAATATTCCAAGAAACCAACCCTCAATGAGTGTAGTATCGAGTCTCTACTAACTTCGGACTGCACGAAAGCCGGTCATCTCACTACATCCTAAAAGGCCAAGTTGGTCAAGTAAAGGGTTCTAGAAGTTCGTTAGTGCTTCATGACATCACTCAATGGTCCCGTATTCTCTTTGATTGACTCAAAGGCTACCGGTACCCACAAATATGTCACACTAACATAGCTATTGCTTAGACCGTGTCGGTATACCCCGCACAGTTTCCACAACGTATTGCTATTTACCTATAATGTTTCCCAAATCTGGGTGGAGGATTCAAACCCAAACAATAGAACCAAGATGTAAAGAAAACAAGTCAAACAAGGTAAGCAAATAAATGTGATATAAACCCTAAGGTAACCCCACTTTTATAATTTTCCCCAGCAGAGTCGCCAGTTTTGTGATACGGTGGGAGAACTGACTTAAAGGTTTTGCATTTTGTCGCAAATGTCGCGGTTAGCAAGATTCGCCACCGACTTTTATTTTATCCAAAAGGAAAGGTAAAAAAGTACAGGAAAGACCTTTGAGATGTTTTATTGAGATCGGGGGGTAGATTATGAAAAGGGAAGGTGCTAGCACCCTTTTTATCCATGGTTTTCCATGGGCTCTTAGTTACTTGCTTAGATCACTTGCTTTGTTTTATTTGAAATGGTGTTTGGTGTGGTTTTGAAAGTATTTTGAAAAGAGACCATTCTTTTAGGCAATCTTTGTAATGATTCTCGTTCGTAAGAATGTATACAAAGATGTTTGTCTTTTGAAAATGTTTTCAATGTTTTGTAAGATGTCTTGAAATGTTTTGAAATGTGTGTGTGTTTGTTTTTGAAAATAGCAAGGATTGTTTGAAATGGAGCAAGTAACTTAGAAGCTATCTACCTACTCAAATGTCTTTCTTGTGCATTTTCTATTCCTTTGACATTGTTGACTTACCATTGATTTGGTAAGCAACCCTATCTTTGGATGTAAACGGGACTGGCGTGGGTCATCGTATGACCATGATAGCAATGTTGTCAAGTATCTTAGCATTTTTGAGGGACCAAGATCATTTTGTTTAGGCAACCTTTGAATAGCGTCATCGAGGGGCTATGATCTTATATTTGTTTAGTTTTGCTAAGATACTTCGCATGCGTAACATGGCCATTTTATTTTAGGAAACCAAGTGGGAGAAACCCTAAGGGTGCTTGTGTGCAAAGTGTGTCATTTTCATGCTTTTGTCTTGCATTTAGGGTTTTCTATTTTGCTTTGTTTTTTTTCTTGTCATGCAAAACCCTAATTACTAATCATGGTATAAAAGCGATAAATTGCGTAATGTAAATATACTAAGCTATTACAACAATTATTATGGGAGGGGGGAATACAAGTTTGAATGAGGGATTTGAACAAAATGTAAAGCTAAATATATTATTACAACCAAATCGAATATGCGCAAAATTAAATGAATAAGACAAATATTTAAAATGCAATGCAATATGTTCATGTTAGAAAAATGTTTTATGTCTTGTTTTTGTGTAAAAGGATATTTAACTTAAACCTAAAAAATAAGGAAAAAAAAATAATTCTTTTTGAAAGGGATGAAACCCTAATTTTTATTCAAAGAAAATAATGTTTCATATTATTATTTTGTACATTTTTTGTATAAGAAAATAATAAATAATATTATATGTAAATGTTAAAAATTAAATATGTGTAAAAATTGGTATTTGTAAGTATAAAATGTATAATAAAAACTATTAAGTATTTTAATTATATTTATAAGTAATTTAAGAAAATAAATTATATTTATCAAAATAAACTCATTTTCATGTGAGAAAATAATAAAAAAAATAAAATAAAAGTGTAAAATAAATAAATCATTTTTTGGTATTTTTTATCATTAAGAAAAATAAAATAAAGTATTAAATATAAAAATATGAAGAGAAATATAAAAATATAACAAATTCAGCCACGGGGGTGCAAATAACAAAAACAAAAAGGCCAAGGCGCCAAAAAGCCTAGAACACTTCATCCATGTCCTTCGTTCTCTTCCATGCGCATGTTTTCCAGTTCAAACTGCATCTTGCTTATGCTTGCATAAAAACAAAAACTCATAACATGAAAAATGTGGCATTTGAGCTCACGATTCCAACCATATAAATTATGTAACCTAACTCTTAAAGATCAAGGAGAATTTTTGAATCCCCAATTCGTGATCTAACTTTTTCAGAGTTTTCAATCTTCAAATTCTCTCAGCACAAGTAATGTAAATGAAAAGTAATGATATGTACAACTTTTTTATGATAAGGACTATATTTTTCCTTCACAAATCGTGGCTTGAAGTTTCCTATATACAGAGATAGAGTTTAAGAAAATACCTCCTTCAGCTGGAATCGAGTAGGGCAATGTAGGGACTTTAATGGAGGTCTGGTGATTGTTTAAGCTTCCTTGAACTTCACTGAAGCTATTCCAATGCTTATCTTGCTTTGAGGATGGTTGGAGCTCTCTGACCAAGTCTGTGATACGGTGGGAGAACTGACTTGGGTTTTGCGTTTGTTTTCGCAAATGTTTCGGTTGAGCAAGAGTCACCACCGAATTTTTATTTTATCCTAAGGAAAGGTTAAAAAGCACAGCAAAAACCTTTGAGATGTTTTCTTGGGTTCGGGGGGTATATTATAGAAAGGGAAGGTATTAGCACCCTTTCTTTCCATGGTTATCCATGGGCTCTTAGTTACTTGCTTAGATCACTTGCCTTTGATTTTCAATTGTTTGAAATGGTGCTTTGTGTGTGGGTTTGAAAATGTTTTGAAAAGAGGCCATTGTTGTGGCAACCTTTGTAATGATCCATGTTTGAATGTATACAAAGGTGTACTTGTCTTTTGAAGAGTTTTCAATGTTTTTGAAAGTTGTTTTGAAAGTGTGTTGTGATGTGTGTTTTGAAAAATAGGCAAGGATTATTTTGCAAGATTGGTCAAGTAACTAAGAGTCGTCTACCCCTAAATTTACTCAAAGATTTTTCCTATGTTTTAACCCTTTTAACAATTTTGTTCCACCATTGTATTTGGTGGACAAACTTATGTTAGGATGTTAACGGGACAGGCGCGGATCATCGTTTAGACCATGATTGCAATGGTGCCAAGTGTCTTTGGTAATTTTTTCTTTAAGGGACTTGATCATTTTTAGGCAACTTTCGAAAGCGTCATCGAGGGACTATGATCATTTGACTTGTTTTGTTTTGCCAAAAACACCCAACATGCAACATGGCCCATTATTGAAGGCAACAAGTGGAGTAACCCTAGGAGGTGCAAGTGTGATTGGTGTTGTCCATTTTCATGCTTTGTTGTCTTTGAATTAGGTCAAGCTATTTGTTATTTGATTTTTGCATACAAACCCTAAGTGTATCATGGCATATTTAGAAAGCTTTAAAATGCGGAATATAAAGTCCTAAATTATTACAAAATAATCATGGGGATGGGGGTACAAATGTTCAAATGGGGATGTGACTTTAATAGGAGAGTAGTATCCAAATATTTACAACCAAATCGAATCGATCGCAAATGTAATATGTATCAATGTATAGGAATAAGCAAATGTGTATGTGTAAATGTATTTGTGTATGTGATTTATTTACAAGTGATAAAAATAATTTAAAAAAAAGTTAATTTTTGAATATTTTCATGGTTTAGGGCAAAACCCTAATTTTGTAAATAAATAGTATTAATTATTTATCATATACAATATTTAATAATTATATATAAAAAATAAATTAAAAAAAGAAGTATATTGTAAAAAGTAATTTTTGAGGTAAAATATTAATAAAAATAAAAAATATATTATTTTTGTATTTTTATCCTAATATTCTAATAAACCTATAAGTATTTATATTATATACTAACTATATTAAATATGCACAAAAATATAAATATTAATTATTTAAAAAAAAGTATATTTTAAGAAAATGTTTTCAAAAGATAAAATAAAATAAAATCAGAAAATAAAATGTATTTGTATTGTTTTTTAGTATTTTACATAAAAGGATATATATTATTTTATATGTACAAGTTTAAATAAAGCAAATAAAATCCAAATAAAATGCAAAAATGGATGGAAAAATGTTTTTAATATTTTTTATATTTTGACAAAAAATAATAAGTTAGAAGAAAAAATAAAAAGTCAAAAATGATTAAAAAAACACACAATGGGCCAAGGGGGTATAAGTGGAAAATGAGTGTGCAAACAGAAAAATGAAACAGGCTCAGCCCAAGGGGCTTTGTCTTCAACCTCCAGCAACCTTCCAAACAGAAAAACGCGCGCCTTTCATGCCTTGTTCAAACATCCTGATTCTTTGATTTTTAACAAAAACTCATAACATAAACATTATAGAGCATCATGTCACGATTTTAAACATATAAAGAAGTTGATCTAACTCTCAGAAATGAGAGAGAATTTCTTCTCCCCCAATTCCTGACCTAACTTTTTTCTAATGTTCAGGTTCCAAATTCTCTTAACACACACAATATAAATGAAAAGTGAGGATACAGGTAGCTTCAGGGCCATGAGTAAAACATAACTTCTTCACAAACCTAAGCCTAAATATGCTTGGATATAGAGATAGAAGTTCAAACTCTTACCTGTTCAGCTTGAATTGTGTACAACAATGGAGGTGCTTTCAATGAAGTTTGAGGACTTGTACAGCTTGCTTGAGGTCCAAGGATGCTCTTCCAACCTCATGCTTGCTTTGAAACTAACTGAGTCGAGCTATGTAACTCAACCTGCACAACTGAAAAAATGAAAATGGCAAACTTGGTTAGAGGTGTTACAGTCTGTTTCCAAGGCTTGGGATAGTTTGTATGGATGGTAGGGAATGTGTTTGAACTGGTTTGGATGAAAACGCACGAGGGAAATGAACTGTGGAGGTCAATCTGCAACAGGGACTCTGTTTTGCAGAAAAAAGGTGTTTTGATGGATGAGGAGGTATTGAGGGTCAAGGGCTCGTGTTCTAGGTAAGTTATGGAGTATCAAATGTGTTCACAAAGTTTGCTTGAGTTGGTTCTTGCAGGAATGTGAGTTGTGTTTCAAAATATAAGTTTTTCTTCTTAGATAAGCAAAGTTGTCAACTTAGATTGTAAGCTCATACAGGCCCCTCAAACATGCTGCACCAATCACTCTTGATCAGTGGAATTTTGTTATGAATCTTGTGCCCAAAGATCTGCTTTGTACTTCTTAGATTGTGAACTTGACATAAAGCACTTGTTTTCAAAAATGGCTAAAATGCTTTTTCCATTTTAAGACTAATCCTTCATGTAATGACCAAATGAACAAAATAACATCTTGGCACAATGGTTTAGCATTGAATTATTGAGTGTTAATGGGATTAGAGGCCTGTAACCTAGCTTGTGCAAGCTGAGTTTGAAAATGCAAAGTGTTATGTACATGAATTTGGCCATGAACAAAGTGACTTTTGCCCATCTTGACAAATTCGAATCTCCCTAACCACAAGGGTGTTTGATGAGTTCTTAGACAATTTGGAAAGCTTGGAATGTGTACTATAATCCATCTTTGTAATGCAAGTTGAAATTCCAAGTGGAAGCATGTGAAAAGTGTCCATGAAGTTGGGCAAAAATCCTGCCTAAAATAAGTCAAAAAAATTTCTAAGTTAAGAATGTTTTGCACCCCTATTCCAAAAATCATAACTTGAGATACAAGCTTCTTTTGAGGAAACTTTGTGAATCAAAGTTTTAGATTTTGAAATGGACTATAACTTTCATGTTTTGAGTTTTGTTTGAATCCAAATGTATCTTGATCAAAAGATGGGACAAAGTTAGGAAAAAATTAGGAAATTTCATAACTTAGAAAATTTCTAAGTTATGAAATTTCTTCATTTCAAACCCTAATTTGTAATTTTTGATTTCTTGATGAAAAAGTTTCATATTTGACATGTCTTGATGAAAAATGAATCTTGACACTTGATTTTGACCAAAAAGTCAAAGTTTGACTTTTCAGTGTACAGTCAAATTTTGATCAGTTGACTGGAAAATTCATCTGTCAATCTTGTGCATTTGGGATCTTTTGAACTTGTTGAATGTGTCAATACCATGTCATTGAGTCCTTGAGTCCATATGTGAGCTTGGTTTGCCATTGGCTAGGTCAAACAGTCAAAAATTGCCTTTGTGCAGTCAAAACCCTAAAAATGACCATTTTGCCCTTTTGGTGATCTGATCAAATTTCTTGTGGATTTGTGATCCAAACTTGATCAAATGGTCCATATGAGTTCATAATGTTGATGTGGGTCAAAAATCATGAGGTTTGACTGTCAATTGACCACAGTTGACTTTTTCCCCAATACAGCTGATTTCTAGGTCAACTGTCCAATTGACTTGGCAAAGATTGGAATCAAGGCTTGAAACTTGGTATGGATAAACTTGTGAGTCCAACATGAAGCATGAAAGTCACTTTGGGACTTTTAGGTCAAAACATCTTTGTGCAAACTCAAACCCTAATTTGGGTCAACAGTGCAAGGGGAAGTTTTGAGCAGAGCAAATCCTAACTTGTTCTTGAACTCCAAGGGTCTTGTGATGAGAAAATGTTGAGGAAATGGGAGGGAAAATTTTGGGGTACAACAGTTGCCCCTGTTCAATCTTCTTAGACCTGAGGATGTAGATTGGCTTGCGTGCCTTTCGTGATCCGAAGGTGGAAGATGATTGAACACTAAAGTGCCCAGAAATTTGCACTCGCATAGTGGAGTATCAGCAATGTGATGTCGGGAATGGGCTTATAGATGCCATTTAGAGAGATGGTGGATAGGAGGATGGGCTTATAGATGCCATCTGGAGACGTGACAGAACCTTGTCGGGAATGGGCTTATAGATTCCATTTAGAAGTGTTGATCGCGTAAGAGATTCCTTAGCGAGAACTTGCGTACTTTGAGAAAGGAAGATGGTTTCCTGGCCTGTTACAGGTGTTGATCTTCAAACTCTTCATGCAGATATGCCCTGGCTAGGTACAGGTATCGAATCTAAAATTAGTTGCTCACAGACGTGCCCTGGCTAGATACAGGAATCGAATCCGGAACTTCAAAAGGTTGCTTACAGACGTGCCCTGGCTGGATACAGGCATCGAATCTCTAAACTCTTCATGTAGACGTGCCCTGGCTGGATACAGGTATCGAATCTACAATCAATCGCTCACAGATATGCCCTGGCTAGATACAGGAATCGAATCTGGAATTAGTCGTCTACAGATATGCCCTGGCTGGATACAGGTGTTGAATCTGGAATTAGTCATTGTTGTACCCCAAAATTTGCCCTCCCTTTCTTCAGGAAACCATCTTAGATTTTTCAAAGTCCCCTGAAACAGATCCAAGTCCTGAGTTATCCTTTTGCCCAAGCAAGTCACTTACAAGAGCAAGATGATCTCACAAACTCCCGAAACAACGCTTTCATCTTGAGGAAAATCAAATTCTAAGTACTTAGAATGTTTCTTTAAAATAAGTGTTTTTAGAAAAATCAGCGCTTCAGAACTTCTGGACCCATTCTAGATGGAGACGGTCAGAAGTTGCAAGCTTGGCTCAGCATGGTCAGAAGTTGGCTCTTCAGCAGCTACATCAGTTCAATCAGAAGTTGTAAACGTGGTTCAGAATGTAAGCCTCAAACAGAACATGCCCCTTCAGCAGTTACACAAGCTCAGTCAGAATTTGCTAAAGGAATGCAAGAGAAACATGAAGGTATAAAGGCTCCTTCAGATCAGGTTGAAATCAGAAGATAGAAGGTCAGAAGGATAGGTGTCACATTGATACAGAATCTCTAAGTCCAGATTGTCCAAAAGTAGATCCAAGGAACGTACCAGAAAACCAGGAGAATCTCCAGAGCTTGTTAAGACAACAGGTAGCCAAGGCCAGAGCATGGTTTACGCTGCTGATTCAACAACCAGAATGTTGGTATTGACAGGTCTTGTCACCATTTAATGCCCATTAATGCTTCCAACCACTCATGAGCATTCACGTGTGGCTTGGAAAATGCTTTTGCACAGATTCTGGCATGGGTCTTCACGCCACCGCCCACTTCAGAGGTCACTTCTCCCCAATCTACGCCTGCTGATGCTACCTAGGCTGAAAGATAGCTGTTATCACAACTTCCCATGAATTTCTGTCAAAGAACAAATTCAAACTCTGTTGGCGCCTTAAATGTTCAAGGCATCCACAAGAACTTTGCCTATAAATAGAGAGCTTTCACCACTGCAAAGGACGTTCAAGAAAAGAAACAGAAAAATTGCTAAGAGAGAAACGAAACTCCTAGCAACATAACATTCTGAAACTCTGCCAAAATCTCCAGCTTTGTTTCACAACTTTAAGTTTCTTACTTTCAACTTCATCAAACATCCAGCTCTTTTCTGTAAACCAAAAACGTTCTTTCCAAACTTCTGACCCTATACACGTATACACCTTCACTTCCCCTTTTCCAAATCTGTCCAGAACACCACCAGAACCAAAAGCTAACTTTCACCCACCATTTTCCAGACAGTCAGGTAAGCACCTGCTGACCCTCACCACACTGTTAAGCATCATCAGTTGTGCATATTCAAGTAACATAATGTAAATATTCATGTTATTGCTGTTTATGTTCTGAGGACTCTCATACCTCAGAACGTTCTGAGCCAGTTTAGGACTTGCCTGTGACCTTGGTGATTCTGACCTCTGAGACATTTTGCTATTTTGCTTGATCTGTTCCAAATATGTTTTCTGTTTTGTGGAGTAACAACAGGATTGCAGATATTCTGATTAGTGCAGGAAAAAGCCAAGTGCTGACTTTGACGTTAGCACATCTGAAGCCTGTTTTGCTGTCAATGACATCAGAACCTCTGAGAGTTATTGCCTTTTCAGCAGAATCTGAACTTCTGGGTTCTCCACTAACAAACTTCTGTCTTGCAGCGCAGGGAAATCAGAACTTCTGGTTTCCCCACTAACAAGGTTCTGTTTTGCAGGTTCTAGAGTCAGAAGTTCTGACTCATCCAGTTTCACCAACAGGTTGATCATCTGACAGCGGAACTGGGTCAGAACTTCTGATGGCCTCCCAACAGCGCGCGGGCTCCCTCTCTCTCTCTATATATCTTGTTTTTTGCTATTTTCTTTTTTGTCTATTTTTCTCGTTGAACCCCCCATGTACAAATGTGTATCCCCCTCCCCTAATTGTTGTAATAGCGTAGGATTTTACTTTTCCGCTTCTTATTGCTAGTAATTAGGACGTGTATGGCAAGATAAAATCAATGAAATAGAAAAACCTAATTCAAAGAAAAAACTCTTGTATGCAATAAAACACACTTGCACACTAACACCCCTAGGGTTATATCCACTTGTTGCCTTTCAAAATTGGGCCATATTGCATGTTAGGTCTCTTTGGGCAAAACAAACGAATTGAATGATCATGGTCCCTCGATAATATTTTTCAAAACAAATGATCAAGTCCCTTAAGGAAAATGCCCAAAGATACTTGGCACCATTGCAATTATGGTCTAAACGATGACCCGCGCCCGTCCCTTTCACATCCTAAACAAGATTGTCCACCAAATACAATGGTGGAACAAAATTGTTAAAAGGGTTAAAAACATAATAAAAATCTTTGAGAACTTTAGGGTAGATCGCTCTTAAGTACTTGCCAACTTGCAAAAAATAAAAACACTTGCCTGTTTTTAAATTACACCCCACAACACTTTCAAAAAACAACTTTCAAAAACAAATGAAAACCTTTTCAAAAGACATACACCTTTGTATACATCCCAACATGGATCATTACAATGGTTGCCACCACATTGGCCTCTTTTCAAAACATTTTCAAACCCACACACACAAGCACCATTTCAAACAATTGAAAAAGGCAAGTGATCTAAGCAAGTAACTAAGAGCCCATGGATAACCATGGATAGAAAGGGTGCTAATACCTTCCCTTTCTATAATCTACTCCCCGAACCCAAGAAAACATCTCAAAGGTTTTTGCTGTGCTTTTTTAAACCTTTCCTTAGGATAAAATAAAAAGTCGGTGGCGACTCTTGCTCAACCGAAACATTTGCGAAAACAAACGCAAAACCTCAAGTCAGTTCTCCCACCGTATCACAGAACTGGCGACTCTGCTGGGGATACCTTTAAAAGTGGAGTAACCTTAGGGCTTAGATCACCCTCTTGCATGACTAATTGTTTGATTTGCTTGCTTTATACTTTGGCTATATTGTTTGGGTTTATAATCCTCCACCCGGATTTTGGGAAACATTCATAGATAGCAATACGTTGTGGAAACTGTGCGGGGTATACCGACACGGTCTAAGCAATAGCTATATTAGTGCGACATATTTGTGAGTACCGGTAACCCTTGAGTTCAATCAAGGAGAGTACGGGGCCGTTGAGTGATGTCACTAAGCACTAATGACCTAGAACCTTACTTGACCATCTTGGCCTTTCATTAGGGGTAGTGAGATGACCGGCTTTGGTGCAGTCCGAAGTTGGTAGATACTCGATACTACACTCATTGAGGGTTGTTTTCTTGGAATATTTTGGTCGCTAGTTAAGTGGCTAAACCGAAACAATGAACATTGAAAACAATCCAATGATATTGAGCTCCTTAGAACCCGGTTACTATTTATAGGACAGGTTTTTAAGCCAACTACACTCAAGAGGGTACTTACCTATGAAACCCCATGCCAGCCTGAAACTAGGGTTTGGTGTGATTTGCTTGTACATATGTTTTGTACATACATCATAAACATCATGAAGCATCATATGCATTTACTAACCATTTCAAGGGTTTTGGATCTTCATCTTTGTTCTTGTTTTGCAGGACATGGAGATTCCTCGCAGAAATACCATTCAAGTCAGCCTTGTGAGAATCTCTCCTCAACTCAAGGAGCTCACCTCAAGAATTCCGGAAAATTCATCCTTCAGTGAAAGACACGGTAGACTGCTCAGCCTAGTCAACACCAACATTGAAGAAGACATGATGAAAGTGCTATTCCAGTTCTTTGACCCTCTTCACCACTGTTTCACTTTCCCCGATTATCAGTTGGTACCCACTCTGGAGGAGTTTTCTCAACTCCTGAGAATTCCTATCCTTAATCAACTACCCTTCAACGGTACGGAAAAGGAACCAAAGCCGGAAGATGTTGCTCGAGCATTACATCTACAACCATCCGACATCAAGGGGCATTGGGAAACCAGAAGCGGCGTCAAAGGATTCTTAGCCAAGTTCTTGTTTGAGAAGGCACAAGAATGTTGGAACTCATTGGACCTACAAGCCTTTGAAGAGATCGTGACACTCCTTATCTATGGGTTGGTCTTGTTCCCAAATCCTGACCAATTGGTGGATGTCAATGCTGTCAAAATCTTCTTATCCAGAAATCCAATACCAACATTGCTTGGGGACATCCTTCACTCATTTTACACACGAACAATGAGAAAGAGGGGTGTTCTCATGTGCTGTACTCCCCTCCTCGCAAGGTGGTTTATTTCGCACCTTCCACAATCTGTCTTAAAGAATGATCAAGGTACAAGGTGGTCCCAACGATTGATGGCTCTTACTCATTCTGATGTGCATTGGTGTTCTCGATCCAGAGAAAATATCATCATTATCGATCGTTGCAGAGAATTTCCTAATGTTCCTTTACTTGGAATTAGAGGGGGTATCACCTACAATCCTTGCCTAGCTTTGAGGCAATTTGGATATGCCCGGAGGGATGGCCCTCATGATATGTTGATTCCTAGCTTAGTTTTTGACTTCGACAACGATGCGCAAGGACTTCGCCAAAGATTCATCAGAGCTTGGGGAAAACTCAACAAGGTTGATAGCAAGACTTTGGGACACAAGAACTCCATCCCTCTTGAACCTTATCTCAAATGGGTACGAGCCCGAGCCCAAAGATTGATGATGCCTTATCCTCATATTATCCCTGTGATTAAAGAGCCTGTCAAGGAAGGAGAGGTTCCCTACACCATGCTACATCCAGACATGCCTACATCATGGGAGGAGATGCAGAAAAGCTGGATTCAGCTCAAGGAGGAACGTAATACTTTTGAGGCTAGCTTCTACGCCAGTGAGAAAAAGGTTCTAGAGCTTACCCGTCGACTCCATGAGCAAGAGGTCCTCAACACCTACATCGCACCAAAAAGGATGCGCAATGTCTTTCTACCCTGAGAAATTATTTTGTAATTTTTGGCCCATGGGGCATTTATGTACTAACAAATCTTTTCTTATGACGTGCGTTATTTTTGTCTACAACAATTGTGAATTTCCAAAACCCTTGAATGCATTGCATAGATAACATCTCATGCATCATGTGCATAACAGGTACCCATTTTTTCTATAGGTTGCTTAATCTTCTTCGCTGTTTATTTGGGTCAGTCAGTCATCATGAATCCGGACTCGTCCAGTGAGCAAGCAATCAAGGCCCTTCAGGCCCAAAGTGCACAGTTTCAAGAGATGGTCCTAAGCCTAGCCCAGGGTCAGCAAGAGTTGAAGACTCTACTCCTGAAGAAGAAGAAGAAAAAGAGGACTGCGTTGTTCAACACCGGACGCAGATTTGGGAACACACTCCATAATGAAGTTGATCCAACTACTTCTTCTGCTGAGAAGAACAGTCCCCAAGGGGGAGGAGCTCCTAGTCCCACAGTCTCCGACAACGAGACGGACTATAACGACGAACAATACCCACCTGCTGCTGACAGATACAAACAATTGGAGGACCGCTTGAGCGCCATGGAAATTCAGAATGTGCCGGGACTGGATTTCGGAGATTTGGGGTTATCTTCTGGGGTAGTAATTCCACACAAGTTTAAGGCGCCTGCCTTCGCCAAGTATGATGGGGTCTCCTGCCCAAAGCTGCATCTGAGGTCGTACGTAAGGAAAATCCAACCTTACACGGCGGATAAGAACCTTTGGATTCACTTCTTCCAAGATAGTCTCTCGGGGTCACAGCTTGAATGGTTCTACCAATTGGATGGAACTAGCATCCGACACTGGGAAGATCTGGCAACCGCATTCTACAGACAATACCAATACAATTCTGATCTCGCTCCTACGCGTACCCAACTTCAGGGTATGTCTCTAGGAACAGGTGAAGGGTTCAAAGAGTACGCTCAAAAATGGAGAGATTTGGCTGGCAGGGTGCAGCCTCCATTGACTGATCGAGAGTTGGTTGATATGTTTCTAGGGACGTTGTCTGGTCTGTTTTTCAATCATTTGGTTGGTAACTCCTCCGCTGGGTTTACAGATTTGATATTGACGGGAGAGAGAATTGAAGCTGGCATCAGGTCAGGCAAGATACAAAAGGCTGCCTCCACAAGTGCTGAGAAGAGGCCGTTTAAGAAAGAAGCAAGCGCCGTCTATGGTCCTAGAAGACAAGTCAAGCCCGAAAGTCGCCAAGCCGTCAACGCTTTGGTCATCTCAAAACCTGTTGCTGTTCCTCAGCAGTACAATCAACAAAGAAGTGAAAGGCCCAAGAGGCAGTATACTCGACTGAGTATGACCTTATCTCAAATTTTACCCCAACTGTTATCCACCAACCTGGTGACCCTCAAAGAAGCTCCTAAGGTCGTCAACACTGCGTCTCCTAAGTATAACCCAAATGCCCGGTGTGCTTATCATTCTGATAGTCCCGGGCACACTACTGATGATTGCTGGGCCTTGAGAAACAAAGTGCAAGATCTGATCGACGCAAAGGAAATTCAGTTTGAAGCGCCGGAGAAACCAAATGTTGTAACTGCTCTTATGCCCCAGCATAGAGTAAATGCCATTGAGGAAGAAATGTATGCTGTTTCGGTAGATGAAGTTGTTACCCCTCTGAAGACTGTTAAGGAGAACCTACTACTGGCCGGTTTATTTCCGGGTTGCAGTGAAGGTTGCCTGCTCTGTGCTATTTCCCTATCTGGTTGTCCCTTGTTGAGATTAGGCGTCCAAAGCCTAATGGATAGCAAGGAGATCCTGTTTAAGAAGTCTGCTGTTCAGTTGGTTCCGGTAAAAGAAGTTTCTGTGATTACCATCTTCAAAAATCCAATCAAGGCTCTCCCGAAGAAGCCTGTTCAAATCATGATTGTTGCACCTGTGATTATTACTGTTCCGGGGCCTCTCCCCTACGTGTCTGATAAAGCTGTCCCCTGGCATTATGGGGCAGATGTATATGTGAATGGAATCAAACAAGAATTCGACACTGGCGCCAGTATCTGCGATATCACTGGTCCAGCCAAGGTCACCCGCAGTGGCAGGCTCTTCTCGCCTGACATTGCACCGCCCGCCATTCGAAGACCCCTCCTTATAAAACCTACAAGTTTACCTGTTCCTGTTGCTGATCAAGTTGTTTCCCCTGCTGCCGAGTCATCTAATGCTCGGGGCAAAGAGATTGAAGAAGAGCCTGCCCGGATGGAGGCACCAATACCTATAAATGCTGAGGCCTCCCAACAAGAAATGGAGGAGATCCTGAAAATAATAAAGAAGAGTGACTTCAATGTTGTCGAGCAGCTGGGGCATACGCCCTCCAAGATCTCCATGCTCTCTTTATTGCTATGCTCCGAGGCCCATGCTAAAGCCTTGATTTCATTTCTCAAGACGGCCCATGTACCCCAGGAGACATCTGCAGTCCAGTTCGCTGATTGTGTAGCAAATCTGACAGCAGACAACGGCTTGGGTTTTTCAGATGCTGACCTGACTGCGAAGGGAAGAGACCACAACGACGCCCTGCATGTCTCTATCGAATGCAGGGGCACTACTCTGGCGCATGTATTGGTGGATACTGGTTCTTCCTTGAATGTCCTACCGAAAAAGGCTTTAGACCGTTTGGATTATGAAGGCCTAGAACTGAAGCCCAGCAATATCATCGTCAGGGCCTTTGACGGATCAAAAAGGATGGTTCATGGAGAGGTTAACATCCCTATTCGTGTGGGCTCTCAAGTATTCGACTCTACCTTTTATGTGATGGATATACGTCCATCGTACTCTTGTCTACTGGGTCGACCTTGGATCCATAAAGCTGGGGAAGTAACCTCTACCTTGCACCAGAAGCTGAAGTACCCTGTCAGAGGGAAGATCGTCATTGTGCAAGGGGAAGAGGAGTATATGGTGATCCATTTGAATTCCTTCAGATACATTGAGATGGATGGGGAGTTTATTGAAACCCCTTTTCAGCATTTCGAGGAGGTGCATCCAATTTCAGCGGCTGCAGAGACAACAGTTGAAGAGAATGTTTCCTTGAAGATGGCTTCCCTAAGGGATGCCCGGGCTGTAGTTCAGAAAGGCAATTGTGCAAACTGGGGTCAGCTTCCTGACTTCACTCAGAAGAACGACAAGTTTGGGCTAGGCTTTACTGCAGAGGCTCAGAAGGCTGTGCGCAAAGAGAAGATCAGAAAGGCTCCGGTGTTTATCTCCAGCTCAAGGGTGAATGCTATCGAGGAGGATGTAGAGGAAGCAGAATTTGACAGCTGGATCTACCCGACTACCAGCGACGGACCAAGAAACTGGACGGCAAAGGATTTTACCCCTATCACATTTGTCACGCAGTAATCGATTTCTTTTGATTTCCAAATTTGTAACAAATAATATGTTAAAACTTTGTTGGCTCGGTGTCCTACCCGGGGCATCGTAGCTCCATTTGTGAGGGCTTTTTGTATGTCATTTCCATATATCATCAATCAAAACATTGGACGTTTGTTGCATTTCAAATCTTGTGCTCTTTTTTTTCTTTCTGTGTTATATATATTGCAAAACAGCTATATTTACACACACTCACTTATACAGGTTTCAATCCACTCTGGATCTCACTGGTAACAGCTCTGCTATCGCCAGTTATGACTTCGAAAATCCGATCAACTTGGCCGAGGACGAAGGTGAAGATGATTGCGAAGTGCCTGGTGAACTCGCAAGACTGCTACTCCAGGAAGAGAGGGCTATTCAGCCACATGAAGAGCCTGTGGAGACAATTAACCTGGGTACCAAGACGGATAGGAAAGAGGTCAAGATTGGTGCCAATCTAGAGCTCAGCGTGAAGCAACGATTGATCCAGATGCTACAAGACTACATGGAGATTTTTGCTTGGTCCTACGAGGATATGCCTGGTTTGGATGCCGACATTGTAGTTCACCACCTGCCAACCAAGGAAGATTGCCCTCCGGTAAAGCAAAAAGTCCGACGGATGCGTCCAGAGATGTCTGAGAAGATCAAGGCCGAGGTTATGAAACAGTTTGACGCCGGGTTCCTTGCAGTGACTTCTTACCCTCAGTGGGTTGCCAATGTGGTGCCAGTACCGAAGAAGGACGGTAAAGTCAGAATGTGTGTTGACTACAGGGACTTGAACAGGGCCAGCCCCAAGGATGACTTCCCCTTACCCCACATCGACGTTCTTGTCGACAATACTGCTCAACACAAGGTGTTCTCCTTCATGGATGGTTTTTCAGGGTATAATCAGATCAAGATGGCTCCAGAGGATATGGAGAAGACTACATTTGTGACTCAGTGGGGCACCTTCTGTTATAAGGTCATGCCATTCGGATTGAAAAATGCTGGGGCAACCTATCAACGTGCCATGGTTGCTTTATTTCATGATATGATCCATCATGAGATTGAGGTATACGTTGATGACATGATTGCAAGGTCTCAAACTGAGGAGGAGCACCTTGACCATCTGAGGAAGTTGTTTGACCGACTCAAGTTATACAAGCTGAGGTTGAATCCCAACAAATGCACCTTTGGGGTAAGATCCGGAAAGTTGCTAGGTTTCATTGTAAGTGATAAAGGTATTCAGGTGGACCCTGCCAAGGTAAAAGCCATACAAGAGATGCCGACTCCAAGAACAGAGAAAGAAGTCAGAGGCTTCCTGGGACGACTGAATTACATTTCCCGATTCATCTCACATCTGACTGCTACTTGTGAGCCAATCTTCAAATTGCTGAAGAAAGATCAAGTGGTACGCTGGAATGATGAATGTCAGGCCGCCTTTGAAAGGATAAAGGAATATCTCCAAGAGCCACCCATTCTTATGCCACCGGTGGAAGGAAGACCTCTGATACTATACTTGACAGTGCTTGACAATTCAATGGGGTGTGTGCTGGGGCAGCATGACGAGTCTGGCCGAAAAGAGCACGCTATTTATTACTTGAGCAAAAAGTTTACCGACTGTGAGTCTCGTTACTCACTGCTTGAGAAAACTTGCTGCGCTCTTGTATGGGCTGCTCGCCGGCTGAGACAGTATATGCTAACTCACACTACTTTATTGATTTCAAAGATGGATCCCATCAAGTACATATTTGAAAAACCTGCTCTGTCCGGAAGAATAGCGAGATGGCAAATGATCTTAATAGAATATGATATCCAGTATACAACTCAGAAAGCAATTAAGGGAAGTGTACTGGCAGATCATTTGGCACACCAACCTGTGGACGATTACCAATCATTGAACTTTGATTTTCCGGACGAAGACATCATGGTGGTAAATGATTGTGAAGTACCTGGACCGGATGAAGGACCTGAGGAAGGATCCCGATGGTCTATGCACTTTGATAGAGCCTCCAATGCTTTGGGTAACGGCGTCGGCGCTGTAATCATATCTCCCAAAGGAACTCATACTCCACTCACCGCCCGATTATGTTTCAACTGCACCAACAACATGGCAGAATATGAGGCATGTATCATGGGTTTACAAGCTGCAATCGACTTGAGGATCAAATTTCTAAATGTCTTCGGAGATTCCGCTCTCGTGATCAATCAGATCAAAGGCGAGTGGGATACGAAACACCCGAATCTTATTCCTTACAAGGAGTATGTGTCAACCTTGCTTCCCCACTTTGAAGAAATAACTTTTGAGCACTTCCCAAGAGAGGAGAATCAGTTAGCGGACGCACTAGCTACGATGTATTCAATGTTCAAAGTTAAATGGGACAATGAGGCTCCCCGAATCATCATCCGGAAGTTGGATGAACCGACATATTGCTGTGAGTTAGAAGCTGAGAAGGTTATTGAAAAACCCTGGTATCACGAGGTGAAGAGGTACTTGGAAGCTCAGGAATACCCTGAAGGTGCGTCTGTCAATGATAAAAAGTTCATGAGGAGGTTTGCTGCAAAATTCTTCCTCAGCAACGGCATTCTCTACAAGCGGAATCATGATTCAACTCTGCTACGTTGTGTGGATAAAGCTGAAGCAGAGAAAATTATGATGGAATTACATGAGGGCACATTTGGAACACATTCCAGTGGACACACCATGGCTAAGAAAATCCTTCGGGCAGGATATTTCTGGTCCACAATGGAAGCCGATTGTTACCAACACTCCCGAACTTGTCACAAATGCCAGATCTATGCTGACAAGGTGCACATTCCTCCAGTTCCTCTGAATGTCCTGACTGCACCTTGGCCTTTTGCAATGTGGGGCATAGATATGATCGGTGAGATCCGACCAACAGCATCCAATGGGCATCGCTTCATCTTGGTGGCGATCGATTACTTCACGAAGTGGGTTGAGGCAGCGTCTTATGCCACAGTAACCAAGAGCGTCGTGGCGCGTTTCATCCGGCATAACCTGATCTGTCGGTACGGCGTCCCGGAAAGAATCATTACGGACAATGGTACCAATCTCAATAACAAAATGATCACCGAACTCTGTGAACAATTCAAGATACAACACCACAATTCTTCTCCCTACCGGCCGAAGATGAATGGGGCTGTAGAGGCAGCCAATAAAAATATCAAGAAAATTGTGCAGAAGATGACAGTGACCTATAAAGATTGGCACGAGATGTTACCGTTCGCTCTTCATGGGTACCGCACCTCAGCAAGGACGTCAACCGGGGCAACCCCCTTTTCCTTGGTCTATGGCATGGAGGCAGTCTTGCCAATTGAAGTCCAGATACCCTCTCTCCGAATAATGAAGGATGCAGACTTGAATGAAGATGATTGGATCCATACTCGACTTGATCAATTAAATCTGATTGACGAAAAGAGGCTCACTGCTATCTGTCATGGTCAAACGTATCAAAAACGGATGATCAGGGCATTTAACAAGAAAGTCAAACCACGAGAGTATCAAGTTGGGGACCTGGTAATCAAACGCATCATCCTTCCTCAAAGTGATCCCAGGGGCAAATGGACCCCCACGTATGAAGGGCCATTTGTGGTTAAGCGTGTGTTCTCAGGAGGAGCCATGATCCTGACCACCATGGATGGTGACGACCTTCCTCACCCCGCCAATGCAGACATAGTGAAAAAATACTACGCATAAATGAAAGACCCGCTAGGTTGACATACCTAGGCAAAATAAGGGCTTCCCGGCGAACCAAAAGGGTTCGGGCAAAAATAAGGGATGAAATGAAAAAAATCTGTACACCCGGCAAGTCGAAAACCTGAAAAGGCGGCTTGGGCAAAAATGGGTATCCCGGTGGACTGAAAACCTGAAAGGGCGGTCCAGGCAAAAGTTAGGGATGGAGCGTAACACTATGTCTCATTGGATCACATCGCATCCACTACCTGGCTGGCTCAGACTTCGGCATCGACCAATCAGTTTCATCTTCAACCAGGCAGCAAAGCGATGAGACGCCCGGAGACATAAAGATAGCAGAGTTGGAACCCAGTGGGATCGTTCACATAGCTGTTTTATTTCTTTTTCAAAATTCTATGTTATTTGGCGGCGTCCTCTTACTAGGATGTCAGCCTCTTGTATAAAAACGCCTATTCACAGGCAAAGTTCAAATCAATACAAATTCACTTGTCCATACAAATTACCATTGTTTTCTTCTTTCTGTTTTGTCTTGCGAAGAACGTCCAATGTTCGTTTTTGATATATGCATTTGACATTAAAATTGCTGATTCATAAATATTCGTGTATGAGACAAAAGATCAATTACAGGTGACAGCGGACACATGGCAATGTAAAGTTGTCTGATGCAGTCGGGTTGCTTTGTCCGCCAAGGTACCAAGGTAGATTCGACTGAAGAATGTGACTAAATCATCTCAACTCCCCGCAGAGTAAGACAATATTCGGCAATACTTTCCCCAAGCAGAGTTGGTTCCCTATCAATCCTGAAAAGGCACCACATTCCCCAGCGGAGTATAGGCATTCGTCAGCAAGCATCCCCGGCAGTCTTGATCTAAGTTTGTTACCTGGCGAAATACGGACACCCCAGTAGAACCATTTACCAGCACAATTCCAAAAGTTTCCCCAGGAAAGTGGGATTCTTGTCCCCAACAGGTCTTAAAGCTTATCCCCAGTAGATTCTGGAAGCTTATCTCCTGCAGAATACGGACGTCTCTCCCGAGCTTTATTCAGAGTTATTCCTCACGAGGGCTTATAACTGGGTTATCCTCAGCTAATCGCCACGGAAGATAATCCCCAGCGGATTTTATCTTTGGTACCCCCCAGCGGAGTTTATCTTTCAAATCCCCAGTGGATTTTATCTTTGGTACCCCCCAGCGGAGTTTATCTTTCAAATCCCCAGCGGATTTTATCTTTGGTAATCCCCAGCAGAGTTTATCATCATTATCCCCACCGGGATCCATCATTAAAGTCCTCAGCAGGCCTCTCATCAAAAACTTCAGCAAAGTATCTCGGCCACAGGGCAACTCCCCAGCCAATCGTCAAAGATCTATTTTCCTAAGACAAAGATACATTCATAAACATTTCACACTTTCATACATCTTGCTTACATACATGATAAAGTGCATACAACACTATCTCATGTTGAACATCATGACATCATGCATATCATACATCATGACATTGCGTACAACTTATGTTTTTGCCTTTTCAGGGAAAAAGACGATCCCAAAAACAACATCTATCAACTACAACATTTCCAGATCCGATACCTGTATCTAGCCAGGGCACATCTGAGAGTGATCAGTTTCTAGACTCGATTCCTGTATCTAGCCAGGGCACGTCTGAAGAGTTCGAAGATTCGATTCCTGTATCCAGCCAGGGCACATCTATCAACTGTCACGTTTCCAAGACTCGATTCCTGTATCTAGCCAGGGCACGTCTGAAGAGTTCGAAGATTCGATTCCTGTATCCAGCCAGGGCACATCTATCAACTGTCACGTTTCCAGACTCGACTCCTGTATCTAGCCAGGGCACGTCTGAAGAGTTCGAAGATTCGATTCCTGTATCCAGCCAGGGCACATCTATTAACGACTATTTCCAGATTCGACTCCTGTATCCAGCCAGGGCACATCTGTGAGCAACCGATTGTAGATTCGATACCTGTATCTAGCCAGGGCACATCTGCATAAGGAGATTGAAGATCAAACACCTGTAACAAGCCAGGAAAACATCCGTCTTTCTCAAATATACAAGTTTCTCGCTAAGGAATCTCTTATGCGATCAACACTTCCAAATGGCATCTATAAGCCCATTCCTGACAAGGTTCTGTCACGTCTCCAAATGGCATCTGTAAGCCCATTCCCAACATCACATTGCTGATACTTCAACATGCGAGTGCAAATTTCAGGGCACTCTGGTGTCCAATCTTCTTTTACCTTCGAGTCACGAAAGGCAAACTCGCCAATCTAACTCTTCAGGTTCAAGAAGATTGAACAGGGGCAACTGTTGTACCCCAAAATTTGCCCTCCCTTTCTTCAGGAAACCATCTTAGATTTTTCAAAGTCCTCTGAAACAGATCCAAATCCTGAGTTATCCTTTTGCCCAAGCAAGTCACTTACAAGAGCAAGATGATCTCACAAACTCCCGAAACAACGCTTTCATCTTGAGGAAAATCAAATTCTAAGTACTTAGAATGTTTCTTTAAAATAAGTGTTTTTAGAAAAATCAGCGCTTCAGAACTTCTGGACCCATTCCAGATGGAGACGGTCAGAAGTTGCAAGCTTGGCTCAGCATGGTCAGAAGTTGGCTCTTCAGCAGCTACATCAGTTCAATCAGAAGTTGTAAACGTGGTTCAGAATGTAAGCCTCAAACAGAACATGCCCCTTCAGCAGTTACACAAGCTCAGTCAGAATTTGCTAAAGGAATGCAAGAGAAACATGAAGGTATAAAGGCTCCTTCAGATCAGGTTGAAATCAGAAGATGGAAGGTCAGAAGGATAGGTGTCACATTGATACAGAATCTCTAAGTCCAGATTGTCCAGAAGTAGATCCAAGGAACGTACCAGAAAACCAGGAGAATCTCCAGAGCTTGCTAAGACAACAGGTAGCCAAGGCCAGAGCATGGTTTACGCTGCTGATTCAACAACCAGAATGTTGGTATTGACAGGTCTTGTCACCATTTAATGCCCATTAATGCTTCCAACCACTCCTGAGCATTCACGTGTGGCTTGGAAAATGCTTTTGCACAGATTCTGGCATGGGTCTTCACGCCACCGCCCACTTCAGAGGTCACTTCTCCCCAATCTACGCCTGCTGATGCTACCTAGGCTGAAAGATAGCTGTTATCACAACTTCCCATGAATTTCTGTCAAAGAACAAATTCAAACTCTGTTGGCGCCTTAAATGTTCAAGGCATCCACAAGAACTTTGCCTATAAATAGAGAGCTTTCACCACTGCAAAGGACGTTCAAGAAAAGAAACAGAAAAATTGCTAAGAGAGAAACGAAACTCCTAGCAACATAACATTCTGAAACTCTGCCAAAATCTCCAGCTTTGTTTCACAACTTTAAGTTTCTTACTTTCAACTTCATCAAACATCCAGCTCTTTTCTGTAAACCAAAAACGTTCTTTCCAAACTTCTGACCCTATACACGTATACACCTTCACTTCCCCTTTTCCAAATCTGTCCAGAACACCACCAGAACCAAAAGCTAACTTTCACCCACCATTTTCCAGACAGTCAGGTAAGCACCTGCTGACCCTCACCACACTGTTAAGCATCATCAGCTGTGCATATTCAAGTAACATAATGTAAATATTCATGTTATTGCTGTTTATGTTCTGAGGACTCTCATACCTCAGAACGTTCTGAGCCAGTTTAGGACTTGCCTGTGACCTTGGTGATTCTGACCTCTGAGACATTTTGCTATTTTACTTGATCTGTTCCAAATATGTTTTCTGTTTTGTGGAGTAACAACAGGATTGCAGATATTCTGATTAGTGCAGGAAAAAGCCAAGTGCTGACTTTGACGTTAGCACATCTGAAGCCTGTTTTGCTGTCAATGACATCAGAACCTCTGAGAGTTATTGCCTTTTCAGCAGAATCTGAACTTCTGGGTTCTCCACTAACAAACTTCTGTCTTGCAGCGCAGGGAAATCAGAACTTCTGGTTTCCCCACTAACAAGGTTCTATTTTGCAGGTTCTGGAGTCAGAAGTTCTGACTCATCCAGTTTCACCAACAGGTTGATCATCTGACAGCGGAACTGGGTCAGAACTTCTGATGGCCTCCCAACAGCGCGCGGGCTCCCTCTCTCTCTATATATATCTTGTTTTTTGCTATTTTCTTTTTTGTCTATTTTTCTCGTTGAACCCCCCATGTACAAATGTGTATCCCCCTCCCCTAATTGTTGTAATAGCGTAGGATTTTACTTTTCCGCTTCTTATTGCTAGTAATTAGGACGTGTATGGCAAGATAAAATCAATGAAATAGAAAAACCTAATTCAAAGAAAAAACTCTTGTATGCAATAAAACACACTTGCACACTAACACCCCTAGGGTTATATCCACTTGTTGCCTTTCAAAATTGGGCCATATTGCATGTTAGGTCTCTTTGGGTAAAACAAACGAATTGAATGATCATGGTCCCTCGATAATATTTTTCAAAACAAATGATCAAGTCCCTTAAGGAAAATGCCCAAAGATACTTGGCACCATTGCAATTATGGTCTAAACGATGACCCGCGCCCGTCCCTTTCACATCCTAAACAAGATTGTCCACCAAATACAATGGTGGAACAAAATTGTTAAAAGGGTTAAAAACATAATAAAAATCTTTGAGAACTTTAGGGTAGATCGCTCTTAAGTACTTGCCAACTTGCAAAAAATAAAAACACTTGCCTGTTTTTAAATCACACCCCACAACACTTTCAAAAAACAACTTTCAAAAACAAATGAAAACCTTTTCAAAAGACATACACCTTTGTATACATCCCAACATGGATCATTACAATGGTTGCCACCACATTGGCCTCTTTTCAAAACATTTTCAAACCCACACACACAAGCACCATTTCAAACAATTGAAAAAGGCAAGTGATCTAAGCAAGTAACTAAGAGCCCATGGATAACCATGGATAGAAAGGGTGCTAATACCTTCCCTTTCTATAATCTACTCCCCGAACCCAAGAAAACATCTCAAAGGTTTTTGCTGTGCTTTTTTAAACCTTTCCTTAGGATAAAATAAAAAGTCGGTGGCGACTCTTGCTCAACCGAAACATTTGCGAAAACAAACGCAAAACCTCAAGTCAGTTCTCCCACCGTATCACAGTCATCTACAGATATGCCCTGGCTGGATACAGGTATCGAATCTGGAATTTGTCGTCTACAGATATGCCCTGGCTGGATACAGGTATCGAATCTGGAATTAGTCGTCTACAGATATGCCCTGGCTGGATACAGGTGTCGAATCTGGAATTCTTCATGCAGACATGCCCTGGATGGATACAAGTATCGAATCTACAATCAATCACTCACAGATATGCCCTGGCTAGATACAGGAATCGAATCTGGAATTGTGACAGTTGATAGTAATCATCTTTGGATTGTCCTTTTTCCTGAAAAGGCAAGACATTAGTTGTATGCAATGTCATGATGTATGAAATGCATGATGTCATGATGTTTTCAAGAATAAATGAGATTGTGTGATATGATGCGTATATGCATGCGTCATGGTGTATAATAATGTGATGAATGTATTTTTTTTCTAGGAAAATAAATCCTTGACGACTGCCGGGAGTTTGTGGAATCCTGGGCTGATGTTGAAGAGTGGAGTTCTTAGCTTCCGCTGGGGATGATGGTTGCAAGAATAAACCGGTAGGAGAAGATGACTCCGTTGGGGAATAAACTTGTTGGAGAGATTACTCTGCGGGGAATTACCCTGTGGGAAGAGATACTTCGCTGAGGTTTTGATGAGAGCTCCGCTGGGGATTCCACTAATAAGTTATGTTGGGGAACTTGATGAACTCCACTGGGGATAGGAAGAACTTCGCCGAGGACGAACTTTCCGTGGTAATTAGCTGAGGATAACCCAGTTATAAGCTCTGGTGGGAAATAACCTTTGAATGAAGCCGGGGAGATGCGTTCGTACTCTGCAGGGGATAAGCTTCCAGAATCTACTGGGGAGGATGATTCAACTTTCCTGGGGAAACTTTTTGGACTGTACTGGGGGAATGGCTCCACTGGGGTGTCTGTATTCCGCCGGGGAACAATCTTATACTAAGACTGCCGGGGATGCTTGCTGAGGAATGTCTATACTCCGCTGGGGAATGTTTAGATCTTCTGGGGATACCCAACTTCCTTAAGGCTGACAGTAGACTAACTCTGCTTGGGGAGAGTATCGCTGACTTACTGGAGATACTGTGCCTTTTTAGGGCTGATGGGAGACCAACTCTTCCTGGGGAGAGTATTGTTGAATCTTGTCTTACTCAACGGGGAGTGAAGGTATCCTGGTTACGTTCTTCAGCCGAACCTACCTTAGTACCTTAGTGGACAGAGCAACTAAACCGCTTAGACAACTCATTATTGCCCCTGTTTCTGATGTCATCTGTAATTAGTCCTTTATTTCGCATGCAAATATTCATGATTAGCAATTAATGTCAAATGCATATATCAAAAATGAACATTGGACGTTCTTTGCAAAACAAAACAGAAAAAAGGAAAAACGATGGGTAATTTGTCTGAAAAATTGAACTTGTATTGATTTTGAAATTTGCCTGTAAATAGGCGTTTTATGTACAGGAGGATGACGTCCTAGTAAGAGAACGCCGCCGAGAAAAATAGAGTTTATACAATTTTGTGAAAAGGAAACAAAACAGCTATGTGAAAAATAATCCCACTGGGTTCCAACTCTACTATCGCCTTTACGTCTTCAAGCGTCTCATCACTCTGCTGCTTAGTTGAAGATGAAGCTGATTGATTGGCGACGTTTGAACCCGATAGTTGATGCCGAATTCTGGATGCAAGGTGATCCAATGAGACATAGTATTACGCTTTATCCCTAACTTTTTCCTGGACCGCCCTTTCGGGTTTTCAATCCACCGGGATACCCATTTTTGCCCAAGCCGCCTTTTCAAGTTTTCGACTTGCCGGGTGTACAGATTTTTTTCATTTCATCCCTTGTTTTTGCCTGAACCCTTTTGGTTCGCCGGGAAGCCTTTATTTTTGCCTAGGTGTGTCAACCTAGCGGGTCATTAATTCATGCGTAGTATCTTTTTACTATGTCTGGATTGGCGGGGTGAGGAAGGTTGTCACCATCCATGGTGGTTAGAATCATTGCTCCTCCTGAGAAGATATGTTTAACCATAAATGGCCCTTCGTACGTAGGGGTCCATTTGCCCCTGGGATCACTTTGAGGAAGAATGATGCGCTTGATTACCAGGTCTCCGACTTGATACTCTTGTTGTCTGACCTTCTTGTTAAATGCCCTGATCATCCGTTTTTGGTACGTCTGACCATGACAAATAGTAGTGAGTCTCTTTTCGTCAATTAGATTTAATTGATCAAGCTGAGTCTAGATCCAGTTATCTTCGCTCAAACCTGTATCCTTCATTATCCGGAGAGAGGGTATCTGGACTTCAATAGGCAAGACTGCCTCCATGCCATAGACCAAGGAAAAAGGAGTTGCCCCTGTTGACGTCCGTGCTGAGGTACGGTACCCATGAAGAGCAAACGGTAACATTTCGTGCCAATCTTTGTAGGTCACTGTCATTTTCTGCACAATCTTCTTGATGTTCTTATTCGCTGCTTCTACAGCCCCATTCATCTTCGGTCGATAGGGAGAAGAGTTGTGGTGCTGTATCTTGAATTACTCGCAGAGCTCAGTGATCATCTTGTTGTTAAGATTGGTACCATTGTCCGTAATGATCCTCTCAGGTACACCGTATCAACAGATCAGGTTGTGCCGAATGAATCGTGCCACGACATTCTTGGTTACGGTAGCGTAGGAAGCTGCTTCAACCCATTTTATGAAGTAATCAATCGCTACCAGGATGAAGCAATGCCCGTTGGATGTTGTAGGTCTGATTTCGCCGATCATATCAATGCCCCACATTGCAAAAGGCCAAGGTGCTGTCAAGACGTTCAGAGGAACCGGAGGAATGTGCACCTTATCAGCATAGATCTGGCATTTATGACAAGTTCGAGAATGCTGATAACAGTCGGCTTCCATTGTAGACCAGAAATATCCTGCCCGAAGGATTTTCTTTGCCATGGTATGTCCACTGGAATGTGTTCCGAAGGTACCTTCATGTAGCTCTGCCATGATCCTTTCTGCTTCAGTCTTATCCATACAACGCAGTAAGGTTGAATCATGGTTTCGCTTGTAGAGAATGCCATTGCTGAGGAAGAACTTTGCCGCAAACCTTCTCAGGAACTTCTTGTCATTAACAGATGCGCCTTCGGGGTATTCTTGAGCTTCAAGGTACCTCTTCACTTCATGATACCAGGGTTTTTCTGTTACCTTTTCGGTCTCGAGATCGCAGCAATGTGCAGGTTCATTCAACTTCCAAATAATAATCCGGGGCGCCTCGTTGTCCCATTTGACTTTGAACATAGAAAACATTGTAGCCAACGTGTCCGCTAACTGATTCTTCTCTCTTGGGAAATGTTCAAAAGTTATCTCCTCGAAATGGGGGATCAACGTCAGTACATACTCCTATAAGGAATAAGATTTGGGTGTTTCGTATCCCACTCACCTTTGATCTGATTGATCACGAGAGCGGAATCTCCGAAGACACTCAGGAACTTGATACTTAAGTCAATTGCAGCTTGAAGACCCATGATACATGCTTCATACTCTGCCATGTTGTTGGTGCAGTTGAAACATAGTCGGGCAGTGAGTGGAGTATGAGTGCCTTTAGGGGATATGGTCACAGCGCCGATACCATTACCCAAAGCGTTCGAGGCTCCGTCAAAGTGCATAGACCATCGAGATCCTTCCTCAGGTCCTTCATCTGGTCCAGGTACTTCACAATCAGTCACTACCATGATATCCTCGTCTGGAAATTCAAAGTTCATTGACTGGTAATCATCCACTGCCTGGTGTGCCAAATGATCTGCCAATACACTTCCCTTGATTGCTTTTTGAGTCGTGTACTGGATGTCATATTCAGTCAAGATCATCTTCCATCTTGCTATTCTTCCGGACAAGGCAGGCTTTTCAAATATGTACTTGATTGGATCCATTTTTGAAATCAACAGAGTAGTGTGAGTCAACATATACTGTCTCAGCCGGCGAGCAGCCCATACCAAAGCGCAGCAAGTTTTCTCGAGCAGTGAGTATCGGGTCTCACAGTCGGTAAACTTTTTGCTAAGGTAATAAATGGCATGTTCTTTTCGGCCAGACTCGTCATGCTGCCCCAGCACACACCCCATTGAGTTGTCCAGTACTGTCAAGTATAAGATTAGAGGTCTCCCTTCAACCGGCGGCATAAGAATAGGTGGTTCTTGGAGATACTCTTTGATTCTTTCGAAAGCGGCCTGACATTCATCGTTCCAACGTACTACTTGATCTTTCTTCAGCAGCTTGAAGATTGGTTCACAGGTAGCAGTTAGATGCGAGATGAATCGGGCAATATCGTTCAACCGTCCTAGAAATCCTCTGACTTCTTTCTCTGTCTTGGGAGTTGGCATCTCTTATATAGCTTTCACTTTGGCAGGGTCCACTTGAATGCCTTTGTCGCTCACGACGAAGCCTAGCAATTTTCCAGATCTCACCCCAAAGGTGCACTTGTTCGGGTTCAACCTCAGCTTGTACAACTTCAGACGGTCAAACAGCTTCTGTAGATGGTCAAGGTGTTCCTCCTTAGTTTGGGACCTTGCAATCATATCGTCGACGTATATTTCTATCTCGTGATGGATCATGTCATGAAATAAAGCAACCATGGCACGTTGGTAGGTTGCCCCAGCATTTTTCAACCCAAAAGGCATGACCTTGTAGCAAAAGGTGCCCCACTGAGTAAAAAAAGTGGTCTTCTCCATGTCTTCAGGAGCCATCTTGATCTGATTATAACCGGAGAAGCCATCCATGAAGGAGAATACTTTATGCTGAGCAGTGTTGTCAACCAGAACGTCGATATGAGGCAGAGGGAAATCATCCTTAGGGCTCGCCCTGTTGAAATCCCTGTAATCAACACACATTCGGACCTTACCATCCTTCTTCGGCACTGGAACCACGTTGGCAACCCACTGAGGGTAAGAAGTCACTGCTAGAAACCCGGCATCAAATTGTTTCATAACCTCAGCTTTGATTTTCTCGGACATTTCTGGACGCATACGGCGGACCTTCTGTTTTACCGGAGGGCATTCTTCCTTGGTAGGCAGGTGATGAACCACAATGTCGGTATCCAACCCAGGCATGTCTTCGTAAGACCAAGCAAAGATTTCCACATAGTCATGCAGCATTTGAATCAACCGTTGTTTCACACTGAGCTCTAGATTGGCACCAATCTTGACTTCTTTTCTGTCTGTCTCAGTACCCAGATTCACCGTTTCCACTGGCTCTTCATGTGGCTGAATGGCCCTCTCTTCCTGGAGTAGCAGTCTTACGAGCTCACCAGTCACTTTGCAATCATCTTCACCTTCATCTTCGGCTAAGTTGATCGGATTTTCGAAGTCATAACTAGCAGTAGCAGAGTCGTTACCAGTGAGATCCAGAGTGGATTGGAACCTGTATAGGTGAGTGTGTGTAAATATAGTTGTTTTGCAATATATAATAAAGAAAGAAAAGGAGCGCAAGATTTTGAAATGCAACAAACGTCCAATGTTTTTATTAATGATATATGAAAATGACACACAAAAGCCCTCACAAATGAAGCCACAGTGCCCCGGGTAAGACACCGAGCCATAAAAGTTTCAAAATATTGTCTGTTACAAATTCAAAACAAAAGAGTTCATTACTGAGTGACAAAAGTAATAGGTGTGAAGTCTTTGGCAGTCCAGTTGCTTGGTCCACCGTCGGTCGTTGGGTAGATCCAGCTGTCGAATTCAGATTCCTCCATGTCGGCTTCAATAGCATTCACTCCCGGGTTGGTGATGAACACAGGAGGTCTTCCAATCCTTGCTTTACGAACAGCCCTCTGAGCTTCTGCAGTGAAACCCAAACCGAACTTGTCAGTCTTCGGAGTGAAATCAGGAAGTCGGCCCCAGTTTGCGCACTCACCCTTCTCAATCACAACCCGGGCATCCTTTAAGGAAGCCATCTTCAACGGAGAATCTCCTACAGTCACAGTCTCTGCCGACGCCAGTGTCTGAGGCACCTCTTCAAAGTGTTGAAAGGGGGTTTCAATGAACTCCCCATCCATCTCTATGTACCGGAACGAGTTGAGGTGGCTGACCATATATTCTTCTTCCCCCTGAACTGTAACAATCTTCCCTATGACCGGGTACTTAAGCTTCTGATGTAGTGTGGAGGTCACAGCTCCAGCTTTGTGGATCCATGGACGACCCAGCAGACAAGAATAGGATGGTCGGATGTCCATCACATAGAAAGTAGAATCAAAAACTTGAGAACCAACCCTGATTGGAATGTCAACTTCCCCATGTACCATCCTTTTCGAACCGTCAAAGGCCCGTACAACAATGTTACTAGGCTTGAGCTCTAAACCCTCACAATCCAACCTGTCTAGGGCCTTCTTGGGTAATACGTTCAATGAAGAACCGGTGTCTACCAACACATGGGCAAGAGTAGTGCCCCTGCATTCAATGGAGACATGCAGGGCGTCGTTATGGTTCTTTCCTTTGGCAGTCAGATCAGCGTCAGAGAAGCCCAACCCATTATTGGCAGTCAAGTTGGCCACACAATCGGTAAATTGATCAGCAGACGTTTCTTGTGGCACATGGGCCGTCTTCAGGAAGGAAATCAGGGCCTTGGCATGGGCCTCTGAACACAATAACAGTGATAACATAGAAATTTTAGAGGGGGTGTGCCCCAGCTGCTCAACTACATTGAAATCACTCTTCTTAATGATCTTGAGAATCTCTTCCATCTCTTGCTGGGAAACTTCAACATTGGTTGTCTTTGGTTCCTCCGTCAGGGCAGGAAAATCAGTAGCAATCCCTTTGCCCCGAGCGTCAGATGACTCAGCAGCAGGGGTAGAAACAGAAACTTGATCAGGAAGGGAAGCAGGCACACTGGCAGGTGTGATGACAAGAAGTCTCTGAATAGCTGGTGGCGCAATATCTGGTGAGAACAGCCTACCACTGCGAGTAACTTTGGCAGGCCCAGTGATGTTGTTGACGCCGGTACTTGTATCGAACTCTTGTTTTACTCCGAGTACATAAACGTCTGCCCCATAGTGCCACGGGACAGCTTTGTCGGATGTATAGGGGAGAGGCCCCGGAACAGTGATGATGATAGGAGCAATCTTCTGAGTAGACATGATTTTAACAGGCTTCTTTGAGGGAGCCTTAGGAGGGTTGTTTAAAATAGTAACAATGGACACTTCTTCAGCAGGGATAGCAGGAACAACAATCTTCTCGAACAATATCTCTTTGTTATCCATCAGGTTTTGGACGCCTGACTTCAACAAAGGACAACCAGCAGGTGAAACAGCGCATAGAAGGCAACCTTTACTACATCCCGGAAATAAACCGGCTAGCAACAGGTTCCTTTTGACAGTCAATAACGGAGTAACAATATCATCCACAGAGGCCACATACGGGTCTTCTTCAACAGCATTCACTCCATGCTGGGGCATGGGAGCAGTCACAACATTGGGCCTTTCGGGCGCCTCGAACTGTATTTCTTTAGCATCAATAAGGTCCTGAACCTTATTCCTCAGAGCCCAACAATCATCCGTAGTATGCCCCGGGCTATCAGAGTGATAAGCGCAACGGGCGTTGGGGTTGTACTTTGGAGAAGTTGTGTTCACTACTTTCGGAGCTTCTTTGACAGTTACCAGATTGGTTGACAGTAGTTGTGGCAAAATCTGAGACAGGGTCATGCTGAGTCGAGTGTACTGCCTTTTGGGTCTCTCACCCCTTGGTTGGTTATACTGCTGAGGAGTAGCAATAGGCTTTGAAATTACCAACGCATTGAGAGCTTGGCGGCGTTCCGGCTTATTTTGTCTCCTTGGACCATAAACAGCACTGGCTTCCTTCTTGAAAGGCTTCTTTTCAGTACTCGAGGAGGCACCTTTCTGTATCTTCCCCGACTTGATACCAGCTTCTATTCTCTCACCAGTCAAGATCAGATCTGTAAACCCAGCAGAAGAATTCCCAATCAGATGGTTGAAGAACGGACCAGACAGGGTCCCCAGGAACATGTCAACAAGCTCACGATATGTCAAAGGTGGCTGCACCCTTCCAGCCAGCTCCCTCCACTTTTGCGCATACTCCTTGAATCCTTCGCATGTCCCTAGTGACATACCCTGGAGTTGGGTACGCGTGGGAGCGAGGTCGGAATTGTACTGATACTGCTTATAAAATGCAGTGGCTAAGTCCTCCCAGTTTCGGATACTGGCTCCATCCAGCTGATAGAACCATTCGAGTTGAGACCCTGAAAGGCTATCCTGGAAGAAATGGATCCATAGGTTCTTGTCTGTAATGTAAGGTTGGATCTTCCTTACATATGATCTGAGATGCAGCTTAGGGCAGGAAACCCCGTCGTACTTCGCAAAGGCAGGTGCCTTGAACTTGTGTGGGATCACCACCCCAGAAGATAAACCTAGATCTCCAAAATCCAGCCCCGGCACATGTTGAATCTCCATGGAACTTAAACGGTCCTCTAGTTGCTTGTACCTGTCTTCAGTAGGAGGGTACTGTTCATCATTTTAATTTGTCTCGTTGTCGGAGACTGCAGGACTAGGAACCCTTCCCCCTTGGGGACTATCCTTCCCTACAGAGGAAGTAGCCTGATCAGCCTCATTCTGCAGTGTATTCCCAAACCTCCGTCCAGTGTTAAACATCACAGTCCTCTTCTTCTTCTTCTTCTTCAAAAGCAGAGTCTTCAACTCCTGTTGACCCTGGGCTAAGCTCATGACCAGCTCTTGAAACTAGGTGTTCTGGGCCTGGAGGGCCTTGATAGCTTGTTCGGTAGTCGGCTCGGACGACATAATGATTGAGTGCTGAAATAAACAGCGAAGAAGATTAAGCAACCTGTAGAAGAAGGGTGCCTGTTATGCATATGATGCAATGACATGTGTATGATTTATGTTTTCAAAAACAATCGAGATTTAACTTTGTAGACAAAAAAGAAACACACTTCATTAGATTCAAACTTTAAATTGTTCAACAATTTGCCCTTAGGCATTACATGAATGAAAATACTGAAAAGGAAATAAAAGATGTAAAAGAAACATCCAAAGCCCATCAGTGCTCCCATGGCCTCCTCTTCTCAGTACGGATATAGTCGTTCAGGACCCGCTCATTCTCCAATTGCTTAGTCAGCTTCTGGATCTTCTATTCTTGTTCGTTGAACCTTTCCCGATAAGAATCCCGTTCTTCTTGTAGATGCGCCCAAGACCTCTTTAGTGTATCAACATCAGTGGGTATCTGAGGAGGGAGGACAGTTGGAGGAACCCCGTCTTCATCAGGAAATTCAAGAATGATAGGCCTGACAGCTTCGTATGGCATACCTAACTTCTGAGCACGGATGCGGACCCATCTGAAGTAGGGTTCCATTGGTAGAGAAGTTTTCGGTCCCAACTCACGTGGGTCAGCCTTGTGAGTTCTGTCCCAAGCCCGGATGAATCTACGACGCAGCTCGTCACTGTCTACCTGAAACTCAAAGTTGATGTGAGGCACCAACATCTCATGAGGCCCTGCTCTTCTGGCTCTTCCAAACTGACGGAGAGCTAAACATGGATTATAAGAGATTCCTCCCTGGGTACCGATTAATGGAACATTAGGATATTCTCTGCAACGATCAATAATGGCTACCTCATCCAAACCTATGAGAGTCCAAATGATGTCATTATCAGTGAGAGACATTAACCTATGAGCCCAACCCCTTCCTTCTTCGTTCTTCAGCACGAACTTAGGGAGGTGATAAATAAACAACCTCACTAACAAAGGAGCACAACACCACAGAGTTCCCCGTCTTCGGGCAGTACGAGCATAGAGTTGTTGCAGGATATCACCCAAGAGAGTGGGTATAGGGTTCCGAGAGATAAAGATCCTTATGGAGTTGACATTAATAAAGGTATCAGGATTTGGAAACAATACTAGACCATAGATTAAGAGAGCCAGAATGTCTTCGTATGCCTTGAAGTCTAAGTCATTCCAGAAACTATTAGCTTTTCCAACCAGAAACTTAGCCAAAAAGCCCTTAACTCCACTTCTAGTCTCCCAGTTAGCCATTACCTCTTCTTTGGTCAAGGGATGGGCTGCAGCAATCTCTTCAGGCCTAAGAGTCTTCTCCCAACCAGTGAATGGAGTCTGCTCCAAAACAGGGATACCAAGTAACTCAGAGAATTCTTCCAGGGTAGGGACCAGCTGGAAGTCTTGAAATGTGAAGCAATGGTACAGGGGATCATAAAACTGGACCAGGACACTCATCAATTGTTGGTCCCACTTTGAAGTGACTAAACCGAGAAGAGAACCATGCCTCTTGATGAAGGAAGTAGTGTTTGGAATCCTATCAACCAACTCCTTGAGCAAAGTAGGTGGTTGAACAAAGTTGAGCCGGATAGTATTCCTACGCATGGGCATCATGATGTCCTACAAAACAGAGCAAAGATGAAACCCTCTTGTCTTTGAAATGGGTCAGTCCTTATGCAGGATGCATGCAATGGTATGATGGTATGATATTATGATAAAGCACACCACAAGTATTCACAAAGGCAAGCATGATAAGGCACACAAGACAGCCCTTAGAGTTTAGGCCATCATGAAGTTTAGGTATTACCCTCTTTCAGTTTTGTTGGTTAAGACCTGTCCTATCAAAGGTAACCGGGTTCTAGAGGATCTCAATATCACTAACTACCCTCAATCGGTCATAACTCCAGCATCTCAATCTTTTCTTGCGGCCAGAACCATCGCGAGAGTTTAGCCTCAATGAGTGTAGCATACTGCTACCATTCTATGGCCAAGTTGGGTCAATTTAGGGTTCTAAGGTCGATTGGTGCTTAATGACTCCTTAGAAGACCCATATTCTCTTCGTTGAAACACAAGGGATATCAGTACAGACCAAAGTGTCACACCAACGTAGCCACTGCTTCACCCATGTCGGTCTACGCCGGACAGGTCCCTCACAGCTTATGCTACCTAAAGGGTATTCCCCAGATCCGGGTTAGGATCTATGAAACTCTGATGCAAAGCCCACAAATATAAAAGCAAACAAAGCAAGCAATTGAAAACAAGAGTGGTCTAATCCTAAGGTAACCCCACTTTTAAGTTTATCCCCAGCAGAGTCGCCAGTTCTGTGATACGGTGGGAGAACTGACTTGGGTTTTGCGTTTGTTTTCGCAAATGTTTTGGTTGAGCAAGAGTCGCCACCGACTTTTTATTTTATCCTAAGGAAAGGTTAAAAAGCACAGCAAAAACCTTTGAGATGTTTTCTTGGGTTCGGGGGGTAGATTATAGAAAGGGAAGGTATTAGCACCCTTTCTATCCATGGTTATCTATGGGCTCTTAGTTACTTGCTTAGATCACTTGCCTTTGATTTTCAATTGTTTGAAATGGTGCTTTGTGTGTGGGTTTGAAAATGTTTTGAAAAGAGGCCATTGTTGTGGCAACCTTTGTAATGATCCATGTTTGAATGTATACAAAGGTGTACTTGTCTTTTGAAAAGTTTTCAATGTTTTTGAAAGTTGTTTTGAAAGTGTGTTGTGATGTGTGTTTTGAAAAATAGGCAAGGATTGTTTTGCAAGATTGGTCAAGTAACTAAGAGTCGTCTACCCCTAAATTTACTCAAATATTTTTCCTATGTTTTAACCCTTTTAACAATTTTGTTCCACCATTGTATTTGGTGGACAAACTTGTGTTAGGATGTTAACGGGACAGGCGCGGATCATCGTTTAGACCATGATTGCAATGGTGCCAAGTGTCTTTGGCAATTTTTTCTTTAAGGGACTTGATCATTTTTAGGCAACTTTCGAAAGCGTCATCGAGGGACTATGATCATTTGACTTGTTTTGTTTTGCCAAAAACACCCAACACGCAACATGGCCCATTATTGAAGGCAACAAGTGGAGTAACCCTAGGGGGTGCAAGTGTGATTGGTGTTGTCCATTTTCATGCTTTGTTGTCTTTGAATTAGGTCAAGCTATTTGTTATTTGATTTTTGCATACAAACCCTAAGTCTATCATGGCATATTTAGAAAGCTTTAAAATGCGTAATTTAAAGTCCTAAATTATTACAAAATAATCATGGGGATGGGGGTACAAATGTTCAAATGGGGATGAGACTTTAATAGGAGAGTAGTATCCAAATATTTACAACCAAATCGAATCGATCGCAAATGTAATATGTATCAATGTATAGGAATAAGCAAATGTGTATGTGTAAATGTATTTGTGTATGTGATTTATTTACAAGTGATAAAAATAATAAATAAATAAAATTAATTTTTGAATATTTTCATGGTTTAGGGCAAAACCCTAATTTTGTAAATAAATAGTATTAATTATTTATCATATACAATATTTAATAATTATATATAAAAAATAAATAAAAAAAAGAAGTATATTGTAAAAAGTAATTTTTGAGGTCAAATATTAATAAAAATGAAAAATGTATTATTTTTGTATTTTTATCCTAATATTCTAATAAACCTATAAGTATTTATATTATATACTAAATATATTAAATATGCACAAAAATAAAAATATTAATTATTTAAAAAAAAGTATATTTTAAGAAAAAGTTTTCAAAAGATAAAATAAAATAAAATCAGAAAATAAAATGTATTTGTATTGTTTTTTAGTATTTTACATAAAAGGATATATATTATTTTATATGTACAAGTTTAAATAAAGCAAATAAAATCCAAATAAAATGCAAAAATGGATGGAAAAATGTTTTTAATATTTTTTATATTTTGACAAAAAATAATAAGTCAGAAGAAAAAATAAAAAGCCAAAAATGATTAAAAAAACACACAATGGGCCAAGGGGGTGTAAGTGGAAAATGAGTGTGCAAACAGAAAAATGAAACAGGCCCAGCCCAAGGGGCTTTGTCTTCAACCTCCAGCGACCTTCCAAACAGAAAAACGCGCGCCTTTCATGCCTTGTTCAAACATCCTGATTCTTTGATTTTTAACAAAAACTCACAACATAAACATTATAGAGCATCATGTCACGATTCTAAAGATATAAAGAAGTTGATCTAACTCTCAGAAATGAGAGAGAATTTCTTCTCCCCCAATTCCTGACCTAACTTTTTTCTAATGTTCAGGTTCCAAATTCTCTTAACACACACAATATAAATGAAAAGTGAGGATACAGGTAGCTTCAGGGCCATGAGTAGGACATAACTTCTTCACAAACCTAAGCCTAAATATGCTTGGATAGAGAGATAGAAGTTCAAACTCTTACCTGTTTAGCTTGAATCGTGTACAACAATGGAGGTGCTTTCAATGAAGTTTGAGGACTTGTACAGCTTGCTTGAGGTCCAAGGATGCTCTTCCAACCTCTAGCTTGCTTTGAAACTAACTGAATCGAGCTATGTAACTCAACCTGCACAACTGAAAAAATGAAAATGGCAAACTTAGTTAGAGGTGTTACAGTCTGTTTCCAAGGCTTGGGATAGTTTGTATGGATGGTAGGGAATGTGTTTGAACTGGTTTGGATGAAAACGCACGAGGGAAATGAACTGTGGAGGTCAATCTGCAACAGGGACTCTGTTTTGCAGAAAAAAGGTGCTTTGATGGATGAGGAGGTATTGAGGGTCAAGGGCTCGTGTTCTAGGTCAGTTACGGAGTATCAAATGTGTTCACAAAGTTTGCTTGAGTTGGTTCTTGCAGGAATGTGAGTTGTGTTTCCAAATGCAAGTTTTTCTTCTTAGATAAGCAAAGTTGTCAACTTAGATTGTAAGCTCATACAAGCCCCTCAAACATGCTGCACCAATCACTCTTGATCAGTGGAATTTTGTTATGAATCTTGTGCCCAAAGATCTGCTTTGTACTTCTTAGATTGTGAACTTGACATAAAGCACTTCTTTTCAAAAATGACTAAAATGCTTTTTCCATTTTAAGACTAATCCTTCATGTAATGACCAAATGAACAAAATAACATCTTGGCACAATGGTTTAGCATTGAATTATTGAGTGTTAATGGGATTAGAGGCCTGTAACCTAGCTTGTGCAAGCTGAGTTTGAAAATGCAAAGTGTTATGTACATGAATTTGGCCATGAACAAAGTGACTTTTGCCCATCTTGACAAATTCGAATCTCCCTAACCACAAGGGTGTTTGATGAGTTCTTGGATAATTTGGAAAGCTTGGAATGTGTACTACAATCCATCTTTGTAATGCAAGTTGAAATTCCAAGTGGAAGCATGTGAAAAGTGGCTATGAAGTTGGGCAAAAATCCTGCCTAAAATAAGTCAAAAAAATTTCTAAGTTAAGAATGTTTTGCACCCTTATTCCAAAAATCATAACTTGAGCTACAAGCTTCTTTTGAGGAAACTTTGTGAATCAAAGTTGTTTATTTTGAAATGGACTATAACTTTCATGTTTTGAGTTTTGTTTGAATCCAAATGTATCTTGATGAAAAGATGGGACAAAGTTAGGAAAAAATTAGGAAATTTCATAACTTAGAAAATTTCTAAGTTATGAAATTTCTTCATTTCAAACCCTAATTTGTAATTTTTTATTTCTTGATGAACAAGTTTCATAATTTGACATGTCTTGATGAAAAATGAATCTTGACACTTGATTTTGACCAAAAAGTCAAAGTTTGACTTTTCAGTGTACAGTCAAATTTTGATCAGTTGACTGGAAAATTCATCTGTCAATCTTGTGCATTTGGGATCTTTTGAACTTGTTGAATGTGTCAAGACCATGTAATTGAGTCCTTGAGTCCATATGTGAGCTTGTTTTGCCATTGGCTAGGTCAAACAGTCAAAAATTGCCTTTGTGCAGTCAAAACCCTAAAAATGACCATTTTGCCCTTTTGGTGATCTGATCAAATTTCTTGTGGATTTGTGATCCAAACTTGATCAAATGGTCCATATGAGTTCATAATGTTGATGTGGGTCAAAAATCATGAGGTTTGACTGTCAATTGACCACAGTTGACTTTTCCCCCAATACAACTGATTTCTAGGTCAACTGTCCAATTGACTGGGCAAAGATTGGAATCAAGGCTTGCAACTTGGTATGGATAAACTTGTGAGTCCAACATGAAGCATGAAAGTCACTTTGGGCCTTTTAGGTCAAAACATCTTTGTGCAAACTCAAACCCTAATTTGGGTCAACAGTGCAAGGGGGAGTTTTGAGCAGAGCAAATCCTAACTTGTTCTTGAACTCCAAGGGTCTTGTGATGAGAAAATGTTGAGGAAATGGGAGGGCAAATTTTGGGGTACAACAAAGTCCAACTGCAAGCTTCCAAAGTGAAAATGGCAAATGCTGAAATAGGGGTTACAAAACCTGGGTGATGGCTTGGATTGATTAGTTAGCAAGTGTTTAAGATGTTTGAAGTGATTAAACACAAAATGCACGAGCTAAATGAGAGTTGGATGCGCTTTTGCAGAAAACTGTATGCTTGGGCAGAATTTTGGTGTTTTTGAGTTTGAGAGAGTTTTAGATGCAAGCCAAGTGTGTTATGCCTTGTAACATGTTTGTATATTTGTATAGATGTGATACAAAGTCAGCTCTTCACTAGCTGTGCAAGCCTTGGACCTTTTTGCAACTTTTCTTGCATTTGAAGTAAAGTGAAGTGACCAATCCCACATGCTTGTACTAGTTGGCTTTAGGGATGATAAGAGTTGGTACACATTGATTGAGAGTTGTAGAGTTTGTATGCATCAAGGGGACAGGTTCAATGCTCATGATTGACAAAGTTGCAAAAGTTCATCTTTATGAAAATGGCATTGTGAACTTTTTGCCCAAAATGGAAATGCCTCTTGTGTAAAGCTTCAAAAGAAAATATAAAGGCTTTAGCTTCTGAGTATGCATTTAATTATAGATTGTATAGCAAGCTTAGGACATGTAAAGCAAGATATAACCAGCATAGATTAGATTTGCAACTTGATGCTATGTGAAAATGGCTCGATCAAAAGTGAGAAAATGCCAACTTCCCTTCTTTGATTCTCCCTACTCAAAAATGATCTTGTAGAGTTCTTGGACATTTTGGAAAGCTTGAAATGTGATCTATAATCCATATTTGAAATTTAATTTGAGATACCTCTTGTAACTAGGTGAAAAATGTCCATGAAGTTGGGTCCAAAACCTGCCTAAATTAGGGCAAAATTTCACTAAGTTAAGAAGTTCATGGACCGATATTCACAAATTCATAACTTGAGATCCAAGCATCTTTTGGGAAAAGTTTTTGAAGCAAAGTTGTAGATTTCATGGAGTAATACAACTTTCATGTTGGGAACTTTTCTTGAATCAAAATGCATCATGGTGAAAAAGTGGTGAAAAGTTGAGAAAAAATAAGAAAAATTTTATACTTAGAAAAATTCTAAGTTATGAAAATTTTCAAATTAAAACCCTAATTTTCAAATTTGGTTTTCTTGGTGAACAAATTTCATATTTTGACATATCTTGATGAATTATGACCCTTGGAACTTGATTTTGACCAAAAAGTCAAAGTATGACTTTTCAGTGTACAGTTGACTTTTGATCAGTTGACTGCAAAATTCATCTGTCAATCCAATGAACTTGAGATCTTTTGAACCATGTAATTAGGTCAAGATGATGCCATTGAATCCTTGAAATCATGCTTGAACTCAATTGGTCATTGGCTAGGTTAAAAATCAGAAATTGCCCTTTCTCAATCAAAAACCCTAATTTTGACCATTTTGCCCTTTTGATGATTTGATCAAATTTCTTGAGGAGTTGTGATCCAAACTTGATCAAATGGTACATATGAGTCTATAATGTTGATGTGGATCAAAAATTATGAAGTTTGACTGTAAATTGGCCATGGTTGACCTTTTTCCCCAATACAGCTGATTTTTAGGTCAATTGTCTAATTGACTGATCAAAAATGTGATTCAAGGCTTGAAACTTAACATGAGCAATCTTAGGGGTACAAAATGATGTATGAAAGTCACATGAAGCATTGATAGTCCATAAATCCTTATGCAAACTCAAACCCTAATTTTAGGTTATCAGTGCAAGATGAGGTGTCTTGAGCTGACCAAACCCTAATCTTGTCTTGAGTCCAAGAAGTCTTGTGAGAAAAGTCTTGATAAATGGGAGGGAAAATTTTGGGGTACAACACAACCAAATCGAATTTGTACGAATATTGGAATAAAAAAATACAATATTTAAATATGCAATATTATGTACATGCAAGAAAAAGATTTTGTTTTGTTTTTTATGTAAAAAATTTTTTGAACTAAACCTAATAAATTAAGAAAAAAAAAGGAAATTATATCTTTAAAAAAAAGGTTAACCCTAATTTCTAGTTTGAAAGAAAATAAAGTTCTTATGTATTATTTTTATGTATTTTTTGTATTAAAAATAATGAATAATATTTTATGAAAATATTTAGTTTTTATATATGCCAAAATAAATATTTACAAGTATGGAATGAAAAGGAAATAAAACAAATTAAACTAAACCTATTTTATTTATGTTTACAAGTTTATTTAAGAAACATAATTAATATATATATATATATATATACATATATATATATATATATATATATATATATATATATATATATATATATATATATATATATATATATATATATATATATATATATATATATATATATATATATATATATATATATATATATATATATATATATATATATATATATATATATATATATATATATATATATATATATATATATATATATATATTTTAATAAAAATATTTTTTATGTAAAAATAAAATAACATAAACAAAATACAATATTTATCAAGTTTTATATTTTTCATGATTTGATGTATTCAAGAAAATATTTAATAAAACAACCAAAAAAAACAAATAAACAAAATAGTTGGGCCAGGGGTGCTGTAAGGAGACAGGGAGTAGTATGTTAGCAAAAACACTAAGGCCCAAAGAAACAAGCCCATCATGCAAAACAGCAAAAAATGAAAATAGAAAAATATGAAGAAAAAAAACAAAAGGTAGCGCCAAGGTTCGAACCCATGACCTGGGCCTTACCAGCGCGCTACCTTGCCACTGGGGTGGCTATGCATCCGTTGATTTACGTGAAACAAGAAAAGCATAACATGAAACGCTTCCATGGCCCTGTACTTCGTCTTCTTCCTCTAGCCAGCCAGAAGCTCTGTAACTTTCTCATTTCTCCATGAAAATGAGAACTTCCAACATGAAAATGGTAGTACTCGTTCCCATAATTTCAACCATGTAAATCATGTAAGCTAACAATCAAAGATCAAAATGAATTTTAAAAGCCCTAAATTTAAACCTAATTTTACAGGAATTTGAACTTCAAAAATCTCTCAACTCAGGCCAAATAAATGCAAGTTATGGATATGTACAGCTTTGTAGCAATGATGTCTACATTGTTTATTCATAAATCATGGTCAATGGATGCCTGTATGAAGAGATAGAAGTTGAGATTCTTACCTCTTTCAGCTGAGATCGTGAATGGAGTTTGAGTGAGATTTAGGAGGGCCTGAAGGTTACTTTAGCTTGCTTGAACTTCCCTAAGTGTGTTCCAACCCTTATCTTGCTTTGAAAGTGTCTGAAACTCTCTATCCAAGTCAACATGCAAGCTTGGTAAAAAAAATGGCAGATGAAGGAGAATGAGTTACAGTGCAAGGATGATGGTCTGGATCACTTAGATATCAAGTAGGTAAAGTATTTGGATGATTGAAACTTGAAATGCACGAGCCAATTTGTGGATTGCTAAGCTTATGCACAAACTGCAAGTTTTGACAGTTTTTTGGTGATATGGAGTTTTTGAGTTCTTTAGGACTCTTGCAATCGTGTTTCTAGTTGTAATGTGTTTGTATATTAGTATGGAAAAGGTTTCAAGTCAGCTTCTCAATAGATTTTTCAGTTCTATACTTTTTGCAAACTTTCTTGCTTTTGAAGCAAAGTGAAGGGATAAGTCTTTACATGCTTGTACTGGCTTGCTTGGGGTTGGTATATGCTCTATACAAGTTTCCTTAGGCCTGGAGGATTTGTGTGTGCAGAGAAGACAGGTTCAATGCTCAAGAATTGGAAAGTTGCAAAAGTGAACCTTTTCCAAAATGACAATGGCAACTTTGTGTCATTTATGGAATTACAACTTGGATAAAGACATTAAGGCTTGGATTAAAGCTTTGTCAACTGAGTAAGCATTAAATTATGGAGTAAGAAACAAGTTTGGGACCTGTAAAGCATGGATTAGGCAGCATAGGTACGGATTTGAAATTTGTTCTTCATGAAATGGCTTGAATTCAAAGTGAGAAATTGCCAACTTCATCTCTTCGATTCTCCATACTCAAAAATAATCTCAAGGAGTTCTTGGACATTTTGGAAATATTGCAATGTGCTCTATAACCCATAATTGAAATTAATTTCAAGATTCCCCTTGGAACTAGGTGAAAAATTGCCATGAAGTTGGGTCAAAAACCTGCCTAAATTAGGGCAAAATTTCACCAAGTTATTTTAGTTCATGGGCATATGTTCATAAAATTATATCTTGAGATCCAAGCATCTTTAGGGAAAATGTGTGAAGCAAAGTTTTATATTTCATGGAGATCTACAACTTTCATGTTGGGAACTTTCTTTTAATCACCTTGTATCATGGTGGAAAATTAGCCTAAAGTTGAGAAAAAATAAGAAATTTTCTATACTTAGAAAAATTTCTAAGTTAAGAAAAATTCAAATTTTAAAATCAAATCTTCAATCTTTGATTCCTTGATGAACAAGTTTCACATTTTGACATGTTTTGATGAATTATGATCCTTGGCACTTGATTTTGACCGAAAAGTCAAAGTTTGACTTTTCAGTATACAGTTGATTTTGATCAGTTTACTGCAAATTTCATCTGTCTATCCAATGGATTTGCAATATTTTGAACCATGTAATTAGGTCAAGATGATAAAAATTAACCCTTGAAATCATGCTTCAAATAAATTGGTCATTTGCTAGGTCAAAAATCAGAAATTGCCCTTCCTCAGTCAAAACCCTAATTTTGACCATTTTGCCCTTTTGATGATTTGATCAAATTTCTTGAGGAATTGCAATCCAAACTTGATCAAATGATACATATGAGTCTAACATGTTGATGTTGATCAAAAAAATGAAGTTTGACTGTAAATTGGCCATGGTTGACTTTTTCCCCGATACAATTGATTTTTAGGTCAACTGTCCAATTGACTGATAAAAAATGTGGTTCAAGGCTTGAAACTTGTCATGAGTAACCTTAGGGGTTCATAATGATGTTTTAAAGTCATATGAAGCATCGATAGTCCAAGAATCCTTGTGCAAACTCAAACCCTAATTTTGGGTTAACAGTGTAAGATGAGATGTCTTGAGCTGACCAACCCTAATCCAGTCTTGAGTCAAAGAAATATTGTGAGGAAATTCTTGATAAGTGAGAGGGAAAATTTTGGGGTACAACACCTACGTACCATCTTCCGTAAAATAGAGGATTAGGTTACTCGTAGTTCACCTTTAAAAAATTTAAAACACAAGTGTGTTGGTTAATTTTAAGAGACGAAACATCATTGTTATATCCGAGTGGGAAACACACTTACTACCCACGATTATGAGAAAGGAGAATTTGCATCATCTCAAAGTGGAGGATATAGCTTGAATTTTAAAATCAACAAAGCCTCACTCGCCACCCAAGTGGAAAATATCTCACTTCACTATATATCATTGAAGTATAGTAGCTCACGTCACTACAAGGATTGACAAGAGTCTAATATTTTGAGAAAATTTTAAAGTAAAAAGTCAAAGTGGCAAAAATGGTTTGAATGAGATTGATTGACTTTTAGTGTTCTCACAAAAAATATCAAAGTATGATTAAGTTGGTTAAAGTTTGATTAAGAAAATATTTTTTGAAAATGCATGGACCTAGTCCAAGTTTATTGTGAAAGCGGTTCAAGTTAGAAAACCAGAAGAATTTTAAAAAGGAGGGAGAAGATTTTTGAAATTAAAGAAGATGGGAGGATATGAAGGGACTATCCTAAAGCATAAGGTAAAAGTTAGGGAAAAGAACCTTCTAACCAAAAAGAAGCCAACACTTAACATAAAGAGTCAATGTAGAATTTTCATCCTTTGGATTTAAACCAAGAAAGCAAAGATACTAAACATCTTAAGAGTACCAAGCTTCAAATGAATTAGGTCTTCTAAAAAAATTGGCCAAAGTAACGACTGTATACAGAGGAATTTCCAATCACAGACAAAGCACATAATCATAATAACCTGCATACAAAGAAAATAAACCCAATGTCTTGGGGTAAAACTCAAGAACTCCAGACAAAATAACAACAGAGTCACAAGGTCCCAAAGAGTATTAAGGCTTCTAATCCTAAGTCCAAGAGGTTCATAACTCCATAATACCAAGGATAGTAACCAAATAGTCCAAGTAACCTTAAAGTTTTTTATTGTTCAAGTTGGTTATTAAGTGTCTTAAAAAATAAAATGAAAGCTCAAGTGAGAAAAATAAAAATGACATAAAGATAAATGCTCAAGTGAGCAAAGACAAAAATAGCATGAAATGTAAATGCTAAAGTAAATGGTGCATAAAAGTAAAGGCGTAAAATAAAGACATAAAGTAAAAGCATAAAGTAAAATTCAATTGTTAGTGAATTATAAGTTAGAGGTTAGTTGAATGACCATCTTGAAACTTGCATTTAAAAGTTCATTAAAAGATTGATAAATCAAAGCTTCTCAACAACAAGTTTCATTTGCTTTTTGCCAAGTATATCATTTATTTCAAGTTCTCGAGGCGACAACATATGATCAACGATGTTTAAATGATTCACTTAGATCAAAGTTTATGATGGTTCATTAGAGGATTGATAAGACCAAAGCCTCCTACCAATGAACCTCAAGGTTATTGGATCAAAGGTTTCAAATTAAACATACTTGGGCTTTCAAACATAGGTTTGGGCCATGAATGATTATTTCTCAAATCGGGAGAAATTTAGCGCTATGTTAAGTAATCGTAAGTGGACTTATGTAGAAGTCACACCTATCCTGAGGCCGGTCAATAGCAATTTATGTACCATATGCTTAAAGAAATTATATGTAGATTATTCTCCAACAATATGTAGCACAAGTAGGAAAGGGATAAGATGAAGAGGGAATGGATGTATTAAATCAAATTAGGGTTTCAAATATCATCAATACCATTCATCTCCATTTTGGTGGATTTGGTTTTTCAATCTATCAACACCCAAGATCCAATGAGGTTGAGGAATTTGTCCCAAAATAACATCCAAATCAGGTCCAAACAAAAATAATAAAATAATATTGAATAAAACAATATTCAAATGGTTAATAAAAGAGAAATAATTAGTAAAATACACAAAATATATTAAAATACCAAATAAAAATCTCAAAAAAAGTCAGAAGTCAAACATGAGTTAATAAGTGTTGACAATTTTTTTTGGAATTTTTTAAAGTCAGAAACTATTTTTAAGATTTAAAGAAACATGCAAAATAAACCAAAAATTGTAAAAAATAATAAAATCAGAAATAAAAATAAAATGAGGTCACCAATATTTGTCAATAAGTCATTGGATCCTTCAATGAATTTTCCAGAATTTAAAAATCAAGGAAAGTATTTTTAATAAATTAAAACAAGTTAATAAAGTGAAAAATTATAAAAAATAGAAAATCACAAAATAAAATTCTGAAAAAGTAAAAATCAGAAAGAGAAAAATCCAAAGTATTTTTAAGAATTTTTTCAGAATTTTAGAAGTTGAATGAATTTTTTATAAATTTTTGAAGTTTAAAACAATTAAAATATAAAATCAAAAAATAAAAATAAAACCAAAATAATGTAGATCACTGGATCAATGTCAAAACGTGTTAATAATCAAATATAAGGGATCTGGTGCGTTGTGCATATCATAGACATTAGTGAATAAAGCACTGGATCATTAATTAAAAAATAGATTTGAAAAAACAAGTGGCACATTGCCATTGGTTGAGAGATGACACATTGGTCATCTTCAATCTCCAGCCACGCGAATTGCATGTCTCACAAATTGTAAAACCAGGAGCTCAGACCGGTGTCACTCGCTTTGTCTCTTCAAGAAAATTTCAATGGTACCCTCACAAAAAATTTATATAAACTGTAGCTCAGTCGATTTAAAGAAAACCAACAGAAAAAAGTTAAATAGGGATTTGAAAATTCATGATCAAAGCTCACTTCCAGTTAAAAACAAATGATGCGATGAGTATCAGAGTGATGAGAGCTTCATTATAGTAACACATTTTGAGAGAATTGATGGAGGAATCTACCTGTTGAAGTTCAAATTCAGAGCTCTGAAACTTGACTTGGCTAGCATGATTTAAGACACTTCAAGGCTTGGTTCTTCCTCTGATAGCTTCAGTGAAGTTCAAGGATGAAGAATTAGCAAAGAAAATAGATTGACAAAGGCTATATGACCAAATTCGAAGTTACGAAATTATGAGTTATAGAGAGAGTTTAGCAGGGTGATTTTGGTTATCCAAGCTTTCGAAAATGAGTGGAATGGGGTCTCTATTTATAGGAGAAGTGAATGTAATGATAAGAGAGGATGAATGATAAGCAATCAAGTGAAATCATGCACACTCTGATCATGACAAAAGTGTGACTTACAAGTTGTCAAAACTCAATCATTTCTTGTATTTTAATCCTTAAGTTGGCCTTAGCAACTTTGTTAAACATGTGTAAGTGGAAAACACGCACAAAAATGGTGTTTAGAAGCCACATTATGAAAATCAAAATCTAATTGTTTTGACAAAATCAGTTTCAAGGTGCCAACTTTAAATCCATGGTGCACATAGCTCGATGGGCTTTATGATCTCATTCTTTTTGCAATTGAAAGATTTCACCACAAACTTTACAATGTGACAAGAAAGGTAGATTTTGGATGCTTGGGTAAAAAGTTATGACCAATTGAAATCATGAAAAACACATTGAATTGTGGACTTAGAAAAATTCTAAGTTTTGAGTTCAAAAGTGACTAATAATCTCTTGCCTTCAAACATGGCCTTCCACTCAAAATTATGTTTTGGCAAATGAAGATGGCATGAATTATAATTATTAAAGAGCATTTTGAAACTTGAATCATCAAAAAACTCCAAAAATTGAGAGAGTTATGACCTTGTGAAATTGATGGAAATCCATGAAGTGACCTATAATATTTTGAACTCTTAAGGCTTCTTCTAAGCATTTTCAAGCTTTGAACATAAAAGGAGAGTTGAAGCTCACACTCTTAAGATCATTATGGAAAATAATGGGCTCAAGAAGATAAAAATTGACCAAGTTATGATTATTTGAAGTTAAACCCTAAAATTCAAAGACCTTTCAAGGAGACTTGTAATCTTTCTCAATCATTAATGATCTTCCATTCAAAATTAGCCTTAGATTTATGAAGAGAGATTGTTAAGGACCCTTTAAATAGAATCATAAATTTGAATTCACTCAAAAATCTCAAAAAAAATGATTAAGATATGGTCCTTGGAAGTCAACAAACCCTAGCTCAGAGAGTGCCAAAAATGACTTGAAACCCCTTTCAACTTTTGATGATTTTATTTGCACAATTGGATCTTGTCATGTGAGGAGAGGTTGTTTTTGATGATTATAAGAATCCATAGAAAAAAGAACCAACTTAAAATGTTGAAAATTAAGGGAGTTATGCACTTGTAATCACTGGATCAAACATTTGCTCAATTAGGTTAAACCTGTTGAACCAAACTTTGAATATTTTGATCTTTCTTGACAAAAAAAAGCATGATGAATCATAATAGGTATTGAAATGATATTGTATTGAAGCACACCCAAAAAATGGAGCTTAAGTCTCAATGAAGCTTGTTGAATAAGGCATGGAAATAAACATATGAACCTATCTCTTTGATGAATGTCAACACCAACCTTGAGGAAAGTTTGACCTAAATAAGGTGAGGGAATTCTTTAAACCACAAATATTTGACATCATGGACATAGCCTTGAAACTTGAGCTCTTTCAATCCATTGAAGAGTCATTTTATTGAGAACCAACCCTCAACCCTAGGTTAGATGGTGAGATGAATGCAATTGTATCACCCCGTACAATATGAAGATTTAAAGAAACATATATACATATTTTGATGTTAGTTCAAAGAACACATGTACAAGATACACATTTTAAGGTGCTTGGTAACCCCTCAAGAGAAAACTTAAAGATATGATGAAGATATGGAGAACCAACCCTAATGTGTGATCTTGTTGTATTGATAAAAGTGAGATGATGAGAAATCTTAGGGGCAAAAATTGGGGTATAACAGACACCTATTCAAAATATTAACTGCAGTCGAAACAACTTCTCCCCATAAAGACTTTGGAAAATTCTTTTGCTTCAGCATGCATCTTGCCATATCTAATATGGTTCTGTTTCTTCTTTTGGCAATTCCATTATGTTGAGGTATATAAGGAGCAGTTACCTCATGATCAACACCATGTTCTACATGGAAATATTCAAATATCTTGGATGTGTATTCACCACCTCCATCTATTAGCAGAACTTTGATCTTCTTCTCACTCTGGTTTTCGACAAGTATCTTAAATCTCTTAAATATTTTGAATACTTCGTCCTTTCGTTTGATCACACAGATCCACAGATTTCGACTAAAATCATCAACAAACGAAATAAAATATCTGTTTCTGCCAATTGTATGTTCTTCAAATGGACCACATACATCTGAACATACCACTTCAAGTATGTAAGATGATCTCATTGGCATAGTAGAAACAAAAGAATTTCTGGATTGCTTTCCTACTAAACAACCTTCACAAAGTTTTTCAGGCATCTCAAGACTTGGAATTCCAATAAACATATCTTGAGTAATCAATAGATTGAGTGATCAAAAATTCAAATGTCCAAACCTTAAATTCCACAACCAACTATCCTTGTGGTCAACAATAATTTTCAAACATTGAACTTCAGTCAAACAGATCATAGTCTTAAATGTCCTATTCTTCGACAACAGAGATTTTAAGACCAAATTGTTCTTGGTGTCGAACTGTTGGTGTAAGCCCTAGAGGCGAATACTTTTGGTACTTGTATCGAATTATTTATTAATAATAAAAGGCATTTCTTTATTATGTTTTCTTTACAAAATAATAAAGTCCCTAGAATGGTTTATTTGTTTAATGAAATGTTAAGTGTGACTTAATCATGAGATCCCATTAAACATAAGACAATATTCTTAAAGTATCTGTAGTCAAGCTTTAATGTGAAGTGGGATAACATTAAAGCATTAAGATTATTATGAAGATAGATTGATGATCACATCTCATGGATCATAGATAAGGAGTTATCAAGTCTTGACATAGGTATGAATATTAGGAGTAATATTTATACTGGATTGACCCGCTATGAGAATACTACATAGAATGTTATGCAAAGTGTCATAAGTTATTCTCATGATGATAATGGTGTATACCACCCCTTCGACCTGAAACCACTATGGACCCTAGATGTAGAGTCAAGTACTTTATTGTTGATCAAACGTCATTCGTAACTGGATGACTATAAAGACGGTTGATGGGTACTTCACAAAGCATGCTAAGGGACATGAGTGACCTAGATGGAATTTGCTCATCCTGCATAACAGGATAAATGTCTAAGGGCCCAATATTGAACTGGACAAGGGTGACACAGTGTATGCCTTGTGTTCAATATAGACATGAGGGCAAAAGGGTAAATTGTACAACACAAATATTATCACGGAAAAGGTTTGGTCAGATTACATGACATTTTCGTGACTTGGGTAACAGTGATGTGTTGCTAGATACCGCTCACTGTTTATTATATTAAATGTGTGATTTAATATAATTGCCAACGTCGCGAAAACCTACAGGATCACACATATAAGGACAGGTTGATGAGAGATAGAATAAATAAGGAACACCGTAAGGTACGGTGCACTTAAGTGTAATACGAAAAGTGGTAAGGTACCACGTGGATAAGTGATATATGGTACATCATAAGGTATGATGTCCATAAGCTTAATTGGGCTTTTAGCTTATAGCCTTAATTGGGATTTTAGTTTGTAGCCCACACGAGTGATTCTATAAATAGATCCCTTGTGATGAAGCAATTTCACTTGATGAAATTTCGTTTTTGATTCTCTCTCTCACTCAAAGTTTCCATTCGTGATCAGCTAGTACTGTGACCGGAAGCGATCTGTTCGTGTGGACTGAGTAGAGGCGTTGTTCTTCATCAACGCTCGTGATCACAACATCAAAGGTATGAATCGCCACAAGAGGTAAATATTTCTATCACTGGCCATGCTCATTCGTAAGGATCGCTAAAGGAAAATTTTAAATTCCGCTGCGCTTTTGATCGCAATTTTCCTTCACGAACAATTTCAAAACTCCATCTTTCATGACAACTGAGAAACCTTTTTCGACTAGTTGTCTAACACTTAGCAAGTTGCACTTTATTCCAGGTACATAAAGCAAATCTTTGATCATAGCTTTCTCTCCATTACTCATTTGAAAGACTATATTTCCAATACCTTCTGCTTGCAATGAACTATTATCAGCAAGTTTTACCTTTCTCTTCTTTGACTCGTCAAAATCTGTCAACCAATCCTTTCGACCAGTCATGTGGTTCGAGCAGCCTGAGTTGAGAATCCAGATTTTGGATTCGACATGGTTATCTGCAACCGTAGCCATAACCACCATACCACCTTCAGAATCATCTGAATCTCAGTTGTAAGGTTCGCTCATTCGTCCTTGCTTGTCGATCCCTTGTCTTTTCTGTACCAACAATTCTTAGCTACGTGGCCCCACTTTTCACAGTTATAACACTGCACACCTTTTTTATCTTCTTTTCCCTTTCGATAGTTTCCTCCACCTCCTTTCAAGGATTCAGAAGCTCCATCTTAGATCTGATGTTTGTAAGGTTTCGACCAAGACTTCTTACCCTGAGTCTTGTCGAACTTGCCTTTGAATTTGTTGGAACCACCATCCTTTTTCTATGACTGAGCTTACAGATCGTGTATCGAGTCTTGTACTTATTTCCTTTCAACAATGCTCATCTCATGCACCTCCAACGAACCAACCAAATCTTCCACTTTAGTGGTTTCAAGATTGTTGGATTCTTGAATAGATACAATAACATGATCAAAGTGAGAGATTAACGTTCCCATTACTTTCTCAATTATCATCTTATCAGTTATGGTTTCACCACAACCATTCATGAGATGGACAAGTTTTTGAACCTTCCACACATATTCTGCAACTTTTTCATCTTCTCCCATCAACAACAACTCATATTATCGATGCAAGGTTTGTAACTTGACAACCTTGACTTTCTCACCTCCTTTGTAATACTTCACCAAAATATCCCATGCCTCCTTCGCCGTTTCAGCATGAGAGATTTTGTCGAAATTAGCAGCATTGATCGCCGTCTGATGTAATAAGTAGCCTTGCAATCTTTCTTCTTGACTTTGTTGTGGGCTTTTTTCTGTTTGTCGGTTGCATTTGCAACCAACGCAGGAACACCGTCGGTAACCACTTCTAGGGTTTCATGGAAGTCAAGCAAGGATTGCATCTATTTTTCCATCGGATCCAATTCTTGCCGTCAAGCATTGGAAGAGAATTCAAAATGCCCTTATCACTAGCCATCTTTGCAACGGTTGATTCACTTGTCCTAAAAACACGATCTCTGACGTGAAATTATTGAAAACTCGATCAAGAACAATAACTGGAAACTTTGATACAAATTTGTTAGTGCGTGAGGCACTTTTAGTGAGGAGAGAAAGAGAAAATAATAAAGAAAATAAGGATTTATATTATTGAATTGTACAAATAATGATATAGACTGAGACTATTTATATACAACCCTAATTAGGATTAAATCTACACAATTTAAATTATATTTAAATATTAAATCTAATCAAATCTAATCTAATACAATATTTTAACAAATTTAATTTAATATTTCAACCGATTTCACTATTCTACTTTTTCTTTTATAAAGCTCCCAAAATTGTGATCCAAGATATCATTAAAATTCATTGGGCTTTTCTTTGGAAAGGTGAGGAGAATAAGAGAATAACTAATTGGGTTTCTTGGTCAGCAGTTTGTAAGCTTAAGATAAATGAAAGCTTAGGCATAAAGTTCTTCGGATTCTTTAATGTGGTACTTTTGAGTAAATGGGCCTAGAAAATTCTTCACAATCGTAACCCTATTTGGGCTTCCATCTTTTCCTTCAAGTACGGTGACATAAAAGGGCTGCTTCTTGATCCCTTCCATTTAGTTAGTAATGAAAAACCTCTTTATACTGGAGAGACCTTGGGGATGTTGTGGTATTGTGGGGTCAAAACGAAAAATGATTTGCCAACAGTGTGTCCTGCAAATTAAGAGCCAGTTTAAATTGACTTTTGGAGGCACAGTTGGCTTGTCCTGCAAAATGGTTTTTTTTTAAAAGTTAAAGTAATGATTAAATGAACCATAACCTCATCTACGTTTCCAACACAGCTTGAAGGAAATTTCGTAGACTTCGTGACATGACATTCTATACTATTTCATTCGTCTCATTATATTTAAATATTTTGTATATATTAAAAAAAAAAAAATAGAACAAAAAGTTGTGTATTATGAATTATTGCAAAAGAAAAAATTAAAATTGTATTAAAAATAAAAAATGATAGTTTTTTAGAATAAATAATTTTATAAATATGAAAATTATTATAGGATAGAAAAAGTAGGTAGACTGTAAAGCAATAAACAACTTGTTATCATTTAGTTTAATATACACGCATAAAAAAAGTTCAAATATACCTGTCACAAAAAAATAAAAATTTTAATAAACAATATACAAAGTAGACAAGCAGAAAAGTAAAATGAACTTTCCACAATATACGTAAAGGTGACACGTTATTTTATTAAAAAATGGTGACACGTTTAAAATTTGTACTACTTTGACACTATCTTCCACCATTAAACTTTTATAATTGAATAATGTATTGGTAGTTATTTTTTGAGACAGTTGAATAATGTAGTTATTCACCAACAAATTTTTTATCAAATTTTTTATTTTAATTTTACTTATTTAAATGTGAGAAACTCTTGTAAGTTGTCTAAAACAAGTATGAAAGGTCATTCATTATGTATTTCAATGTTTGACTAGATTAAGAGTATTATTCTTAACTAATCACACGTAATTAATTAAGAATTTATATTTAATTGATACACGGCAAGAAGGTTTAATGGAATTGAATGGGGTGGCAAACTGAATTATATTCATTTTAAAATTTTGGTTTTCTCTCAAAAAAAGATGGAGTAGATCCTTAAATATTGCAATTTTTAAGACTTAAAAATTATTAAAAACATCATATAAATATTTGCGCAGGTTGGAAATTCACCAAAATCTATGATGAATTTCTACCACAATGACAATTTAATTATGAGACAAACAAAGAAAAGAAAACAAGACAAATAATTTCTGCAGAGTTTCTCTCTGCTCACAAACTGTGAAAACTTTATTATTCACTTTGCAACTGCAAAATACTGTGAATGACTTGCTTTCAAAAATAGGGGTTACTCCCTCTATTTATAATTGAGCTTACACCCTAAGCCCAAAGCTCAAAATATCCATTTTGTTACTAAATCAAATCAAATATATTCTAGACTTAAATCAAATCTATTTAACTCTAAAACAAATCAAATCTTTTCGACACATTGTTTCGACACACTGAATTACAATTTAACACACCACCTAATTCATTGTGTCTAAACTATCTATGTTCATCATGACTTTTAGCTTTCTCAATACTTCGACTTGCACTCTCTTTGTCATGATGTCTGCAATCTGATTCTTAGTTCTGCAGTGTTCCAAATTCATCTTCTCATCTGGTACCTGCTCTCGAAGATAATGGAACCTCATTTCGATGTGTTTACTTTGATCATGTGCTATTGGGTTCTTTGCCAGATTGATAGCTGACATGTTGTCGATCTTCGTGGTAATTACTCCATGATCTTTCCCTGTTATCTCTTCGACCAAGTTCACCATCCAAGTTGCTTGACATGCACAAAGAGAAGCAGCTATGTATTCTGCTTCGCATGATAATAATGTCACTACTGGTTCCTTTCTCGAATTCCAAGAAACTGGTGCACCACCTAGCATAAACACATATCCTGCTGTTGACTTTCGATCTTCAACATCACTACACCAACTCAAATCAGTGTGTGATATGGTGGGAGAACTGACTTGAAGGTTTTGCGTTTTATCGCAAATGTTGCGGTTAGCAAGAGTCGTCACCGACTTTTCTTTTATCCAAAATGAAAGGTGAAAAAGCACAGGAAAGACCTTTGAGATTATTTCTTGAGTTCGAGGGGTAGATTATGAAAAGGGAAGGTATTAACACTCTTTTCATCCATGGTTTTCCATGGGCTCTTAGTTACTTGCTAGATCACTTGCTTTCGTTTGAAATTGTGCTTTGTGTGGTTTTGAAAGTATTTTGTAAAAGAGACCATTGTTTAGGCAATCTTTGTAATGATTCTCGTTCGTAAGAATGTATACAAAGACGTTGATCTTTTTGAAAATGTTTTCAATGTTTGTAAGATTTTTGAAAATGTGTGTGTGTTTTTTTTTAAAATAGCAAGGATATTTGTTTTGAAATGGAGCAAGTAATTAGGAGCAATCTACCTACTCAAATGTCTTTCTTGTTCATTTTCTTTTCCTTTGATATTGTTGTCTTACCCTTGATTTGGTAAGCAACCCTATCTTTGGATGTAAACGGGACGGGCGTGGGTCATTGTATAACCATAATTAGCAATGTTGTAAAGTATCTTAGCATTTTTGAGGGACTAAGATCATTTTTGTAAGACAATTTTGAATAGCATCATCGAGGGACTATGATCTTGTATTTGTTTGTTTTTGCTAAGACACATTACATGCGTAATATGGCCATTTTTATATAAAGCAACCAAGTGGGATAACCCTAGGGAGTGTTTTGTGTGCAGGTGTGTCATTTTCATGCTTGATTTTGTCTTGAATTAGAGTTTTCTATTTGATTGGTTTTATCTTGCCATACAAACCCTAATTACTAGCATGTTATATAAAAGCGATAAATTGTGAAATTTTAAATGTCCTACGCTATTAAAACATTTGTGAGAGGGGGGTATACAATTTAAGAATGGGGATTGCAATAATATAAACCTAATTAGTCTATTATAACCAAATTGAATATGTACAAATATTGGAATAAATAATATACAAGATGAATTAAATATGAAAAGGTATGCAAATGCAAAGAAGATTTTTGTTTGGTTTTTTTTATGAAAAAAAAGTTTAACCTAAACTTAATAAATAAATCAAGATTAACTTAAATCAAATAAGAAAAGAAATTATTTTTTTTAGAAAAGATTTTTGAATAAACCCTAATTCTATTTGATTAAAAGAAAATAAATTTCTTTAAGAAAAGGTAAGTATTTTTATTTTTTGTCTTGAAAATAAAATATGGCATTATGAGATATTTTGGTCTCACTTATATTAAAATAAATATTTAATGGGTATAAAGAAAAAAATAAATATTAAACTAGTTCAAATTTAATTTACAAATTTAATTAATAAAAATGGATAATATATATAACTAAATAAAATGTTTTTTGTGAGAAAAATAAAATAAAATAAGTTAAAATATAAATCTATCATTTTTTATATTTTTTATGATTTTTAATATTAAGAAAAAAATATTTAATAAAATAGAAATGAAAATAAAATGAATAATAAAAATATATGGGTCAAGGGTGCTACAAGCAAACAGGAGGTAGCATATTAGCAAAAACAAAAAGGCCCAAGAATGAGAGGCCCAGCGCTGCCAGAAATAAATAAAAAATGAACAAAAGTGTGAAAAATGCAAAAGGCAGACGCTAAGGCTCGAACCCGTGACCTATAGCATTTTTGCGCGCTGCCTTACCATTGGAGTGTCTGTACATCCGTTTATAGAAACACAAACATAGATATATATATATATATATATATATATTAGAAAACGCCCCCTGAAGGCAACTTCATCTTCAACCTTGAGCCATGGCCGGACCACCTGTATCTCTCTCATTTCTCCATAAAAATGGAAAGTCCAAACATGAAAGTTATGGTGTTTCTTCCCACGAGTTCAACCATATAATTTATGTAAACTAACAGTCAAAGATCAAAGCTAATTTTACTTGCCCTAATTTGAAACCCAATTTTTACAAAAATTTCAAATAAAAAATTCTCTATGCACAGTTAATATAAATGAAAACTATGAGCATGGCTAGCTTTAGGGCAAGGATATCTACATTTTTCTTTCACAAATCAGGACCAAATGATGCTTGTATGAAGAGATAGAAGTTTGAATTTTTACCTCTTTCAGCTGAGATCGTGAATGGAGTTTGAGCAAGTTTTGAGAAGGCCTGAGGATCTGTTTAGCTTGCCTGGACCTCCCTAAGTGTATTCCAATCCTTACTTTGTCTTGAAAGTCCCTGAATCTCCCTACTCAACTCAACCTGCAAGCTTGATATTTGAAAATGGTGGATGGAGGATGAGGAGTTACAGTGAGGGAACATGGGTCTGGATCACTTAGATATGAAGTATATTAAGTGTTTAGGTGGTTAAAACTCAAAACGCACGAGTGGTTTTGGAGATGGCCGAGTAAGGTTCAAAACTGTCAAGCTATGGAAGATTTTCAATGGCAAAGTGTTTGGGAGTGTTTCTGAGTCTTAACCTTCATGTGTTAGGTTGAAATATACTTGTGTATAAGTATGGAAGAGGTTAGACATCAAGCTTTCTCAAGATTTCTGAGTTATAGCCTTTTGGCTCTATTACTTGCTTTTGAAGAAAAGTGAGGAGACAAGTCCCTAAGTGTTGTACAAGCATGGTCTGGTTTGGTAGAGGCTTCAGGCAAGTTGCTTTTAGTTTTGGCTTTGCTTGTGTGCAGAGAAAACAAGTGCAAGGCTCAAGAAGTGGAAAATTGCAAAAGTAATGCTTTATCAAAATAGAAATGACACCTTTGTGCCAAAAATGGAATTGTTCTTGTACAATGCATTCAATGCTTGGCTTAAAGCTTTCAACATCTGTGAAAACATTTAATTATGGAGTTAGAAACAAGTTTGAGGCCTGCAAAGCAAAGATTATGCAGCCTAGGCTTGGATTTAAATTTTTGTTCATCATGAAATGGCATGAAATGAAAGTGATAAATCACCAACTTCATCTCTTCGATTCTCCCTACTCAAAAATGACTTCAAGAATTTATTGGACATTTTAGAAAGATTGAAATGTTCTCTATAACTCATCTTTGAATTGCTTTTTAATATTCCCCTTGGAACTATGTGAAACATTGGCATGAAGTTAGGTCAAAAATCTGCCTAACTAGGGCAAAATTTCACTAAGTTATTTTAGTTCATGAGCATGTATTCATAAAATTATATCTTGAGATACAAGCATTTTTAGGAGAAATTGTGTAAAGAAAAGTTTTAGATTTCATGGAGATCTACAACTTTCGTGTTGGAAGTTTCCTTTAAATCATCTTGCATCATGGTAAAAATTTGGCTCAAAGTTGAGAAAAAATAAGAATTTTTCTATACTTAGAAAATTTTCTAAGTTAAAATTTTCAACTTTTCAAAACAAAAACTTAAACCCTTGATTTCTTGATGAACAAGTTTCTCATTTTGACATATTTTGATGAATTATGATCTTTGGCATTTGATTTTGACCAAAAAGTCAAAGTTTGACTTTGTAGTATACAATTGATTTTTGATCAGTTGAATGAAAAATTCATCTGTCAATCCAATGGATTTGTAATATTTTGAACCATGTTATTAGGTCAAGATGATGCAATTGAACTCTTGAAATCATGCTTCAAACCAATTGATCATTTGCTAAGTCAAAAATCAGAAATTGGCCCTTCTCAGTCAAAACCCTAATTTTGACCATTTTGTCCTTTTGATGATTTGATCAAATTTCTTGAGGAGTTGTGGTCCAAACTTGATCAAATGATACATATGAGTCTAATATGTTTATGTGGATAAAAAATTATGAACTTTAACTGTAAATTGGCCAAGGTTGACTTTTTCCCCAATACAATTGATTTTTAGGTCAACTGTTCAATTGACTGATCAAAAATGTGATTCAAGGCTTGAAACTTGACATGAGTAATCTTGGGGGTCCATAATGATCCATGAAAGTCATATAAAGCATTGATAGTCCAAAAATCCTTGTGCAAACTCAAAACCTAATTTTGGTCATCAGTGTAGGAGGAGGTATCTTGAGCTGGCCAAACCCTAATGCAGTCTTGAATCAAAGAGATCTTGTAAGGAAATTATTGATAAATGATAGGGAAAATTTTATGGTACAAAAGCTGGCCCTGTTCAATCTTCTTAAGCCTGAAGAGTTAGACTGGCGAGTTTTGCCATTCGTGACTCGAAGGTGGAAGATGATTGGACACTAGAGTGCCCAGAAATTTGCACTCGACGATGTGATGGTAGAGGGAATGGGGTTAAAGATGCCATTTGGAGAGGTGATAGAAATTTGTTGGAGACGGGCTTGTATATGCCATCCAAGAGTGATTGTTGAATTGTAATTTGTAAGCTGGAAGAATTAGTATCAGAATGGCGTCCGTGTCTGGAGCATATCTGAACTATATCTGAAAGCTGATTTTGAATGACTATCAGAATGGTGTCCGTGTCTGGAGCATATTTGAATTGTATCTGAATTTGAAATATGAATGAGTATCAGGATGGTGTCCGTGTCTGGAGTGTATATGTATTGTATCTGAATTTGAAATCTGAATGAGTATCAAAATGGCATTCGTGTCTGGAGCGCATCTGAACTGTATCTGAATTTGAAATCTGAATGAGTATCAGAATGGCATCCGTGTCTAGAGTGTATTTGTACTGTATCTGAATTTGAAATCTGAATGAGTATCAGAATGGCATCAGTGTCTGGAGCGTATTTGTATTGTATCTGAATTTGAAATCTGAATGAGTATCAGAATGGCATCCGTATCTGGAGCGTATCTGAACTGTATCGAGTTTTGAATATTGTTAATGGTAGCTGTTAACCTTATCCTGAAAAGGGTAAAATGTTAGCTAAAATGAAAAGTCATGTTGCATGAAATGTATGATGTGATGCATTTGCTTTATCAATTTTTATGATATAAGGATGCAATGTATGCGTATGTGAGCTAATTTGTTGTATTGTAGTTGGATTGGGAAAATAAATCCCTGACTGCTGTTGAGGATATGTAAGTCTTCATGCTTTGAATTTGAAGTGTTGATGAATTTCCGTTTTGAAAAATAAACTCTGTTGTAAGGGAAATGTCATGTGCTGCTCGTAAAATCTTATTGGGGAATCCTGAGAAATTTGACGAATTCTACCGGGGATCAATAATTTGAAACTTTGTTCCGCTGGGGATTTAAATGAAGTACTGCAGGGGATTACTTATGGGGTAGCCTAGAGGTACTTCCCTATCCTTTCAACCTATCAGTAATTGCCTCTTTTTATTTCGTTTATTTGTAAACAGTAATTATTTTCAAATGCATATGCTCAAAAATGAATCATTGGACGTTTTTGTAAACAAAACAAGCGTAAAGAAAAGACAAATACTTTTTGCATTTTCAAAGAGATATCTTTGTATTGAATTTGAGTAAGTATTTTTTGTACAAGGAGACAAACATTCTAGTAAGAAAATGCTGTCGTAAAAAAATGAAAATTTTGATACAAAGAAAAGATAGCTATGTGTACAAAAATCCCATGGGGTTTCCATTCTGCTATAGCCTTCGTTTCTCCGAGCATCTTGTCTATTTGTTGCCTCGTCCAAAGATGATTGAATTGATTAGAACCTCTGAGTTTGTCAGTGGAAGCTAAAGGTTTTCCATGAAGTGATCCAACGGGACATAGTCGTACGCCTTAATTCCCTAACTTTTGCCTGGACCGCCCTTTTGGGTTTTCAGTCCACCCGGAAGCCCTTCTTTTCCCAAGTCGCCCTTTTGGCTTTTCAACTTTCCGGGTGTACAGATTTTTTTGTTTTATCCCTAATTTTTTCCCGAACCTTTTGGTTCTCCGAGGTGCCCTTATTTTGCCTAGGTGTGTCAACCTAGCGGGTCTCTTATGCATAATATCTTTTGACTATGTCCGTGTTCGCAGGGTGTGGCAGGTCTTCGCCATCCATGGTGGTCAAGATCATTGCTCCACAAGAGAAAATGTTTTTGATTTCAAATGGTCCTTCATAGGTAGGAGTCCACTTTCCCCTAGGATCACCTTGTGGAAGTATGATACGTTTGATCACTAGATCTCCAACTTGATACACTTGGCGCCTGACTTTCTTGTTGAAAGCCTTGATCATCCGTTTTTGATACATTTGACCATGGCAAACAACAGTAAGTCTCTTCTCATCAATCAAGTTCAGTTGATCAAGTCGAGTCTGGATCCAATCGTCTTCGTTCAACCCTACATCCTTCATAATCCCCAGTGAGTGGATCTGAACCTCAATAGGCAAGACGGCTTCCATGCCGTATACCAAAGAATAGGGTGTTGCCATAGTTGATGTGCGAGCCGTGGTACGATACCCGTGGAGAGCGAATGGTAACATCTCATGCCAGTCTTTGTATGTGACCTTCATTTTCTGTATGATCTTTTTAATGTTTTTATTTGCAGCTTCAACAACACCATTCATCTTTGGCCGATAGGGGGGGAAATTGTGATGCTGAATTTTGAATTGCTCGCACAAGGCGGTGATCATAGTGTTGTTGATATTTGTACCATTGTCAGTGATGATCCTTTCCGGGATACCGTACCGGTAAATAAGGTTTTGCTTGATGAAACGGGCAACAACGTTCTTGGTAACGGAGGCGAAGGAGGCTGCTTCAACCCACTTTGTAAAATAGTCAATGGCCACTAGGATGAAGAGATGCCCATTGGAGGCTGTCAGCTTGATTTCCCCAATCATATCAACCCCCCATATAGCAAAGGGCCAAGGAGCCATCAAGACATTCAGAGGAACCGGAGGTACATGCACTTTGTCAGCATAAATCTGACACTTATGGCAGGTTCGAGAGTGTTGATAACAATCTACTTCCATGGTAGACCAGCAATAGCCTGCCCGTAGGATTTTCTTTGCCATCGTATGCCCACTGGAATGGGTGCCAAAAGTGCCTTCATGCAATTCAGCCATAATCCTTTCAGCTTCAACCTTATCTATGCACCGAAGTAACACAGAGTCGTGATTGCTTTTGTACAGGATGCCATTACTAAGGAAAAATTTAACAGAGAATCTCCTTAAGAACTTTTTATCATTGATTGAAGCTCCTTCTGGATATTCTTGAGCCTCGAGATACCTCTTGACTTCGTGAAACCGAGGTTGGTCCACTACTTCTTCAGTATTAATCTCGTGACAATGTGCTGGTTCATCCATTCGTTCAATGGTGATCTGGGGAGCCTTGTTATCCCAATTAAGTTTAAACATAGATGACATTGTGGCTAGAGCGTCTGCTAGCTGATTTTCTTCTCGCAGGAAATGCTCGAAGGTAATCTTCTCAAAATGTGGTAGCAATGTCAAAACATGTTCTTTGTAAGGGATAAGGTTTGGGTGTTTAGTGTCCCATTCTCCTTTGATCTGGATGATAACCAAAGCTGAATCTCCAAACACGTCTAAGGATTTGATTCCTAAGTCTATGGCAGCTTTGAGACCAAAGATGCACACTTCGTATTCCGCCATGTTATTTGTACAATTGAAGTAGAGTCTTGCAGTAAAGGGAGTATGACATCCTTCTAGAGATATGAGTACAACACCAATACCATTTCCGAGTGCATTGGAGGCTCCATCAAAGAACAGAGCCCATCGGGATCCTTGTTCAAATCCGTCATATGGCCTGAATTCTTTACAGTTGTCTAATGTCATGATGTCTTCATCTGGGAATTCGAACTTCATGGACTGGTAGTCTTCTACAGCTTGGTGATCAAGGTGATCGGCTAATACAATGCCCTTTATAGCTTTCTGGGTAGTATATTGTATGTCATATTCTGTCAGGATCATCTGCCATCTCGCTATTCTCCCGGAAAGAGCAGGCTTCTCGAAGATGTATTTTATCGGATCCATCTTAGATATCAACAAGGTAGTATGAGTCAGCATATACTGTCTTAGCCGGCGAGCAGCCCATGCCAGAGTGCAGCAAGTTTTCTCGAGCAGTGAATATCTGGTTTCACAGTCGGTAAACGTTTTGCTCAAGTAAGAAATAGCGTGCTCTTTTCGGCCAGACTCGTCATGCTGCCCCAATACACACCCCATTGAATTTTCTAAAATAGTCAGATACATGATCAATGGTCTTCGCTCGACTGGTGGCATCAACACAAGAGGATCTTGTAAGTATTCTTTTATTTTGTCAAAAGCAACTTGGCACTCATCATTCCATTGGACTACTTGATCTTTCTTCAATAGCTTGAAGATTGGCTCACAAGTAGCTGTTAGGTGAGAAATGAATCTGGCAATATAGTTCAAACATCCCAAGAATCCTCTGACTTCCTTCTCCGTACGAGGAGCATGCATCTATTGAATTGCTTTAACTTTTGCAGGATCGACCTCGATACCTTTGTTGCTGACGATAAAGCCTAGGAGCTTACCAGATCGTACCCCGAATATGCACTTGTTGGGATTCAACCTCAGCTTGTACTTCTTCAGTCTCTCAAACAGCTTTTGTAAGTGATCAAGATGCTCTTCTTCTGTTTGAGATCTGGATATCATATCGTCCATGTAGACTTCTACTTCGTGATGTATCATGTCGTGAAATGGAGCTACCATGGCACGTTGATAGGTTGCCCCAGCATTCTTCAGTCCGAATGGCATCACCTTGTAGCAGAATGTGCCCCACTGTGTGACAAATGTTGTTTTCTCCATGTCCTCAGGCGCCATTTTAATTTGGTTGTAACCTGAGAATCCGTCCATGAAGGAAACCACTTTGTGTTGTACCGTATTGTCAACTAGGATATCAATGTGGGGGAGTGGAAAATCATCCCTAGGGCTTTCCCTATTCAAGTCTCTATACTCCACACACATTCGCAATTTGCCGTCCTTTTTGGGCACGGGAACAACATTGGCAACCCATTGGGGGTAAGAGGTGACAACCAAGAATCTAGTGCTGAATTGCTTCATGACCTCTACTTTAATCTTTTCTAACATATCAGGCCTCATTCGACGAACCTTTTGCTTTACTGGCAGACAATCCTCTCTTGTAGGCAAATGATGTACCACAATATCTTCATCAAGTCCTGGAATGTCTTCATATGACCAGGCAAAGACTTCAACATAATCGTGCAACAACCAAATCAGATGCTCTTTGATACTGGGTTCCAGATTGGCACCCACCTTGACCTCTTATTTGTCTTCTTTGGTACCTAGGTTGATCGTATCCATGGGTTCCTCGTGAGGCTGAATGGTTCTCTCTTCTTATTGTAGCAGTCTGGCAAGTTCCCCTGGTACTTCACAATCTTCCTCACCTTTGTCTTCGGCTTGGTAGATTAGATTCTCAGAGTCACGGAAGGCCATAGCAGTATCATTACCCATGGGATCCAGAATGGATGTATACCTGCATTGTGAGTGTGGGTGTGTGTAAGGGTATAGCTATCTTTGAAAGGAAGTAAAATGTAAAAGAAAAACAATGAGCACAAAAGTTTGAATGTGAAAACGTCCATGATTCATTGATGTCATATGAAAAATGGGATAAAAACTCTTACAAATAGACCATTGTGCCTCGGGTAAGACACAAGGTTATAAGAGTGCAAATTGTTTTGAATATTACAAATCCAACAAAATGTAAAGACAAATTGCTGAGGGATGAAAGTGATTGGGATAAAGTCTCTAGCCTCCCAATTGCTGAGCCCTCCATTGACAGTCGGAAAGATCCAATCCTCTAGGTTGCAGCCGTCTTCACCATCTTCCACTGTGTTGACTTCACGGTTGCTGATCTTCAAGGGTGGCCCTCCAGCACAGGCACGACGTACAGCCTTTTGAGCACTTGAAGTGAAACCTAGGCCAAATTTGTCAGACTTATATGGGATATCTGGGAGTTGTCCCCAGATAGTGCATCCTCCTTCTTCTACCACTACTTTATCATCTTTTAGTGACGACATCCAGAGTGGAGGCCTGGTAATCTTGGGAACAGCCTTGGTCACTGCCACCTCTTGAGGGACCTCTTAAAAGTGTTGAAATGGAGTTTCAATAAATTCACCGTCCAATTCCACATATCTAAAGGAATTGAGATGGCTGATCATGTATTCTTCCTCTCCATGGACGGTGATAATCTTCCCTTGAACCGGATACTTTAGCATCTAGTGCAGTGTAGAGGTAACAGCGCCAGCATTATAGATCCATGGTCGGCCTAGCAGGCAGGAGTATGAAGGGCGGATGTCCATCACATAAAAAGTTGAATTGAAGGTTTGGGTTCCAACCTTTATGGGAATGTCTACCTCCCCATGTACCATCCTTTTCGAACCGTCAAAAGCCCTTACCACTATGTTGCTGGGTTTCAAAGTCAACCCCTCACAGTCAAGTCTGTCAAGAGCTTTTTTGGGTAATACATTCAAAGATGAGCCAGTGTCCACCAAAACATGTGCCAGAGTGGTGCCCTTACATTCCACTGAGACATGCAATGCCTCATTATGCTTTCTTCCCCTTGGTGTCAGATCAGCATCTAAAAAACCTAAATTGTTGTCTGCAGTTAGGCTGGCCATGCAGTCTTGAAATTGATCAGCAAATGTCTCTTGAGGTACATGGGCGGTTTTTAAGAACTTCACCAAGGCTTTTGCATGCGCCTCAGAACACAGCAGTAATGTCAGCATGGAGATCTTAGAGGGAGTTTGCCCCAGTTGTTCAACTACATCATAGTCGCTTCTCTTTATAATTTTTAGGATCTCTTCCATTTCTTTCTCGGAGGTCTCAGGGATAGTCAATGACTGAGCCTTCGTCCGGACAGGCTCAACCATAACACCTTTTCCCCGAGCCTCGGTTAACTCGGCAGCAGAAGTGTCAGTAAGAATTATTATAGGGGTTGTAACGGCTTTGTCAATTGGAGTACTTGCAGAGATAATTATGGGTATAGGAGCAACCTTTGGAGCAGCCACAAGGATAGTCACGGGTCCATAAACTGCTATTGGGGGAGCAATTTCTGGAGAAAAGATCCTACCACTTCGGGTAATTTTGCTAGTTCCGGTAATATTACCGACGTCGGAGTCTTCTTTCTTGGAATCTATCTCTTCGGCGGCCGGCCAGTCTTTCTTAATTCCGTGGTAGTAAATGTCCCCTCCGTAATTCCACGGTACGGTTTTGTCTGATTCATACGGGACTGGCCCAGGGATTGTGATTATTAAAGGAGCTGCTTTCGGAACGGATGTAATTCTAACGGGTCTTTTGGTGGAGACCCTGGAAGAATTGGCGGAAATGGTAATGATAGAAACATCTTCAAAAGGGACAAGTGTAACAGGAGTTTTTTCAAACAAAATCTCTTTGTTATCCATCAGGCACTGAACGCCTACTTTAAACAAAGGACAGCTAGTCGGTGAGGATAAACAGAAATGGAAATCTTCATCATAACCCGGGAACACGCCGGCTTTCAACATGTTTATTTTAACAGACAGAAGTAGGGTCATGAGTTCATCAACGTAGGTAACAAACAAATCTTCTTCAATGGCATTAGTATTGTGGCCATGTTTGGGCATAGGAGCAGAAATGACACTTGGCTTCTCGGGTGCATTAAACTCAATTTCTTTTGCTTCAATAAGGTCTTGTATCTTGTTCTTCAAGGCCCAACAATTATTAGTATCGTGACCAGGACTTTCAGAGTGATATGCGCAACGGACATTGGGATGATAATGAGGAGATGTTGTGTTGGGGTTTTTCGGAGCTTCTTTCAAGGTCACCAAGTTGGATCTTAGTAGATGAGGTAATACTTGAGACGAAGTCATGTTAATTCTGGTGAACTTCCTGGCTGGCCTTTCCACCCTTGTTTGATTATTTCTTTGCTGATCAGATGCAGTTTTTGGGATCATAACAGCCCCCACCATTGGTCGGTGTTCGGCCCGATCTTGGTTTCTTTGCGGATATACGGAAATCAACTCTTTCTTCCCGATGAAAGGCTTCCTTATAGCTGTATAAGAAGATGTATCTTTCTGAATCTTTCCATTCTTTATACCGGCTTCTATCCTCTCTCCGGTCAATATTAGTTCAGTAAAGCCAGCGGATGAAATTCCGATTAAATGATTAAAGAAGGGACCAGATAAGGTGCCTAAGAACATGTCTACCAATTCTCTCTCAGACAAAGGGGGTTGAACTCTTCCAGCCAAATCTCTTCATTTTTGTGCATAGTCCTTGAAACCTTCATTGGAAACCATGGCCATACTATGGAGTTGAGTACGGGTAGGTGCCAAATCAGCATTGTATTGATATTGCTTGTAGAAAGCTGCGGAAAGATCTTCTCAATTGTGAACATTGGCTCTTTCTAGTTGGTAAAACCAATCAAGTTGAGTGCCAGACAGACTGCCTTGGAAGAAATGTACCCATACGTCTTTGTCAACGATATGGGGTTGGATTTTTCTCACATATGACCGGAGGTGCATTTTAGGGCATGACACTCCATCATATTTGGCAAATGTAGGCACTTTGAATTTCGGAGGAATCACAATTCTCGACACTAGTCCCAATTCCTCAAAGTCCAAACATGGCACCTTTTGGATTTCCATCGTGCTCAACCTCTCTTCAAGATGTTTATACTTGTCATCAGTCGGAGGGTATTGTTCCTCAGAGTAGTCCTCTTCTTCTTCCTCCTCTTCTGATTCTGACGGGACAATTGTTTCCTTTCCTTTCCCCTCTCCTTCACTGGATGTTGTTGCAAAGTCCAAAGTCCTTCTTGTCTGCCCATGAAATCTTCTTCCCATGTTTAAGACTCCAGTTACCTTCTTTGTTTTCTTTTTCCTCTCTTCAGCCAGAAGAGTCTTCAACTCTTCTTGCCCCTTGGCTAGGGTCATGAGCAACTGTTGAAACTGTGTATTCTGATATTGGATATCTTTCACTGTTTGCTCGAGATCCATCTTACTTAAATAAACAATAGAGAGATGAGGAGACTTGTTGCAAAAGACATGTTTATGTTATGATGAATGGTATATGCATATGCAATGTTTTCAAGGATTTCAAAGATTCAGATTTATTTTAGACAAAAAAGAAACACACGTTATATTAATAGGATTAAGTTTGAGTACATCAATTCCCCTTGGGAAAAATAATACAAAAACTTTAAGATAAAAAGGTAGTGTGCATCCTCTTTGGTGAAATGTAGGCATTCAGAGTCTGCTCCTCATGAAGTAGCCTAGTGAGTTCCAAAACCTTCTTCTCACTTGCATAGAATTGGGCTTCGAAAGTATCTCTCTCTCTCTCTCTCTCCTTTGAGTTGTATCCAATCCCTTTGGAGGTCTTCAAGAGATGTGGGCATGTCAGGATATAGGATAGTGTATGGAACGTCTCCCTCCATGACAGGCTCAATGATTACCGGGAGAATGGAGGGGTAAGGCATCATAAGACTCTGAGCGCGAGTTTGTACCCATTTGAGGTAAGGCTCAAGAGGGATGGAATTCTTGTGTCCCAAAGTCTTGTTATCCACCTTGTTTAACATCCTCCAAGTCCAGATAAATCTCTGGTGAAGACCTTGATTGTCGTTGTCGTTGTCGAATACCAAACCTTGAATCAACATCTCGTGCGGGCCATCCCTTCGGGCATAACCAAACTGTCTTAAGGCTAAGCAAGGGTTGTAGGTGATACCTCCCCTAATGCCAAGTAGAGGGACATTAGGGAATTCTCCACAATGGTCGACAATGATAACATTCTCTTTGGATCAAAAGCACCAATGAATGTCTGAATGCTTGAGCGTCATCAACCTTTATGACCACCTTGAACCTTGCTCATTCTTCAATACAGATTGGAGAAGATGAGAAATAAACCATCTTGCCAAGAGAGGAGTGCAACATATAAGGACACCTCTTTTCCTCATTGTGCGAGTGTGAAAAGAGTGTAGGATATCCCCTAGAAATGTAGGCATCGGGTTGCGAGATATGAAGATTTTGACGGTATTGACATCTATGAGTTGGTCAGGATTTGGAAACAAAACCATCCCATAGATGAGGAGAGCCACAATTTCCTCAAAGGCTTGCAAGTCTAAGGAATTCCAACAGCTTTGGGCTTTCTCAAACAGGAACTTTGCTAGGAAACCTTTGACACCACTCCTTGTTTCCCAATGGGTTGTGACATCAGATGAGTGCAAGTGCAGAGCTTGAGCAATCTCTTCTGGATTTGGATCTCTTTCCGTACCGTTGAAAGGTAGTTGATTGAGAATGGGAATCATCGAGAGTTGGGAGAATTCTTCCAAAGTAGGCATAAGTTGATAGTCGGGAAATGTGAAGCAATGGTGCAAAGGATCAAAGCATAACACTATGTGTCATTGGATCATCTTGCAACCAGACTCCGTTATCGACTATTAAGCTCGGACGGTGCCAATCAATCTGATCTACCTTCGATCAAGTAGCAAAGTGATGACACACTCGAAGATATAAAGGCAATAGCAGAGTTGGAACTCGATGGGATTGTTTCACATAGCTGTTTTTCTTTCTTTTACACAAATTGTAATTTCTATCCTTCGGTGGAATTGTCTTACTAGGATGCCAGCCTCTTGTACAAAACGCCTATTACAGGCCAATTTCAAAATCAATACAATTCATCTTTACATGAAATTTCAACTTGTTTTTTCTTTTTTTGTTTTGTTTTGCAAGAACGTCAAATGATTCATTTTTGATATATGCATTTGAGAATAATTGCTGCTCATAAATATTTACATGCGAAACAAAAGACAATTACTCGTAATTCCATGAATAGGGGAAAACAAGAAGTGTCCAAACCTTACATTTGCTTTACCCACCGGGTACAGGGATAGGGCCAGCTTAAGAATATAACTAAAAGTACATACACTCCCCGCAGAGTATGAAGTACCCAAAGATAGTGAGAACAACTCTCCCCAGCCGAGGTTCACAATCGCAAATGAGTCAGCAAATTCTCCCCAAGCAGAGTTTATTTATCACCAGCAACGGAAATTCATCCTCAGCTGAGTTTATCTCTCCAGACCAGCAGAACATCCAACAGAGTATCTCTCTTCCCTACAGAGTCATTCTCCCACAGGATTATTCTCAAACAGAGTCTCTCCCGGCGGAATACTCTCGAAGCAGAACGGACGCAAGTCTCCAGTTAATCATATTCAGTCATTATCCCCAGCGAGAATGAGGAACTCAACTCCTTATACTCTCCAGCGGCAGTCCAGGATTTATTCTCCCCAGCCGGAGAATATTACAAGAACATTGCATATCCATACATCATGACATGCGCATATGCATCATATAGCATAATCTCATTTATTTTAAGAACATCATTACTCAATACATGTCATACATCATGACATTACATACTGTTGTACCCCAAAATTTGCCCTCCCATTTTCTTCAAGATTTGCCAAGAGCATGCTTGAAAATCTCCCAAGGGTTGCACAGTCCAATGGTCTCCTAACAGTCAAAAATTAGGGTTTTGATTCTGGCAAAGAAATTGAAGCTTCCAAGGGTCCAAACAAGTGCCACATGCCTATAAACATTGTCAAGCATCCTTATGCCAAGTTTCAAGACTTACAGCACAAAATTGCACAGTCAAAAACCCTAATTGCCCTACAGTCAACTGCAGGGGCAAAATGGTCATTTGACAGTCAAAAGTCAAAAATTTTGGTCAACATCTTATTTTGAAGCCAAAAACATCATTTGATCAATTCTTGATCATGATTCTCAAGGCATGGCTCAAAAAGTCTCAAGATGCAAAAGTTTCTATTTTTGGACAGTTGAAAAAGTCAACTGTAACTTGACCAAGGCATAACTTCCACATGGTTTATCAGAAAAATTCCATCCAAAGATCATTTTGAATAGAATGACATTTCCTACAACTCCTCTTCACACTTCAAGTCCAAGAAATGCTCTCACAAAAAGTTATCAATCTCAACATTATAGGTCATTTTCAAAAGTCAACAAAAAGGCACTTTAAGTCAAAGACCATAACTTGAGATTGGTAAATCAAAATGACTTGGGATAAAAGGCATTGGTTAGAGGACTCCAAGACCTTTCCAAAATGTCCAAGAACATGATCAAAGCTTAAAAATTGAGCAAGATATGCCTTGTGGAAGTTGGGAAATTTTTGGGAATTTTGAAAAGTCAACTTTGCTTCAAATGCCTCAAAATTGCTAATGGGCCACAATTTCTTCCAAGAATCATCACCCAAAGGCTATGCACGACCCATTGACCCAAAGGGGAGTTATTTTCTTATTTTTAATTTATTAATTGAATTTTTAAATCTATTAATTCATTTAATTAAAATTAAATATGAGAAAAATACAAAATGATGCTTTTAAATCTTTTTGATGCAGCAAATCCAACTAATGCAAGGTGGCAATTCGTTTCATGTCCAAAAAAGGCAAATCTTTCATGATTGGCATGTTCTTCATGACAAAAAGATTGAAAAAGATATAAGGAAAATAAAATCTCCAAAACATGAATGCAAAGGATTATGGACTTGGATTTCTACCCTAATTCATTCCACATATATGTACAAACCTAAACCTAATCACAAGAACGAAGCAAGCTGCGCCCAAAACACCAAACAACTTTGCATTTTTTCTCAAAAATCTCAAATCTGTTTTCATAGTTTCAGTGTGTTGCAAGGCCTAAAAACTATTCCATAAGTTTGCCAAGACTACCAGGAAGCTTTCTCAATCAAAATCACATCCCCTAACCTCAAGAATTGGTATAACCGTGTTCCACTTTTCTTGAAAAATTTGATAATCGTATTCCATTTTCCATGCATGATTAATGTCTTTTAACTGTTGTTTTACACTAACATGAGCATTCTAAAGCTGTTGGCATTCTTTGATTGAACTTTTAAGCCTTGTACACGAATCCACCATGGAAGCTGCCTAGGGTTTCAGAGGTTTGAAATTGGGGTTTCTTTCCTGTGGAAAAATTGGCCATCCTAACCAATACCATTGAACTCAGAAATTCCAGACGAATCTAACCATACCATCGCGCCCTTTTTCTTTTTCGTTATAACCTAATCGCTATTTTTCCTGGCCTTGTTTAGTGGGGGTTTAAAACCCCCGCTACTTGTCTGATATTTTTGCAGAAAGAAGAAGATGACGCTGGCGTGTCCTCATACGACTGGAGCATTCAAATCTTCGCGCTAATTTTTTTTGTTTTACATCAATAGCATTTATTTTCATATGTATTGATCAGGTTCCACTAGTTTGACAAACAAACGCGCTTGGCTGGTTGGTGAGTGATGTGTCCTTCAAGCATTGGGACCTGGGTTCGATTCCCAGGTCCCCCACTTTATTCCATAATTTTTCTTGCAATATATTTCTATGCAGTGCTTCAATCAAGGGACCACCATACAACTCCATCTCCTGGCGCGCCACATGTCCCCAGGGGTCAATCCAAAGGTCAGGATCTGGAGTCTACCATACGCATTGGTCAATAGATCCACACGTGATCATTGAAAAGTCAAAAAAGGCCAGATTTCAGTGGGCCAGATTACTCACAACATATCTCCAAATTGGGCAGACACCCCCCAATGTTTGTATATCTTTTAATCTCTTTTCTTTTCTTTTCTATTTTTTAATTCTTTTGATCTTTTTTTATTTTATTTTATTTAATTTGCTTCAAATAATTAATTTTCATATAAAAATACAAAAAAAAATCAGAAACTATAAAAAATAAAAATATGTTTATTTATTTTTTAATTCATCAATATTTTGTAAATAAAATTCTAATAATTAATTAGTTTAATTTTAGGTTTAATTCTAATTTTTTTTTAATAAACTAAAAAGTGTAGAAATTAGGGTTTTAATACTTTTATTCTTTTTCTTTTTTCATCATTATTTAATTATTAATTATCTTGTAAATAATTGTCATTAATTAATTAGGGTTAAATTAGGTTAAACTTAACAATTTTCTTTAATAATTAAAAGCGATTTAGAATTAGGGTTTCTTTCAATATTAATTTTCTTTATTCTCATTGCATTTCATAAATACAAAAACATCAAAAAAATAAGTTCTTTTCTTTATTTTAATTTAATTAAATTTAATAATTTAAATTCAAGGGTCCAACGCCCTCGCACTCGATTATAATTCTTTCCGCACATTTATTTTTATTTCTTTTATGAATGTAATGTATTTTCCCCAAAGCCTTGTAATAGATAATTAGGACATTTACTTTCCGCATTTTATTTCAAATCGGGTCTTTGTTTAATTTGGCGATGTAGACCCGCGCCTTGTAATAGCGTAGGACCTTTATTTTCCGCATTTTAATTCCCGCACCTTTTAACTGTTAATAATCACATGAAAGAATGTATGCCCAAATAAAATCAAGCGTAGCTCACCCAATGCATGACAAGACAAATAATAAACTGAAAATGACACACAAATCACACATCACTTCTAGGGTACGCCTCACTGTTGCCTTGCCCCTCGAAACGTGGTCGTCGAGTAGAGGATGTTTTAGTAAGTCCTCATGTCCATGAACATGGCATGGGGGTAGCTTCTAAGGTGTCCTCCTATTGCTCTGGTGACCACACTGTCCCTAATCCTCGAATTGACCCGAACACCTCCAACGGTGGTGCTACCTACCTCTCAATGGTGGGATGGCACTACCTTAAGGACATTTACACAGACTAATTCCTTAGGGTAGGTAGATGACTCATAGATACTTGCTCTAATTCAAAACAAATCAAAAACTTCTTTTCACACCGACACTTTGCAAAAAAGCTTTCAAAAACAACTTTTCAAACACTCTTGAGGACTGATACAAGATTCGAACTGAAATTTTAAACGAAACTTTTTCAAACCCACAGTTGAAAAGCAAACAAACATTTTTGAAAACACAAATGAGCAAGTATCTAAGAGCCCATGGATAACCATGGATAGAAAGGGTGCTAACACCTTCCCTTTCTATAAATCTACCTCCCGAACCGAGAGCTAATATCAATAAGGAATTTTTCTGTGCTTTTGTCCTTTCCATGTTGGAGAAAATAAAAGACGATGGCGACTCTTGCTTCCGCGACATTTCGCGAACCAGCATTAAACAGTCAGTTCCAGATCCACTGATCACAGAACTGGCGACTCTGCTGGGGATACTTTATAAAGTGAGGTGTACCTTAGGATAGTTCATAACTGTGTTTTCAATTGTTTTGACTTGTATTCTTTAAATTGTGGGTTGCATCGGAGTCACATAGATCCTAACCCGGATCTGGGGATACCCTGTTTAGGTAGCATAAGCTGTGAGGGACTTGTCCGGCATAGACCGACATGGGTGAAGCAGTGGCTACGTTGGTGTGGCACCTTGGTCTGTACCGATATCCCTTGTGTTGCAACGAGGAGGATATGGGTCTTCTGAGGAGTCATTAAGCACCAACAGACCTTAGAACCTTAAAAGACACAACTTGGCCAATAGAACAGTAGCAGTATGCTACGCCCATTGAGGCTAAACTCTCGTGATGGTTCTGGCCGCAAGAAAAGATTGCGATGCTGGAGTTATGACCGATTGAGGGTAGTCAATGATATTGGGATCCTCTAAGAACCCGGTTACTTTTGATAGGACAGGTATCAACCAACAAAATGAAAGAGGGTAATACCTAGACCTCATGCTGGCCTAAACTTTAAGGGCTTGTCTTGTGTGACTTGTGTGCCTTATCATGTTTGCCTTTGTAAATATTTATGGCGTGCTTTATCATAACATCATAACATCATGAGCATTGCATGCATCCTGCATAAGGACTGACCATTTCAAAGACAAGAGGGTTTCACCTTTGCTCTGTTTTGTAGGACATCATGATGCCTATGCGAAGGAATACTATCCGGTTCAACTTTGTTCACCCACCTGAGTTACTTGAAGAATTGGTTAGCAGAATTCCAAACACCACATCCTTCATCCAGAGGCATGGTTCTCTTCTCAGTTTAGTCACTGCAAAGCGGGATCAACAGTTGATGAGTGTCCTGACCCAGTTCTATGACCCTCTGTACCAGTGCTTCACCTTTCAAGACTTCCAGCTGGTCCCTACCCTGGAAGAGTTCTCTGATTTGCTTGGTATCCCTATCTTGGATCAGACTCCCTTCACTGGTTGGGAAAAGACTCTTAGGCTTGAGGAGGTTGCTGCAGCTCTTCCCTTGACCCATCAAGAAGTAATGGACAACTGGGTGACTAGAAGCGGAGTTAAGGGTTTCTTGGCCAAGTTTCTGGTTGGTAAAGCTAACAATTTCTGGAATGACTTGGACTTTAGGGCATATGAAGACATCCTGGCTCTCTTAATCTACGGGCTAGTCTTGTTTCCTAATCCTGACAACTTCGTCAATGTCACTGCCATAAGGATCTTCATGTCTCAGAATCCTGTGCCCACTCTCTTGGGTGACATCCTGCAACAACTTTATGCTCGTACTGCCCGAAGACGAGGAACTCTATGGTGTTGTATCCCTTTGTTGGTGAGGTGGTTTATTTCGCACCTCCCTAAGTTCGTGCTGAAGAACCAAGAAGGAAGAGGTTTGGCTCATAGGTTAATGTCTCTCACTGATAAAGACATCATTTGGACTTTCAGAGGTTTGGATGAGATAGATGTTATTGATCGTTGCGGAAAATACCCTAATGTTACTTTGATTGGTACTCAAGGAGGAATCTCTTACAATCCATGTCTAGCGCTCCGTCAGTTTGGAAGGGCCAGAAGAGCAGGGCCTCATGAGATGTTGGTGCCTCACGTCAGTTTTGAGTTTCAGGTGGATAGTGACGAGCTGCGTCGTAGGTTCATCAAGGCTTGGGACAGAGTTCATAAAGCTGACCCACAAGAGTTGGGGCCAAATACTTCTCTACCTATGGAAGCCTACTACAAATGGGTTCGCATCCGTGCTCAGAAGTTAGGTATGCCATACGAAGCTGTCAGACCCGTCATTCTTGAGTATCCTGACCAAGATGGGGCTCCTCTAACTGTCCTCCCTCCTCAGATACCTACTGATTATGAGACGTTAAAGAGGTCTTGGTCGCAACTGCGAGAAGAACGGGATCCGTATCGGGAAAAGTTCAACGAGCAGGAATTGAAGATCCAGAAGCTGACAAAGCAGTTGGAGAATGAGCGAGCTCTGAATGACTATATCCGTACTGAGAAGAGGAGACCCTAGGATCAATGAGGAGCTCTGGATGTTCTTTTACAGTTTTATTTCCCCTTTTCAGTATTTCCATTTTATGTAACGCTTAAGGGCAATCTGTTGAACAATTTAAGTTTCAAAGTTGAATCTAATGAAGTGTGTTCCTTTTTGTTTACAAAGTTGATTCCCGATTGTCTTTGAAAACATAAATCATACGCATTTCATTCATCATGTGCATAGCAGGTACTCTTCTTTTCAGGTTGCTTACTGTTCTTCGCTGTTTATTTCAGCATCATGAACCCTGAATCCTCTACCGAGATGTCCATCAAGGCCCTTCAAGCGCAGAACGCACAATTTCAAGAGCTGATCATGGGTTTGGCTCAAGGCCAAGAAGAGCTGAAGGCTTTGCTCCTGAAGAAGGAGAAGAAGAAGAAGAGAACTGTTCTTTTCAACTCGGGCCGGAGGTTTGGTAACACTCTGCAGAATGAAGAAGCTGGTTCTTCTGTAGGCAAAGACAGTCCCCAGGGGGAAAGGCTCTAAGTCCAGTAGTCTCTGACAACGAGACTGACTTTAATGAGGAACAGTATCCTCCTGCTGAAGACCGGTACAAGCAGTTGGAAGACAGACTGAATGCCATGGAGATCCAACAAGTGCCTGGGCTGGATTTCGGAGACTTGGGCTTATCTACTGGTGTGATCATTCCTCACAAGTTTAAGGCACCATCTTTCACCAAGTATGACAGGGCGTCTTGTCCTAAGCTACACCTCAGATCTTATGTGCGGAAGATTCAACCGTACACAGTGGATAAGAATTTGTGGATCCACTTCTTCCAGGAGAGTCTTTCAGGGACTCATCTCAAATGGTTCTATCAGCTGGATGGGACCAAGGTTCGTAACTGGGAGGAGTTGGCTACTGCTTTTTACAAGCAGTATCAATGCCGACCTTGCTCCTACACGTACCCAACTCCAGGGTATGTCGCTAGGATCAAGCGAAGGTTTTAAAGAGTATGCGCAGAAGTAGAGGGACCTGGCTGGCAGGGTGCAGCCTCCGTTAACAGACCGTGAGCTGGTGGATATGTTCTTGGGGACCCTCTCTGGGCCATTCTTCAATCATCTTATCGGTAATTCATCTACAGGGTTCACTGATCTTATTCTGACTGGGGAAAGAATAGAGGCTGGAATGAAGTCCGGTAAAATTCAGAAGGGTGCATCTTCGAGTTCTGAGAAGAAACCCTTTAAGAAGGAGGCCAGTGCTGTATATGGGCCTAGAAGACATGATAAACCAAAATGCCGCCAATCTGTCAACGCAGTGGTGATTGCTAAGCCTGCTGCCGCTCCTCGGCAAACCAATCCACAAAGGGCTGAAAGACCCAGAAGAGAGTTTACCCGGCTGAGTATGACCTTGTCACAAATCTTGCCGCAGCTGTTATCCACCAACTTAGTGACTGTCAGGGAGGCCCCGAAGGTTGTGAATACTGCCTCTCCGAAGTATAATCCAAATGCCCGCTGTGCTTATCACTCCGATAGCCCGGGACATTCTACTGATGACTGCTGGGCCTTAAGGAATAAGGTGCAAGACCTTATTGATGCGGAGGAGATACAATTTGAGGCTCCTGAGAGGCCAAATGTGGTGACTGCTCCTATGCCCCAGCATGGAGTAAATGCTGTTGACGAAGATTTGTATGCCGTTTCCGTGAATGATGTAGCTACCCCTCTGATGACTGTTAAGAGGAACCTACTGCTGGCCGGTTTATTTCCGGGTTGCAGCAAGGGTTGCCTTTTGTGTGATGTTACCCCTACTGGTTGTCCTTTGCTGAAGTTAGGCATCCAAAGCCTGATGGACAGCAAAGAGATTCTGTTCAAGAAGACTGCTGTTCCGTTTGTTCCTGTAGAAGAAGTATCTGTTGTTACAATTTTCAATAATCCAATCAAGGCTACCCCAAGGAAGCCAGTTAAAATCATGACTGTCGCACCCATTGTTATTACTGTTCCGGGGCCCCTCCCCTATGAATCTGATAAGGCTGTCCCATGGCACTATGGGGCAGATGTGTATGTACATGGAATAAAGCAAGAGTTCAACACTGGCACCGGCATCAGCAATATCACTGGTCCAACAAAAGTAACCCGCAGTGGCAGGCTCTTCTCGCCTGACATTGCGCCACCTGCTATTCGAAGACCTCTCATTATAACACCTGCAAGTGCACCTGTTTCCATTTCTGATCAAGTTGTTTCCCCTGCTGCCGAGTCATCTAATGCTCGGGGCAAAGGGATTGAAGATGAGCCTGCCCGGATGGAGGCACCAAAATCTGTGAATGTTGAAGCCTCCCAACAAGAGATGGAGGAAATCCTGAAGATAATCAAGAAGAGCGATTTTAATGTTGTTGAACAGCTGGGGCATACCCCCTCCAAGATCTCTATGCTCTCCTTGCTGTTGTGCTTAGAGGCCCATGCTAAGGCCCTGATTTCATTTCTAAAGACGGCCCATGTGCCACAGGAGACATCTGCAGACCAGTTTACTGATTGCGTAGCCAATTTGACAGCTGACAATGGTTTGGGTTTCTCGGATGCTGACCTTACTGCTAAGGGAAAGAACCACAATGATGCCCTGCATGTCTCTATAGAATGTAGGGGCACTACTCTTGCGCACGTGTTGGTGGACACTGGTTCTTCCCTGAATGTGCTACCCAAAAAGGCCTTAGACCGGTTGGATTGTGAGGGCCTGGAGCTGAAACCTAGCAACATCATTGTCAGAGCCTTTGACGGTTCTAAGAGGATGGTTCATGGAGAGGTAGACATTCCTATTCGTGTGGGTTCTCAAGTATTCAACTCAACTTTCTATGTGATGGATATCCGTCCATCTTATTCCTGTTTACTGGGTCGACCTTGGATTCACAAAGTTGGGGCAGTGACCTCTACCCTACACCAGAAACTCAAGTACCCTGTCAGAGGGAAGATTGTCACTGTGCAGGGGGAGGAAGAATATATGGTGAGTCACTTAAATTCCTTCCGGTATATTGAGATGGACGGGGAGTTTATTGAAACCCCCTTTCAGCATTTTGAAGAGGTACCTCCAACATTGGCAGCAGCAGAAACAGTGGTTGAAGAGGACTTTCCTTTGAAGATGGCTTCCCTGAAGGATGCCCGGGCTGTAATCGAGAAAGGTGAATGTGCTAACTGGGGCAGACTCCCTGATTTCACTCTTAAAACTGACAAGTTTGGACTGGGTTTTACTGCAGAGGCTCAGAGGGCTGTGCGCAAGGCAAGGACCAGAAGACCTCTTGTGCTCATCACCAATCCAGGAGTGAATGTTATTGGGGATGAGGACGAAGTGGAAGAATCGGAGTTCGATAGCTGGATTTACCCGACGACTGATGGTGGATTGACCAATTGGACTGCTAAAGATCATACTCCTGTTACTTTTGTTACGCAGTAATAAACTCCTTTGTTTTTGTTATTTGTAATAAACAATGAATTGAAACTTTATGGCCCGGTGTCTTACCCGGGGCACCGTGGCTTCATTTGTGAGGGCATATTAATTGTCATTTCATATATCATGAATAAAGACCTTGGACGTTTTCTCGCATTTCAAATCTTATGCTCCTTTTCTTTCTTTCTTTTCTTTATATGTTGGAAAACAGCTATATTTACACACACTCACCTACACAGGTTTCAATCCACTATGGATCTCACTGGTAACGACTCTGCTACTGCCAGTTATGACTTCGAAAATCCGATCAACTTAGCCGAAGACGAAGGTGAAGATGATTGCGAAGTGCCTGGCGAGCTTGTAAGACTGTTACTTCAGGAAGAGAGGGCAATTCAACCACATGAAGAGCCGGTGGAAACAATAAATCTGGGTACTGAGACTGATAGAAAGGAAGTCAAGATTGGTGCCAACCTAGAGCTCAGCGTGAAGCAACGGTTGACTCAGATGCTGCATGACTACATGGAAATCTTTGCCTGGTCTTACAAAGACATGCCTGGGTTGGATACTGATATCGTGGTCCATCATTTGCCTACCAAGGAAGACTGCCCTCCGGTTAAGCAAAAGGTCTGCCGTATGCGTCCAGAGATGTCTGAGAAGATCAAAGCTGAGGTTATGAAGCAGTTTGATGCCGGGTTTCTTGCAGTGACTTCTTACCCTCAGTGGGTTGCTAATGTGGTGCCGGTACCAAAGAAAGATGGAAAGGTCAGAATGTGTGTCGATTACAGGGATCTGAACAGGGCCAGCCCCAAGGATGACTTTCCCCTACCTCACATTGATGTCCTTGTTGACAATACTGCTCAGCATAAGATGTTCTCTTTCATGGATGGTTTTTCAGGGTATAATCAAATCAAGATGGCTCCTGAAGACATGGAGAAGACTACCTTTGTTACTCAGTGGGGCACCTTCTGCTACAAGGTCATGCCATTTGGGTTGAAAAATGCTGGGGCAACCTACCAACGTGCCATGGTTGCTTTATTTCATGACATGATCCATCATGAGATTGAGGTATATGTCGACGACATGATTGCAAGGTCCCAAACTGAGGAAGAACACCTTGACCATCTGCAGAAGCTGTTTGACCGTCTGAAGTTATATAAGCTGAGGTTGAACCCGAACAAGTGCACCTTCGGGGTAAGATCTGGAAAGTTGCTAGGCTTCGTCGTAAGTAACAAGGGTATTCAAGTAGACCCTGCCAAGGTTAAAGACATTCAAGAGATGCCAGTTCCTAAGACAGAGAAAGAGGTCAGAGGTTTTTTAGGACGCCTGAATTACATTGCTCGATTCATCTCGCACCTAACCGCTACTTGTGAACCAATCTTCAAGCTGCTGAAGAAAGATCAGGTAGTACGTTGGAATGATGAATGTCAGGCTGCTTTTGACAGAATCAAAGAGTATCTCCAAGAACCACCCATTCTTATGCCACCGGTTGAAGGGAGACCTCTGATACTATACCTGACAGTACTTGACAACTCAATGGGGTGTGTGCTGGGGCAGCATGACGAGTCTGGCCGAAAAGAGCATGCCATTTATTACCTCAGCAAAAAGTTTACCGACTGTGAAACCCGATACTCACTGCTCGAGAAAACTTGCTGCGCTTTGGTATGGACTGCTCGCAGGCTGAGACAGTATATGCTAACTCACACTACCTTGTTGATTTCAAAAATGGATCCGATAAAGTACATATTTGAAAAGCCTGCTCTGTCCGGGAGAATAGCAAGATGGCAAATGATCTTGACAGAATACGACATCCAGTACATAACCCAGAAAGCCATCAAAGGAAGTGTATTGGCAGACCACTTGGCACATCAAGCAGTAGACGACTATCAGTCAATAAACTTTGAGTTTCCAGACGAGAGCATCATGATTGTGACTGATTGTGAAGTACCTGGACCGGATGAAGGACCTGAGGAAGGATCCCGATGGTCTATGCACTTTGACGGAGCCTCCAACGCTTTGGGTAACAGTATCGGCGCTGTGATCATATCCCCTCAAGGCACTCATACTCCACTTACTGCCCGGCTATGTTTCAACTGCACTAACAACATGGCAGAGTATGAGGCATGCATCATGGGTCTTCAAGCTGCGATCGACTTAAGGATCGAGTTTCTGAGTGTCTTCGGAGATTCCTCTCTCGTGATCAATCAGATCAAAGGGGAGTGGGATACGAAACATCCAAATCTTATTCCTTACAAGGAATGTGTGTTGACCTTGATCCCCCACTTCACAGAGATAACCTTTGAACATTTTCCGAGAGAGGAGAATCAGTTGGCGGACGCGTTAGCTACGATGTCTTCCATGTTCAAAGTCAAATGGGATAATGAGGCTCCCCGGGTCATCATCTGGAAACTGGACGAACCGGTATACTGTTGTGATCTTGAGACTGAGTTGGTGACTGAAAAACCCTGGTACCATGAGGTGAAGAGATACTTGGAAGCTCAAGAGTATCCTGAAGGTGCATCTGTCAACGACAAGAAGTTTCTGAGAAGGTTCGCAGCGAAGTTCTTCCTTAGCAATGGCATTCTGTACAAGCGAAACCATGATTCGACCTTACTGCGTTGTATGGATAAGACTGAAGCAGAAAGGATCATGGCAGAGCTACATGAAGGTACCTTCGGAACACATTCCAGTGGACACACCATTGCAAAGAAGATCCTTAGGGCAGGGTATTTCTGGTCCACGATGGAAGCCGACTGCTACCAACACTCTCCGACATGTCATAAATGCTAGATATATGCAGATAAGGTGCATGTTCCTCCAGTCCCTCTGAACGTCTTGACAGCACCTTGGCCTTTTGCAATGTGGGGAATAGATATGATCGGTGAGATTAAACCTACAGCGTCCAATGGGTATCGCTTCATCCTGGTAGCAATTGATTACTTCACGAAGTGGGTTGAAGCAGCTTCCTACGCTACGGTAACTAAGAACGTTGTGGCACGGTTCATTCGGCACAATCTGATCTGTCGTTACGGCGTCCCTGAAAGGATCATTACAGACAACGGTACCAATCTTAATAACAAGATGATCACTGAGCTCTGCGAACAGTTTAAGATACAGCACCACAACTCTTCTCCCTACCGGCCAAAGATGAATGGGGCTGTAGAAGCAGCGAATAAGAATATCAAGAAAATTGTGCAGAAGATGACAGTGACTTATAAAGATTGGCACGAGATGTTACCATTCGCTCTACATGGGTACCGTACCTCAGCAAGGACGTCAACCGGGGCAACTCCATTCTCCTTGGTCTACGGTATGGAGGCAGTCTTACCAATCGAAGTGCAGATACCCTCTCTCCAGATAATGAAGGATGCAGATCTGAGCGAAGATGATTAGATCCAGACACGACTTGATCAATTAAATCTAATTGACGAAAAGAGACTTGCTGCTATTTGTCATGGTCAGACGTGTCAAAAGCGGATGATCAGGGCATTTAACAAAAAGGTCAGACCACAAGAGTATCAACTTGGGGATCTGGTAATCAAGCGCATCATTCTTCCTCAGAGTGATCCAAGGGGCAAATGGACCCCTACATACGAAGGACCATTTGTGGTTAAACATGTGCAGGAGGAGCCATGATCCTAACCACCATGGATGGTGACGACCTTCCTCACCCCGCCAATGCAGACATAGTAAAAAGATACTACGCATGAAAAAAGACCCTCTAGGTTGACATACCTAGGCAAAAATTAGGGCTTCCCGGCGAACCAAAAGGGTTCGGGCAAAATGAAGGGATGAAATGAAAAAAATCTGTACACCCGGCAAGTCGAAAACCTGAAAAGGCGGCTTGGGCAAAAATGGGTATCCTGGTGGACTGAAAACCCGAAAGGGCAGTCCAGGCAAAAGTTAGGGATAAAGCGTAATACTATGTCTCATTGGATCACTTTGCATCCAGAATCCGGTATCAACATCAAGTTCAGACGGCATCGATCAATCAGCTTCATCTTCAGCTAGGTCATCAAGTGATGAGACGCTCGAAGATATAAAGGCGATAGCAGAGTTGGAACCCAGTGGGATTATTCTTTTCACACAGCTGTTTTATTTTTCTTTGTACAAATCTGTATAAACTCTTTTATTCGGCGGCGTTCTCTTACTAGGACGTCAGCCTCTTGTACATAAACGCCTATTTACAGGCAAATTCAAAAATCAATACAAAAACGATTTTCAGTTCAAATTACCAATTGTTTTTCTCTTTTCTGTTTTGTTTTGCGAAGAACGTCCAAGGTTCAATTTATGATATATGCATTTGACAATAATTGCTAACTCATAAATATTTGCATACGAAACAAAGGATTAATTACAGGTAACATTAGAAACAGGGGCAATAATGAGTGGTCTAAGCGATCTAATTGTTCTGTCCATCAAGGTACCAAGGTAGGTTCAGCTGAAGAACGTAACCAAGATATCTTAAGTCCCCAGAGGGTGAGTCAACAAGTCAATGCACTCTCCCCAAGCAGAATTATCCTATCAGCCTTAAGGAAGTTGGGTATCCCCAGCAGATCTCAATATTCCCCAACACAATATACGGACATTCTTAACAAGCATCCCCGACAGTCTTGGTCTAAAACTGTTCCCCGGCGGTATACCAAGCATCCAGCGGAGCCACTTCCCCAACATATCTCAAAAATTTCCCCAGGAGAGTCCAATCAAGATTTCCCCAGGAAAGTTTGAATTGTCTCCCCGGCAGGAAGCTTATCCCCAATGGATTCTGGAAGCTTCCCCCTGCAGAGCACGAATGCGTCTCCCAGTTTTATTCAAAGGTTATTTCCCTACCGAGATATAACTGGGTTATCCTCAGCCAAAAGCCACGGAAAGATCATCCTCGGCGAAGTCTTCTTATCCCCAGCAAAGTCTATTAACACAACAACGGTATCCCCAGCGGAGTTACCATCAACATCCCAGCAAAGTACCTCTCTCCCCACAGAGTATTGTTCCCCAGCAAGATCGCTAGAATAATTTTCTCCCCGCAGAGTAATCCATTCGCCAAGTTTAGTCCCCAACGGAGTTATCTTCTCCTACCGGTATTCTTGCAACTATCATCCCCATCGGAAACAACAAAGCACTATTCTCCAACATCAGCCCAGGATGTGACTTCCCGGCACCCGTCAAGGATTTACTTTCCTAGGCAAAAACATACATTCATAAACATCGCATTCACATTATGATACATGCATAAACGCATCATATTGTACAATCTCATTTACATTGAGAACATCATTGCTTGATCCATATCATGCATTGCATATGACTGACCTTTACCTTTCAGGAAAGATCCAGTTAAGTTCTCAACTATGTCCAAGACCTCCTCTGGTTCAGTTAAATCGATTCCTAAAGATTTTTCTGATTCTTACCCAGTTGAAGTTATTTCAAGACTTTCGTCTGGTTCAGTTAAATCGACTCCTAAAGATTTTTCTGATTCTTATCCAGTCTAAGGCCTTCTCTGGTTCAGTCAGATCGACCCTAAGATCTCCCTGATTCTTATTCCAGTTGAAGATTTCAAGACCTTGTCCGGTTCAGTTAAATCGATTCCTAAAGATTTTTCTGATTCTTATCCAGTCAAAGGCCTTCTCTGGTTCAGTCAGATCGACCCTAAGATCTCCCTGATTCTTATTCCAGTTGAAGATTTCAAGACCTTGTCCAGTTCAGTTAAATCGACTCCTAAAGATTTTTCTGATTCTTATCCAGTCAAAGGCCTTCTCTGGTTCAGTCAGATCGACCCTAAGATCTCCCTGATTCTTATCCAGTTGAAGTTATTTCAAGACCTTGTCCGGTTCAGTTAAATCGACTCCCAAAGATTTTTCTGATTCTTATCCAGTCAAAGGCCTTCTCTGGTTCAGTCAGATCGACCCTAAGATCTCCCTGATTCTTATCCAGCTGAAGTTATTTCAAGACCTTGTCCGGTTCAGTTAAATCGACTCCTAAAGATTTTTCTGATTCTTATCCAGTCAAAGGCCTTCTCTGGTCCAGTTAAATCGATTCCTAAATATTTTCCTGATGGGGACTCAGTAGAAAACATCCCAGATTCTCTCATCGTTACTGTCGAGGTAGTAATCGCCCCAGATTCTCTCATCGTTACTGTTGAGGTAGTAATCACCCCAGGTTTTCTCAGCGTTACTATTGAGGTAATAATCGTCCAAGGTTCTCTCACCGTCCCGTTGAGAGCACGTCTGAAGAGGTTTAAGGATTCAATTCCTGTAACCAGTCAGGGCACATCTACACAAAGAGTTTGAAGACCAACTCCTGTAACAGGTCAGGTAATCATCTTTATTTTTCAGGTACGCAGGTTCTCGCTAAGGAATCTCTTACGCGATCGACACCCAGATGGAATCTATAAGCCCATCCACCTATCCATCACCTCTCAACATGGCATCTGTAAGCCCATCTTCATATCCATCAATCTCCAAATTGCATCTGTAAGCCCATTCCCACCATCACACTACTAACATGTGAGCGCAAATTTCTGGGCACTCTAGTGTTCAATCATCTTCCACCTTCGGATTACGAAAGGCACGTCAGCCAATCTACATCCTCAGGTCTAAGAAGATTGAACAGGGGCAACTGTTGTACCCCAAAATTTGCCCTCCCATTTTCTTCAAGATTTGCCAAGAGCATGCTTCAAAATCTCCCAAGGGTTGCACGGTCCAATGGTCTCCTAACAGTCAAAAATTAGGGTTTTGATTCTGGCAAATAAATTGAAGCTTCCAAGGGTCCAAACAAGTGCCACATGCCTATAAACATTGTCAAGCATCCTTATGCCAAGTTTCAAGACTTACAGCACAAAATTGCACAGTCAAAAACCCTAATTGCCCTACAGTCAACTGCAGGGGCAAAATGGTCATTTGACAGTCAAAAGTCAAAATTTTTGGTCAACATCTTATTTTGAAGCCACAAACATCATTTGATCAATTCTTGATCATGATTCTCAAGGCATGGCTCAAAAAGTCTCAAGATGCAAAAGTTTCTATTTTTGGACAGTTGAAAAAGTCAACTGTAACTTGACCAAGGCATAACTTCCACATGGTTTATCATAAAAATTCCATCCAAAGATCATTTTGAAGAGAATGACATTTCCTACAACTCCTCTTCACACTTCAAGTCCAAGAAATGCTCTCACAAAAAGTTATCAATCTCAACATTATAGGTCATTTTCAAAAGTCAACAAAAAGGAACTTTAAGTCAAAGACCATAACTTGATATTGGTAAATCAAAATGACATGGGACCAAAGGCATTGGTTAGAGGACTCCAAGACCTTTCCAAAATGTCCAAGAACATGATCAAAGCTTAAAAATTGAGCAAGATATGCCTTGTGGAATTTGGGAAAATTTTGGGAATTTTGAAAAGTCAACTTTGCTTCAAATGCCTCAAAATTGCTAATGGGCCACAATTTCTTCCAAGAATCATCACCCAAAGGCTATGCACAACCCATTGACCCAAAGGGGAGTTATTTTCTTATTTTTAATTTATTAATTGAATTTTTAAATCTATTAATTCATTTAATTAAAATTAAATATGAGAAAAATACAAAATGATGCTTTTAAATCTTTTTGGTGCAGCAAATCCAACTAATGCAAGGTGGCAATTCGTTTCATGTCCAAAAAAGGAAAATCTTCTATGATTGGCATGTTCTTCATGACAAAAAGATTGAAAAAGATATAAGGAAAATAAAATCTCCAAAACATGAATGCAAAGGATTATGGACTTGGATTTCTACCCTAATTCATTCCACATATATGTACAAACCTAAACCTAATCACAAGAACGAAGCAAGCTGCGCCCAAGAACACCAAACAACTTTGCATTTTTTCTCAAAAATATCAAATCTGTTTTCATAGTTTCAGTGTGTTGCAAGGCCTAAAAACTATTCCATAAGTTTGCCAAGACTACCAGGAAGCTTTCTCAATCAAAATCACATCCCCTAACCTCAAGAATTGGTATAACCGTGTTCCACTTTTCTTGAAAAATTTGATAATCGTATTCCATTTTCCATGCATGATTAATGTCTTTTAACTGTTGTTTTACACTAACATGAGCATTCTAAAGCTGTTGGCATTCTTTGATTGAACTTTTAAGCCTTGTACACGAATCCACCATGGAAGCTGCCTAGGGTTTCAGAGGTTTGAAATTGGGGTTTCTTTCCTGTGGAAAAATTGGCCATCCTAACCAATACCATTGAACTCAGAAATTCCAGACGAATCTAACCATACCATCGCGCCCTTTTTCTTTTTTGTTATAACCTAATCGCTATTTTTCCTGGCCTTGTTTAGTGGGGGTTTAAAACCCCCGCTACTTGTTTGATATATTTGCAGAAAGAAGAAGATGACACTGGCGTGTCCTCATACGACTGGAGCATTCAAATCTTCGCGCTAATTTTTTTTTGTTTTACATCAATGTTGTACCCCAAAATTTGCCCTCCCATATTCTTCAAGAAATTGCCAAATCAAGTTGCAAAATTCCCCAAGGGTTGTACAGTGCAAAGGTCTCCCATACAGTCAAAACTAGGGTTTGTGTTCTGATCAAGAAAATGAAGCTTTCAAAGGTCCAATCAAGTCTCACATGCCTACAAATATGGTCAAGCATCCTCATATCAAGTTTCAAGGCTTTCAGCACAAAATTGCACAGTCAAAAACCCTAATTGCACTACAGTCAACTGTAGGGGCAAAATGGTCATTTGACAGTCAAAAGTTCAAATTTTTGGTCAACATATCATTTTGAAGCCACAAACATCATTTGATCAATGCTTGATCATGATTCTCAAAATTTGGCTCAGAAATCATCAAGATGCAAAAGTTTCCTTATTTGGACAGTTGAAAAAGTCAACTGAAATTGACCAAGGCATAACTTTCACATGGATTATCAGAAAAATTCCATCCAAAGCTCATTTTGAAGAGAAAGACATTTCCTACAACTCATCTTCATACTTCAAGTCCAAGAAATGCTCTCACAAAAAGTTATCAATTTCAACATTATAGGTCATTTTCAAAAGTCAACAAAAAAGGACTTTAAGTCAAAGGCCATAACTTGAGATTGGTAAATCAAAATGACATGGGACCAAAGACATTGGTTAGAGGACTCAAAGTCCTTTCCAAAATGTCATGGAACATGAGAAAAGCTTAAAAATTGAGCAAGTTATGCCTTGTAGAAGTTGGGAAATTTTTGGATATTTTGAAAAGTCAACATTACTTCAAATGACCTAAAATTGCTAATGGGCCCATTTTTCTTCCATAATTCATCATCCATGACATGTGCACGACCACTTGGCCCAAAGGGAAGTATTTTCTCATTTTTTATTTATTTATTTGAATTTTTATTTATGTTAATTCATTTAAATCATTTAAATATGTGGAAAATATTTAACTTGACCTAACCAATCTTTTTATACATGTTCTAGCCTCAATAATTCGTGTAAAATCAAATAGGGAAAGATTTGGAGCAAATTGGTCCTAATTGACACAAGAACACATGGAAAAAGATTTAAAAAGATCCTTAAGAATCAAATTTTCAAAAGCCATGAAGGCATTGGATTTGTGCTACTTTTCTTGACCTAATTTGTTCACTACATATGCCTGATCATAACCCTAATGAAAAGAGACAAAAAGCTGCGCAAAAGAGCACAAAGAAAACTTGGAATTTTTGTCTAAAAAAGCAATTCTGAAATCATCTTTACAGGTCGATTCAAAGCACAAAACTTGTTTCAATAGCTTCCTCAAGGTCCCCTGAACGATTTCCAATCAAGAACAACCATCCAAACGCCAAGAATTGGTAAAACGAACATGAACTGTACAGAGAAAAATTCGTTATCGTGTTTCAATATTTACGCACATTCATAGCGTTTTGATTGTAGATTCATGTTCCTTGTGAAATTCTGAAACTAACCAATATGATTAATTGCATTTTTATGCTGCATATACGATTTCGCCATGACTGTTTTCTAGGGTTTCCAAAGCTTCAGATTAGGGCTTTTGAAACGAGGAAAAATTAGCTTTCCAGACCCATGCCATTCAAACCAGCAAGCTTGGACGAACAAGAATCAACCCTCGCGCTCAATTTATGAGTGTTTGAGAGCTAATCGCTATTTTCTAATAGCACACCTAAAACCACGCGTGAAAAACCGTTGCCTGTGTGTTTTATATTACAGGGATGATGAAGAAGACGGAGCCGTGTCACACGCTGATTGGCACGTTTAAATATTTCGCGCTTTAATCCACTAATGCGTTGCTTTCTTTTATATTATTTGTTTGTTTATTATATAACAAATGCGTTGTAGTGGCTCAGCTGGCGAAGTGTAGTGTTGTTAACCCTCATGACCTGGGTTCGAGCCCCAGGTCTACGTTATTTCCATATTCTTTTCCAATTCATCATCACATGCAGGCGTTATATTGAGGACCATCATGTTCCTTCATCATCCAGTCATCCACGTGCACATTGGAATCAGATCAAAGGCTGAAAATTGGAGAGCACGCTACGCCCTAGTCAACGCACCACACGTGATTCTAAAAAGTCTACCAGGCCTTGCTAAATGGGCCAGATTGCTAAGGCCAAAACCTCCATATTGGGGTCTGAACCCCCCCTGGTTTGCAATTTTCCATATTTTTCTTGTATTTTATTTTCAATTATTGCATTATTTTCTTTATTGTTTTGATTTAATTAATTATTCTCACAAAATATTAAAAAAAATGCATAAAAATCAGAAAAGATAAAAAATACCATAAATAATTTTTATTTCTAATATTTTCATAAATAAATGCATGTAAATTAATTAGCTTAAATTAGGTTTTTTTATTTTAATTCTTTTAATAACAAAAATACAAAAATGTAGAAATAGGTTTAATAATTGTTTTATTCCTTTTAATTTTTCTTTTTCACAATAATGTTATTTATTTTATTTATTTTCATAATTAAAATTGTACATAAAAAATTTAGGTTTAATTTAGGTTAAATTTTAATGTTTTCTTAAATTAAAATAAAGTAGAATTAGGGTTAGTAGTTAATTTTAATTAATTCTTTCTCTTTTCTATTAAATCTTAAAAAACATAAAAATACCAAAACAAAAAAAAAACAAAAACAATTTCTTTTCTTAAATTAATTAATTCATGTAACTTTCATATTTTGCAAAAAAAGGTCCAACGCCCTCCTTTCGACTTAATTGTTTAATTTATTTTGCTTAAATAATCATGTACCTCTCCCGAAGCCTTGTAATTACTTCTCGCACTTTTAATTCTTTTAACTTCTTTACTTTTCTGTCAAATCGGGTCCTGGTTAATTTTGGCGATGTGGACCCGCGCCATTTGTAATAGCTTTAGATTTACTTTTCCTCGCAACTTTTAACTGTTGAACAAAGCATGCAAGAATGAATGGCCATAATAAAAACAAGCGTAGAACACCAATGAACATGACAAGACAAAAATAACTGAAAACAACACACAAATCGCACACACCACCCCTAGGGTACGCCTCACTGTTGCCTTGCCTCGAAAGGTGATCGTCGAGTATAGGATGTCTTAGTAAGTCCTCATGATCCGGGAACCTGGCATGAGGGTAGCTTCTAAGGTGTCTTCCCATTGCTCTGGTGATCACCATGTCCCGAACCTCGAATTGACCCGAACACCTCCAATAGTGGTGCTACCTACCTCTCAATGGTGGGATGGCACTACTTTAAAGGACATTTACACAGACGAATTCCTTAGGGTAGGTAGACGACTCTAGATACTTGCTCTAATTTCAAAACAAATTCAAAAATACTTTTCACACCGACACCTTTTCAAAAAGCTTTCGAAAGCAATTTTTCAAACACTCTTGAGGACCGATACAAGAGTCGAACTGAAATTTTCAAAGAAACTTTTTAAAACCCACAGTTGAAAAGCAAACAAACCATTTTTGAAAACACAATGAGCAAGTATCTAAGAGCCCATGGATAACCATGGATAGAAAGGGTGCTAACACCTTTCCTTTCTATAATCTACCTCCCGAACCGAGAGCAATCTCTTTAAGGAATTTTTCTGTGCTTTTGTCCTTTCCATTTGGAGAAAATAAAAGACGGTGGCGACTCTTGCTTCCGCGACATTTCGCGAACCAGCGTTAAACAGTCAGTTCCAGATCCACCGATCACAGAACTGGCGACTCTGCTGGGGACAAACTTAAAGTGGGGTGTACCTTAGGGCTAGGTCATAACTATGTTTTCAATTGTCTTCTTTGCTTGCTTTATTATTGTGGGTTGCTTGGGAGTTCTATAGATCCTAACCCAGATCTGGGGGATACCTTTCTTAGAAAGTAGCAACAAGGCTGTGAGGGATCTATGCGGGGTATACCGACATGGTTGAAACAGTCTGCTACGTTGATGTGGCACTTTGGTGTGTACCGGTAACCCTTGAGTTCAGTCAAGGAGAGTACAGGGCCTCCGCGTGGTGTCATCAAGCATCAACAGACCTTAGGAACCTTAATTGAACTATCTTGGCCTCTTTAGGGTAGTGAGATAACTGACTTTGGTGCAGTCCGAGGTTGGTTGATACTCGATACCACACTCAATTGAGGGTTGCTTTCCTGGAATATTTCGGTCGCCAGTTCAGTGGCTAAATCGAAACGATGAACAACGAAAGCAATCCCGTGATATTGGGAACCTTAGAACCCGGTTACTCATGATAGGACAGGTTGAGCCCACCAACTGAAAGAGGGTAATACCCAGACCCCATGCTGGCCTAAACTCTAAGGGCTTCTCTTGTGTGACTTGTGTGCCTTCGTACTTGACTACTTGCATGCTTTTTTGTCTGACACTTGAGCTTCTTGCAGGTTTTGTTTGTAGTCCTTAATTAGGACTCATAACAGGGTATTAAGTTTCTTGCAGGTTATGTCTTAAGTCCTTAATTGGGACTCATAACAGGGTTACTCACATTACCCCATGCATACCATAACATCATGCCATTGCATACATCTTAACCCATTTCAAGGATCTCAAGGGCTTGTGATGCAGGTCATGGTGAATCAACTATCCCAACAAGGGGCAAAGAGGATTTATTTTCCTCTAGACAAGGTTGTCAGGGGCTATGACCCACTTGATATGGTGAGCTTTGACTCCTGAAGAAGGTTCCCCTAACCAAGGTTGTTTGGAAATCAAAACCAGACATGATGATTAAAGTCAGGGGCTATGACCCACTTGATATGGTGAGCCTTTGACCCTTGAAGAAGGACTCTCAACAACATGAAGTACCTTCAATCAAGTTACCAGTTTTCAACTCTAACAAATTTTCTTGTTTACCCCGCGAGGTCCTTGAAAACATTGCATGCATGTCATTCACATCATTACATAACAGGTACCCTTGTTGCAGGTTACTTACCCTTCCCACTGTTTATTTCAGCGATGGCTCTCCAGCCAGACATCCAGGATCTTCTTGCTCAAGAGAGTCGGTTCGGGGAGATCCTCCTGAATCTATCCAAGGGGCAGGAAGAGCTAAGGACACTTCTCATGGGGACCTTTGTCAGGAACAGTGCTGAGGATGAAAGGTTGAAACACCTACAAGCTGAGATGGATGCAATGAAAGCCCAAATGCTGGGGCAGAGGAATGCCATTCAAGGTCTAGCTCAAAGACAAGATGAGCTCCGGTTTCTCGTCAACCAACTGCTTCAGGGTAACCAACTGGGGCAAACATCTAAGGGTAAAAAGCCAGTCATCGTTCGACCATCTTTGAGACAAAGAGGCAAGGAGAAAGCTCCTCATATGGCTCCAGTATCACCAATTCAGTATCAACCTCACCAGCTTCAGCCAGACAAGCCCAAAAGGCAATTCACCAAGCTTAACGTGTCGCTGCCTCAAGCCTTACAACAACTGCTGAGGTTGAACCTGGTAACTCTAAAGGATCCCCCTAAGAATCCCAACAGGACACCTTCAAGGTATAACCCCAACGCTCACTGCGCTTATCATTCTGACAGCCCGGGGCATGCTACAGAGGATTGTTGGACTCTGAAAAATAAGATCCAGGATCTGATCGAGGAGGGAGCTGTGGAATTCACCCGAGATGGCCAGGCTGAGTGCTTCTACCATCCCTACAGGAAGCACCAATTGAAGTGACAAGCCCCGAGATTAGAAAATTTTTGTTCATTCGAATGTTCAAGATTGCAATTTTCTTTTGTTCAAACATTTATTCATGTTAAACATTGTTATCACATTAATGCATCGCTTATGTCTATTTTGAATCAATATATTCGCATTCACTATATGCAAACTGTTTTCATATTTTTTCTGATGTCAGCTCTTGATCTAAAATTCTAAAGCCTCTTAAGGGAGGATGACGAAAACGATACCATAATCTACAGTATGCTTTTGAACAGACCCCGCTGATGAGGTACATGCATTGTTTCAATCCCTAAACACTGGAGTAATAAGGAAGATAATCCCTCGTCAACCCCTCTGAGCCAAAGAAGTAGGAGTTTTTCTTTTCGAAAATTAAAACCCTTTATCATAACCTGGGGCAGGGTAGTTCTCTCAGTTGATCCAAGTGCGCAACAAATGGCACCAAAGAGATCCTTACGAAAAAAGAAAGACAGTGATGGTTCCGAACAATCGTAAAGACAGGCAGTCATTATCAAAAAATTCATAAATGAAAAGCCCATTAAGTCAAAACCCATGAAGGAGACTTACAAAACTGGGGCATCCCGCTGACTGTAATTCCAAACAGGAAACAGTTCAGGAAAAAAAGAAAGGGATAACAAAATCAAAAAAGAAAGAGGTCCTACAAACCCTCGACAAAAAATGATGACTGCCTATTCAGAATAAATCATCAATGACCGAATCATCACCGGAAAATCAGAGCAAAGACTCAAACAAGGTCTAACGTATGATCAACTGAGTTTAGGTTTGGAGAACATCACGAAGAGCGGGTGGGTACAAATAATTTGAGCCTTTATCCTTTGTTTCTTAAACCGTGAACCAGGCCACGTTATAACCCTTAAAAGTCCTAGCTGAAGCATGGGTTAGTTCGAAAGCATACTGTTACGAAAGGTATCCTGACTCCTTAAGGCCTACGGTAAATACGGAGTTGACATCACGTTTTACAAACATTCACTTGTTTTATGAAAAAGAATGCATTTTCAAAATCTTCAAGACAGACATGAGCTTTGCATTTTTAACATAACTTTGTTTGCATATGATTTTTTGTTTGAACAGCAGGGAAATTCGCACGATGAATACCTAGTAAACAAAAGTACCTCCAATCAAAGGGCATGACATGATCATTGTCCGTCATCTGGGGCAGTTAAGTCAAGATTCAGAGAATCTCTCAAAAGGCCAACCAGCTTGGGGCAAATCTCCATCTGAGTCACTTGGGGCATTCCAACAACAAATCTTGCCTGATCAAATACCTTCTGGTGGCATGACAAAACACTGCTAACAGGGGCAACTCCTTACATTCTGAGGACATGGACATAGTTGAAAAAATACTACGCACAATCAAAGACCCGCTAGGTTGACACACCTAGGCAAAAATAAGGGCTTCCCGGCAAACCAAAAGGGTTCGGGCAAAAAGAAGGGATGAAATGAAAAAACATGTACACCCGGCAAGTCGAAAACCTGAAAAGGCGACTTAGGCAAAAATGGGTATCCCGGTGGACCGAAAACCCAAAAGGGCGGTCCAGGCAAAAGTTAGGGATCAAAGCGTACGACTATGTCCTGTCATCTTGTCACCTGCCTACCAGGAGAAAGTTTGACCATCAACAACTATCAGCACCTCATAGGTCTTCCTCTCCCTCCTCAGAAACGGGGGCAATAAAGAGTTGTCCAAGCAATCTAATTGTTCCATCCTCCAAGGTACCAAGGTAGGTGCAGCTGAAGAACACAACCAGGTATCTTAATTCCCCAGAGAATAAGTCAACAGTCAATGCATTCTTCTCTAAACAGTTATCAACCTTAAGGAAGATGGGTATCCTCCCGCAGATCTCAACCTTCCCCAGCAGCATACAGTCTTAACAAGCATCCCCAGAAGTCTTGGTCTAAAGATTGTTCCCCGGTAGCATATCAAGCATTCAAAGGAATTACTTCCCCAGCATATCAAAACTTCCTTAGGAGAGTCCAATTCAGTTCCCCAGGAAAGTTGGAATCCACATATCCCCAAGCAGTAAACTTACCCCACGCAAGAGTACGAACGCGTCGTCCGGCTTTATTTAAAGAGTTATTTCCGTAACAGGATATAACTGGGTTATCCTCAGCCAAAAGCCACGGAAAGAGCGTCCTCGACGAAGTCTTCTTACCCCAGCGAAGTCTATCAACACTTCCGATACAATAAGGGTATCCCCGGCAAATTATTATCAACACTCCGCAAGGCATCTCTATCCCCACAGAGTATCACTCCCCAGCATGAGCGCTAGAGTATCTTTTCTCCCCGCAGAATTATCCATTTGCCAAGTTTATTCCTCAACGGAGTCATCTTCTCCTACCGGTATTCTTGCAATTTATCATCCCCAGTGGAAGCAAAAGCTTATTCTTCAACATCAGCCCAGGATATGACTTCCCGGCACCCGTCAAGGATTTAATTTCCTAGACGAAAACATACATTCATAAAACATCACATACATCATTATAGCATGCATAGACGCATCATATCATACAAATCTCATTTATGTTGAGAACATCATTGCTTGATCCATATCATGCATTGCATATGACTGACCTTTACCTTTCAGGAAAGATGCAGTTGAAATTCTCAATCATATTTCAAGACCTAGACCGGTTCAGTTAATCGACTCCAAAGATTTCTTATCCAGTCCCAGGCCTTCTCTAGTCCAGCTAAATGGACTCCTGACAGATTTTTCTGATAAAGACTCAGTAGAAGTTATCCCAGATTATAGTCTCCTATGGTTCCCTCTCTGACGGCGAGTGAGGTAGTAATTCCTTTTCAGATGTTTCCCTCTCTGACGGTGAGTGTGAGGTGATAGTCTCCTTTTCAGATGTTTCCCTCTCCAACGGTGAGTGAGGTGATAGTCTCCTATGGTTCCCTCTCCGACGGCGAGTGAGGTGGTAAGTCCTTTTCAGATTTTTCCCTCTCCGACGGTGAGTGAGGTGATAGTCTCCTATGGTCCCCTCTCCGACGGCGAGTGAGGTGGTAAGTCCTTTTCAGATTTTTCCCTCTCCGACGGTGAGTGAGGTGATAGTCTCCTATGGTCCCCTCTCCGACGGTGAGTGAGGTGGTAACTCCTTTTCAGATGTTTCCCTCTCCAACGGTGAGTGAGGTGATAGTCTCTTATGGTTCCCTCTCCGACGGCGAGTGAGGTGGTAATTCCTTTTCAGATGTTTCCCTCTCCGACGGTGAGTGTGAGGTGATAGTCTCCTTTTCAGATGTTTCCCTCTCCAACGGTGAGTGAGGTGATAGTCTCCTATGGTTCCCTCTCCGACGGCGAGTGAGGTGGTAAGTCCTTTTCAGATTTTTCCCTCTCCGACGGTGAGTGAGGTGATAGTCTCCTATGGTCCCCTCTCCGACGGCGAGTGAGGTGGTAAGTCCTTTTCAGATTTTTCCCTCTCCGACGGTGAGTGAGGTGATAGTCTCCTATGGTCCCCTCTCCGACGGTGAGTGAGGTGGTAACTCCTTTTCAGATGTTTCCCTCTCCAACGGTGAGTGAGGTGATAGTCTCTTATGGTTCCCTCTCCGACGGCGAGTGAGGTGGTAATTCCTTTTCAGATGTTTCCCTCTCCGACGGTGAGTGTGAGGTGATAGTCTCCTTTTCAGATGTTTCCCTCTCCAACGGTGAGTGAGGTGATAGTCTCTTATGGTTCCCTCTCCGACGGTGAGTGAGGTGGTAAGTCCTTTTCAGATGTTTCCCTCTCCGACGGTGAGTGTGAGGTGATAGTCTCCTATGGTTCCCTCTCCGACGGTGAGTGAGGTGGTAAGTCCTTTTCAGATGTTTCCCTCTCCGACGGTGAGTGTGAGGTGATAGTCTCCTATGGTTCCCTCTCCGACGGTGAGTGAGGTGGTAAGTCCTTTTCAGATGTTTCCCTCTCCGACGGTGAGTGAGGTGATAGTCTCCTATGGTTCCCTCTCCGACGGTGAGTGAGGTGGTAATTCCTTTTCAGATGTTTCCCTCTCCGACGGTGAGTGAGGTGATAATTCTTTTCCAGATAGTTCCCTCTCCGACGGTGAGTGAGGTGACAATTCCTTTCAGATTATAATTTCCTATAGTTCCCTCTCCGACGGTGAGTGAGGTGATTCCCTTTCAGATTATAATGACCTATGGTTCTCTTCCCGATCCTGCGAAGATGGTATTTCCCATCAAGATTTTCTCAACGAGCGTTGTTGAAGTTAAAATCACCCAAGGTTCTCTTACCGTTCATGCTAAGGTAGTAACCATCCCTGGCTCATTCATCATCTTTTGAAGCTCCAGACCCAGCTCCTGTAACCAGTCAGGACATATCTATGCCAAGCATCTGAAATTAGCTCCTGCAACGTGTCAGGTACTCATTTTTCTTTTGCAGGTATGCAGGTTCTCGCCAAGGAATCTCTTACGCGATCAACATCCAGATGGCATCTATAAGCCCATCATCCTGTTCCTCGACCTCTAAATGGCATCTATAAGCCCATTCCATCATCACTGCTACTATGTGAGCGCAAATTTCTGGGCACTCTAGTGTTCAATCATCTTCCACCCTCGGATTACGAAAGGCACGTCCGCCAATCTGCATCCTCAGGTCTAAGAAGATTGAACAGGGGCAACTGTTGTACCCCAAAATTTGCCCTCCCATATTCTTCAAGAAATTGCCAAATCAAGTTGCAAAATTCCCCAAGGGTTGTACAGTGCAAAGGTCTCCCATACAGTCAAAAGTAGGGTTTGTGTTCTGATCAAGAAAATGAAGATTTCAAAGGTCCAATCAAGTCTCACATGCCTACAAATATGGTCAAGCATCCTCATATCAAGTTTCAAGGCTTTCAGCACAAAATTGCACAGTCAAAAACCCTAATTGCACTACAGTCAACTGTTGGGGCAAAATGGTCATTTGACAGTCAAAAGTTCAAATTTTTGGTCAACATATCATTTTGAAGCCACAAACATCATTTGATCAATGCTTGATCATGATTCTCAAAATTTGGCTCAGAAATCATCAAGATGCAAAAGTTTCCTTATTTGGACAGCTGAAAAAGTCAACTGAAATTGACCAGGGCATAACTTTCACATGGATTATCAGAAAAATTCCATCCAAAGCTCATTTTGAAGAGAAAGACATTTCATACAACTCATCTTCATACTTCAAGTCCAAGAAATGCTCTCACAAAAAGTTATCAATTTCAACATTATAGGTCATTTTCAAAAGTCAACAAAAAAGGACTTTAAGTCAAAGGCCATAACTTGAGATTGGTAAATCAAAATGACATGGGACCAAAGACATTGGTTAGAGGACTAAAATACCTTTCCAAAATGTCCAAGAACATGAGAAAAGCCTAAAAATTGAGCAAGTTATGCCTTGTAGAAGTTGGGAAATTTTTGGATATTTTGAAAAGTCAACATTACTTCAAATGACCTAAAATTGCTAATGGGCCCATTTTTCTTCCATAATTCATCATCCATGACATGTGCACGACCACTTGGCCCAAAGGGAAGTATTTTCTCATTTTTTATTTATTTATTTGAATTTTTATTTATATTAATTCATTTAAATCATTTAAATATGTGGAAAATATTTAACTTGACCTAACCAATCTTTTTATACATGTTCTAGCCTCAATAATTCGTGTAAAATCAAATAGGGAAAGATTTGGAGCAAATTGGTCCTAATTGACACAAGAACACATGGAAAAAGATTTAAAAAGATCCTTAAGAATCAAATTTTCAAAAGCCATGAAGGCATTGGATTTGTGCTACTTTTCTTGACCTAATTTGTTCACTACATATGCCTGATCATAACCCTAATGAAAAGAGACAAAAAGCTGCGCAAAAGAGCACAAAGAAAACTTGGAATTTTTGTCTAAAAAAGAAATTCTGAAATCATCTTTACAGGTCGATTCAAAGCACAAAACTTGTTTCAATAGCTTCCTCAAGGTCCCCTGAACGATTTCCAATCAAGAATAGCCATCCAAACGCCAAGAATTGGTAAAACGAACATGAACTGTACAGAGAAAAATTCGTTATCGTGTTTCAATATTTACGCACATTCATAGCATTTTGATTGTAGATTCATGTTCCTTGTGAAATTCTGAAACTAACCAATATGATTAATTGCATTTTTATGCTGCATATACGATTTCGCCATGACTGTTTTCTAGGGTTTCCAAAGCTTCAGATTAGGGCTTTTGAAACGAGGAAAAATTAGCTTTCCAGACCCATGCCATTCAAACCAGCAAGCTTGGACGAACAAGAATCAACCCTCGCGCTCAATTTATGAGTTCTTGAGAGCTAATCGCTATTTTCTAATAGCACACCTAAAACCACGCGTGAAAAACCGTTGCCTGTGTGTTTTATATTACAGGGATGATGAAGAAGACGGAGCCGTGTCACACGCTGATTGGCACGTTTAAATATTTCGCGCTTTAATCCACTAATGCGTTGCTTTCTTTTATATTATTTGTTTGTTTATTATATAACAAATGCGTTGTAGTGGCTCAGCTGGCGAAGTGTAGTGTTGTTAACCCTCATGACCTGGGTTCGAGCCCCAGGTCTACGTTATTTCCATATTCTTTTCCAATTCATCATCACATGCAGGCGTTATATTGAGGACCATCATGTTCCTTCATCATCCAGCCATCCACGTGCACATTGGAATCAGATCAAAGGCTGAAAATTGGAGAGCACGCTACGCCCTAGTCAACGCACCACACGTGATTCTAAAAAGTCTACCAGGCCTTGCTAAATGGGCCAGATTGCTAAGGCCAAAACCTCCATATTGGGGTCTGAACCCCCCCTGGTTTGCAATTTTCCATATTTTTCTTGTATTTTATTTTCAATTATTGCATTATTTTCTTTATTGTTTTGATTTAATTAATTATTCTCACAAAATATTAAAAAAAATGCATAAAAATCAGAAAAGATAAAAAATACCATAAATAATTTTTATTTCTAATATTTTCATAAATAAATGCATGTAAATTAATTAGCTTAAATTAGGTTTTTTTATTTTAATTCTTTTAATAACAAAAATACAAAAATGTAGAAATAGGTTTAATAATTGTTTTATTCCTTTTAATTTTTCTTTTTCACAATAATGTTATTTATTTTATTTATTTTCATAATTAAAATTGTACATAAAAAATTTAGGTTTAATTTAGGTTAAATTTTAATGTTTTCTTAAATTAAAATAAAGTAGAATTAGGGTTAGTAGTTAATTTTAATTAATTCTTTCTCTTTTCTATTAAATCTTAAAAAACATAAAAATACCAACAAAAAAAAAACAAAAACAATTTCTTTTCTTAAATTAATTAATTCATGTAACTTTCATATTTTGCAAAAAAAGGTCCAACGCCCTCCTTTCGACTTAATTGTTTAATTTATTTTGCTTAAATAATCATGTACCTCTCCCGAAGCCTTGTAATTACTTCTCGCACTTTTAATTCTTTTAACTTCTTTACTTTTCTGTCAAATCGGGTCCTGGTTAATTTTGGCGATGTGGACCCGCGCCATTTGTAATAGCTTTAGATTTACTTTTCCTCGCAACTTTTAACTGTTGAACAAAGCATGCAAGAATGAATGGCCATAATAAAAACAAGCGTAGAACACCAATGAACATGACAAGACAAAAATAACTGAAAACAACACACAAATCGCACACACCACCCCTAGGGTATGCCTCACTGTTGCCTTGCCTCGAAAGGTGATCGTCGAGTAGAGGATGTCTTAGTAAGTCCTCATGATCCAGGAACCTGGCATGAGGGTAGCTTCTAAGGTGTCTTCCCATTGCTCTGGTGATCACCATGTCCCGAACCTCGAATTGACCCGAACACCTCCAATAGTGGTGCTACCTACCTCTCAATGGTGGGATGGCACTACTTTAAAGGACATTTACACAGACGAATTCCTTAGGGTAGGTAGACGACTCTAGATACTTGCTCTAATTTCAAAACAAATTCAAAAATACTTTTCACACCGACACCTTTTCAAAAAGCTTTCGAAAGCAATTTTTCAAACACTCTTGAGGACCGATACAAGAGTCGAACTGAAATTTTCAAAGAAACTTTTTAAAACCCACAGTTGAAAAGCAAACAAACCATTTTTGAAAACACAATGAGCAAGTATCTAAGAGCCCATGGATAACCATGGATAGAAAGGGTGCTAACACCTTCCCTTTCTATAATCTACCTCCCGAACCGAGAGCAATCTCTTTAAGGAATTTTTCTGTGCTTTTGTCCTTTCCATTTGGAGAAAATAAAAGACGGTGGCGACTCTTGCTTCCGCGACATTTCGCGAACCAGCGTTAAACAGTCAGTTCCAGATCCACCGATCACAATCAATAACATTTATTTTCATATGTATTGATCAGGTTCCACTAGTTTGACAAACAAACGCGCTTGGCTGGTTGGTGAGTGATGTGTCCTTCAAGCATTGGGACCTGGGTTCGATTCCTAGGTCCCCCACTTTATTCCATAATTTTTCTTGCAATATATTTCTATGCAGTGCTTCAATCAAGGGACCACCATACAACTCCATCTCCTGGCACGCCACATGTCCCCAGGGGTCAATCCAAAGGTCAAGATCTGGAGTCTACCATACGCATTGGTCAATAGATCCACACGTGATCATTGAAAAGTCAAAAAAGGCCAGATTTCAGTGGGCCAGATTACTCACAACATATCTCCAAATTGGGCAGACACCCCCCAATGTTTGTATATCTTTTAATCTCTTTTCTTTTCTTTTCTATTTTTTAATTCTTTTGATCTTTTTTTATTTTATTTTATTTAATTTGCTTCAAATAATTAATTTTCATATAAAAATACAAAAAAAAATCAGAAACTATAAAAAATAAAAATATGTTTATTTATTTTTTAATTCATCAATATTTTGTAAATAAAATTCTAATAATTAATTAGTTTAATTTTAGGTTTAATTCTAATTTTTTTTAATAAACTAAAAAGTGTAGAAATTAGGGTTTTAATACTTTTATTCTTTTTCTTTTTTCATCATTATTTAATTATTAATTATCTTGTAAATAATTGTCATTAATTAATTAGGGTTAAATTAGGTTAAACTTAACAATTTTCTTTAATAATTAAAAGCGATTTAGAATTAGGGTTTCTTTCAATATTAATTTTCTTTATTCTCATTGCATTTCATAAATACAAAAACATCAAAAAAATAAGTTCTTTTCTTTATTTTAATTTAATTAAATTTAATAATTTAAATTCAAGGGTCCAACGCCCTCGCACTCGATTATAATTCTTTTCGCGCATTTATTTTTATTTCTTTTATGAATGTAATGTATTTGCCCCAAAGCCTTGTAATAGATAATTAGGAAATTTACTTTCCGCATTTTATTTCAAATCGGGTCTTTGTTTAATTTGGCGATGTAGACCTGCGCCTTGTAATAGCGTAGGACCTTTATTTTCCGCATTTTAATTCCCGCACCTTTTAACTGTTAATAATCACATGAAAGAATGTATGCCCAAATAAAATCAAGTGTAGCTCACCCAATGCATGACAAGATAAATAATAAACTGAAAATGACACACAAATCACACATCACTTCTAGGGTACGCCTCACTGTTGCCTTGCCCCTCGAAACGTGGTCGTCGAGTAGAGGATGTTTTAGTAAGTCCTCATGTCCATGAACATGGCATGGGGGTAGCTTATAAGGTGTCCTCCTATTGCTCTGGTGACCACACTGTCCCTAATCCTCGAGTTGACCCGAACACCTCCAACGGTGGTGCTACCTACCTCTCAATGGTGGGATGGCACTACCTTAAGGACATTTACACAGACTAATTCCTTAGGGTAGGTAGATGACTCATAGATACTTGCTCTAATTCAAAACAAATCAAAAACTTCTTTTCACACCGACACTTTGCAAAAAAGCTTTCAAAAACAACTTTTCAAACACTCTTGAGGACTGATACAAGAGTCGAACTGAAATTTTAAACGAAACTTTTTCAAACCCACAGTTGAAAAGCAAACAAACATTTTTGAAAACACAAATGAGCAAGTATCTAAGAGCCCATGGATAACCATGGATAGAAAGGGTGCTAACACCTTCCCTTTCTATAAATCTACCTCCCGAACCGAGAGCTAATCTCAATAAGGAATTTTTCTGTGCTTTTGTCCTTTCCATGTTGGAGAAAATAAAAGACGGTGGTGACTCTTGCTTCCGCGACATTTCGCGAACCAGCGTTAAACAGTCAGTTCTAGATCCACCGATCACACATACGACTAACTCTTTACCTTTCAGGGAAAGATACAATCGAGTTCTCACAAGTTTTCTTTGGTACAGTCAAATTGATATTAAGATTTCTACTCCAGTTCAAGTTATGAAGCCCGGAAATTGACCGGATAATATCTTGATTTCACCAAAATACTACGAAGCCTGGAATTTACCAGATAGTGGTATATCTTAAATTCAAGCTATGAAGCCCGAATTCGACCGAATAATATCTTGATTTCTCCAAAATACTATGAAGCCTAGAATCGACCAGATAATGGTGTATCTTTAATTCAAGCTATGAAGCCCGGGAATCGACCGGAAAGTAGCTCAACCCCTCAAAAAGTTATTGTGAAGCCTGGAAATCAACCAGATAGCAATACGAGATACCATGAAGCCTGTAATCGATCAGATAATGGTATAAGACGCTGTGAAGCCTGGATCAAGACCAGATAGCGACAAAGGATACTGAAGCCTGGGACACGACCAGATAACAGTATAAGGTACTGCGAAGCTCGAAACTCGAACGAATAGAAGTTTATCCGGCCAATTACTATGAAGCCCAGAAATCGACAAGATATTAGTAGGCCTTAAAATCAAATGGAAGCCCGGATGCGACCGGATAACCACTTGATTCCTTCTGAAGCCTGGAGCACGACCAGATAAGAATTGAGAAATTGCAAAGCCTGGAGAACGGCCAGATAGAAAGTTTAATCTAATCTCCCCAGTAAGTCACTGTAAAGCCTGGAGCACGACCAGATAGTAGTCAGTCTTATTTTTCTCAGCAAATCACTGTAAATCCTGGAGCACGACCAGATAGCAGTTCATTTTCACCTCCTCGACTAAGAGATGATTCCCCAGTAGAATAACGGACAACTGAAGCTCCTAAAATTCTATTTCTCTCAAGACAGAGACCAACATTCCCCAGCGTAGTCCTCCTCAATAACAGGTGTACGGGCTCTCGCAAAGGAATCTCTTATGCGATCGACGCTTCTTGGGATGGCATATTTAAGCCCAGATTCCGAAATCAACCTCCAAATGGCATCTATAAGCTCATTCCCAACATCGCAAGAGAGTACCACTTCATGTGAGTGCAAATTTCTGGGCACTCTAGTGTTCAATCATCTTCTACCTTTAAATCACGAAAGGCAGACAAACCAACCTACATCCTCAGGTTTAAGTAGATTGAACAGTGGAAGCTGTTGTACCCCAAAATTTTCCCTCCCATATTTCTCAATACATTTCAATTGAGGTCCTTAAGTTGCTCAAGGAAGTCCAAGGGTTGACCAGACAAACTCTCTCCTAAGGCAGTCTACCTCAAATTAGGGTTTTAGTTTGCATCAATATGTTTGAGTCCAAAGGATCCCAAATGATCACCATTGTCCTAATATGTTCTCAATATCATCCATGTCAAGTTTCAAGCCTTGCAGAGGTAGTTTGCTCAGTCAATTGCTCAAAGGCCTAAAAATCGACTATGTTTGGGCAAAAGTCAACTGTGGCCCACATACAATCAAACTTCAAGATTTTTGGTCAATATACTAATTTTGAAGTATTATTAATCATGTTATCAAGGGTTGATCATGATTCCTCAAGTATTGCTCACAATTCAACAAAACCCAAAAGTTGCTAAATTAGGGTTTTGCAGGAAAAGTCAACTCAACTTTGACCAAGCATAACTTTCTCATACTTTATCAAAAATGACCCATCCAAATATCATTTTGAAGAGGATGTAATTCCCTACAAACCATATTCGTCTCCCAAGTTCAAAATATGCATTCACAAGAAGATATAAATTTGGACATTATAGGTCATTTTGGAAAGTCAACAAAAACACCTTTTGGGTCAAAGCTTCATACATGAACATGGAAGCCTCAATTGAGATGATACCAAAAGGGTTGTTTAGAGGACATCTTAAGCTTTCTAAAAAGTCCAAGAACACCTCTCTAGGGTCAAAATTGAAGGAGTTATGCATTGGCAAAATTGGCCGTTTTTGAAAAATGGCCAAAAGTCAAATGTGCCCAAAATTACATGTTTTGTCAAATGGGCCCAACTTTTTATGCTTTCACTGAGTTTTTAATGTGACCCACGACCCATGATCTTTTCCATTTGTCATTATTTTATTTTTTTCATTTATTTTGATTTTATTTCAATTAAATCAAATAAAATCAAAATAAAATCATGAAAATATCAAAAACTAATCAAAGCTTGAGATTTTGTGCATGTTTAGGTCTATTATACAACTGGAGATAGAATCAAATCGTGAAAGGCTCATATGGATACAAAAAGATTGCATTTTGCTTGATTTGGAAAGACTTTGTACAATGATCAAATCATGAATCAATAATCATTATTGGAGAGATTTGATACAAGTTTGTAACCCTAATTCGTTCTAGGGTACATAAGGAACATTTGCAGACAAAAAAAAGGAGATTGGAGGCGTGTAAAAGAGAGAGCAAGTTTCAAAAAATTCAAGAAAAGTGGCAAACTGATTTCCACTTTTCAGGTCAATTCAAAGCATTATAACCATCCCAATCAATTGTTGGACATCCAAGGATCAAGATTCACCCACTAGCAAGCTTCCTAACATCCAGAAACGCACTGTAAGTGTCACATGATTTCCATAATTTCTTGAATTCGAATATCATAATTCTTGCATATTTAGCATGATTCATTGATATATTCTTAAACCTTATGATGTTTGCAAGCTAACGGTCATATTTAATTGCGTTTTCATTAACTGTACAACAAAGTGCCATGGTTAGGGTTTTCTCTTTGTGTTTAGGGTTTTCTTATACATGTACAATTGGCCATTAATAATGGTACCGTGATGCTCATGAGATTGCAACAAGTTGATTGGTACCATTGTTTTGCATTTATCATGCTTGTATAGGATTTTGGAAAGGCACGGGGTTATACCTACACCCAGGTAACCATAGGTAAAAGTCAAGAAACTTTTCGCAATGGTGGGAGGAAGAAGAAGGATAACGTGGCGCTCCATGACTCGTCCATTTGAATTTTACGCATTTCAGAACATGGCTTTTTGTTTTTATCATATAATATTCTTTTGTTACTTTTTATACAACTAAACATGCCAGCTCAGTTGGCAAGCGTGCAGGGTGATAAGGCTCAAGGACCTGGGTTCGATCCCCAGGTCCCCATATTGTTTCATATTATTTTTCCTTGTATAATCAGGTGCACAGGTGTCCCATGTGTCCACCATACGTCCTCAGTATCCAACCAATCAGATCATCAGCATGCTAGATCCAAGGCTTCCCACATGAGGCTCCACCATACGCCCAATCAAGCACATGCATAAGATTGAAAAAGTCAAAAAGGCCAAAGAGTTTGTTGGGCTCAGATTTGCCATTGACACCCCTCCATTTTGCTATTTACCAGGCCCATTCTTATTCTTTCTTTTTTTATTTTCTTTTTAATTTAATTAGTTTAATTATTTTCTAACAAAATTAATTCCTTTTTTCACAAAAAATCATAAAATCAATTTCACAAATTTAGATTTAGGTTTTTTTATTTTATCAAATTTAATTTAATATTAGTTTTAATTTAATTTAGGATTAATTCTAACTTTTTCATATATTTAAAATCAATTAGACAAATTAGGGTTTTGCTTTTGATTTAATTTTTATTTCTTTCATAAAATAAAAGAATACAAAAATAGGTTAATTTAATCATCTTTCTTAATTTAAATTAATTAGTAATTAGGTTTTTATTTATTCAATTAAACCTTATTTTTCTCAAAATAATCAAAAACAACACAAAAAATGATTTTTCTTTTAATTAGGCTTAGTCGGGGTCAAAACCCTAATTCTCTCGTTTCGATTCATCGCGCGCGTTTATTATTTTTGCAAATATTAATGTAATTTCTCACGGTATGTAATAGTTTAATCTAGGTTTTCTTTTATTTATCGTTTTTCTATTTTTTTGGCTATGTAATTAATCCCCCTCCCCGAAGCCTTGTAATAGCGTAGTTTTTATTTCTCGCATTTTAATTCTCGCAAATATTAACTGTTATATGTATGTTAATAGGATTGTATGACAAGATTGCATGTTAATTTAAAATGGCTAGCAAACCCTAATGTGCAAAGATAATAACTGAAATCAAATCACTCGCACATGCGCACTCCTAGGGTATACTCTCACTTCGGTTGCCTTTGGTAAACGATCATTAAGTATAGGGTGTTTTAGTGGTCACCCTCCTATCTAAACAAAGATCAAAAGTCCCATTCGGAAATGTTGCCCCGGAAATGTTGCCTCGAATATGATCTTAAGACACTAGGGTTATTACTAAGACGTCCTAACATTGCTTTAGTGATCGTACGTCCCTTTTGAATTGACCCTTACAACTCCAACGACGGTGCTACCTGTTTCTCAATAGTAGGATAGCATTGTCTAAAGGAAACAAGAATAGAAACAATCTTTCTCGAGTAGGTAGATTAGTTCTTAAGTACTTGCTCAAAACAAACAAACTTTTTCACACTTACACTTTTATAAACAAAGTTTTCAAAAACACTTTGTAACACTCTTGAAGACAGAAGCAAGGGTTAAAACGAAGTAAAACAAAAACTTTTTCAAAACAAACACACACAAGCAATTTCAAAAGATGAGCTAGTACCTAAGAGCTCGTGGAAAACCACGGATAGAAAGGGTGCTAACACTTTCCCTTTCTATAATCTACTCCCCGTACTCAAAATCTCGAAAAAGGAATTTTTCTGTGCTTTTGTCCTTTCCAGTTGGATAAAATAAAAGTCAGTGGCGACTCTTGCTTACCGCGACATTTTGCAAACACAAATGCAAAACGCAAACCAGCATTTTCAAAAACAGTCGGTTCTGCCACCGTATCACAGAACTGGCGACTCTGCTGGGGATAATTTATAAGTGGGGTATACCTTAGGATTAGTTCATCATAATTTGCTTCTCTTGTTTGTTTTGGTTGCTTTACCTTTAAGGGTTTTGTTTGGGAGTTACTATAGATCCTACCCCAGATCAGGGGACACCTTTTAGGTAAGTAGCAATAAACTGTGAGGGAACTGTACGGCGTAGACCAATAAGGTTAAAGCAGTAGCTACGTTGATGTGGCACATTGGTTGGTATCGGTATCCCTTGTGGAGAAACAAGGAGAATACGGGGCCGCTATGTGTGTCGTTAAGCATCAACTGACCTTAGAACCTTTAATCGACCAACTTGGCCATTAGGAATTAGTGAGATAGCCGACCTTGGTGTAAAGATGAGAACTGGTTGATACTCGATGCTACACTCATTGAGACCATACTCTCGAGATAGTTCTGGCCGCAAGAAAAGATTGTGTGTGCTGAAACCATGAACGATAGAGGATGGTCAGTGATATTGAGAACCTCTAGAACCCGGTTACTTTTGCTAGGACAGGTTGAAACCAACTGAACTTCAAGAGGGTAATACCTTTGACCCCATGCAAGCCTTAAACTTAAGGGCTTTTGTGTGACTTGTTTGCCTTTGCCATGCCTGTTATCTGTTATACCTGTTGTTTTTTATCATGACATCATACATCATAACGTAGCATGCATACTTCATTATACTAACCATTTCAAAGACCGAAGGGAATTTATCTTTGTTCTGTTTTACAGATTATAGCTTTCATGCGCAGAAACACCATCCGAGTTAACTCTGTGCAAATACCTGCTCAACTCAAAGAGTTAGCCTCAAGAGTTTCTGAGACTTCTTCATTCATCAAGAGACATGGTCAGCTTCTTAGCCTGGTCACCTTAAAGTTTGATGAGCAGATGATGAGTGTGCTTTTCCAGTTCTTCGATCCTATGCATCATTGCTTCACCTTTCCATATTATCAGCTAGTTCCCACTTTGGAAGAGTTTTCTCACTTATTGGGCATATCCATCCTTGAGAAGATGCCCTTCACAGGTATGGAAGGGACTCCTAGACCATAAGACATTGCTTCAGCTCTACATCTGAAACGGGCTGATGTAGTATCCAATTGGGAAACACGAAGTGGGGTTGAAGGTTTCTTAGCCAAGTTTCTGATAGATCAAGCTCAACTATTCTGGGATAATTTGGACTTTCAGGCTTCCGAAGACATTTTGGCTCTCCTTATCTACGGTTTGGTTCTCTTCCCGAATCCAGATTCCTTTATAGATGTGAATGCGGTTAAGATCTTCCTTTCTTGCAATCCTGTGCCTACTCTACTGGGTGATATCTTCCATGCCCTCTACACTCGTACTGTGTGAAGAAGAGGGACTCGTATGTGTTGTATGTCGTTGCTGTCGAGGTGGTTTATTTTGCACCTCCCTAAGTCCGTGTTGAAGAATGAAGAAGGTTTGAGATGGTCTTACAGAATAATGTCACTTGCCCATACAGACATTCTTTGGAGCTCCCGGGTCATGGAAAGCACTGTTGTCATTGATCGTTGAGGGGGATACCCTAATGTCCCATTGCTTGGAATCAGAGGAGGGATAACCTACAATCCTTGTCTAGCTTTGCGACAGTTTGGTCGTGCTCGGAGAGACGGTCCCCATGAGTTACTTCTTACGAATATTGCATTTGACTACAAGGAGGACGTTGACGAGCATCGCCAGAGGTTTATACGAGCTTGGGGCATGGTGAACAGATCTGACCCCCAAGAGCTAGTACTAAGGACTTCCCTCCCTATGCAGCCTTATCTCCAATGGGTCTGAGCTCGTGCCCAGAAGCTTGGGATTCCCTATGAAGTAGTATTGCCAGTGATTGTGAAGCCTACTAATGAAGAAGGAATTCCTTATACAGTTCTTTACCCTTACATGCCCACTGATCCTAGGGCATTACAGAGGTCTTGGATTCAGCTGAAAGAGGAGAGGAATACTTACCGGGAGAAGTACCATGAGCAAGAAAGGAAGATCTTGAAGCTCACCAGGCAGCTTGAGGAAGAAAGAACGATCAATGAATACGTCAGCACAAAGGTGAAGCGTCCATGGGATTTTTGATTTTGCTTTTTCTAGTTTAGATTTGTTTTTCATTTATTTCTTTGTAACGCCTTAAAGGCATTGTTGAACCCTTTTACAAGTTAATCTAATAAAGTTTGTTTATTTTTAGCTTGCAAATTTAAATCTCCCAAGGTCTTTGAAATCATTACATATGCATCCCATTATCATGCACACAATTACAGGTACCATTACAGGTTTCTCATCTTCTTCGCTGTTTATTTCAGCAGAAATGTCTTCCGGTCAAGCCATCAAAGATCTTCAGGCACAAAACACCCAATTCCAAGAGATGTTCCTAAGCCTGGCTAAAGGGCAAGAGGATTTGAAAACTCTCATTCTGAAATAGAAGAAGAAGAAGAAGAAGAAGGTTGTTCTTATGAATATGGGCAAAAGGTTTGGGGATAGGTTGAAACAGCAAGCTGATCTAACCTCTTCATCCAAAGAAGGGGAGAACCAAGAAGAAGAAAAGGGCCTCAGTCCTGCCATCTCTGATGATGATACAGATTATGATGAGGAGCAATATCCTCCTGCTGAGGATAGATACAAGCAGTTAGAAGACCGTCTGAGTGCTATGGAAATTCAAAAGATACCTGGTTTGGATTTCTGAGAGCTGGGACTGGTATCGGGAGTGGTGATCCCTCATAAGTTCAAAGCTCCAGTTTTTTCCAAGTATGATGGAGTATCCTGTCCAAAACTCCATCTCTGCTCGTACGTCAGAAAAATCCAACCCCACACTGTTGATAGAAATTTGTGGGTGCATTTCTTTCAAGATAGTATGTCAGGGACTCAACTTGAATGGTTTTATCAGTTGGAAGGAGCCAATGTCCGAAATTGGGAAGACCTTGTTGTTGCTTTCTACAAGCAGTATCAGTATAACGCCGACCTTACTCCCACTCGTACTCAGCTTCAGGGTATGTCTATGGGTGCAAGTGAAGGTTTTAAGGACTATGCTCAAAAGTGGAGAGATTTGGCTGGAAGAGTCCAACCCCCTTTGTCTGATAGGGAGTTGGTTGACATGTTTCTAGGGACGCTATCTGGTCCATTTTTCAACCATCTGATCGGCAGTTCGTCATCTGGGTTTACTAAGTTGATTTTGACTGGGGAGAGAGTAAAAGCTGGTATCCGAAGTGGTAAGATACAGAAAGATACTTCGTCGAGTGCAGTAAAGAAGCCTTTCAACGGTAAGAAAGAAGCTAGTGCAGTATATGGCTCGAGGAGCCAAAGCAGATCTGAACGCCGTCAAGCAGTAAATGCAGTAGTGATATCAAGATCCACAAATGCTCCACAACGCAACAATTAGCAAAGGGTGGAAAGACCACAAAGGCAGTACACTCGGCTCAATATGAACCTGTCTCAAATTCTACCACAACTATTGAAGAATAATCTGGTAACTCTAAAGGAAGCCCCGAAGAACCCCAACACCACATATCCTCAATATAACCCAAATGCCCACTGCGCCTATCACTCAGAAAGTCCAGGTCTGATACAAACAACTGTTGGGCCTTGAAGAATAAGGTGCAAGATTTGATCAAAGCCAAAGAGATTGAGTTTGACGCTCCGGAGAAGCCCAACGTTATAACTGCTCCCATGCCTAAACACGATCATGGAGTAAATGTTGTGGACGATGATTTATTTGTGACTTCCGTGGAAGAAATTTCTACTCCTTTGATGACATTTAAGAGGAATTTGTTGTTAGCCGGTTTATTTCTGGGTTGTGGTGAAGGTTGCCACATGTGTTCAATTCTGCCTGCTGGTTGCCACTTATTGAAATCAGGTGTTCAGCGCCTGATGGATAACAAAGAGATCTTGTTCGAAAAGACTATGATTTCGTTGGTTTTAATTGAAGATGTTGCCATCATAACCATTTCCGCAAATCCTTCCAAGGTTTCTCGAGAAATCCTGTTAGGATTACACCCATCCCAAGAATTGCTCTGTTAATAATTATTGTCCCTGGTCCTATCCCATACACTTCGAATAAGGTTGTCCCTTGGCACTATGGGGCTGATGTGTATTACCATGGAGTTAAACAAGACTTAAAAAGTGAAGAAGTTGTTGCTGATGTTAGCAATATTGTCGGGGCTAGCAAGGTCACCAGAAGCGGAAGACTATTTTCTCCCGAGATTTCCCCTCTGACTGTCCACAAACCTGTCGTTATTCCATCTGCTAGTACATCAGCTACTATCCCAGTTCATGTTCCAGTTATCACCCCTGTTGCCGAGCCATCCGGGACTCGGGGCAAAGAAATCATAGGTGAGCCTGTCCGGACGGAGGCATCTAAGAAGATCATTGTAGAAACCTCTAAGCAGGAGATAGAGAAAATTTTGAAGATTATCAAGAAGAGCGACTACAACGTAGTCGAGCAGCTGGGGAAGACCCCGTCAAAAATCTCCATGTTGTCCTTGCTATTGTGTTCTGAAGCCCATGCAAAGGCTTTAATTTCATTCCTCAAAACTGTGCATGTGCCGCAGGAAACTTCGGCTGATCAATTCAAAGATTGCGTAGCTAGTTTGACTGTCGACAATGGGTTGGGTTTCTCATATGCAGATTTGACTGCTAAAGGAAGAAATCACAATGACGCTCTGCACGTCTCGATCGAGTGCAGGGGCACTACTATGGCCCATGTACTGGTGGATACTGGGTCCTCATTGAATGTCCTGCCAAAGAAAGCATTAGACCGTCTGGAATGTGAAGGTTTGATTCTAAAGCTGAGCAATATTGTGGTCAGGGCTTTCGACGGGTCAAAAAGGATGGTGCACGGGGAGGTGGACGTCCCTGTTAAAGTTGGCTCTCAAACTTTTGCATCTACTTTCTATGTGATGGATATCTGACCATCATATTCTTGCTTGTTGGGTCGCCCTTGGATTCATTAGGCTGGGGCAGTGACTTCCACGCTCCATCAAATGTTGAAATATCCGGTAAAGGGGGAGATTGTCACGGTACAGGGTGAAGAGGAGTATATGGTGATTCATCTCAATTCCTTTTGCTACGGGGAGATGGATGGGGAATTCATCGAAACCCCTTGTCAAAACTTTGAAGAGGTCCCCCAGAATTTGGCATCAACTGAAGTTGCTACTGACAAACCTCCGATGAAGATGGCTTCTCTCAAAGATGCCAGGGCTGTAATTGAAAAAGGTGGGTGTGCAAATTGGGGTCAGCTCCCTGATTTCACACACAAAACTGACAAATTTGGTTTGGGATTTACTACAGGGGCTCAAAGGGCTGTTAGGCACGCACGGATTAGAAGACCTCCTCTGTACATCAGTAATCAGGGAGTGAATGCAATTGAGGACAGTGAAGAAGATTCAAACATCGACAGCTGGATCTACCCAACGACCAACGGTGGATTGAACAACTGGACGGCGAAGGACTTCATACCTGTTTCTTTTATCCCACAATAATTAACTTTTGTTTTGATATTTGTAATAGACAATTTAAAAATTTACGGCTCGGTGCCTTGCCCGAGGCACCTTGGCTTTGCTTGTGAGGGTTTGTTATCTGTCATTTCATATATCATCAATAAAACATTGGACGTTTCTTGCATCACAAATTTTGCACTCCTTGTTTTTCTTTTTTATGTCTCTCGCTTTATAAAAAAACAGCTATTCTCTTACACACACTCACGTATCATAATGCAGATCCACATCCACTCTGGATCCCATTGATAACGACTCTGCAACTTCCAGTTATGATTTCGAAAATCCGATCAACCAAGCCGAGGACGAAGGTGAGGATGATTGTGAGGTGCCCGGGGATTTTGCTAGACTATTACTGCAAAAAAAGGGACATACAGCCCCATGAAGAGCCAGTTGAATTAGTGAGTTTGGGTACAGAGGAAGACAAGAAAGAAGTTAAGATAGGTGCAAATCTGGAGCCTAGTGTCAAACAACGGTTGATACAGATGCTACGCGACTATGTTGAGATCTTCGCTTGGTCTTATGAAGATATGTCCGGTTTGGACACCGATATTATGGTTCACCGCTTGCCAACTAAAGAAGGTTGCCCTCTGGTAAAACAGAAGATTCGTCGTATGCGCCCTGAGATGTCTGAGAAAATCAAAGCTGAGGTCATGAAACAGTTTGATGCCATATTCCTAGCTGTCACTTCTTATCCGCAGTGGGTTGCCAATGTTGTGTCGGTGCCTAAGAAGGATGGTAAAGTACGGATGTGTGTGGACTATAGAGATCTGAACAGGGCGAGCCCTAAGGATGATTTCCTACTTCCTCACATCGATGTTCTGGTTGACAACACCGTGCAACATAAGATCTTCTCCTTTATGGATGGTTTTTCTAGTTACAATCAGATCAAGATGGCTCCCGAGGACATGGATAAGACAACCTTCGTTACGCAGTGGGGCACCTTCTGTTACAAGGTAATGCCTTTTGGGTTGAAGAATATTGGGGCAACGTATCAGCGCGCCATGGTCTCTTTGTTCCACAACACGATTCATCATGAGATTGAGGTTTACGTTGATGACATGATCGCAAGGTCCCAGACTGAGGAAGAACACCTTGACCATCTCCAGAAACTATTTGACAGGTTGAAGATGTATAAGCTGAGGTTGAACCTGAACAAGTGCACCTTCGGAGTAAGGTCTAGTAGGCTGTTGGGTTTCATCGTCAGTGATAAGGGTATTCAAGTGGACCCTGCCAAGGTGAAAGACATACATGAGATGCCGACTCCCCGCACAGAAAAGGAAGTTAGAGGTTTTTTGGGACGGCTGAACTACATCGCCCGATTCATTTCACATCTGACTGCTACTTGTGAGCCAATCTTCAAGCTGATGAAGAAAGATCAAGTAGTAAAATGGAATGATGAATGTCAGACCGCTTTCGAAAGAATTAAGGAATACCTCCAAGAGCCACCAATTCTGATGCCTCCCGTTGAAGGAAGACCTTTGATCTTATATTTGACTGTACTGGACAATTCAATGGGGTGCGTGCTGGGGCAGCATGACGAGTTTGGCCGAAAAGAGCACGCTATTTACTACCTTAGAAAAAAGTTTACCGACTGTGAGACCCGATACTCATTGCTCGAGAAAACTTGATGCGCTTTGGCATGGGCTGGTCTCCGGCTGAGACAGTATATGCTGACTCACACTACCCTATTGATATCAAAGATGAATCAAGTATATCTTCGAAAAGCCCGCCTTGTCCGGAAGAATAGCAAGATGGCAGATGATCTTAACCGAGTATGACATCCAATACACAACCCAAAAAGCAATCAAGGGGAGTGTATTGGCGGATCATTTGGCGCATCAGGCCGTGGATGACTACCAATCCATGAATTTCGAGTTCCCATATGAGAACATCATGATGGTGACCGACTGTGAAAAACCTGGATCGGATGAAGGACCTGAGGAAGGATCCCGATGGTCTATGTATTTCAACGGAGCCTCAAACGCGTTAGGTAATGGAATTGGCGTTGTGATCATATCTCCTGAGGGATGTCATACTCCGCTCATCGCCCAATTATGTTTTAAGTGCACCAACAATATGGCGGAGTATGAAGCATGCGTCATGGGTCTTCGAGCTGCTATTGACCTGAGGATTAAGTTCTTGAGTGTATTCGTAGATTCGGCTCTAGTGATCAGCCAGATCAAAGGCGAGTGGGATACGAAGCACCCAAATCTTATTCCTTACAAGGAGTATGTACTGACGTTTCTCCCACACTTTGAGGAGATAACCTTTGAACATTTCCCAAGAGAGGAGAACCAGTTAGCGGACATGCTAGCTAACATGTCTTCTATGTTCAAAGTTAGGTAGGACAATGAAGCTCCCCAGATTACCATTGAACGGTTGGATGAACCCGCACATTGTTGTGACATTGAGACTGAAGAGGTAGCAGATAAACCCTGGTTCCACGAGGTAAAGAGGTGTCTTGAGGCTCAAGAGTACCCCAAGGGTGCATCTGTTAATGATAAGAAGTTCTTGAGAAGGTTCGTTGTGAAGTTCTTCATTAGCAATGGGATCCTTTACAAGCGTAACCATGATTCAACCTTACTGCGGTGTGTGGACAAGAACGAGGCAGAAAGGATCATGGTAGAGTTATATGAAGGTACCTTTGGAACTCATCCCAGTGGACATACCATGGCGAAGAAAATCCTACGGGCAGGATATTATTGGTCCACTATGGAAGCCGATTGTTATCAGCACTCTCGGACCTGTCATAAGTGCCAAGTTTATGCTGATAAGGTGCATGTACCTCCAGTTCCTCTAAATGTTTATCTCCTTGGCCTTTTGCAATGTGGGGCATCAACATGATCGGTGAGATCATACCTACTGCGTCTAACGGGCATCGTTTCATTCTGGTGGCTATTGATTACTTTACGAAGTGGGTCGAGGCAGCTTCCTTTGCTACATTAACCAAGAACGTCGTGGCGTGATTTATCCGACACAATCTGATTTGTCTATATGGTGTACCATAGAGGATTATCACAGACAATGGTACAAATATCAACAATACGATGATCAACGAGCTCTGCAAACAGTTCAAGATACAGCATCACAACTCTTCTCCATACCGACTGAAGATGAATGGGGTTGTTGAAGCGGCTAACAAGAACATCAAAAAGATTGTGCAGAAGATGACAGTGACATAAAAAGACTGGCACGAGATGTTACCATTCGCTCTTCATGGGTACCGTACCTCAGCACAGACATCGACAGGGGAAACACCCTACTCTTTGGTGTATGGCATGGAGGAAGTCTTACCCATCGAGGTCCAGATACCCTCTCTCCGGATTATGAAGGATGCAGGTTTGAGCGAAGATGATTGGATCTAGACCCGGTTTGATCAGCTGAATTTAATTGATGAAAAGAGACTTACTGCTATTTGTCATGGTCAGACGTATCAAAAGCGAATGGTCAAGGCTTTTAACAAGAAAGTCAGATGTCAAGAGTATCAAGTCGGAGATCTGGTGATCAAATGCATCATACTGCCGCAAGGTGATCCCAGGGGCAAATGGACCCCCACATACGAAGGGCCATTTATGGTTAAGAACATCTTCTCGGGAGGAGCTATGATTCTAACCGCCATGGATGTTGACGACCTTCCTCACCCCGTCAATGCAAACATAGTAAAAAGATACTACGCCTAATCAAAGACCCGCTAGGTTGAATGGCCTAGGCAAAAATAAGGGCTTCCCGGCGAACCAAAAGGGTTCGGGCAAAAGTAAGGGAAGAAAACGAAAAAAATTATACACCCGGCAAGTCGAAAACCTGAAAAGGCCGCTTGGGCAAAAAAGGGGATCCCGGTGGACTGAAAACCCGAAAGGGTGGTCCAGGCAAAAATTAGGGATCAAAGCATAACACTATGTCTCATTGGATCATCTTGCAACCAGACTTCTTTATCGACTATCAAGCTCGTACGACTCCAATCAATCTGATCTACCTTCGACCAAGTAGCAAAGTGATGAGACGCTCGAAGATATAAAGGCAATAGCAGTGTTGGAACCCAATGGGATTGTTTCACATAAATGTTTTTCTTTATTTTACACAAATTGTAATTTCTATCCTTCGGCGGCATTCTCTTACTAGGATGCCAGCCTCTTGTACAAAATGCCTATTACAGGCCAATTTCAAAATCAATACAATTCATCTTTACAAGAAATTTCAACTTGTTTTTTCTTTTTCTGTTTTGTTTTGAAAGAACGTCCAATGATTCATTTTTGATATATGCATTTGAGAATAATTGCTGCTCATAAATATTTATATGCAAAACAAAAGACAATTACTCGTAATTCCAGGAACAGGGGCAAACAAGAAGTGTCCAAACCTTACAGTTGCTTTACCCACCAGGTACAGGGATAGAGCCAGCTTAAGAATATAACTAAAAGTACATACACTCCCCACAGAGTATGAAGTACCCAAAGACAGTGAGAACTACTCTCCCCAGCCGAAGTTCACAACCGCAAATGAGTCAGCAAATTCTCCCCAAGCAGAGTTTATTTATCACCAGCAATGGCAATTCATCCTCAGCTGAGTTTATCTCTCTAGATCAGCATACCATCCAACAGAGTATCTCTCTTCCCCACAAATTCATTCTCCCACAGGATTATTCTCAAACAGAGTCTCTCCCGGCGGAATACTCTCAAAGTAGAACGGACGCAAGTCTCCAGTTAATTATCTTTAGTCATTATCCCCAACAAGAATGGGGAACTCAACTCCTTATGCTCTCCAGCGGCAGTCCATGATTTATTCTCCCCAGCTGGAGAATATTACAAGAACGTTGCATATCCATACATCATGGCATGTGCAAATGCATCATATAGCACAATCTCATTTATTTTAAGAACATCATTACTCAATACATGCCATACATCATGACATTACATACGACTAACTCTTTACCTTTCAGGGAAAGATACAATCGAGTTCTCATAAGTTTTCTTTGGTACAGTCAAATCGATATTAAGATTTTTACTCCAGTTCAAGTTGTGAAGCCCAGAAATCGACCGAATAATATCTTGATTTCACAAAAATACTACGAAGCCTGGAATTGACCAGATAGTGGTATATCTTAAATTCAAGCTATGAAGCCCGGATTCGACCGGATAATATCTTGATTTCTCCAAAATACTACGAAGCCTGGAATCGACCAGATAGTGGTATATCTTTAATTCAAGCTATGAATCCCGGGAATCGACCGAAAAGTAGCTCAACCCCTCAACAAGTTATTGTGAAGCCTGGAAATCGACCAGATAGCAATACAAGATACCATGAAGCCTGGAATCGACCAGATAATGGTATAAGACGCTGTAAAGCCTGGATCATGACCAGATAGCGGCAAAGGATACTGAAGCCTGGGACACGACCAGCTAACAGTATAAGGTACTACGAAGCTCGGAATTCGACCGAATAGCAATTTACCCGACCAATTACTATGAAGCCCGGAAATCGACCGGATATTAGTAGGCCTTAAAATCAAATGGAAGCCGGAATGCGACCGGATAACCACTTGATTCCTTCTGAATCCTGAAGCACGACCAGATAAGAATTGAGAAATTGCAAAGCCTAGAGAACAACCAGATAGCAAGTTTAATCTCATCTCCCCAGTAAGTCACTATAAAGCCTGGAGCACGACCAAATAGCAGTCGGTCTTATTTTTCTCAGCAAATCATTGTAAAGCCTGGAGCACGACCAGATAGAAGTTCATTTTCACCTCCTCAACTAAGAGATGATTCCCCAGTAAAATAACGGACAACTGAAGCTCCTAAAATTATATTTCTCTCAAGACAGAGACCAGCATTCCCTAGCGTAGTCCTCCTCAACAACAGGTGTACGGGCTCTCACAAAGGAATCTCTTATGCGATCGACGCTTCTTCGGATGGCATCTTTAAGCCCATCTTCCGACATCAACCTCCAAATGGCATCTATAAGCCCATTCCCGACATTTCAAGACGAGTACCACTTCATGCGAGTGCAAATTTCTGGGCACTGTAGTGTTCAATCATCTTCTACCTTCGGATCACGAAAGGCAGACAAGCCAATCCACATCCTCAGGTTTAAGAAGATTGAACAGGGGCAGCTGTTGTACCCCAAAATTTGACCGCCCATATTTCTCAATACATTTCAAGTGAGGTCCTCAAGTTGCTCAAGGAAGTCCAAGGTTGACCAGACAAACTCTCTCCTAAGGTAGTCTACCTCAAATTAGGGTTTCAGTTTGCATCAAAATGTTTGAGTCCAAAGGATCCCAAATGCTAACCATTGTCCTAATATGTTCTCAAGATTATCCATGTCAAGTTTCAAGCCTTGCAGAGGTAGTTTGCTCAGTCAATTGCTCAAAGGCCTGAAAATCGACTATGCTAGGGCAAAAGTCAATTGTGGCCCACATACAGTCAAACTTCAAGATTTTTGGTCAACATCCTAATTTTGAAGTATTATTCATCATTTTATCAAGGGTTGATCATGATTACTCAAGTATTGCTCACAATTCATCAAAACCCATAGGTTGCTAAATTAGGGTTTTGCAGGAAAAGTCAACTCAACTTTGACCAAGCATAACTTTCTCATACTTTATTAGAAATTACCCATCCAAATCTCATTTTGAAGAGGATGCAATTACCTACAACCCATCTTCAGCTCCCAAGTTCAAAATATGCACTCACAATAAGATATAAATTTGGACATTATAGGTCATTTTGGAAAGTCAACAAAACACCTTTTGGGTCAAAGCTTCATACATGAACATGGAAGCCTCAATTTAGATGAGACCAACAGGGTTTTTTAGAGGACATCTTAAGCTTTATAAAAAGTCCAAGAACACCTCTCTAGGATCAAAATTGAAGGAGTTATGCATTGGCAAAGTTGACCCTTTTTGCAAAATTTCCAAAAGTCAAATGTGCCCAAAATTGCATTTTTTGCCAAATGGGTCCAACTTTTTATGCTTGCACTGAGTTTGTAATGTGACCCACGACCCATGATCTTTTCCATTTGTCATTATTTTATTTTTGTCATTTATTTTGATTTTATTTCAATTAAATCAAATAAAATCAAAATAAAATCATGAAAATATCAAAAACTAATCAAAGCTTGAGATTTTGTGCATGTTTAGGTCTATTATACAGCTGGAGATGGAATTAAATCGTGCAAGGCTCATATGCATACAAAAAGATTGCATTTTGATTGATTTGGAAATATTTTGTACAATGATCAAATCGTGAATCTATAATCATTATTGGAGAGATTTGATACAAGTTTGTAACCCTAATTCGTTCTAGGGTACATAAGGAACATTCACAGACCAAAAACAAGGAGATTGAAGGCGTGTAAAAGAGAGAGCAAGTTTCAAAAAATTCAAGAAAAGTGGCAAACTGATTTCCACTTTTCAGGTCAATTCAAAGCATTATAACCATCCCAATCAATTGTTGGACATCCAAGGATCAAGATTCAACCATTAGCAAGCTTCCTAACATCCAAAAACGCATTGTAAGTGTCACACGATTTCCATACTTTCTTGAATTCGAATATCATAATTCTTGCATATTTAGCATGATTCATTGATATATTCTTAAACCTTATGATGTTTGCAAGCTAACGGTCATATTTAATTGTGTTTTCATTAAATGTACAACAAAGTGCCATGGTTAGGGTTTTCTCTTTGTGTTTAGGGTTTTCTTGTACAAGGATAATTGGCCATTAATAATGGTACCGTGATGCTCGCGAGGTTGCAACGAATTGATTGGTACCATTGTTTTGCATTTATCATGCTTGTAATGGATTTTGGAAAGGCACGGGGTTATACCTACACCCAGGTAACCGTAGGTAAAAGTCAAGAAACTTTTAGCAACGGTGGGAGGAAGAAGAAGGATAACATGGCGCTCCATGACTCGTCCATTTGAATTTCACGCGTTTCAGAATGTGGCTTTTTGTTTTTATCATATAATATTCTTTTGTTACTTTTTATACAACTAAACACGCCAGCTCAGTTGGCAAGCGTGCAGGGTGATAAGGCTCAAGGACCTGGGTTCGATCCCCAGGTCCCCATATTGTTTCGCATTATTTTTCCTTGTATAATCAGGTCCACAGGTGTCCCATGTGACCACCATATGTCCTCAGTATCCAACCAATAAGATCATCAGCATGCTAGATCTAAGGCTTCCCACGTGAGGGTCCACCATACGCCCAGTCAAGCACATGCATAAGATTGAAAAAGTAAAAAAGGCCAAAGAGTTTGTTGGGCTCAGATTTGCCATTGACACCCCTCCCTTTTGCTATTTACCAGGCTCATTCTTATTCTTTCTTTTTTTTTTATTTTCTTTTTAATTTAATTAGTTTAATTATTTTCTAACAAAATTAATTCCTTTTTTTATAAAAAATCATAAAATCAATTTCACAAATTTAGATTTAGGTTTTTTTATTTAATCAAATTTAATTTAATATTAGTTTTAATTTAATTTAGGATTAGTTCTAAGTTTTTCATATATTTAAAATCAATTAGACAAATTAGGGTTTTGCTGTTGATTTAATTTTTATTTCTTTCATAAAATAAAAAGAATACAAAAATAGGTTAATTTAATCATCTTTCTTAATTTAAATTAATTAGTAATTAGGTTTTTAATTAGGTTTTCATATCACTCTTAGGGTATACTCTCACTTCGGTTACCTTCGGTAAACGATCATTAAGTATAGGGTGTTTTAGTGGTCACCCTCCTGTCTAAACAAAGATCAAAAGTCCCGTTCGGAAATGTTGCCCCAGAAAGGTTACCTCGGAAATGTTGCCTCGAATATGATCTTAAGACACTAGGGTTATTACTAAGACGTCCTAACATTGCTTGAGTGATCGTACGTCCCTTTCGAATTGACCCTTACAACTCCAACGACGGTGCTACCTATTTCTCAATAGTAGGATAGCATTGTCTAAAGGAAACGAGAACAGAAACAATCTTTTTCAAGTAGGTAGATTAGTTCTTAAGTACTTGCTCAAAACAAACAAACTTTTTCACACTTACACTTTTATAAACAAAGTTTTCAAAAACACTTCGTAACACTCTTGAAGACAGAAGCAAGGGTTAAAACGAAGTAAAACAAAAACTTTTTCAAAACAAACACACACAAGCAATTTCAAAAGATGAGCTAGTATCTAAGAGCCCGTGGAAAACCACAGATAGAAAGGGTGCTAACACCTTCCCTTTCTATAATCTACCCCCCGTACTCAAAATCTCGAAAAAGGAATTTTTTTGTGCTTCTGTCCTTTCTAGTTGGATAAAATAAAATTTGGTGGCGAATCTTGCTTACCGCGACATTTTGCGAACACAAACGCAAAATAAAACCAATATTTTCAAAAACAGTCTGTTCTGCCACCGTATCACAAGTGTCTACCAACTTTGGACTGCACCAAAGCCGGTCATCTCACTACATCATAAAGGCCAAGTTTGTCAAGGAAAGGTTCTAGAAGTTTATTAGTGCTTCATGACATCACTCAGCGGCCCCGTATTCTCTTTGATTAACTCAAAGGCTACCGGTACCCACAAATATGTCGCACTAACGTAGCTATTGCTTAGACCATGTTAGTATACCCCGCACAGTTTCCACAACGTATTTCTACTTACCTATAATGTATCCCAAATCTGGGTAAAGGATTCAAACCCAAACAAAGAACCATAATGTAAAGCATATAAGTCAAACAATGTAAGTAAGTAAATATGATCTAAACCCTAAAGTAACCCCACTTTTAGAGTAAATCCCTAACAGAGTCGCTAATTCTGTGATGCGGTGGGAGAAATGAATTGAAGGTTTTGCGTTTTATCGCAAATGTTGCGGTTAGCAAGAGTCGCCATCTACTTTTCTTTTATCCAAAAGGAAAGGTGAAAAAGCACAGGAAAGACCTTTGAGATTGTTTCTTGAGTTTGGGGGATAGATTATGAAAAGGGAAGGTATTAGCACCCTTTCATCCATGGTTTTCCATGGGCTCTTAGTTACTTGCTAGATCACTTGCTTTTGTTTGAAATTGTGCTTTGTATGGTTTTGAAAGTATTTTGTAAAAGAGGACATTGTTTAGGCAATCTTTGTAATGATTCTCGTTCGTAAGAATGTATACAAAGACGTTGATCTTTTTGAAAATGTTTTCAATGTTTGTAAGATGTTTGGAAATGTGTGTGTGTTTGTTTTGAAAATAGCAAGGATGTTTGTTTTGAAATGGAGCAAGTAATTAGGAGAAATCTACCTACTCAAATGTCTTTCTTGTTCATTTTCTTTTCCTTTGATATTGTTGTCTTACCCTTGATTTGGTAAGAAACCCTATCTTTGGATGTAAACGGGACGGGAGTGGGTCATCGTATAACCATAATTAGCAATGTTATAAAGTATCTTAGCATTTTTGAGGGACTAAGATCATTTTTGTAAGACAACTTTGAATAGCATCATCGAGGGACTATGATCTTTTATTTGTTTGTTTTTTCTAAGACACCTTACATGCGTAATATGGCCATTTTTGTATAAGGGAACCAAGTGGGATAACCCTAGGGGGTGTTTTGTGTGCAAGTGTGTCATTTTCATGCTTGATTTTGTCTTGAATTAGGGTTTTCTATTTGATTGGTTTTATCTTGCCATACAAACCCTAATTACTAGCATGTTATATAAAAGCGATAAATTGCGAAATTTTAAATGTCCTACGCTATTACAACATTTGTGGGAAGGGGTATACAATTTATGAATGGGGATTGAAATAATATAAACCTAACTAGTCTATTACAACCAAATTGAATATGTACAAATATTGGAATAAATAATATACAAGATGAATTAAATATGCAAAGGTATGCAAATGCAAAGAAGATTTTTGTTTGGTTTTTTATATGAAAAAAAAGTTGAACCTAAACCTAATAAATAAATCAAGATTAACTTAAATCAAATAAGAAAAGAAATTATTTTTTTTAGAAAAGATTTTTGAATAAACCCTAATTCTATTTGATTAAAAGAAAATAAATTTCTTTAAGAAAAGGTAAGTATTTTTATTTTTTGTCTTGAAAATAAAATATGGCATTATGAGATATTTTGGTCTCTCTTATATTAAAATAAATATTTAATGGGTATAAAGAAAAAAATAAATATTAAACTAGTTCTAATTTAATTTAAAAATTTAATTAATAAAAATGGATAATATATATAACTAAATAAAATGTTTTTTTTTGTGAGTAAAATAAAATAAAATAAGCTAAAATATAAATCTATCATTTTTTATATTTTTTATGATTTTTAATATTAAGAAAAATAATAAAATATAAATGAAAATAAAATGAATAATAAAAATATATGGGCAAGGGGTGCTGCAAGAAAACAGGAGGTAGCATATTAGCAAAAACAAAAAGGCCCAAGAATGAGAGGCCCAGCGCTGCCAGAAATAAATAAAAAATGAACAAAAGTGTGAAAAATGCAAAAGGCAAGCGCTAAGGCTCGAACCCGTGACCTATAGCATTTTTGCGCGTTGCCTTACCACTGGGGTGGCTGTACATCCGTTTATAGAAACACAAACATATATATATATATATATATATAGAAACACAAACATATATATATATATATATATATATATATATATATATATATATATATATATATATATATATATATATATATATATATATATATATATATATATATATATATATATATATATATATATATATATATATATATATATATATATATATATATATAGAAAACTCCCCCTGAAGGCAACTTCATCTTCAACCTTGAGTCATGGCTGGACCACCTGTATCTCTCTCATTTCTCCATAAAAATGGAAAGTCCAAACATGAAAGTTATGGTGTTTCTTCCCACGAGTTCAACCATATAATTTATGTAAACTAACAGTCAAAGATCAAAGCTAATTTTACTTGCTCTAATTTGAAACCTAATTTTTACAGAAATTTCAAATCAAAAATTCTCTATGAACAGTTAATATAAATGAAAACTATGAACATGGCTAGCTTTAGGGCAATGATATCTACATTTTTCTTTCACAAATCAGGACCAAATAATGCTTGTATGAAGAGATAGAAGTTTGAATTTTTACCTCTTTCAACTGATATCGTGAATGGAGTTTGAGCAAGTTTTAAGAAAGCCTGAGGATCTGTTTAGCTTGTCTGGACCTCCCTGAGTGTATTCCAATCCTTACTTTGTCTTGAAAGTCCCTGAATCTCCCTACTCAAGTCAACCTTCAAGCTTGATATTTGAAAATGGTGGATGGAGGAGGAGTTACAGTGAGGGAACAGGGGTCTGGATCACTTAGATATGAAGTATATTAAGTTTTTAGGTGGTTAAAACTCAAAACGCACGAGTGGTTTTGGAGATGGCTGAGTAAGGTTCAAATCTGTCAAGCTATGGAAGATTTTCAATGGAAAAGTGTTTGGAAGTGTTTCTGAGTCTTAGCCTTCGGGTGTTAGGTTGAAATATACTTGTGTATAAGTATGGAAGAGGTTATACATCAAGCTTTCTCAAGATTTCTGAGTTATAGCCTTTTGGCTCTATTACTTGCTTTTGAAGAAAATTGAGGAGACAAGTCCCTAAGTGTTGTACAAGCATGGTATGGTTTGGTAGAGGCTTCAGGCAAGTTGCTTTTGGTTTTGGATTTGCTTTTATGCAGAGAAAACAAGTGTAAGGCTCAAGAAGTGGAAAATTGCAAAAGTAGTGCTTTATCAAAATGGAAATGGCACCTTTGTGCCAAAAATGGAATTATTCTTGTACAATGCATTCAATGCTTGGCTTAAAGCTTCCAACATTTATGAAAACGTTTAATTATGGAGTGAGAAACAAGTTTGAGGCCTGCAAAGAAAATATTATGCAGCCTAGGCTTGGATTTTAATTTTTGTTCATCATGAAATGGCTTGAAATCAAAGTGATAAATCACCAACTTCATCTCTTCAATTCTCCATACTCAAAAATGATCTCAAGGAGTTCTTGGACATTATAGAAAGCTTGCAATGTTATCTATAACTCATATTTAAATTTATTTTGAAGATTCCCCTTAGAACTATGTGAAACATTGGCATGAAGTTAGGTCAAAAATCTGCCTAACTAGGGCAAAATTTCACTAAGTTATTTTAGTTCATGAGCATGTATTCATAAAATTATATCTTGAGATCCAAGCATTTTTAGGAGAAACTTTGTGAGGCAAAGTTGTAGATTTCATGGAGATCTAAAACTTTCATGTTGGAAGTTTCCTTTGAATCATCTTGCATCATGGTGAAAATTTGGCTCAAAGTTGAGAAAAAATAAGAAATTTTTTATACTTAGAAAATTTTCTAAGTTAAAATTTTCAACTTTTCAAAATAAAAACTTAAACCCTTGATTTCTTGATGAACAAGTTTCTCATTTTGACATTTTTTGATGAATTATGATCTTTGGCATTTGATTTTGACCAAAAAGTCAAAGTTTGACTTTTCAGTATACAGTTGACTTTTGATCAGTTGACTGCAAAATTCATTTGTCAATCCAATGTATTTGTAATGTTTTGAACCATGTCATTAGGTCAAGATGATGCAATTAAACTCTTGAAATCATTCTTCAAACCAATTGATCATTTGCTAAGTCAAAAATCAGAAATTGCCCCTTCTCAGTCAAAACCCTAATTTTGACCATTTTGCCCTTTTGATGATTTGATCAAATTTCTTGAGGAGTTATCGTCCAAACTTGATCAAATGATACATATGAGTCTAAAATGTTGATGTGGATCAAAAATTATGAAGTTTGACTGTAAATTGGCCATGGTTGACTTTTCCCCCAATACAACTGATTTTTAGGTCAACTGTTCAATTGACTGATCAAAAATGTGATTCAAGGCTTGAAACTTGACATGAGTAATCTTGGGGGTCCATAATGATCTGTGAAAGTCATATGAAGCATTGATAGTCCAAAAATACTTGTGCAAACTCAAACCCTAATTTTGGTCATTAGTGTAGGAGGAGGTGTCTTGAGTTGGTCAAACCCTAATGCAGTCTTGAATCAAAGAGATCTTGTGAGGAAATTATTGATAAATGAGAGGGAAAATTTTGGGGTACAACACAATGTATCCCACTAACTTGCATTCTTTTCCTTTGTCAGCTGCAGGAACATAAAATGCCATAATCGAAAGTTCCTTTGAGATACCTCAGTATCCTTTTTACTGCTGCTAGATGTAATACCTTTGGCTTCTGCATGAATCTACTTACCATACCTACATTGTATGCTAAGTCATGCCTTGCATGACAAAGATATCTCAATGATCCAATAAGTCTTCTGTATTGGGTTGGATCAACATCATCTTCATCTTCATCTTTCGACAGTTGCAGTCTTGGTTCTGCAGGTGTCGAAGTTGAGTTGCATTCTTCCATCTCAAACCTCTTGAGAATTTCTCCTGCATATCTTCTTTGATGCATCATCAAACCTTTACTGCTCTTGTAGAATTCGATACCAAGGAAATATGAAATCTCACCCAAATCAGACATTTCGAATTCCTTGCTGAGATCACCTTTGAAGTCTTCGATCTCACTTTTACAGCTACTTGTTATCAACAAATCATCTACATAGAGACATAGTATAAGCAATTTAATCTTGCTTCTTCTTACATATACTCCATGTTCAGTTGTGCACTTTACAAATTCCTTCTCCCTTAGGAAACTATCAATTTTTTTATTCCAAGCCCTTGGAGCTTGTTTTAATCCATACAGGGCTTTATGCAGCCTGTACACCTTACTTTCTTCATTATGTTTCACAAATACAACTGGTTGTTTAACATAGACTTCTTCAACTAAGGGTCCATTTAGGAATGCACACTTCACGTCCATATGACATATGTGCCAACTGTTTATTTCTGCTAGACCAACAACCAACATGATTGTTTCGATCCTAGCAACAGGTGCAAAAACTTCACCGAAGTATATTCCTTCTTTTTGTAGAAATCCTTTTGCCACAAGTCTTGCTTTGTGTCGAGTTACTTCACCTTTCAAATTCGTTTTCACTTTGTATACGCACTTGACATCAATTTCCTTCTTTCCTTGAGACAATTTGAAAAGTGACCAAGTGTTGTTGTCTTCTATAAACTTCACTTCTTCGTTCATTGCTTTCACCCACTTCAAATCCTTCAATGCTTCAGCTGCATTAACAGGTTCGACATCTGCATAGAAAGCATAATGTACCAGCTCACCTTCATTATCTATTACATCATCTGATGTAATTACACAATCTTGCAATCTTGTAGGCATGCGTCTTGTTCTTTGAGGCCTGCTTGTACTTGGTATATTTGTTGGTTCCTCTTGTCGAACTTCTCTTTCGACTTGAGTTTATGGCTCTTCAAGTAGGATTCCCACTGAATCTTTCTTGACATTTTTAGTCTAATCCCATTCTTTAAACTCATATATGATCACGTCCCTGCTGATCACAATCTTCTTGTTCTCTGGATCGAATAACTTGTAGCCTCCTATCGAATGATATCCAACTAGAATCATTTGACTTGACTTGTCATCAAGTTTTCTTCTCAACTGATCTGGTACATGTCTATGTGCAATAGATCCAAATACCTTCAGATGACTCAAGTTAGGTGTGATACGGTGGCAGAACCGACTGTTTTGAAATAATGGTTTGCGTTTTGCGTTTTGTGTTTGCAAAATGTCGTGGTAAGCAAGAGTCGCCACTCACTTTTATTTCATCCAACTGGAAAGGAAAAAAGTACAGAAAAAAATCCTTTTTCGAGATTTTGAGTACGGGGGGGTATATTATAGAAAGGGAAGGTGCTAGCACCCTTTCTATCCATGGTTTCCCATGGGCTCTTAGGTACTTGCTCATCTTTTTAAAATTTCTTGTGTACGTGCCTTGCTTTTGAAAAGTTTTACTTCGTGATAACCCTTGTATCAGTCCTCAAAGGTGTGACGAAGTTTGTTTTAAAAATTTGTTTGAAAGGTGTTTGTGTGAAAAGATTTGTTTTGAGCAAGTACCTACTAGCATCTACCTACTCGAAAAAAAGATTGTTTCCATTCTCGCTTCCTTTAGACAGCACCATCCTACTATTGAGAAATAGGTAGCATCGTCGTTGGATTTGTAAGGGTCAATTCGAAAGGGACGTACGATCACTAAAGCAATATTAGGATACCTTAGTAATAACCCTAGAGTCTTAAGATCTTACTCGAGGCAACATTTTCGAGGCAACATTCGAACAAGACACTTGATCTTTTGACAGAAGGGTAACCACTAAGACACCCTATACTTAATGATCGTTTACCGAAGGCAACCAAAGTGAGAGTATACCCTAAGAGTGATATGTGCGAGTGATTAATTTCAGTTATTTATCTTTGCACATTAGGGTTTTTCTAACTGTATTGATTTTTCATGCAGTCTTGTCATTCAATCCTATTAACATACATCTAGACAGTTAAATATTTGCGAGAATTAAAATACGAGAGAGTAAACCCACGCTATTACAAGGCTTCGGGGAGGGGATTAATTACATAGCCAAAAAACCCGCAAAAGACGATAAATAAAAGAAAGTCCTAGATTAAACTATTACATACCGTGAACAGTTACATCAATATTGTAAAAATAATAGCGTAGGTTTACTCTCTCGTATTTTAATTCTCGCAAATATTTAACTGTCTAGATGTATGTTAATAGGATTGAATGACAAGACTGCATGAAAAATTAATACAGTTAGAAAAACCCTAATGTGCAAAGATAAATAACTGAAACTAATCACTCGCACATATCACTCTTAGGGTATACTCTCACTTAGGTTGCCTTCGGTAAACGATCATTAAGTATAGGGTATCTTAGTGGTTACCCTTCTATCAAAAGATCAAGTGTCCCGATCGAATGTTGCCTCGAAAATGTTGCCTCGAGTAAGATCTTAAGACTCTAGGGTTATTAATAAGGCATCGTAATATTGCTTTAGTGATCGTATGTCCCTTTCGAATTGACCCTTATAAATCCAACGACGATTCTACCTATTTCTAAATAGTAGGATGGCGCTGTCTAAAGGAAGCGAGAATGGAAACAATCTTTTTTTCGAGTAGGTAGATGCTAGTAGGTACTTGCTCAAAACAAATCTTTTCACACAAACACCTTTCAAACAAATTTTTAAAACAAACTTCGTCACACCTTTGAGGACTGATACAAGGGTTATCACGAAGTCAAACTTTTCAAAAGCAAGGCACGTACACAAGCAATTTTAAAAACATGAGCAAGTATCTAAGAGCCCATGGAAAACCATGGATAGAAAGGGTGTTAACACCTTCCCTTTCTATAATCTACCCCCCGTACTCAAAATCTCGAAAAAGGATTTTTGTTTTCTGTACTTTTTTCCTTTCCGGTTGGATGAAACAAAAGTCGGTGGCGACTCTTGCTTACCACGACATTTTGAAAACACAAAACGCAAACCAGCATTTCAAAATAGTCGGTTCTGCCACTGTATCACAGAACTGGCGACTCTGCTAGGGATGAATTACCGTTGCTGGTGATAATGGATTCTTGTTGGAGATTGAATTTCTGTTTGTGAGAGAAATAAACTCTGCTTGGGGCAAAATTTACTGACTTACTCGCAATTGTGAACCTTAGTTGGGGAGAGTCATGTCTTGCTTGGGGAAGTTGACATCACCGTCTTTGGGTACTTTTTACTCTATGGGGAGTGTATGTACCACTGCTCATATTCTCAAGCTGGCTCTATCTCGGTACCTGACGGGCAGAGTAACTGTAGGGTTTGGGCACTTCTTGTTTTCCCTGTTCCTGGAATTACGAGTAACTGTATTTGTTTCTCATGTAAATATTTATGAGCAAGCCATTATTTTCAAATGCATATATAAAAAATGAATCATTGGACGCTCTTGCGAAACAACATAGAAAAAGAAAAACAACTTGAAATTTCTTGTGAAAATGAATTATATTGATTTTTGAAGTTGGCTTGTAATAGGCGTTTTATACAAAGAGGTCGACGTCCTGGTAAGAGAACGCCGCCGAAAGATAGAAATTACAATTTGTATAAAATAAAGAGAAAAACAGCTATGTGAAACAATCCCATTGGGTTCCAATTCTGCTATTGCCTTTATATCTTCAAGCGTCTCATCACTTTTCTACTTGGCCGAAGGTGGATCAGATTGATTGGCGTTGTCCGAGCTTGGTAGTCGATACCGAAATCTGGTTACGAGATGAACCAATGAGACATGGTGTTACGCTTCGATCCCTAATTTTTGCCTGGACCGCCCTTTCGGGTTTTCAGTCCACCGGGATACCCTTTTTTTCCCAAGTCGCCTTTTCAGGTTTTCAACTTGCCGGGTGTACAGTTTTTTTCATTTTTATCCCTTACTTTTGCCCGAACCCTTTTGGTTCACCGGGAAGCCCTTATTTTTGCCTAGGCCAGTCAACCTAGCGGGTCTTTGATTATGTGTAGTATCTTTTCACTATATCTGCATTGACGGGGTGAGGAAGGTCGTCACCATCCATGGTGGTTAGAATCATAGCTCCTCCCGAGAAAATGTTCTTAACCACAAATGGCCCTTCGTATGTGGGGGTCCATTTTCCCCTGGAATCACCTTGCGACAGTATGATGCGTTTGATCACCAGATCCCCAACTTGATATTCTTGACGTCTGACTTTCTTGTTAAAAGCCTTGATTATTCGCTTTTGATACGTCTGACCATGAAAAATAGCAGTAAGCCTCTTTTCATCGATTAGATTCAGCTGATCAACTCGGGTCTGGATCCAGTCGTCTTCGCTCAAACCCGCATCCTTCATAATCTTGAGAGAGGGTATCTGGACTTCGATGGGTAGGACTGCCTCCATGCCATACACCAGAGAGTAGGGTGTTTCCCCTGTCGACGTCTGTGCTGAGGTACGGTACCCATGAAGAGAGAATGGTAACATCTCGTGCCAGTCTTTGTATGTCACCGTCATCTTCTGCACAATCTTCTTGATGTTCTTGTTAGCCGCTTCAACAGCCCCATTCATCTTCGGCCGGTAGGGATAAGAGTTATGATGTTGTATCTTGAACTGTTTGAAAAGCTCGATGATCACCATATCGACAGATCAAATTGTGTCGGATAAACCGCGCCACGACATTCTTGGTTACTGTAGCAAAGGATGTTGCCTCAACCCACTTTGTAAAGTAATCAATAGCCACCAGAACAAAATGATGCCCGTTGGACGCAGTAGGTCTGATCTCGCCGATCATGTCGATGCCCCACATTGCAAAGGGCCAAGGAGCTGTCAAAACATTCAAGGGAACCAGAGGTACATGCACCTTATCAGCATAGACTTGGCACTTATGACAGGTTCGAGAATGCTGATAACAATCGGCTTCCATAGTAGACCAGTAATATCCTGCCCGTAGGATTTTCTTCGCCATGGTATGTCACCTGGAATAAGTTCCGAAGGTACCTTCATGTAACTCCGCCATGATCTTGTTGGCCTCTCTCTTGTCCACACATCGCAGTAAGGTTGAATCATGGTTACACTTATAGAGGATCCCATTGCTGATAAAGAATTTCGTAGTGAACCTTCTTAGAAACTTCTTATCATTAACAGATGCCCCCTCGGGATATTCTTGAGCCTCAAGATACCTCTTTACCTCGTGAAACCAAGGTGTATCTGCTACTTCTTCAGTCTCAATGTCACAACAATGTGCGGGTTCATCCAACCTCTTGATGGTAATCTAGGGAGCTTTATTGTCCCACCTGACTTTGAACATAGAAGACATGGTAGCTAATGCGTCCTCCAGCTGATTCTCCCTCTCGGGAAGTGTTCAAAGGTTATCTCCTCAAAGTGTGGGAGCAATGTCAGTACATATTCTTTGTAAGGAATAAGATTTGGGTGCTTCGTATCCCACTCGCCTTTGATCTGATTGATCACCAGAGCAGAATCTCCGAATACACTCAAGAACTTAATCCTCAGGTCAATAGTAGCTCGAAGACCCATGATACACGCTTCATACTCTGCCATATTGTTGGTGTAGTTGAAACATAGTCGGGCGGTGAACGGAGTATGACAGCCCTCAGGAGATATAATTATAGCGCCGATGCCATTACCCAATGCGTTCGAGGCTCCATCAAAATACATAGACCATCGGGATCCCTCCTCGGGTCCTTCATCCGGTCCAGGTTCTTCGCAGTCGGTTACCAACATAATGTTATCATCCGGGAACTCGAAATTCATGGACTGGTAGTCATCCATGGCCTGATGTGCCAGATGATCCGCCAATACACTCCCTTTGATTGCTTTTTGGGTTGTGTATTGGATGTCGTACTCGGTTAGGATCATCTGCCATCTCGCTATTCTCTCTGACAAGGCAGGCTTCTCGAAAATATACTTGATCAGATCCATTTTCGATATCAACAAAGTGGTGTGAGTCAGCATATACTGTCTCAGCCGGCGAGCAGCCCATGCCAAAGCGCAGCAAGTTTTCTCGAGCAATGAGTATCGGGTCTCACAGTCGGTAAACTTTTTTCTAAGGTAGTAAATAGCGTGCTCTTTTCGGCCAGACTCGTCATGCTGCCCCAGCACACACCCCATTGAACCGTCTAGCACTGTCAAGTATAAAATCAAAGGTCTTCCTTCAACCGGAGGCATCAAAATTGGTGGCTCTTGAAGGTATTCCTTGATTCTTTTGAAATATCTATGGCATTCCTCATTCCACTTTACCACTTTATCTTTCTTCAACAGCTTGAAGATTGGCTCACAAGTAGAAGTCAGATGTGAAATGAACCTGGCGATGTAATTTAGGCGTCCTAAGAAACCTCTGACTTCTTTTTCTGTGCGGGGAGACATCATCTCTTGTATGGCTTTTACCTTTACAGGGTCCACCTGAATACCTTTATCACTGACGACGAAACCCAGAAGCTTACCATACCTTACCCCGAAGGTACACCTGTTCGGATTCAATCTCATCTTGTACATCTTCAACCTGTCAAATAGTTTCTGGAGATGATCAAGGTGCTCTCCCTCAGTCAGGGACCTGGCTATCATGTCATCAACATAAACCTCGATCTTATGGTGAATCATGTCGTGAAACAAAGCGACCATGGCGCACTGATAAGTTGCCCCAACATTCTTCAACCCGAAAGGCATTACCTTGTAACAGAAGGTGCCCCACTGTGTAACGGAGGTTGTCTTCTCCATGTCTTCAGGAGCCATCTTGATCTGGTTGTAGCCAGAAAAACCATCCATGAAGGAGAAGATCTTGTGCTGCACGGTGTTGTCGACCAGAACATCAATGTGAGGAAGTGGGAAATCATCCTTGGGGCTTGCTCTATTCAGATCTCTATAGTCCACACACATTCGTACCTTACCGTCCTTCTTAGGTACTGGAACAATGTTGGCAACCCACTACGGATAAGAAGTGACAGCTAAGAATCCTGCGTCGAACTGTTTCATGACCTCTGCTTTGATTTTCTCTGACATCTCGGGGCGCATACGGCGGACCTTCTGCTTTACCGGAGGGAAGTCTTCTTTGGTTGGCAGGTGATGTACCATAATATCAGTGTCCAAACTAGACATATATTCATATGACCAAGCGAAGATCTCAACATAGTCATGTAGCATCTATATTAGCCGTTGTTTGACACTAGGCTCCAGATTCGCACCTATCTTAACCTCTTTCCTGTCTTCCTCTGTACCCAAATTCACTGACTCAATTGGCTCTTCATGAGGCTGTATGGCCCTTTCTTCCTGCTGTAACAGTCTAGCAAGTTCTCCAGGCACCTCACAATCATCCTCACCTTCGTCATCGGCTTGGTTGATCGGATTTTCGAAGTCATAATTGGCAGTAGCATAGTTGTTATCAATGGGATCCAGAGTGGATATGGATATGCATTATGATATGTGAGTGTGTGTAAGAGAATAACTTGTTTTGATAAAGTGAGAGACAAAAAAGAAAAACAAAGAGCGCGGAATTTGTAATGCAAGAAACGTCCAATGTTTTATTAATGATATATGAAAATGACAAGTAATAAGCCCTCACAAGCAAAGCCAAGATGCCTCGGGAAAGGTACATGGCCACAAAGTTTCAAACTGTTTATTACAAATCTTAAAACAAAAAGTTAATTACTGCGGAATAAAAGAAACAGGTATGAAGTCCTTCGCCGTCCAGTTATTCAGTCCACCATTGGTTGTTGGGTAGATCCAGCTGTCGATGTTTGAATCTTCTTCATTGTACTTGATTGCATTAACTCCCTGATTGCTGATGTGTAGAGGAGGTCTTCCAATCCGTACGCGCCTAACAGCCTTCTGAGCCCCTGTAGTAAAGCCCAAACCAAATTTATCAGTTTTGTGAGTGAAATCAGGGAGCTGACCCCAATTGGTACACCCACCTTCTTCAATTACAGCCCTGGCGTCTTTGAGAGAAGCCATCTTCAATGGAGGTTTGCTGGTGGTAACTTCAGTTGATGCTGAGAACTGAGGGACCTCTTCGAAATGTTGACAAGGCGTTTCTATGAATTCCCCATCCATCTCCACATAGCGGAAGGAATTGAGATGGCTCACCATATACTCCTCTTCACCTCGTACCGTGACAATCTTCCCTTTCACCGGATATTTCAGCATTTGATGAAGTGTGGAATTCACTGCCCCAGCCTTATGAATCCAAGGGCGACCCACCAAGAAATAATATGATGGTCTGATATCAATTACGTAGAAGGTGGACCCAAAGGTTTGAGAACCCACCTTGACAGGGATGTCCACCTCCCCGTGCACCATTCTTTTTGACCCATCAAAATCCCTTACCACAATATTACTCGGCTTTAACATCAAATCTTCACAATCCAGCCGGTCTAGCGCTTTATTTGGTAGAACATTCAGTGAGGACCCGGTATCCACTAGCACATGGCCCATAGTGGTGCCCCTGCACTCGATCGAGACATGCAGAGCATCGTTATGATTCCTTCCTTTAGCTGTCAGATTTGCATCTGAGAAACCCAGCCCATTGTTGGCAGTCAGGCTAGCTACGCAATCTTTGAACTGATCGGCTGAAGTTTCCTGCGGCACATGCGCAGTTTTGAGGAATGCAATTAAAGCCTTTGCATGGGCTTCAGAACACAATAACAACGACAACATGGAGATTTTTTACGGGGTCTTCCTCAGCTGCTCGACTATGTTGTAGTCGCTCTTCTTGATAATCTTTAGTACTTCCTCTATCTCTTGTTTAGAGGTTTCTACAATGATCTTCTTAGGTGCCTCCATCCGGGAAGGCTCACCTATGATTTCTTTGCCCCGAGTCCCAGATGGATCGGTGGCAGGGGTGATGACTAGAGTGGGAACTGGGATAGTAGTTGATGTACTAGCAGACAGAATGACAACAGGTTTATGGACAGTCAGAGGGGAAATCTCGGGAGAAAAGATTCTTCCACTTCTAGTGACCTTGCTTGTTTCAACAATATTACTGATATCCATATCGGCTTTTTCAGTCCTCATATCTTGTTTAATACCATGGTAATATACATCAGCACCGTAATGCCATGGGATAGCCTTATCTGAGGTATATGGGATGGGACCTGGAGCGGTGATTATTAACGGAGCAATTCTTAGAACGGGTGTAACCCTAACAGGTTTTCTAGAGGAAACCTTGGAAGGTTTGGCTGAAATGGTGATAATGGCAACATCTTCAAACGGAATCATAGTCTTCTCAAACAAAATTTCCTTATTATCCATCAGGCGCTGAACACCCTACTTCAATAAACAGAAACCAGAAGGCAGAATTGAACACATGTGGCAACCTTCACCACAGCCTGGAAATAAATTGGCCAACAACAAATTCTTCTTAACCGTCATCAAAGGAGTAGAGATCTCTTCCACAGAGGTTACAAACGAATTGGTGTCCACAGTATTGACTCCACGACCATGTTTGGGCATAGGAGCAGTTATAACATTTGGCTTTTCTGGAGCATCAAACTCAATCTCTTTAGCCTCCAGCAAATCTTGCACTTTATTCCTCAGAGCCTAGCAATCGTTTGTGTCGTGGCCAAGACTCTCTGAATGGTAGGCGCACCGCGCATTCGGATTGTATCTGGGAGAAGCAGTGTTTGGATTCTTGGGAGCCTCTTTCAAGGTTGCCAAATTGGATTTTAACAGATGAGGCAAGACTTCAACCAAATTCATATTGATGCGGGTAAACTGTCGTTGTGGTCTTTCCACCCTTTGCTGATTGTTGCATTGTGGCGCAACTGTGGGTCTTGATATCACTACCGCATTTACTGCTTGACGGTGTTCAGGTCTACTTTGGCCCCTCGGGCCGTAGACTGCACTAGCTTCTTTCTTACCGGTGAAAGGCTTCTTTACTGCACTTGATGAAGCATCCTTCTGTATTTTACCACTTCGGATACCAGCTTCCACTCTCTCTCCAGTCAAAATCAACTCAGTAAAGCCAGATGACGAACTACCAATCAAGTGATTGAAAAATGGACCAAGTAGCGTCCCTAGAAACATGTCAACCAACTCCCTATCAGACAAAGAGGGTTGGACTCTTCCATCTAAGTCTCTCCACTTCTAAGCATAATCCTTAAAGCTTTCACCTGCACCCATGGACATACCCTAGAGCTGAGTACGGGTGGGAGCAAGGTCGGCTTTATACTGATATTACCTGTAAAAAGCAGCAGCAAGGTCTTCCCAGTTTCGGACACTGGCTCCTTCCAACTGATAAAACCATTCAAGCTGAGTCCCTGAAAGACTATCTTGAAAGAAGTGTACCCACAAATTTCTATCAGCATTGTGGGGTTGGATTTTTCTTACGTAAGAGCAGAGATGGAGTTTTGGACAGGATACTCCATCGTATTTAGCAAAAACCGGAGCTTTGAACTTATGAGGGATCACCACTCCCGATACCAGTCCCAGTTCTCCAAAATCCAAACCAGGGATCTTCTGAATCTCCATAACACTCAGACGGTCTTCTAGCTGCTTGTATTTATCCTCAGCAGGAGGATATTGCTCGTCGTCGTAATCTGAATCGTTATAAGAAACTGTTGGACTAGGGTCCTTTACCCTTTCTTGGTTCTCCCCGTCTTTGGATGAGGAGGTCAGATCAGCTGGTTGTCTCAACCTTTCTCCGAATATTCTACCCATGTTCAGGATACCAACCTTCTTCTTCTTCTTCCTCTCTTTCAGAATAAGGGTCTTCAAATCCTCTTGCCCTTTAGCCAAACTTAAGAACATATGTTGGAATTGGGCGTCCTCTGCCTGAAGATCTTTGATGGCTTGATAAGAAGACATTTCTGCTGAAATAAACAACGAAGAAGATGAGAAACCTGTAATGGTACATGTAATGGTGTGCATGCTAATGGGATGCGTATGTAATGATTTCAAAGACTTTGGGAGATTTAAATTTGCAAGCCAAAAATAAACAAAGTTTATTAGATTAACTTTGAAAGGTTCAACAATGCCTTTAAGGCGTTACAAGGAAGTAAACAAAACACACTCTAAAAACTAGAAAAACAAAATCAAAAGTCCCATGGACGCTTCCTCTTTGTTCCGATGTAGTCATTGATCACTCTTTCTTCCTCAAGCTTCCTGGTGAGCTTCAAAATCTTCCTTTCTTGCTCATGGTACTTTTCCCGGTAAGTGTCCCGCTCATTCTTTAGCTGAATCCAAGACCTCTACAACTCTCTAGGATCAGTGGGCATGTAAGGATAGAGAACCGTGTAAGGAATGCCCTTTTCATTGGTGGGCTCTACAATCACTGGCAATACGGCTTCATAGGGCATCCCAAGCTTCTGGGAACGAGCTCGGACCCATTGGAGGTAAGGTTGCATAGGAAGAGAAGTCTTTGGTCCCAACTCTTGGGGGTCAGATCTGTTCACCATGCCCCAAGCTCGTATAAACCTCCGGCGGTGCTCCTTAACATCCTCCTTGTAGTCAAATACAATGTCCTCAAGAAGTAGCTCATGGGGACCATCTCTCTGAGCACGACCAAATTGTCGCAAAGCTAGACAAGGATTATAAGTTATACCCCCTCTGATTCCAAGCAATGGGACATTAGGGTATCCCCCACAACGGTCAATAACAGCAGTGTCTTCCATAGCCCGGGAGCTCCAAAGAATATCTGTATGGGCAAGTGACCTTATCCTGTAGGACCAACCCAAACCTTCTTCGTTCTTCAACACAGACTTAGGGAGGTGCGAAATAAACCACCTCGACAGCAGCGGCATGCAACACATAAGAGTCCCTCTTCTTCACACGGTACGAGTATAAAGGGCATGCAAGATATCACCCAGCAGGGTAGGCACAGGATTGCGAGAAAGAAAAATCTTGACAGCATTCATATCTATAAAGGAATCTGGATTCGGGAAGAGAACCAACCCATAGATAAGGAGAGCCAAGATATCTTCAAAAGCCCGAAAATCCAAATTATCCCAGAATAGCTGAGCCTGGTCTATCAGAAATTTTGCTAAGAAACCTTAGACCCCGCTTCGTGTTTCCTAATTGGATACTACATCAGCCCATTTCAAATGCAGAGCTGAGACAATGTATTCTAGTCTAGGAACTTCTTCCATACCTAAGAAGGGTACCTGTTCAAGGATGGATATGCCCAATAGGTGAGAGAACTCTTCCAAGGTGGAAACCAGCTGGTAATCTGGAAAGGTGAAGCAATGATGCATAGGATCGAAGAACTGGAAAAGTACACTCATCATCTGATCATCAAGATTTGAAGTGACCAGGCTGAGAAGTTGACAGTGTCTCTTAATAAACATAGAAGTTTCAGAAACTCTTGAGGCTAGCTCTTTAAGTTGGGCAGGTATTTGCACAAAGTTGACTCGGATGGTATTTCTGCGTACGAAAGCCATAATCTGCAAAACAGAACAAAGATAAATTCCCTTGGTCTTTGAAATGGTTAGTATAATGAAGTATGAATGCCATGTTGTGATGCATGATGTCATGATAAAAACAACAGGTATAGCAGATAACAGGCATGGCAAAGACCAACAAGTCACACAAAGCCCTTAAGTTTAAGGCTTGTATGAGGTCAAAGGTAGTACCCTCTTGAAGTTAAGTTGGTTTCAACCTGTCCTAGCAAAAGTAACCGGGTTCTAGAGGATCTCAATATTTGTGACCATCCTCCATCGGTCATGGTTTCAGCTCACGCAATCTTTTCTTGCGGCCGGAACTATCTCGAGAGTATGGTCTCAATGAGTGTAGCATCGAGTATCAACCAGTTCTCAGCTTTACACCGAGGTCGGCTACCTCACTACTTTCTAATGGAAAAGTTGGTTGATTAAAGGTTCTAAGGTCAATTGATGCTTAACGACACCACACAACGGCCCCATATTTTCCTCGTTTCTCCATAAGGGATACCAGTACCTACCAATGTGCCACATCAATGTAGCTACTGCTTCAACCGTATCGGTCTACGCCGTACAATTCCCTCACAGTCTATTTCTACTTACCTAAAAAGGTGTCCCCAAATCCGGGTTAGGATCTATAGTAACCCCAAACAGAAACCCTTAAAAGTAAAGCAAACAAAGCAATCAAGAGAAGAAATCATGATGGACTAGATCCTAAGGTATACCCCACTTATTAAACTCCCCAGAAGAGTCGCCAGTTCTGTGATACGGTGGCAGAACCGACTGTTTTCAAATGCTGGTTTTCATTTTGCATTTTGTGTTTGCAAAATGTGGCGGTAAGCAAGAGTCGCCATCGACTTTTATTTCATCCAACCGGAAAGGAAAAAAGTACAAAAAAAATCTTTTTCGAGATTTTGAGTACGGGGGTAGATTATAGAAAGGGAAGGTGTTAGCACCCTTTCTATCCATGGTTTCCCATGGGCTCTTAGGTACTTGCTCATCTTTTTAAAATTGCTTGTGTACGTGCCTTGCTTTTGAAAAGTTTGACTTCGTTATAACCCTTGTATCAGTCCTCAAAGGTGTGACGAAGTTTGTTTTAAAAATTTGTTTGAAAGGTGTTTGTGTGAAAAGATTTGTTTTGAGAAAGTACCTACTAGCATCTACCTACTCGAAAAAAAGATTGTTTCCATTCTCGCTTCCTTTAGAAAACGCCATCCTACTATTGAGAAATAGGTATCATCGTTGTTGGATTTGTAAGGGTCAATTCGAAAGGGACGTACGATCACTAAAGTAATATTAGGATACCTTAGTAATAACCCTAGAGTCTTAAGATCTTACTCGAGGCAACATTTCAGAGGCAACATTTCCGAGGCAATATTCGAACGAGACACTTGATCTTTTGACAGAAGGGTAACCACTAAGACACCCTATACTTAATGATCGTTTACCGAAGGCAACCGAAGTGAAAGTATACCCTAAGAGTCATATGTGCGAATGATTAGTTTTAGTTATTTATCTTTGCACATTAGGGTTTTTCTAACTGTATTAATTTTTCATGCAGTCTTGTCATTCAATCCTATTAACATACATCTAGACAGTTAAATATTTGCGAGAATTAAAATACGAGAGAGTAAACCTACGCTATTACAAGGCTCCGGGGAGGGGATTAATTACATAGCCAAAAAACCCGCAAAAGACGATAAATAAAAGAAAGTCCCAGATTAAACTATTACATACCGTGAACAGTTACATCAATATTGTAAAAATAATAAACACGCGTGATGAATCGAATACAAGATAATTAGGATTTTGACCCTTGCCTAAACCTAATTTCGATTTGAAGAAAGTTTTTGTTTTGCTTTGAGAAAATAATGCTTAATTGAATTAAAAAAAGAACCTAATTACTAATTAATTTTAGTTAAGACTGATAATTAAATTAACCTATTTTTGTATTTTTATTTTATTTGCAAAAGGGAAACAACTAAATCAAAGAATTAAGTCTAATTTCCTAGTTGATTTTAATTGTGAGAAACAAATTATAGTTGCCCTAAATTAAGTTTATTAAATTAAATTAAATTTGATTAAAAAAAAGCTAATTCTAATTTTTTTTGTGAATTCTTGATTTTATGATTTTATATAAAAAAATTGATTTTAAAAGAAATAAAGTAATCAAACAAATTAAAATGTAAAATAAAAATAAGAAAAGAAAATGAGAATTGGGCCTGTGTAATTTGCTGGAGGAGGGGTGCAAATATGATTTTTGGTAAGGCCCATTTATCATCAAGCCTAGTCAGCGATGGATCTGATGGGGGCGTTGACTTGAGGAGCATGGTTAACCTTCATTATGGGCATATTGGATCTGGCCAGGAGCACATCAGATGGCTGATGTTGAGGGTGTATGGAATACGCTTGAGAATGTGAAGCACTGGATTGACCTGCAATTGTTGAGAAAATAACAAAATGCATACGCCTGGGATCGAACCCAGGACGTGTGCATCAAAGGCTAACCTCTTCACCATCCGCGCTAGCATGTTAATTGTGATAATAATGAAATAAATGAAACATAATGCAAACAACGTGCCACGCCTCCAAAACGCGCGGAAATTCAAATGAGCCGTTCACACACTGCCACGCCATCGTCTCCTTCATTGATTCCATCGTTTTAGGTAAAAGGACTTTTACCCACAGACACTGGTTGTAGGTACATCCCTATCCATCTCCAAAATCGTGTGTGTTCAAGATAAATGGCCAAGGCTGGTACTATTCTACTAGTTTCAACCTCACGAGTCTCCTGGTACCAAAATCGTTACCCAATTTTTCCTATCCTACATAGCCCTAATCAAGAACATAAAACCCTAGCTATGGAAACTTCATGTACAAGCATTAGAAATACAATTAAATGGTATCAAAAGCTTGCAAACTCAAAGACAAACACGAATATATCATTAGAATATGCAATGGGTGAGTGAATTAATGAAACTGAATTCAAATTTGGAGGCATATCGTAATACCTATATCTTGCAATTCCATGCGTGAAAGGGCTTGAATCTGGTTGGAAAATGCTCCTGGAATGTCCAGCAACCTATTGGCAATCTCAGAACGGCACGAATTGACCTCTAATATAAAAATTGGATCACCACTTTTCTTGCAATTTTTGAATTTTTCTTTCACCTCTGCACGGCTGCTTCCCCTTTCTCTTGCCTTGGATATGTTCCATATATATTAGAGAATGCATTAGGGTTGTAAAACTGATCATATCTTTGGAAGTTTTTCAAGATTTGATTTTATTTTCATGGCATATGTAAACTTTCCAAATTTGGCTCAAATCCAATCTTTTTCAAACAAATTGGCCTTGCACGATTTGATCTTCATTTGACAGCCTACAAGATCTTTTTTCAATGCACAAATCATCCCTAAAATACAATATATAATTTATTAGGATCTATTTGATTTTATTTGAATTTTAAATAAATAAAAATAAAAATAAATTAAATAAATTAGTAAATAAAGCATGGAGGGTCCCATAGGTCGTGGCCTATGTTAAGAATGAGATGCAAGTATAAAACGTTGGGCCCATTTAGCAAAAAAATGCAAATTTGAGCATGTTTGACTTTTGGCAATTTTGCAAAAAATGTCAACTTGGCCAATGCATAACTCTCTCAATTTTGACCCTAGAAAGGTGTTCTTGGACTTTTTAGAAAGCTTAGGATGTCCAATAAGCAACCCGTTTGGTCTAATCTCAATTGAGTCTTCCATGTTCATGTATGAAGCCTTGACCCAAAAGGTGTTTTTGTTGACTTTTCAAAATGACCTATAATGTCCAAATTCATATCTTCTTGTGAGTGCATATTTTGAACTTGGGAGCTGAAGATGAATTGTAGGTAATTGCATCATCTTCAAAATGAGCTTTGGATGGGTCATTTTTGATGAAGTATGAGAACGTTATGCCTGGTCAAAGTTGAGTTGACTTTTCCTACAAAACCCTAATTTAGCAACTTTTGAGCTTTGATGAATTGTGAGCAATCCTTGATGAATCATGATCGAAACTTGATCAAATGATGAATGATACTTCAAAATGAGGACGTTGACCAAAAATCTTGAAGTTTGACTGTATGTGGGCCACAATTGACTTTTAACCTAGCATAGTCGATTTCTAGGTATTTGAGCAATTGACTGAGCAAACTTCCTCTGCAAGACTTGAAACTTGATATGGATTATCTTGAGAACATATTAGGACAATGGTGAGAATTTGGGATCCTTTGGACTTAAGCATCTTGATGCAAAATGAAACCCTAATTTGAGGTAGACTGCCTTAGGAGAGAGTTTGTCTGGTCAACTCTTGGACCTCCTTGAGCAATTTGAGGACCTCACTTGACATGTATTGAGAAATATGGGAGGGTAAATTTTGGGGTACAACACTAGGCTTCATACCAGACCAACATTCTTCTGGAGTAATTTTTTCTAGCTTCTTTGTAAGACATCTGTTCAAAATGTATGTTGCAGTCGAAACAGCTTCACCCCAAAACTCTTTAGGTAAATTCTTGACTTTCAACATACTTCTCACCTTATTCATGATGGTTCGATTCTTCCTTTATGCATTTCCATTTTGTTGTGGAGTATAGGATGACACCACCTCATGCACAATCCCTTCCTTTCCACATAGCCTATACTGAGCAAATTTCTCTTCATGCCTGGTATGTACAATACATTTGAAATTACTGACCTCTTGCCATCTTTCCTCATAATCATAACATCACCAACACCTTCAGCTGCTAGGGTATTGTCATTTGCAAATTTTACCATATTTTTTGTTGAGGGCTTTATGTGACAAACCAGTCTTTCCTTCCAGACATATGTGATGAACATCCTGAATCTAAGTACCATTGGTCCTTGAGTATATCTTCATATTTTGTTGTGACCATCAGCATCATCTCTTCTTCTTCTTCATGTTTTGCAAGCTTTGCATCACTTTCTTGATTCTTTCATTTTTCTGGACAATCACTCGAATAGTGACCATACTTCTGACAATTATAACATTGAATGTGACTCTTATCAGGTTTTCGACCACCACCTCTTCCTCTATTTGTAACACCACCTCTTTGGTTGCCTTGGTATGGTCTTCTTTGATTCGACATGTTTCCTTCGATCTGGTTTCTTCTACCATTCAATTTGTTTTAGCCACCTCTACCTCTGTCGAAACACTTTCCTTTGCCTTTGGTTTCTTTTGCTGAATGTGCCTGCAAGGCCACATCACTTTTCGATTTGCTTGCAGCTCTTTCATTCATTCTTTGTTCATGAGATTCAAGTGTCCCTTGAAGCTCTTCCTTTGTCAATTTCGACAAGTCTTTCCCCTCGTCTATCGCAACCACTATGTGGTCGAACTTAGGAGCTAAAGATCTCAAGATCTTCGAAACAACAGCTCTTGTTGTTAACGCTTCTCCACATATCTTGATTTGATTTACTAGTTTTGTAACTCTAGTGAAGAAATCAGATATGCTTTCACTGTCTTCCATCTGAAGCAGTTCATACGTCCTTTTGTGAGTTTGTAACCTCACTTCTTTCACCTTCTCATCGCCTCCAAAAGACTTCTCAAGGATCTCCCAAGCTTCTTTTGCAGATTCTGAATCACTAACTTTTTCGAAGTTGTCTGGGCTGACACATTGATGAATTATAAATCATGCTTTATAACTCAGCTTCTCAGATTCTGTGTATTTCTTCTTTTCTTTTTCTGAAGCGTTTTCTCCAAGTGCTTCGACTCCATCTTTTACAAGGTCCCAAAGACCTTGACACCTGAATAAGAATTTCATCTGTTTGCACTAATTCTCATAGTTGTCAACTTTCAGAATTGGTAGCGTTGTTGGATAGTTTCCATTCCCATAACTTGTCTTCGTGAATTCTTCAATCGTTCTTGATTGATGCCTCCCTTGAATCGAAATAAAAGCTCTTGATACCAGATGTTGAAAATCCACCAAAGTCTATGATGAATTTCTACCACAATGACAATTTAATTATGAGACAAACAAAGAAAAGAAGACAAGACAAATAATTTCTGCAGAGTTTCTCTCTGCTTACAAACTGTGAAAATTTTATTATTCACTTTGCAACTGCAAAATACTGTGAATGACTTGCTTGACTTGCTTTCAAAAATAGGGGTTATTCCCTCTATTTATAACTAGCTTACACCCAAAGCCCAAAGTCCAAAGTCCAAAGCCCAAAATATTTATTTTATTACTAAATCAAATCAAATTTATTCTAGACTTAAATCAAATCTATTTAACTCTAAAACAAATCAAATTTTTTCGATACATTATTTCGACACACTGAATTACAATTTAACAGCGCCGATAAAAAAACAACACAGAACCGAATGAACATATTAAAAAAAATACAAATTTAAAACTTTCGTCACTGACCTTTTTGGCACATTAGAATTGGAGGGTATGGGTTGAATTTATCTTAGTGGATAAGGATTAGAAACTCGAAGCTTCTCATGTCCACTCCATTTGGTCACCTCAAACAAACCATGGCTTTTACATCAAGCCAAGTTTATACGTAGTGTCCAAACTCATCATTAATTATGCATGACAAGCAATGAAGCAATCACTCTTTCTCTCATTTTCAAATTTACTTACCTGTTCTTTATTTATTTATTTAGAAGTTAGTTAAACATAAATATTTGATTTTTATTATACATTTAGTATTAAATTTTCCATATCGAAAAGTACTGTTGGAATAAGAGAATTCATATTGTGTTTCCAAAAAAAAAAAGTTATAAAGAAATTAGAATATGTCGAAAAAGAACAAATTTAGGAGTAGAAGGAATATATACTTTTATATATATGAGTATAATTTTTAGGTAAACTAGTTCTTATCTTATGCCTCGTTAGGCACCAAAGAGTAAGCGCCAGCATCTATTTACGTGTTCATCCAATATCTATTATTCACTCTATCTTTAGGTTTATCTTATTAAAAAAAGTTATCATATATCGAATCTCAATTGAAGCTATACGACGCGTGTCATCTTTGACACATTCTCACGGATTTTTAAAAGTAAAGATAACATTATATATATATATATATATATATATATATATATATATATATATATATATATATATATATATATATATATATATATTCAATTGAGTCCGGGTCAGTATAATGTTTGGTTGTAGTAATATCTCAAATTTGTCCTACTATTTAATAAGGATTATCTGGCTTATGCATTTCGTTCTCTTTGTATGAATGATCCTTCTATTAAGTCATTTTGCATGTCATGTATCATTAATCAATAAATTTTGTATTGGATCAAGGTACATGATGATTTAGAGTTTCACATGGTTTAGCATGGAGTAATGGAATTACGATTTTTCCCTTTATACTCAATGTCATCGAATGAATCTGCAGAGATTTGGTTACATCAAGAGATCTTCTTTCTCAATACTTTGGCTGCTTTCTTCAGCACATGAGATGGCTTTTGGTTGCTTACAATGCAAATTATTCAATAAGGTCGACTGAGAGGTCATGATCTAAGTCTTACACCATTCAAGAGAGTTTTTGTGTGAAATTGTGATCATCCGAAATTTCTTATTCTCAATATTTTGGCTATTTAGATAATTCTTGCGAATTTGTTGGTTATCCGCTCGTTACACACAGTGCAATCTGAATTGTTCAAATATGTTTTATTGATCTCCAGGAATTAAGGATTCTTGTGCCCGTTTATGGAACAAGACATCTTATTGGATTTCGTACAAGAATTGAGTGTGGAACATAATATATCATTGAATCATTCAAATTTGGAAGATATTTAGTAAGACTTTTGACCAAAGTCTATCTTAAGCATGGATTTCGTGTTTCATATTATGATTCATCCAAATTACAAAATTGAAGAAAGGTTGGAATATTCAAATAAAGCATATGGAGGGAAAATGGATTTCAAACTTTATTTGAAAAAGAAAGACCAATATATGTCACCTCCAAGAAATCCGTTCCAATTTATTTTAAGCTTCATCAAAGTTTCATCAAGAATCACTAGTGTACATTCAAATCCATTCAAGCTTCACCAAAGTTCATTCATGGTTCATTTAAGATTTCCTATTGGAGAAAACTTAGAGATTTAACTTTGAAGCATATGGAGGGAAAAGCATTTCAAAAATAACTTGAAAGAAAAGGACCATGTCATTACAAACTCAAACTATTACAGCAAAACCACATCCAATTGCAACATCATTCATATTACATTACCATGTCTATACAAAATTAATTAATTTGCCTAAATCTAAGGTCCAAACTCCAAGCTTCAATGGCACATCTTTGAGTAACTCCTCAAGCATCTCATGCACCATGCTCAGACCTGCATAACACAAAGGAATTAATATGCAATACTGCCTGTTATGTTCCTGTAAGGTCACTAAGCTCTAATTATGACAAAATGCAAAAACAAAGCTAAAATTATGTTGCCGAGAAATTCCAGCCCTGTCATGAACCTACAACGGCTTCTTGTATTAACCAACCATTAATTCTGCACCAGGCCTGCAATATTACCTTTATCATGACATGATAACATGTACATTCAAAACCATATGCAAGTCCAAGTGATCCAATCCATAAGCCATTCGCAACAAGTTCTAGCCACGCGTCCCTGAGAATAAAACCGAAAACATCATAGTGTTCAAATCAGAGCAGGATTTTAAGTCAGAAGTAAAATCTATGAACAGAAAAATCAGAGAGAAGGAATCACTTCAAAAGCTCATCCTATTTCCCTGCATCTATTATATATGCTGGTTCACCCAAGAAACGAGTTACCCAATTAATCTGTACTTAATATGCTGCGACAGTTCAAGCATAGAAATATAGAAATACTGATAAAAAGGCCCTCCATCAGTTCAAAACAAGGAAAGGAAATTCGAAAGAATCAGGAGTATATAAAAAAGAATAAGTCAGAGCAATTAGAAAAGAGGAAAACAACTCATATTGTTGTAACATATTTTCAACACAAGTATTTATATTATCGTTTTTCTTAGTGATTAGTATGATATTAATGATGTTATATAGTTTTAGTGACTTTAAGTGTTTGAATCATAAACAAATTTTTGGTATTTGCTTTTAGTAACAAAAGATTAAGTTTCATGCACTATATTGTGATTTGGATAAAAGAGAGGTTTTTGTTTGAAAAGGCTTGTTTTGATAAAAGGCATGTCAAGATTAGTTTTCATCAACCTATTCCAAATATATTCGATTAATCGCACATATGAACCAATTAATGATCGATACATTCACATATCCTCTCAATATTTATCATGTCTAAGCAATATTGTGAGTATTATCATGTTAATCATTAAATGATCTCTCAATCTAACTATTAACATGATAATCTTTAAAGCTTGATAAAAGTGAATACTAACTAACAAATCTATGTCTAGAGCTTGTTTATTAGTAGATGAATATCTTAGGTCAAGTTTAGAACTTACTTCACAATAATGATCCAAACCATAAAAAGAAAAATGATAACAAAGATATTCAACATGTATTAATCATCAACCAAGTTCATATACAAAATGATCAAAATAAATACATAAAATCTAGGTTAACTACTTATAACCTTGACACAAAGATGCTTAGCTACTCATGGTCATGATACCTTGATCAGTAAATAAGCAATGAAAGTTGATGAACATCAATCTTCAAGTCTCCTTGATTTAAGATGCAAGAATGTTTTTCTCTCCAAAAAACTAAAAAAACAAGGGTTTCTATGTTATGATATATAGAATAAGGGTTTCTATTTCCTTAATGAGGTTTTTCTTCCCTCCAAAGTACAAAAGTTGGTGAAAAGTTCCCCCAAAATATGGAAAAAGTATCCAAAAGTATGGCAATCTGCAAACCATCGTCGGGCGACTATAAATCATCGTCGGGCGATGCTAGCTAGATTCCACACGTGACCAGCTAGGCATGATACACAAGCAGGAAAGTAATTATCATCGCCGAGCGACAAGGATGCTTCTTCAGGCGATCATTCTTTCGCCAGGCGATCCAGGGGCGACACATTACAGAAGCGAACCATAAAATCCACCCTTTCTTCATAAATTTTATTGGGCGATGCATCCTGTCGTCGGACAATCCTTTGCAGAAACACAATATTTGCTTCCTTGCATAAAAAGCAGAAAGTCTACATTTGGTCGTCTAATCTACATAAAAGTTGCTGAAACACTAACAAACAAATTAAAACATTTAAAATTATTTGTATTCATGCAAAATGACTTAAAATAAGTTCTTATCCTAATTAAAAGTAAAATAAAGGGTTTGAAAGTTTCAACAAATGATATGAAATTTATTCAAAGTTGACACTTAGCACATATCAAAAATCAGAAATTCACATAACAAAATCTCAATTTCTCAAGCTTCAATCCTAGCTATTGTACCCCAAAATTTGCCCTCCCATTTCCTCAACATTTTCTCATCACAAGACCCTTGAAGATCAAGATCCAGTTAGGGTTTCCTCTGCTCAAGACTTCTCCTTGCACTGTGGACTCAAATTAGGGTTTGTGTTTGCCCAAGGATGTTTTGACCTAAAATGCCTAAGATGACTTTCATGCTTCATGTTGGACTCCCAAGTTTACCCATGCCAAGTTTCAAGTCTTGATTCCAAGTTTTACCCAGTCAATTGGACAGTTGACCTAGAAATCAGCTGTATTGGGGAAAAAGTCAACTGTGGCCAATTGACAGTCAAACCTCATGATTTTTGACCCACATCAACATTATGAACTCACATGGACCATTTGGTCAAGTTTGGATCACAATTCCACAAGAAAATTGATCAGATCACCAAAAGGGCAAAATGGTCATTTTTAGGGTTTTGACTGCACAAAGGCAATTTTTTACTGTTTGACCTAGCCAATGGCAAATCAAGCTCACCTATGGACTCAAGGACTCAATGAAATGGTCTTGACACATTCATCAAGCTCAAAAGATCCCAAGTACACAAGGTTGACAGTTGAATTTCCCCAATCAATTGATCAATTTTGACTGTACACTGAAAAGTCAAACTTTGACTTTTTGGTCAAAATCAAGAGTCAAGATTCATTTTTCATCAAAACATGCCAAATCATGAAACTTGTTCACCAAGAAATCACAAAATGCAAATTAGGGTTAGAAAATGGAATTTTTCATAACTTAGAATTTTTCTAAGTTATGAAAAACCCTAATTTTTTTCCCAACTTTGCCCCATCTTTTCACCAAGATCCATTTGGATTCAAACAAAAGTCAAAACATGAAAGTTGTAGCTTGTTGCATAATCTACAACTTTGATTCACAAAGTTTTCTCATTTGAAGCTTGTATCTCAAGTTACAATTTTTTGAATAAGGGCACTAAACCATTTTTAACTTAGTGAAATTTTAACCTATTTTGACAAGGTTTTCTACCCCACTTCAAGGCCATTTTTCATACCCTTCCACTTGGAATTTCAATTTGCATTTCAAAGATGGATTGTAGTACACATTCCAAGCTTTCCAAAATGTCCAAAAACTTCTCAAACAACCTCATAACTTGAGAGATTCGAATTTCACAATATAGCAAAAACTCACCTTTGAATTGGCCATTTTCCATGTTCATAGTTTGTGTAAACTTCTCTAAATCAGCATGCCCTTGATTACAGGTCCTTGAACCATTCCATACTCAATAATTTAATGCATATTCAATGTGTTAAAGTGTTGTTCTTTGAGTGCAAGCATTGTATGCAAGATTAATCCTAAACTAGATAAAGTGAACTTTCCATTTTTGAAAAGATTAGCTTTATGTCAAATTAGAAATCCAACAAGTACATGGAAGATCTGCTTGACACAAGATTATGTGCATAACACACTGATCAAGAGAGGCTTATGCAGCACATTAGGGGGTCCTGTACTGACCTAGAAAGCCAAGTTGCATTTGTTTGCTTCAAGTTCAAGAAAAGTGCATAACTTGTACCAACTTCAATCTCAGCTTACCAACAAAAGAACAAAGTTATCAAACACCTTCCATAGAACATAACCAAGCCAAGACACGACCCTTGCACCTCCAAAACACCCTCCATCTCAGAATCATCCTCAAACTGCAAAAACAGAGTTGCCTCTGCAGTTTGAGTGCCAACTCCCATTTCCCTCGAGCATTCTTACCAAAATCAATTCATACACATTCCCTAGCATATATGCAAGCTAACCATGACCTAAAACCTGACCTGTAATCCCTCTAACAGCTTCCACCATTTTCATTTTTTCCTTTTACAATTGAAGTTCTACAGCTCGATACAAGAAGTTTCAAGACAAAGTAAGCATTGAAAAAGCATCCCTGGACCTCAAGGAAGCTTTTCCAATCATTACCTTGCACTAGAAGTTCCTCATTCTCCAGATAGAAGTTCAACTGCACAGGTAAAACTTTGAACTCATATCTCTCTTATCATGCATCTTTAGTCTTAAGTTTGTGAAGAAACAAGGTTCTACTCATAGCCCTGAACATGTACATATCTTTACATTTCATTTCTTTTGCCTGAGTAGAGAGAATTTGGAGTTTGAAAATGGCAGAAAAACTAGGTTAGGATTTGGGGGAGGAGAAATTCTCCCTCATCTTAGAGAGTTAGGTCAAGTTCCATACATGGTTAGAATCGTCTCTTCATGCTGAACATTTGTTGTGTTATGAGTTTTTGCTAAAAAGCCAGGAATCGAGAGTTGGACATTGAAGAACAGGGGCGCGCGTTTTTTTTCAAATGTTTGTGCTGGAGGTTGAAGACAGTGATCTTTGGGCTGGGCCTGTGCATTTTTTCTTATTCACACCACTTAATTACTCATGAACCCCCTGAGCCCATTTGCTTCATTTTTTAATATTTTTGACTTTTTCTTTTTTTGTTTGACTTGTTTATTTTTTCTCAGCATATTAAAATTTTGAAAATATTTTTCTCACCACTTTTTGATTTTTATTTGATTTTACTTTAGTTAATACATAAATACATATATGTATTATTATTTAGGATAAATAGAAAAATATGTAAAAACACTTCTATTTTTATTTTTTTATTTTATTATTTTATATTATCCTCTGAAAATATTTCATATAAAAAAATACTATTTTCCAAAAAAATTAATTATTATTATTATTTGTATATAATGCATATTTAGAACTTAATATATGTATATATATATGTTTATTAATATATTTAGGTTAGAATATAAAAATATTTGAATTTTTCATTTTTTATTAATATTTGATAAAAAAATACTTTTTTCATAATATACTTCACTATTTTTATTTTTTGTACATAATAAATAAATGTTTGTATTAAATTAAACAATAATACATTTTCCTTAATAAAATTAGGGTTTTTGCCCTAAATTCAAAATACTCCAAAAAAAATAATATATTTTTATTTTCTTTTCTCTTTTACATAAATAATATTTTTTCATACATATACAAAACATTTCTTTTGCATCTTGCATTCTTATTTAATTTTTGTACATTGATTAAATTGCAAATATTCAAAAATGATGTAATAATGTAGGTTTACATTACTTGTCAATATCCCCATTTGAACATTTGTACCCCCCTTCCCATATTTGGTTTTGTAATAGCTTAGTAAATTTATTTTCGCACTTTATACGCTTTCTAATAATAACATGATAGAATTAGGGTTTGTATGCGAAAAAACGATAAAAAATAGTTATGACCTAATCTCAAGATAAACAAGCATGAAAATGGACACACAAATCACACTTGCACCCCCTAGGGTATTCCACTTGTTGCCTTTCAAAATTGGGCCATATTGCATGTTAGGTCTCTTTGGGCAAAACAAACAAATTGAATGATCATAGTCCCTCGATAAAACTTTTCAAAACAAACAAAAAACAAATGATCAAGTCCCTTAAAGAAAATTGCCCAAAGACATTTAACGTCGTTGCAATTATGGTCTAACGATGACCCGCGCCTGTCCCTTTCACATCCTAAACATAAGATTGTCCACCAAATACAATGGTGGAACAAACTTGTTAAAAGGGTTAAAACATAGCAATAATCTTTGAGAAATTTAGGAGTAGATAACCTCTTAGTTACTTGAATCAAACTTGCAAAACAAAACACTTGCCTATTTCAAAAAACCACACAACACTACACTTTCAAAACAACTTTCAAAAACAAATGAAAACCTTTTCAAAAGACATACATCTTTGTATACATCCCCACATGGATCATTACAAAGGTTGCCACCACATTGGCCTCTTTTCAAAATATTTTCAAACCCACTCACACTCAAGCACCATTTAAAACAATTGAAAACAAAAGGCAAGTGATCTAAGCAAGTAACTAAGAGCCCATGGATAACCATGGATAGCAAGGGTGCTAATACCTTCCCTTTCTATAATCTACTCCCCGAACCCAAGAAAACATCTCAAAAGGTTTTTGCTGTGCTTTTTTAACCTTTCCTTTAGGATAAAATAAAAAGTCGGTGGCGACTCTTGCTCAACCGAAACATTTGCGAATACAAACGCAAAACCTCAAGTCAGTTCTCCCACCGTACCACAGAACTGGCGACTCTGCTGGGGACTTTTTAAAAGTGGAGTAACCTTAGGGCTTAGATCACCTTTGTTTTCAATTGATTACCTTGTTTGCTTTTACATTTGTGGGCCTTGTATCGGAGTTTTATAGATCCTAACCCGGATCTGGGGATACCTTCTTAGAAAGTAGCAACAAGGCTGTGAGGGAACTGTGCGGGGTATACCGACATGGTTGAAGCAGTCTGCTACGTTGATGTGGCACTTTGGTGTGTACCGGTAACCCTTGAGTTCAGTCAAGGAGAGTACGGGGCCGCCGCGTGGTGTCGCGAAGCATCAACTGACCTTAGGAACCTTAATTGAACCATCTTGGCCTTTTTAGGGTAGTGAGATAACTGACTTTGGTGCAGTCCGAGGTTGGTTGATACTCGATACTACACTCAATTGAGGGTTGCTTTCCTGGGATATTTCGGTCGCCAGTTCAGTGGCTAAATCGAAACGATGAACAATGAAAGTAATCCAGTGATATTGGGACCCTTAGAACCCGATTACTTCTAATAGGACAGGTTGAGCCCACCAAACTTCAAGAGGGTAATACCCAGACCCCATGCAGGCCTAAACTCTAAGGGTTTGTCTTGTGTGACTTGTGTGCCTTACCATGTTTGCCTTTGTGAATATTTGTGGTGTATTTAATCATAACATCATGACATCATACAACATCATGAGCATTGACTAACCATTTCAAGGGTTTCGAATCTTCATCTTTGTTCTTGTTTTATAGGACATGGAAACTGTTCGTAGAAAGACAATTCAAGTCAGTCTTGCAAGGATCCCTCCTCAGCTTAAGGAGCTTATATCCAGGATTCCCGAGAACTCTTCATTCAGTGAAAGGCATGGAAGCCTCATCAGCTTGGTCAACACCAATATTGAGGAAGATATGATCAAGGTCCTGTTCAAGTTCTTTGACCCTCTGCATCACTGTTTCACCTTCTTGGACTATCAGTTGGTACCTACATTGGAGGAGTTCTCCTGGCTCCTGAAGATCCCTATCCTTGATCAGCTACCCTTCAACGGTACAGAAAAGGAACCTAAGCTTGAATATATTGCTAAAGCCTTGCACCTACAATCATCTGACCTCAAGGGACATTGGGAAGTTAGAAGTGGTATCAAAGGGTTCTTAGCCAGGTTTCTGTTTGAAAAGGCCCTTGAATGTTGGAACTCCCTTGGCTTGCAAGCTTTTGAAGAGGTTGTGGCCCTCCTTGTCTATGGTTTGGTGTTGTTCCCTAACCCAGATCAGCTTATTGATATCAGTGCTGTCCAGATCTTTATGTCCAGGAATCCTATACCTACGTTGCTGGGGGACATCCTTCACTCATGTTACACTCGAACCATGAGAAAAAGAGGTGTCCTTATGTGTTGCACTCCTCTCCTGGGAAGGTGGTTTATTTCGCACCTTCCACAATCAGTCCTGAAGAATGAGCGGGGTTTGAAGTGGTCACAACGGTTAATGACTCTCACGCATGCAGATATACATTGGTGCCCTAGGTCCAGAGAAGACGTCACTATCATTGATCGTTGCGGGGAGTACCCTAATGTTCCTTTATTTGGAATCAGAGGAGGTATTACTTACAACCCATGCCTGGCTTGGAGACATTTTGGTTATGCTCGGAGGGATGGCCCTCATGACATGTTAATTCCTGACATAGTTTTTGACTTCGACAATGATACCCAAGGACTTCGCCAGAGATTTATCAGAGCTTGGAGGATGCCAAGTAGGATGGACAGCAAGACACTGGGGCACAGGAACTCTATCCCGTTGGAACCTTATCTCAAGTGGGTACGAGCCCGCTCCCAGAGGTTAGTGATGCCTTATCCCCATATGCTCCCTGTGATCAAAGAACCAGTCTTGGAAGGAAAGGTGTCCTACACCATTCAACATCCCGACATGCCCACCTCCTGGGAAGAAATGCAGAAGAGCTGGGTCCAGCTTAAGGAAGAACGGAATTCTCTTGAGACCAGTCTACATGCTAGTGAAAAGAAGGTCCTGGAACTCACCCGCCTACTGCACGAGGAGAGGAATCTCAACACCTACATCGCACCAAAGAGGATGCGCAATGTTTTTTTGCCTTGAGGAGTCATTTTGTAATATTTGGCCCATGGGGCATTTATGTACTAACGAATTTCTCCTTATTAATATGATGTGCGTTCCTTTTTGTCTACAACAAATTTTGAATATTCTAAACCCTTGAATGCATTGCATACATACGCATTCCATTGCACCATATGCATAGCAGGTACCCTATTTCACAGGTTGCTTAATCTTCTTCGCTGTTTGTGTGCACAGTCATCATGAATCCAGACTCCTCCAGTGAGCAAGCAATCAAGGCCCTTCAGGCCCAAAATGCACAGTTTCAAGAGATGGTCCTAAGCCTAGCCCAAGGTCAGCAAGAGTTGAAGACTCTACTCCTGAAGAAGAAGAAGAAAAAGAGGACTGCGTTGTTCAACACCGGACGCAGATTTGGGAACACACTCCATAATGAAGCTGATCCAACTACTTCTTCTGCTGAGAAAAACAGTCCCCAAGGGGGAGGAGCTCCTAGTCCCGCAGTCTCCGACAACGAGACGGACTATAACGACGAACAATACCCACCTGCTGCTGACAGATACAAGCAATTGGAGGACCGCTTAAGCGCCATGGAAATTCAGAACGTGCCGGGGCTGGATTTCGGAGATTTGGGGTTATCTTCTGGGGTAGTAATTCCACACAAGTTTAAGGCGCCTGCCTTCGCCAAGTATGATGGGGTCTCCTGCCCAAAGCTGCATCTGAGGTCGTATGTAAGGAAAATCCAACCTTACACGGCGGATAAGAACCTCTGGATTCACTTCTTCCAAGATAGCCTCTCAGGGTCACAACTTGAATGGTTCTACCAATTAGATGGAACTAGCATCCGACACTGGGAAGATTTGGCAACCGCATTCTACAGACAATACCAATACAATTCTGATCTCGCTCCTACGCGTACCCAACTTCAGGGTATGTCTCTAGGAACGGGTGAAGGGTTCAAAGAGTACGCTCAAAAATGGAGAGATTTGGCTGGCAGGGTGCAGCCTCCATTGACCGATCGAGAGCTGGTCGATATGTTCCTAGGGACGTTGTCTGGTCCATTTTTCAATCATTTGGTTGGTAACTCCTCCGCTGGGTTTACAGATTTGATATTGACGGGAGAAAGAATTGAAGCTGGCATCAGGTCAGGCAAGATACAAAAGGCTGCCTCCACAAGTGCTGAGAAGAGGCCGTTTAAGAAAGAAGCAAGTGCCGTCTATGGTCCTAGAAGACAAGTCAAGCTCGAAAGTTGCCAAGCCGTCAATGCTTTGGTCATCTCGAAACCTGTTGCTGCTCCTCAGCAGTACAATCAACAAAGAAGCGAAAGGCCCAAGAGGCAGTATACCCGACTGAGTATGACCTTATCTCAAATTTTACCCCAACTGTTATCCACCAACCTGGTGACCCTCAAAGAAGCTCCTAAGGTCGTCAACACTGCGTCTCCTAAGTATAACCCAAATGCCCGGTGTGCTTATCATTCTGATAGTCTCGGGCACACTACTGATGATTGCTGGGACTTGAAAAACAAAGTGCAAGATCTGATCGACGCAAAGGAAATTCAGTTCGAGGCGCCGGAGAGACCAAATGTTGTAACTGCTCCTATGCCCCAGCATAGAGTAAATGCCATTGAGGAAGAATTGTATGCTGTTTCGGTAAATGAAGTTGTTACCCCTCTGAAGACCGTTAAGAAGAACCTACTGCGGGCCGGTTTATTTCCGGGTTGCAGTGAAGGTTGGTTGTTCTGTGCTGTTTCCCTATCTGATTGTCCCTTGCTGAGGTTAGGCGTCCAAAGCCTAATGGATAGCAAGGAGATTCTGTTTAAGAAGTCTGCTGTTCAGTTGGTTCCGATAAAAGAAGTTTCTGTGGTTACCATCTTCAATAATCCAATCAAGGCTCCCCCGAAGAAGCCTGTTCAAATCATGACTGTGGCACCTGTGGTTATTACTGTTCCGGGGCCTCTCCCCTACGTATCTGATAAAGCTGTCCCCTGGCATTATGGGGCAGACGTATATGTAAATGGAATCAAACAAGAATTCGACACTGGCGCCAGTATCTGCGATATCACTGGTCCAGCCAAGGTCACCCGCAGTGGCAGGCTCTTCTCGCCTGACATTGCACCGCCCGCTATTCGAAGACCCCTCCTTATAACACCTACAAGTGTACTTGTTACTGTTGCTGATCAAGTTGTTTCCCCTGCCGCCGAGTCATCTAATGCTCGGGGCAAAGGGATTGAAGAAGAGCCTGCCCGGATGGAGGCACCAATACCTATAAATGCTGAGGCCTCCCAACAAGAAATGGAGGAGATCCTGAAAATAATAAAGAAAAGTGATTTCAATGTTGTCGAGCAGCTGGGGCATACGCCCTCCAAGATCTCCATGCTCTCCTTATTGCTATGCTCCGAGGCCCATGCTAAGGCCTTGATCTCATTTCTCAAGACGGCCCATGTGCCGCAGGAGACGTCTGTAGTCCAGTTCACTGATTGCGTAGCAAATCTGACAGCAGACAATGGCCTGGGTTTTTCAGATGCTGACCTGACTGCGAAGGGAAGAGACCACAATGATGCCCTGCATGTCTTTATCGAATGCAGGGGCACTACTATGGCGCATGTATTGGTGGATACTGGTTCTTCTTTGAATGTTCTACCGAAAAAGGCTTTAGACCGTTTGGATTATGAAGGCTTAGAACTGAAGCCCAGCAATATCATCGTCAGGGCCTTTGACGGTTCAAAAAGGATGGTTCATGGAGAGGTTAACATCCCTATTCGTGTGGGCTCTCAAGTGTTTGACTCTACCTTTTATGTGATGGATATACGTCCATCGTACTCTTGTCTACTGGGTCGACCTTGGATCCATAAAGCTGGGGCAGTGACCTCTACCTTGCACCAGAAGCTGAAGTACCCTGTCAGAGGGAAGATCGTCACTGTGCAAGGAGAAGAGGAGTATATGGTGAGCCATTTGAATTCCTTCAGATACATTGAGATGGATGGGGAGTTTATTGAAACCCCCTTTCAGCATTTCGAGGAGGTGCATCCAATTTCAGAAGCAGCAGAAACAACAGTCAAAGAGAATGTTTCCTTGAAGATGGCTTCCCTAAGGGATGCCCGGGCTGTGGTTCAGAAAGGCAATTGTGCAAACTGGGGTCAGCTTCCTGACTTCACTCAGAAGAATGACAAATTTAGGCTGGGCTTTACTGCAGAGGCTCAGAGGGCTGTGCGCAAGGAGAAGATTAGAAAGGCTCCGGTGTTTATCTCCAGCTCAAGGGTAAATGCTATCGAGGAGGATGTAGAGGAAGCAGAGTTTGACAGTTGGATCTACCCGACTACCAGCAACGGACCAAGCAACTGGACGGCAAAGGCTTTTACCCCTATCACATTTGTCACGCAGTAATTAATTTCTTTTGATTTCCAATTTGTAACAAACAATATGTTAAAACTTTGTTAGCTCGGTGTCCTACCCGGGGCATCGTAGCTCCATTTGTGAGGGCTTTTTGTATGACATTTTCATATATCATCAATCAAAACATTGGACGTTTGTTGCATTTCAAATCTTGTGCTCTTTTCCTTTCTGTGTTATATATATTGCAAAACAGCTATATTTACACACACTCACTTATACAGGTTTCAATCCACTCTGGATCTCACTGGTAACAGCTCTGCTACCGCCAGTTATGACTTCGAAAATCCGATCAACTTGGCCGAAGACGAAGGTGAAGATGATTGCGAAGTGCCTGGCGAACTTGCGAGACTGCTACTCCAGGAAGAAAGAGCTATTCAGCCACATGAAGAGCCGGTGGAGACAATTAACCTGGGTACCGAGACAGATAGGAAAGAGGTCAAGATTGGTGCCAATCTAGAGCTCGGCGTGAAGCAACGATTGATCCAGATGCTACAAGATTACATGGAAATTTTTGCTTGGTCCTATGAAGATATGCCTGGGTTGGATGCCGACATTGTAGTTCACCACCTTCCAACCAAGGAAGATTGCCCTCCGGTAAAGCAAAAAGTCCGACGGATGCGTCCAGAGATGTCTGAAAAGATCAAGGCCGAGGTTATGAAACAGTTTGATGCCGGGTTCCTTGTAGTGACTTCTTACCCTCAGTGGGTTGCCAACGTGGTGCCGATACCAAAGAAGGACGGTAAGGTCAGAATGTGTGTTGACTACAGGGATCTGAACAGGGCCAGCCCCAAGGATGACTTCCCCCTACCTCACATTGATGTCCTTGTTGACAATACAGCTCAACACAAGGTGTTCTCCTTCATGGATGGTTTTTCAGGGTATAATCAGATCAAGATGGCTCCAGAAGATATGGAGAAGACTACCTTTGTGACTCAGTGGGGCACCTTCTGTTATAAGGTCATGCCATTCGGATTGAAAAATGCTGGGGCAACCTATCAACGTGCCATGGTTGCTTTATTTCATGATATGATCCATCATGATATTGAGGTATACGTTGATGACATGATTGCAAGGTCTAAAACTGAGGAAGAGCACCTTGACCATCTGAGGAAGTTGTTTGACCGACTCAAGTTATACAAGCTGAGGTTGAATCCCAACAAATGCACCTTTGGGGTAAGATCCGGAAAATTGTTAGGTTTCATTGTGAGTGATAAGGGTATTCAGGTGGACCCTGTCAAGGTAAAAGCCATACAAGAGATGCCGACTCCAAAAACAGAGAAAGAAGTCAGAGGCTTCCTAGGACGACTGAATTACATTGCCCGATTCATCTCACATCTGACTGCTACTTGTGAGCCAATCTTCAAATTACTGAAGAAAGATCAAGTAGTACGCTGGAACGATGAATGTCAGGCCGCCTTTGAAAAGATAAAGGAATATCTTCAAGAGCCACCCATTCTTATGCCACCGGTGGAAGGAAGACCTCTGATACTATACTTGACAGTACTTGACAATTCAATGGGGTGTGTGCTGGGACAGCATGACGAGTCTGGCCGAAAAGAGCACGCTATTTATTACTTGAGCAAAAAGTTTACCGACTGTGAGTCTCGTTACTCACTGCTTGAGAAAACTTGCTGCGCTCTTGTATGGGCTGCTCGCCGGCTGAGATAGTATATGCTGACTCACACTACTTTATTGATTTCAAAAATGGATCCCATCAAGTACATATTTGAAAAGCCCGCTCTGTCTGGAAGAATAGCGAGATGGCAAATGATCTTAACAGAATATGATATCCAGTATACAACTCAGAAAGCAATTAAGGTAAGTGTACTGGCGGATCATTTGGCACACCAACCTGTGGACGATTACCAATCATTGAACTTTGATTTTCCGGACGAAGACATCATGGTGGTAACTGACTGTGAAGTACCTGGACCGGATGAAGGACCTGAGGAAGGATCCCGATGGTCTATGCATTTTGATGGAGCCTCCAATGCTTTGGGTAACGGCGTCGGCGCTGTAATCATATCTCCTAGAGGAACTCACACTCCCCTCACCGCCCGATTATGTTTCAGCTGCACCAACAACATGGCAGAATATGAGGCATGTATCATGGGTTTACAAGCTGCAATCGACTTAAGGATCAAATTTCTGAGTGTCTTCGGAGATTCCGCTCTCGTGATCAATCAGATCAAAGGCGAGTGGGATACGAAACACCCGAATCTTATTCCTTACAAGGAGTATGTGTCGACCTTGCTCCCCCACTTTGAAGAGATAACTTTTGAGCACTTCCCTAGAGAGGAGAATCAGCTAGCGGACGCCCTAGCTATGATGTCTTCAATGTTCAAAGTTAAATGGGACAATGAGGCTCCCCGAATCATAATCTGGAAATTGGATGAACCGGCATACTGCTGCGAGCTCGAGGCTGAGAAGGTTATTGAAAAACCCTGGTATCATGAGGTGAAGAGGTACTTGGAAGCTCAGGAATACCCTGAAGGTGCGTCTGTCAATGATAAGAAGTTCACGAGGAGGTTCGCTGCAAAATTCTTCCTCAGCAATGGCATTCTCTACAAACGGAATCATGATTCAACTCTGCTATGTTGTGTGGATAAGGCTGAAGCAGAGAAAATTATGATGGAATTACATGAAGGCGCATTTGGAACGCATTCCAGTGGACACACCATGGCTAAGAAAATCCTTCGGGCAGGATATTTCTGGTCCACAATGGAAGCCGATTGTTACCAACACTCCCGAACTTGTCATAAATGCCAGGTCTATGCTGACAAGGTGCATATCCCTCCGGTTCCTTTGAATGTCCTGACGGCACCTTGGCCTTTTGCAATGTGGGGCATCGATATGATCGGTGAGATCCGACCGACGGCATCCAATGGGCATCGCTTCATCTTGGTGGCGATCGATTACTTCACGAAGTGGGTTGAGGCAGCGTCCTACGCCACAGTAACCAAGAGCGTCGTGGCACGTTTCATCCGGCATAACCTGATCTGTCGGTACGGCGTCCCGGAAAGAATCATTACGGACAATGGTACCAATCTCAATAACAAAATGATCACTGAACTCTGTGAACAATTCAAGATACAGCACCACAATTCTTCTCCCTACCGGCCGAAGATGAATGGGGCTGTAGAGGCAGCCAATAAAAATATCAAGAAAATCGTGCAGAAGATGACAGTGACCTATAAAGATTGGCACGAGATGTTACCGTTCGCTCTGCATGGGTACCGTACCTCAGCCAGAACGTCAACCGGGGCAACTCCCTTCTCCTTGGTCTATGGCATGGAGGCAGTCTTGCCAATTGAAGTCCAGATACCCTCTCTCCGGATAATGAAGGATGCAGACTTGAATGAAGATGATTGGATCCAGACTCGACTTGATCAATTAAATCTGATTAACGAAAAGAGGCTCACTGCTATCTGTCATGGTCAAACGTATCAGAAACGGATGATCAGGGCATTTAACAAGAAAGTCAGACCGCAAGAGTATCAAGTTGGGGACCTGGTAATCAAACGCATCATCCTTCCTCAAAGTGATCCCCGGGGCAAATGGACCCCTACTTACGAAGGGCCATTTGTGGTTAAACGTGTGTTCTCAGGAGGAGCCATGATCCTAACCACCATGGATGGTGATGACCTTCCTCACCCCGCCAATGCAGACATAGTGAAAAAATACTACGCATAAATAAAAGACCCGTTAGGTTGACATGCCTAGGCAAAAATAAGGGCTTCCCGGCGAACCAAAAGGGTTCGGGCAAAAATAAGGGATGAAATGAATAAAAATCTGTACACCCGGCAAGTCGAAAACCTGAAAGGGCGGCTTGGGCAAAAATGGGTATCCCGGTGGACTGAAAACCCGAAAGGGCGGTCCAGGCAAAAGTTAGGGATAAAAGCGTAACACTATGTCTCATTGGATCACTTCGCATCCGGAATTCGGCATCAACTATCTGGCTCCAGATTTCGGCATTGACCAATCAGCTTCATCTTCAAATTAGGCAACAAAGTGATGAGACGTTCGAAGACATAAGGCGATAGCAGAATTGGAACCCAGTGGGATTGTTCACATAGCTGTTTTGTTTCCTTTTTCAAATTGTAAACTCTATGTTATTTGGCGGCGTCCTCTTACTAGGATGTCAGCCTCTTGTACAAAAACGCCTATTCACAGGCAAAGTTTAAATCAATACAAATTCACTTGTCCATACAAATTACCATTGTTTTCCTTTTTCTGTTTTGTCTTGCGAAGAACGTCCAATGTTCATTTTTGATATATGCATTTGACATTAAATTGCTGATTCATAAATATTTGCATATGAAACAAGAGATTGATTACAGGTGACATCAGAGACAGGGGCAATGTGAAGTTGTCTGATGCAGTCTGGTTATTTTGTCCGCCAAGGTACCAAGGTAGGTTCAACTGAAGGATGTGGCCAAATCATCTCAACTCCCCGCAGAGTAAAACAAGGTTCAGTAGTACTTTCCCCAAGCAGAGTTGGTCCCCCGTCGATCCTAAAGTCACAACATTCCCCGGCAGGTCTTAAAAGCTCATCCCCAGTAGATTCCGGAAGCTTGTTCCCTATAGTACACGGACGTCTCTCCCGAGTTTTATTTAGAGTTATTTCCTCACAAGGACTTATAACTGGGTTATCCTCCGCTAAAAACCACGGAAGACCGCCCTCGGCAAAGTTCCTTCAATCCCCGGCGGAGTTTATCATCATTATCCTCAGCGGAATCCATCATTAAAGTCTTCAACAAGCCTCTCATCAAAACTTCGGCCACGTACCTCTTCCACAGAGCAACTCCCCGGCCGTTCGTCAAGGATTTATTTTCCTAAGACGAAATTACATTCATAAACATTTCACATTTTCATACATCTTGCTTACATGTATGATAAAGTGCATACAACACTATCTCAGGTTGAACATCATGACATCATGCATATCATACATCATGACATTGCATACAACTTACGTTTTTGCCTTTTCAGGAAAAAGACAATCCCAAAAAAAAAACAACTACCTTCACCTGTCACGATTCCAGATTCGATACCTGTATCTAGCCAGGGCACAACTGAGAGTGATCAGTTTCCAGACTCGATTCCTGTATCTAGCCAGGGCACGTCTGAAGAGTTCGAAGATTTGATTCCTGTATCCAGCCAGGGCACATCTATCAACTACAACATCTCCAGATTCGATTCCTGTATCCAGCCAGGGCATATCTGTTGACCACGTTTCCAGACTTGATTCCTGTATCTAGCCAGGGCACGTCTGAAGAGTTCGAAGATTCAATTCCTGTATCCAGCCAGGGCACATCTATTAACGACTATTTCCAGATTCGACTCCTGTATCCAGCCAGGGCACATTTGTGAGCAACCAATTGTAGATTCGATACCTGTATCCAGCCAGGGCATATCTGCATAAGGAGACTGAAGATCAAACACCTGTAACAAGCCAGGAAAACATCCGTCTTTCTCAAATACACAAGTTCTCGCTAAGGAATCTCTTATGCGATCGACACTTCCAAATGGCATCTATAAGCCCATTCCCGACAAGGTTTTGTCACATCTCCAGATGGCATCTATAAGCCCATCTCCCTATCCACCATCTCTCCAAATGGAATCTATAAGCCCATTCCCGACACCACGTTGTTGAGACTCCAGCATGCGAGTGCAAATTTCCGGGCACTCTAGTGTCCAATCTCCTTTTACCCTCGAGTTACGAAAGGCAAACTCGCCAATCTAACTCTTCAGGTCCAAGAAGATTGAACAGGGGCAACTGTTGTACCCCAAAATTTGCCCTCCCATTTCCTCAACATTTTCTCATCACAAGACCCTTGAAGATCAAGATCCAGTTAGGGTTTCCTCTGCTCAAGACTTCTCCTTGCACTGTGGACTCAAATTAGGGTTTGTGTTTGCCCAAGGATGTTTTGACCTAAAATGCCTAAGATGACTTTCATGCTTCATTTTGGACTCCCAAGTTTACCCATGCCAAGTTTCAAGTCTTGATTCCAAGTTTTACCCAGTCAATTGGACAGTTGACCTAGAAATCAGCTGTATTGGGGAAAAAGTCAACTGTGGCCAATTGACAGTCAAACCTCATGATTTTTGACCCACATCAACATTATGAACTCACATGGACCATTTGGTCAAGTTTGGATCACAATTCCACAAGAAAATTGATCAGATCACCAAAAGGGCAAAATGGTCATTTTTAGGGTTTTGACTGCACAAAGGCAATTTTTGACTGTTTGACCTAGCCAATGGCAAATAAAGCTCACCTATGGACTCAAGGACTCAATGAAATGGTCTTGACACATTCATCAAGCTCAAAAGATCCCAAGTACACAAGGTTGACAGTTGAATTTCCCCAATCAATTGATCAATTTTGACTGTACACTGAAAAGTCAAACTTTGACTTTTTGGTCAAAATCAAGAGTCAAGATTCATTTTTCATCAAAACATGCCAAATCATGAAACTTGTTCACCAAGAAATCACAAAATGCAAATTAGGGTTAGAAAATGGAATTTTTCATAACTTAGAATTTTTCTAAGTTATGAAAAACCCTAATTGTTTTCCCAACTTTGCCCCATCTTTTCACCAAGATCCATTTGGATTCAAACAAAAGTCAAAACATGAAAGTTGTAGCTTGTTGCATAATCTACAACTTTGATTCACAAAGTTTTCTCATTTGAAGCTTGTATCTCAAGTTACAATTTTTTGAATAAGGGCACTAAACCATTTTTAACTTAGTGAAATTTTAACCTATTTTGACAAGGTTTTCTACCCCACTTCAAGGCCATTTTTCATACCCTTCCACTTGGAATTTCAATTTGCATTTCAAAGATGGATTGTAGTACACATTCCAAGCTTTCCAAAATGTCCAAAAACTTCTCAAACAACCTCATAACTTGAGAGATTCGAATTTCACAATATAGCAAAAACTCACCTTTGAATTGGCCATTTTCCATGTTCATAGTTTGTGTAAACTTCTCTAAATCAGCATGCCCTTGATTACAGGTCCTTGAACCATTCCATACTCAATAATTTAATGCATATTCAATGTGTTAAAGTGTTGTTCTTTGAGTGCAAGCATTGTATGCAAGATTAATCCTAAACTAGATAAAGTGAACTTTCCATTTTTGAAAAGATTAGCTTTATGTCAAATTAGAAATCCAACAAGTACATGGAAGATCTGCTTGACACAAGATTATGTGCATAACACACTGATCAAGAGAGGCTTATGCAGCACATTAGGGGGTCCTGTACTGACCTAGAAAGCCAAGTTGCATTTGTTTGCTTCAAGTTCAAGAAAAGTGCATAACTTGTACCAACTTCAATCTCAGCTTACCAACAAAAGAACAAAGTTATCAAACACCTTCCATAGAACATAACCAAGCCAAGACACGACCCTTGCACCTCCAAAACACCCTCCATCTCAGAATCATCCTCAAACTGCAAAAACAGAGTTGCCTCTGCAGTTTGAGTGCCAACTCCCATTTCCCTCGAGCATTCTTACCAAAATCAATTCATACACATTCCCTAGCATATATGCAAGCTAACCATGACCTAAAACCTGACCTGTAATCCCTCTAACAGCTTCCACCATTTTCATTTTTTCCTTTTGCAATTGAAGTTCTACAGCTCGATACAAGAAGTTTCAAGACAAAGTAAGCATTGAAAAAGCATCCCTGGACCTCAAGGAAGCTTTTCCAATCATTACCTTGCACTAGAAGTTCCTCATTCTCCAGATAGAAGTTCAACTGCACAGGTAAAACTTTGAACTCATATCTCTCTTATCATGCATCTTTAGTCTTAAGTTTGTGAAGAAACAAGGTTCTACTCATAGCCCTGAACATGTACATATCTTTACATTTCATTTCTTTTGCCTGAGTAGAGAGAATTTGGAGTTTGAAAATGGCAGAAAAACTAGGTTAGGATTTGGGGGAGGAGAAATTCTCCCTCATCTTAGAGAGTTAGGTCAAGTTCCATACATGGTTAGAATCGTCTCTTCATGCTGAACATTTGTTGTGTTATGAGTTTTTGCTAAAAAGCCAGGAATCGAGAGTTGGACATTGAAGAACAGGGGCGCGCGTTTTTTTTCAAATGTTTGTGCTGGAGGTTGAAGACAGTGATCTTTGGGCTGGGCCTGTGCATTTTTTCTTATTCACACCACTTAATTACTCATGAACCCCCTGAGCCCATTTGCTTCATTTTTTAATATTTTTGACTTTTTCTTTTTTTGTTTGACTTGTTTATTTTTTCTCAGCATATTAAAATTTTGAAAATATTTTTCTCACCACTTTTTGATTTTTATTTGATTTTATTTGATTTTACTTTAGTTAATACATAAATACATATATGTATTATTATTTAGGATAAATAGAAAAATATGTAAAAACACTTCTATTTTTATTTTTTTATTTTATTATTTTATATTATCCTCTGAAAATATTTCATATAAAAAAATACTATTTTCCAAAAAAATTAATTATTATTATTATTTGTATATAATGCATATTTAGAACTTAATATATGTATATATATATATATATATATATATATATATATATATATATATATATATATATATATATATATATATATATATATATATATATATATATATATATATATATATATATGTTTATTAATATATTTAGGTTAGAATATAAAAATATTTGAATTTTTCATTTTTTATTAATATTTGATAAAAAAAATACTTTTTTCATAATATACTTCACTATTTTTATTTTTTGTACATAATAAATAAATGTTTGTATTAAATTAAACAATAATACATTTTCCTTAATAAAATTAGGGGTTTTGCCCTAAATTCAAAATACTCCAAAAAAAATAATATATTTTTATTTTCTTTTCTCTTTTACATAAATAATATTTTTTCATACATATACAAAACATTTCTTTTGCATCTTGCATTCTTATTTAATTTTTGTACATTGATTAAATTGCAAATATTCAAAAATGATGTAATAATTTAGGTTTACATTACTTGTCAATATCCCCATTTGAACATTTGTACCCCCCTTCCCATATTTGGTTTTGTAATAGCTTAGTAAATTTATTTTCGCACTTTATACGCTTTCTAATAATAACATGATAGAATTAGGGTTTGTATACGAAAAAACGATAAAAAATAGTTATGACCTAATCTCAAGATAAACAAGCATGAAAATGGACACACAAATCACACTTGCACCCCCTAGGGTATTCCACTTGTTGCCTTTCAAAATTGGGCCATATTGCATGTTAGGTCTCTTTGGGCAAAACAAACAAATTGAATGATCATAGTCCCTCGATAAAACTTTTCAAAACAAACAAAAAACAAATGATCAAGTCCCTTAAAGAAAATTGCCCAAAGACATTTAACGCCGTTGCAATTATGGTCTAACGATGACCCGCGCCTGTCCCTTTCACATCCTAAACATAAGATTGTCCACCAAATACAATGGTGGAACAAACTTGTTAAAAGGGTTAAAACATAGCAATAATATTTGAGAAATTTAGGAGTAGATAACCTCTTAGTTACTTGAATCAAACTTGCAAAACAAAACACTTGCCTATTTCAAAAAACCACACAACACTACACTTTCAAAACAACTTTCAAAAACAAATGAAAACCTTTTCAAAAGACATACATCTTTGTATACATCCCCACATGGATCATTACAAAGGTTGCCACCACATTGGCCTCTTTTCAAAATATTTTCAAACCCACTCACACTCAAGCACCATTTAAAACAATTGAAAACAAAAGGCAAGTGATCTAAGCAAGTAACTAAGAGCCCATGGATAACCATGGATAGAAAGGGTGTTAATACCTTCCCTTTCTATAATCTACTCCCCGAACCCAAGAAAACATCTCAAAAGGTTTTTGCTGTGCTTTTTTAACCTTTCCTTTAGGATAAAATAAAAAGTCGGTGGCGACTCTTGCTCAACCGAAACATTTGCGAATACAAACGCAAAACCTCAAGTCAGTTCTCCCACCGTACCACACTAGCCATCTAATATTCTAACCAACTCTCCTAATCTAACATCTCTGGTTTATTTGGATCCTAACTAACTTTCTACATATAACAGAATATAAAAATAGAAACTGACTTTGGTTGAATTCATTCTTCAACACCCTGAAAACTCACCACAAACTCTCTCTTAATTCTCTTTCTCTGTACAAACCTTCATCGCCATCATCACTCTACATCGATTGGCCACAAGCTCTGAATTGCATATCTCCATCGCATCTTCAATCTTGGCATCAACAATGTTTCATCGATCTTCCTCATCAATTTGCATCACCTTCACTCTTCACTTTTGAACGCACGCAGAACTCCTTCTCTTCTACAAATTCAACAAAATAACAATGAGCACGAGAAGAAGGAGAAGAAGAGAGGAATCACACACACTGATATACAGAAAATTCAGAGTAAAAATTCATAAAAATCAACAATAAGTTTCATTCTTCAAATTTCTGGGATAAACTCCAAACTCTCTGAAGAATTCTTGAAATCTTTCTGCATTTTCAAGCTCTCTTGCAGTTCCATAATCATCTTCATTTCGGATTTCATCTTTCTGCATCAAGAACAATGACACATCTTTGCACTCTCTTCGACGACCTCCACCTTCAATCTTCACCCTTCTCTCTGTAACTCAGAAATTCACCTCAGCGTAACTATAACCTCTACATCAACTCTACATCACTCTCTATTACTGCATATTTTCAACCTACGCCAACTTCAAGCCTCATCACTGAACCGAGTCAAATTTTATTGCAACCGCATTGAGTCTATGACTTTATCATCATCACCTACTGCTACACATCTTTATCATCAATCTACTTATCGTAGCTTCAAACAAGAACACTACATCATCTTCAACTTGCACCACAACAACATTAACATGTCAACGCATTGCATCACATCATCACCAACGAATCGCGAAACCGGATTCGAGAATCCACGGAGGAGGAGTTAAATTAAAGAAGGTGGTGAAGAAGAATCGGTGTTGCGACCCAAAGAAGTTGAATATGTGGTACGAACCAAGAATAAAGCAGAAGCATGATGGAAACTCAAAGGAGAAGCGAGTCGAGGAGAAGATGGAACACCGTGAAACAAACACCTAGTGCAAAGAGAGCAGAAGGGAGAGTCGCCGGTGTGAGAAGCTTGAGGAAGAGGGAGTATCGCTTTTTACGATTGAAGTCCAAAAGCCACTTCCCTCAACCCTAACATCTCTGTATCCAAACGAAACCGGTTTAGGAACTCCTTCTTTTTTTCTTTTTTCCTTTTTATATTATTTCAATGATAGTTACGTTTTTTATATAAATCTGCTCAAGAAAGACTTTTGGAATGTTGGTTGTATTGGATGGGTCGAACTTCTGCTAGGCCTTGGAATTCTTTTTGGGCATGCTGAAGCTTTTTTTTTAAAAAAAAGTGTATAGATTCATGTGGTTTGGGCTCAGTGCCTCATTCCAATTGCTGGAAAATACCTCATGTTTACAATTTTGCACCCCCGGGCGTATCTCATTTTATAATGGTGGTGATCGATTTTTAATCAATTGTGTGAAGATTGTGACATCTTTCTTGGGTTTCTTATTGCTTGCGTGACTTCAAAGAGGCAACAGACCTTCTCTGTTAGGTATCATCGTGGCTTTGCTTTTATACCTTATTTCCGCATTTTATTGCTTTCTAGAGATCATGAGAAGTAGGGCTTTACTGCTTTCTGATGCCATGGGAAGTAGGGTAGAGGTGTATGAAAGGGATCTCCGCTACTGATATATATCAGGAATCCCCCTGGTTTGTTTAAAGACCTGTTTAAGTCAATTCTGCATACGTGACTTATTTTCTACTTGTGCTTGTTTAAAACTTCACCTTTGAAGTAGGTATTTTGCACATGTGTTTACATTTGTGCCCGCATTATTCCCTCCTCTCCCATGGAAGTCCTCAAAAGGAGGCGAGCGGAAAGGGTTAGCAATCAACCCCCACAATTTCTTCTGTTTCATCCTTAGCTCGTGATGCACCATGATGCTTTAGAGTTATGCCTACTCTTGTTATCGAGTCATCAAGTGGAAAAGGGTTTCGCAATCGAACCCTCACACTTTGTCAGGAGTTTTCATTGGCCGATGCTGACACTCCGTGATTGTTCATATTATCTTATGTCGCCTACTTCGATCTTCTATATCTTGGTTAGGTGTTCAGTCGCTTTGGACATCACATTTTTATTTTTCATCTCATTCCCACTTGTTTGCTTCGGGTGATCCGTTCCCCTTAGATAAAGCATTTCTCTTATTTTATATTTCACTCTCGCTTGCTTGTCTCGGGTGATCCGCTCCCCTTGACTAAAGCATTTTACTTCTTTTCTTTACCATTTTATGTGTGTGCTCTTTCAAGCTTGTTTGCTCACTTGCTTTATATACCATGTCCCCTTAGAATATGCTTGTTCCTTTCTGATACAAGTTAGATCTTAGGTTGCAAACCATGCATGATAACATTAGGTAGATGCTTCCCTTTTGTTAATACTAACCTTAAGACCACCATTGCATGATAACATTAGGATTAGAAATAGGCTAGTCTCCCGTAGACTATTTTCTTCCCCTTTTTGCATATGCATCAAAACTAAAACTTTGTTTTTCTTAGAAAATCATAAAACATATTAATCATACTTAAACCCTTTTTCAAGGTAACAAAACACAAACCAATCGAATGTGGCATCTTTCCTTGAGGGCGTAACTCAAAACCATTTTCAGGTAAGGACATGTTAATTTACTTCTGTGCCAACGTGTGAGTCTCCAAAGGTCGAGCTGTGACAAAAGGCGGAACTAGCACTGTTTATAAAAAATACAAAACAAACAAAAACATGTGAGCCAAACTACGGTAACTCTGATTCCTCAAAAAGGATACGTAGCATTGGGGTAGGGCCCAAGCGAGCACAACTTTGTTTTTCCTACATTATTTTCTCTTTTCTTTTGCACACATTCTTCCTTAGTAATAAGCTTTTAAGCATAGATTAAACACAACCATAAGGTAGATAACAAGAGTGGATACTATAGAGTACTACGAGCGTTTGGGGTGCTAATACCTTCCCCTCGCGTAACAGACTCTCTTACCTGATCTCTCGTCCGCAAGACCATGACTTCCTCGTGTAACATTGTTTGATGATTTTCAGCCGGTTGTTTCAGTTGTCACGTTGTGAGAGTCATAGAATTAAGAGATGGTCACGATCTATTAATACATTTGATCAGAGTCTATCTACGTTTGAGAGTTGTCAAATGTCAACAAGATTTCTCGACACGTGTCTTTCGAGAAATTTTTTTTTATAAAGAATACTCTACAACTTCTTATTATTATTAGAATTAGAGTTTTGACCAAACTCATCTCTATAAAAGTGTCTTGTATAGTGAAACATATGTTTTTATATAATAATTTTTCAAAGTTTATTTTTAACTAATATAGAACTTGAGATATTTCAAATACATCTATACCATGGGATGATTAAAAATTAGTGAAGTACTTGATCAAGGTCGAGTAGCACTTAAGGATCATCTATTGATAATGACAATTAGATCTTCTGGGATATATTCTCCAGAACACCTATCTCTCTAAAGAAGATTCTAGGACCTCTAAACGCTATAATCATTTTATAAACTCCAATCAATAGTTCAAACTCAAGTACACATTGTTCCAAATTTTAAACCTCACACTTATGGTAGTTACTAATTTGATCCTCCTAATGTTTGCAAGTATACCCCCTCATCATTGGGCGTATACACAAATGTTTGTTGTATCATAATTATATTGATCAAGTGACTCCAACCATAAGAGAGGGGTGAAATGTGATATTTAATTTCTAAAAAAATATTTATTTCTAAAAAAATTGATATTAAAATATTTATTTTTATAAGAAATAAGAAAACAAAGATAGAGCAACAAAGAGATAAGCAACACAATAATATAAACAATAAAAAATGAAATGAGAAGAAATAGTGAGATCACGCAAGAGAATTGTATAGGTTTGACCTAGCCACTTGACATACTCATGTTCAAAAACCTCACACAAACAAATAGAGCTTTTAGTATAGGCTCCGTTCAAAACCTAAACTAGAGCTTTTCATAGGTTCAACTCAAAACCTTCACCAGAGCTTTTATACATGCTAAGATAAAAAACTAAATCTAAGTTATTAACAAGTTAAGCTTGCAACCTTCATTTTTTATTACAAATTATAAATACGATGCTCTTGAATAAAGCTTTCAGCACAACAACTCTCAAAAGTTATTTTCACTTTCTTGACACTAAGACGACTTTGGTTAAAAAGAAAATTTAGAAAAGAATGAGAGAGAGTATGATATAATTGTTTATATTCAGAAAATCGGTGTGAAATGAAATGAGGACAAGCCTCCTTTGTATATATAAAGATTTGGCTAAAAAAAGAAACATTCTATGAACTATTTTAATTAGTTAATCAATTAAATTCATGAATTATTCAATCAACAGAGCTAAAATAAAAAGTTTGAAAAACTATGTCACTTTATCATTTTTTTAACCTTCTTAATCGATTATGAGACATTACACTTTAATTTAATCAATTAAAAAAAATCTTTTAATCGGTTAGGTTGTGTATTTTGATCTTCCTAATTCATTAAGCAAGCTTCTAATCAATTAAGTACTTTCTCAAATTGATTTTCAACAGAATTAACAAAATAGAAGAGGTTTGAAAAACATTTTATGTGTGTGATTTTCTTAATATCTCAAGACTCACTCTTATTCCTTTTTCAATAAATTGATCTAGACTAGGGAAAAAAACTTTCAGCGTAGGACTAGAAAAGCTTTCACACTTTCACGTCTCAAGCTCAGAGAACATAACTTCAATTCTTCAAGCTCCTTTGCTTGATTCAACAATGAGTATCAGTTCGACCGAAACTTGATTTTTTTGACTCGTGAGGCTTGAGATATACCTTATTTGATTGGATGCCATCATCAGAAATCATTTGAAGAGACAACATGATTAAAACTTCTTTTATAAATGTCTTTAAAACACTTGCTAATGGCCACAAATAGTCGGTATTTGTCATCATCAAAACTATAATGTTGACATTATCAAATCCACAATGTTATTTCACTACTACATAAAATACCTTTCCTAAAATAATATTACAACTACCTCATGGTTAAATATGGTAATATATCATTTTTGGGATTTTTTTTTCATTTTTAAGCCACTTTTTACCATGGTTGGAAGTTCTAATCGTGGTAAAAAATGGTGCGTGATCATGAGTTTGAATCTCATTGTTGTTGTTGTTGTTATTGTTGTTGTTCTACTACTGAATTTTTTATATATTTTATTATAAGACATACAAAAATGGTTGTTTAATACCAATGTTGTTGTATATAATGCACTATCCACTTTACTACTATGGTTGAAAATTCCAACCGTACTGAAGAATTACTCAGGGTCATGGGTTCGAATCCTAGCATCTACATTTTTGTTTTTTTATATATATATTTTGAAGCCACTTTTCACAACGATTGGAACTTCCATCTGTGGTGAAAAGTCACTCAGGGTCATGGGGAAATATAAGCGTGCTTATTGAGTTTCTTCACCGTCTTTAAACAAATATTAGTCGCTCATTTAGTGATTATCAACGCTCAAGACACTACTATTAGTGATCCGCGTGAAACCTAAAACTTAGACGAACTTCCAACTTAAACAAACTTCATTTTCTACCTCCAAACATCATTTTTCATTTATAAAACATTATTTCTCCACTAAACGAAGCTTGAAAATATCATTTCTACCATAAACGAAACTCGAAAATATCATTTCTTTCATTAACAAATTTCGAAATTCCATCATCTCTTCTCCAACTTGAATGAGACAAAGAAAGTATGGATTCAAGTTAACAATGTTAGTTGTTGTTGTCCTTGTTGTTCTTTTTTTGTTAATGTTGTGCTTGTTATTATTGTGATTGTTTTTGTTTTGTTTTGTTGTTATTCTTGTTGTTGTTATTATTTTTGTTGTTGTTTTATTATTGTTGTTATTGTTCTTGTTGTTGTTGTTGTTGTTGTTGTAGGTGTTTAGTTATTGGCATGCATTTTTGGTAAAACCAGGTGTGTGAATGTCATGACTGATGTCATAACATTTTGGTTTGTTAGGTGCTGGTTTATTAGGTACCTTTGCAGAAAAATAATGGCATACAATATCTGCTGTTTATGAGTGTGTATCTGAGCATTTTGCAAAATGATCACATTTACCAAAATCAGTAAACAGGAATTCTGATGTCATAACAAATGTTAAGACATCCTGTTCTGATCTAACAGTTATGCAGTTTGGTTAATTCTGAGATTTTTCAGGAAGATGACTCAGTCTTTCCAGAACAGAATCTCTCGTGGACTTTGGGTTAACCTAGCTCAACCCTAACCTAGTTGATAAAGTCTTGTGACCAAGTCTTAAGGTCAAACGGAATTAACCCTAGCTTTTTGTGGAAACCCTAACTGAAGAAGCAGATGCTATATATTCAACAGGGTTGCTGTTTGGAATTTATCCTTTTGACAGAAGATCATTTAGGAGCTGTATAGTTTTAACTATTGTAATCCAAGCAAGTATCATTGTGATAAGTGACTTGGAATAGGTTTTAATTGTAAGGGTTTTGTATCACTCAAAGCTTTGAAGCAAGAGTGTTTTGTGTTTCTTGACTAAAGCTTTGAAGCAAAGTCAAGTTAGGTTTATGTATCACTCAAAGCTGTGAAGCAAGAGTGTTTGTGTTGCTTGATTAAAAAGCTGTGAAGCATAATCAAGTGTATGTTTTGAAGAGTGTCTTCATTAATTCATTAGTCAATTGTTTTAAGTATCACTGCTTTGATTGAGGGGGAGTGAGTAGGAACTCAGGTTTAAGTTGTACTTAGATTGAAGTTGCATTGGGTAGGTCTTAAGTGAAGGAGATAAACTGGTTGGTTTATTCCTGAATTAATATCTCTTATAGTGGATTTCCTCCCTGGCTTGGTAGCCCCCAGAGTAGGTGTTGTTGCACACTGAACTGGGTAAACAATTGACTGTGTTCTTTACTGTTTTTGTATTTACTTTCTTATAGAAAGTTAGATACGGTGTCATAACATTGAACGTGACATTGAGTATCTGCAGCCAGAATTTCAATTGGCATCAGAGCAGGCACCCTGCCTGTATTATTGGGTGAGATCCAGGGATATCACTTTCTGGCACTATGGACAAAGAAGGAGTTTTTGGAAACAGACCACCCATTTTGGATGGATCAAATTATGACTACTGGAAACCTCGTATGATTGCCTTCTTAAAATCACTGGACAAAAAGGCCTGGAGAGCTGCTGACAAAGGATGGAACCATCCCACCATAACTGAGAAAGATGGGACAATCAGTCTGAAGCCTGAGGAAGAATGGAGTAAAGAAGAAGATGAGTTAGCCCTGGGTAATTCCAAAGCTTTAAATGCCTTGTTCAATGGAATTGATAGAAACATATTCAGACTAGTACATCAATATGAACTGGCCAAGGAAGTTTGGGACACTCTCAAAACTACCCATGAGGGCACTTCCAAAGTAAAAATGTCAAGGCTTCAGATGTTGACTACCAAGTTTGAGAATCTAAAAATGATGGAAGATGAAACCATTCATGAGTTTCACATGAACATCTTGGAGATTGCCAACACCTCAAGAGCATTGGGAGAAAAGATGTCAGAAGAAAAATTGGTGAGAAAGATTCTCAGATCCTTGCCTAAAAGATTTGCAATGAAGGTAACTGCCATAGAGGAAGCCCAGGACATCAGCAAGTTGAAAGTGGATGAACTCATTGGGTCTCTTCAGACTTTTGAGATGGGGATCACTGAAAATGGTGACACGAAGAACAAGAGCATAGCACTTGTATCCAACACTGATGTTGAAAACAAGGAGGATGAAGAAGAAAATATTTCAGAAGCTATAGCCATGCTTGGAAGACAATTCAACAAACTTATCAAAAGAATAGATCCAAAGTCAAGGTCTAATGTTCATAACATCCCCTCTGACATTGACAGTTCCAGCAGAAGACCAAGGTCAGAAGAGAAGGGAAATCAAGGCAGAGGAATTCAATGCCATGGTTGTGAAGGATATGGGCATATTCGAGCTGAATGTCCTACCTTTCTTAAGAAACAAAAGAAAGGAATGACTGTTACCTGGTCTGACTGTGATTCAGAAAGTAATTCTGAAGAAGAATCTGCCAAAATAGTTACTGCACTAACTGGTGTTTGTACCTCTGAAAGTGACACTAGTGATGAGGAAGTAACATTTGAAGAACTGGCTGATACTTACAAGAAATTGTGTATCAGAAGTACTGAAGTCTGTGTGCAAAATGAGAAACAATTAAAACTCATCATAAAGCTGGAGGCTGAAAAAAGGGCAGACCTTGAAACTATAAGTCATCTAGAAGGGGAAGTTCAAATGTTGAACTCAAAACTAAACCAGATGACCAAATCTGTCAAGATGCTGACAAATGGAACAGACAAATTGGAAGAAATCCTTCAGGTTGGACAAACTGTGGGAAACAAGTCTGGTCTAGGATTTGTGGCAGCAAAGAAATCTGGTGCAGACAAGAAGATCAGGTCTAATAAACAAATGTCAAGGCAGATGTCTCAACATAACTCTCAACATCAGGAACAGAGACATATGAAGAAAAGGTACCAAAGATGGAGATGTCATCATTGTGGGAGGTATGGCCACATAAAGTCTTTCTGCTTCAGATTGCATGGATACCCTAATCAGAACTCAGGTGTCAAACCTAAGACTAAAAAGGTACCACATACTCCTCAATGGAAGAAAAAGGCTATTGCCCTGATAGCCCATACTTCCCTGAGAGTCTCTGCAAAGGAAGACTGGTACTTTGACAGTGGGTGTTCTAAGCACATGACTGGATTCAAGAACCTCCTCAATAATGTGAAACCTCACACCACTAGTTTTGTGACCTTTGGAGATGGTGCTAAAGGTGAAATCAAAGGAGTTGGTAATTTGGACTGCCTTGGAGCTCCAAACCTGAATGAAGTACTACTGGTAAAAGGCCTGACTGCTAATCTCATTAGTATCAGTCAATTGTGTGATCTAGGATTCAAGGTCAATTTCTCAAAATCTGAATGTCTTGTAATTAATGAAAAACAAGAAGTTGTAATGAAAGGAGTCAGATCTAAAGACAACTGTTACTTGTGGGAGCCTGAGAACACTAATTTCTCCACTGTGTGTTCCATTGCCAAAGAAGAAAAAGAGGTGAAACTGTGGCACCAGAAACTTGGCCATCTTCATCTAAGAGGAATGAAAAGGATTATCTCCATGGAGGCAGTCAGAAGGATTCCAAGACTGAAAATTGATGAAGGGAGAGTTTGTGGTGAATGGCTGATTGGTAAGCAGACTAGGATGTCACATCCAATGTCAAGACATCTGACAACCTCTAAGGTTCTAGAACTTCTTCATATGAATCTGATGGGACCAATGCTAGTGGAAAGACTTGGTGGAAAGGGATATGCCTATGCTATTATGGATGACTATTCCAGATTCACCTGGACTATCTTCTTTAGGGAAAAATCTGAGGTGTTTGAAGTTTTTAAAGAACTGTGCAAAAGAACTCAAAGAGAAAAAGAAGGCTGTACTGTCAGAATCATAAGTGATCATGACAAGGAATTTGAAAATAGCAAGTTTAATGAGTTCTGTTCCTCAGAAGGAATTAGTCATGAATCCTCTTCTCCTATAACTCCTCAACAAAATAGAGTTGAAAAGAAGAAAAATAGGACCATACAGGAATCTGCCAGAGCTATGATCCATGCCAAAAGACTTCCTTTTCATTTTTGTGCTGAAGCTGAATACATTGCAGATAGTAGTAGTTATTCTCAAATTATCTGGATGACACAGATGCTCTCTGAGTATAATGTCACACAAGATGTTATGACATTGCACTGTGACAATCTGAATACAATCAATATTTCCAAGAACCCTATTCAGCATAGCAGGACCAAACACATTGACCTTGTAGAGGAGAAGACAATTAAACCGGAACATGGTGTCATTAAGCTACAGCTGGCTGACATTTTTACCAAGGCTCTTGATGCAAATCAACTTGAAAACTTGAGGGGCAAGATGGGTATTTGCCAACATGAGAAATTATAGCAATTAACTTTGCTCAAAACAAGGGTTGAAGGAGTTATTTTTGTTAAGTCTATTTTAAGTGGGTTAATCATATATTTCCCAAATTCTTTCAAAATTACTAAGAAGTTGAATAGACACACATTTGCCTCCTTCCACTCTCGACTTTGCAACATCTCTTTTTCTCTCATTCAAAGTTTTCTCCCTAGTTGCTACTGGTTTTCCAAGTCAATCAAAATGTCTCAAACTTCATCCTCATCCAAGACAACCGTTTCATCTTCATCATCTGATCAAGATTCTCGAGCAATCACCACATGCATAGATTCTGAAGTCCTGGAGATTACCCCTCTTAGAGAAATGGCAACTAACCCCTCCAAGGTCAAAAAGCTGAGAACAAGGCATGCAGGAAGGTCTCAAGCTACTGCTTCCGGTAATCCTTCTCATCCTTCATCTTCTGTACCAAATAGGGAAGGATCGGCTCAAGTACATCAAGCAATTGCTAGGCTTGTTACAAGAATACTGAGTGAGAACCACTATGTACCGGGGATTTCTGTTCCATTAAATCAAGAATCAGCAAGCCCAAATGTTGAAGCAAATCCAGATGTCTCTGAGAATGTTGTGACACCAAATGACAACATTCAGAAATCATCTGAAAACCTTGATGATATTCAGAACCCTTCAGAGAAGACTGTTGATCCACCTGTTATTAATGTGGATGAGGAATACTCAGACAATGAACTAATTGCCAATGTAAAACCTAACATAGCTAGGAGAATGATGAAAAGAAAGGGTAATCAGAATGCTGCAAAATGTATGACCAAAGAGAAACCTGCTGATAAGAAAACCAAGTCTGAAGGCAAGACTGATGTAGAATCTGTGAAGACTGGTCTGTCCAAAGGGAAGGTGAAAGCCCAAGTGCATACTGGGAATCTCTCAAAACCTGCTAGACAACCAATTACAAAGAAGAGAAAATAACCTAAGTCTTCTGACTCTGATGAGGAATCAGAGTTTGAGATTGATGCTGAAGAAATTCCTATCAGAAGGAAACTCCCTTCCAGCAAAATGGCTAGAGTTCCTGAAGTCCCAACAGACAACATCTCTTTTCACCACCCTGACAATGCCAACAGATGGAAGTATGTTTGTTTAAAGAGAATAGCTTTAGAAAGAGAACTAAACAATGGTGCCATGGATTTCAAGGAAATCATGGACCTGATCAAAGCCGCTGGGCTAATGAAGATTGTGGTAAAATTTACCAAGTGCTTTGAAAATCTGGTCAAGGAATTTATAGTGAACTTGTCTGATGAATGTGCTGATGGAAGGTCAGCTGACTTTGAATGTGTTTATGTTAGAGGAAGAAGGGTTAATTTCTCTCCATCAGAAATTAACAAATTTCTTGGAAGATCAAATGAGGATTGCCCTGAATTAGAAGTCACTGACAATGAAATATGCCAAACCATCACAGCAAGACAAGTCAAGTGCTGGCCCTTGAAAGGCAAGCTAAATGCCAGCAAACTAAGCGTGAAATTTGTCATCCTGCACAAGATTGGTGCAGCCAACTGGGTCCCTACAAACCATAAATCAACTATCTCCACAGGATTGGGGAGATTCATTTATGCTGTGGGAACCAAGACTGAATTTGACTATGGCAGGTATATTTTTGAACAAACTTTAAAACATGCTGGTAGTTATGCTGTCAAAGGCCCTATTGCCTTTCCCTCCCTCCTTTGTGGAATTATCCTTGCACAGTACCCTGATATCCTGGTGGCAAGAGATACTGCTTGCAAAAGAGCTCCTGCTCTTGGGTTACACTACAAGCTTTTTCAGGGATCTCATGTTCCTGATATTGTCATAACATCATCTGTAAAAACTCAGTCCAAAACATCTGATGTTATAGCTATATTGAAAGAGACCTGCAAAGAGCTGGAGACTAGGAAAAAGACTCTAGAAAACCTAATTGCCAAGTTAGAACAGAAGGAGGCTGAAGGAAACAGAAGGGAGGAGGGTGCTGCTAAAGATCAACTCAATATTGAAGAAAGTAGCTCCTCTGAAGGGGACAGTGCTTAAAGGTTGGTGGAGTTGATGCTGGTTCCTGGTGGAGTTTGCAAGTGTGTTCAGATTTTAGTTGTTGTTTTTACTAGTTTTTTCTGGATGACTGTATAACTGTATAAGTACTTGTCTCTTTGGCCTATTTGTGGCTAAAGAGGGGGAGATATATTTTGGTAGACATTATTAGACTTTATTTTTCTGCAGTCAAATTTATTCTGCTGCTATCTTTTCTCTGATTGCTTAGGGGCTTTAGCCAAAAATCTGCCAAAGGGGGAGTTTGTAGGTGTTTAGTTATTGGCATGCATTTTTGGTAAAACCAGGTGTGTGAATGTCATGACTGATGTCATAACATTCTGGTTTGTTAGGTGCTGGTTTATTAGGTACCTTTGCAGAAAAATAATGGCATACAGTAGCTGCTGTTTATGAGTGTGTATCTGAGCATTTTGCAAAATGATCACATTTACCAAAATCAGTAAACAGGAATTCTGATGTCATAACAAATGTTAAGACATCCTGTTCTGATCTAACAGTTATGCAGTTTGGTTAATTCTGAGATTTTTCAGGAAGATGACTCAGTCTTTCCAGAACAGAATCTCTCGTGGACTTTGGGTTAACCTAACTCAACCCTAACCTGGTTGATAAAGTATTGTGACCAAGTCTTAAGGTCAAACGGAATTAACCCTAGCTTTTTGTGGAAACCCTAACTGAAGAAGCAGCTGCTATATATTCAACAAGGCTGCTGTTTGGAATTTATCCTTTTGACAGAAGATCATTTAGGAGCTGTATAGTTTTAACTATTGTAATCCAAGAAAGTATCATTGTGATAAGTGACTTGGAATAGGTTTTAATTGTAAGGGTTTTGTATCACTCAAAGCTTTGAAGCAAGAGTGTTTTGTGTTTCTTGACTAAAGCTTTGAAGCAAAGTCAAGTTAGGTTTATGTATCACTCAAAGCTGTGAAGCAAGAGTGTTTGTGTTGCTTGATTAAAAAGCTGTGAAGCATAATCAAGTGTATGTTTTGAAGAGTGTCTTCATTAATTCATTAGTCAATTGTTTTAAGTATCACTGCTGTGATTGAGGGGGAGTGAGTAGGAACTCAGGTTTAAGTTGTACTTAGATTGAAGTTGCATTGGGTAGGTCTTAAGTGAAGGAGATAAACTGGTTGGTTTATTCCTGAATTAATATCTCTTATAGTGGATTTCCTCCCTGGCTTGGTAGCCCCCAGAGTAGGTGTTGTTGCACACTGAACTGGGTAAACAATTGACTGTGTTCTTTACTGTTTTTGTATTTACTGTCTTATAGAAAGTCAGATACGGTGTCATAACATTGAACGTGACATTGAGTATCTGCAGCCAGAATTTCAGTTGTTATTCTTCTTCTTCTTCTTCTTCTTCTTCTTCTTCTTCTTCTTCTTTTTCTTCTTTTTCTTGTTTTTGTTGTTCTTGTTGTTGTTCTTGGTGTTCTTATTGTTGTTCTTTGTTCTTGCTGCTGTTGTTATTCTACTACTTTTAATTTTATTTTATTTTATTAAAAGACATACAACCGTGGTTGTATGTAGCGTGCTATCCAGTTTACTAACACGGGAAAAAGAACGTGATTGTAAATAAGCCACTTACAACCACACCCTACCTAACAACGATTGTTCAACCGTTATTATATGTCTTTTGTAACAGTTGTTATATGTGTTTTTTGTAGTAGTGTTTGAAGAGTACGTGATAATACATAGAACCATAAATTCATCACCATATCATGAATAATACTTGAAGAATGTAATACCCCGAATATGATATTGTCTAGAATTACCATATCCAAAGTATTATATGTTGGTACTGATACATACAATAAAGCATAAGTGACATAAATACATGAAAAATGCGTAGTTTACAACATAGTGTGCACATGTATAACATGTCTAATACATAACACTAAGATCAAAATACGCATCAGAAAAAAATACATAAGGAAATTCTTTAAGCTCCTCAAGTCACCTTGATCTTTCCTTTGCCTGAAACCTGCTCATCTGAAGAAAAATAACATTCAACAACATGGGGTAAGATATTTCTATGTCAGTGAAGCCCTAATAAACCACAAGTACTGTTCATCCAAAGGTTTCTAATTTTATTCGAGTTCTATTAAGGTTAACACTCGTGTATCGGATGATTAAGAGAATAAAGTGGATTGAGACCTAATCGGTGTCATACGATGTGTGGATATTAATATAGTATCTCAATTTGATCCATGTTTACTTCAAGAGACATCTAGCCTTGTGGAATATTACTCTACCTATTAGCACTTCTCAAGTGTAGGTTTACAGACTCATAACTTCCTAGTAAACATTTTCATCAGGTCCGATTTTACTCTTATAGTTCCTCTCATAAACTCTACTTATAGTTCTTGTTGTTTTTCTTGTTGTTGTTCTTGTTGGTGCTATTGTTCTTAATGTTCTTGTTCTTGTTGGAATAATTCATAGCTTGCTACAATAATTTGTTGTCCTAATAAAAAATCAAAAAAATCAAAATTGATTGTACATGTATGATAATGGAGTTGAGCTTTTCCGTGTTATGCAATATATTTGGCAGCTGCTTGTTTCTCAAAAAAAAATTAATAATTTATCAAAGATTTGATTTATCCATATTTAAACTATCTATAATAAGCTCCAAGAGCCCATTATTAGATAAAAATATCAAAATAAATTCTAATAATATAATTTTATTTTTTTAGTGCAATCGCTTGTAGCTGATACTGTTAAAAAAATTAAACCGATTATGATATAGATGTAGCATTTTTGAAAAAAAATAAATATGAATTTGTCTGTAGAATAGGTCTTCATTTAAAAATATCAAAAAACCAATTACTTTCATTTCATTGATGTCAATTTTAAATCTCAAATATTAAGTAACAAATATATCCGTTATAAATAGTTTCTTGATATACTCTTGTTTCTCTTTCTTGTTTCTTTTTTCATGTTAAATTGTAATATTTTTTAGTTTCCTTAAAGACTCTTGTTTCTCTTTTCATGTTAAATTATCATTAAAGGTAACATTTTTTAGTTTCTTGATATACTCTTGTTTTTATGTTTCTCTTCTCAAATAAATAACATAACCCATCCGTGGATTAAAAAAAGGAGTACAAATTGCAGTAAATTTATCACATTTCACATTTTTTTGCCTTCTTCTCTCACGACAAAGGGGTTGTTCTTCAAAGAACTCAAACGGTAACTTTTTGTTTTTGTTTTTTTTTGTTGCTTGCTTATAAACTATTGTCATTTAAATCATAGTTTAAGTAATGGTGTAGATTTATTTTAAGGAAGTACGAATACTTAGGCTGTTGATATCGAAAATCTGTTATGCCAAAAGCACTTCATCAATCCAGTTTTCTGGTAAGAAAACAACCTTTGAAACCAAACAGACTAAAAATGTGGTTTGAAGTAATGTTCCTTTATTAATTTTGTTATTTTTCTTGCTGGTGTTCTTATATTTTTTGTTCTTGTTGTTCTTAATGTTGTTGTTATTGTTCTTATTGTTCTTTCTATTCTAGTTATTGTTGTTCTTTTTTCGTTCTTGTTATTCTTGTTGTTCATGTTATTATTCTCTTTATTATTCTTGTTGTTGTTGTTGTTGATGATGATGTTGATGTTGTTTTAGTTCATGTTGTTGTTGTTGTTTTTCTTGTTGTAGTGGTTGTGCTTGAGTTGTTTTTTTATTTTCTTATTGTTATTCTTGTTATTGTTCTTGTTGGTGTTATTGTTCTTAATGTTCTTGTTATTGTTGGAATAATTTGTAGCTTGCTACAATGATTATGTTTGTGTTATTCTTTTTGTTGTTATTGTCGTTCTTTTTGTTTTTATTGTTATTGTTGTTGTTGTTGTTATTTTTTGTTTTGCTCTTGTTGTTATTGTTCCCATTATTGTTGTTCTTAGTGTTGTTCTTGTTATTTTTAATGTTGTTATTTTTCTTGTTGTTTTTGTTCTTGTTCTTGTTTTTGTTCTTATTCTTATTTTTTATCTTGTTCTTGTTCTTGTTATTTTTGTTGTTTTTGTTCTTGTTGTTTTTCTTGTTGTTGTTGTTGTTCTTATTATTGTTCTTGTTGTTGTTATTGTTCTTTAAAGAGAACTTTAAAGATTAAAAAATAAGAGGCATAAATAATGTATGGATACAAGAATGTCATAACAAACTCCAGTCCTAGACAAAAAGAATTCCAGAAATTACATCTTGAGAGTGGGCGTGGTAAGAAAATCCCCTCAAAACTAAAACAGACAGTGTCAAAAGACCATACGTTGTTGGGTAAATTATATAAATACTACACCAATACCATTTTACTTACTAATACCATTTTACACAACACCAATACTATTTTACTTACTAATACCATTTGATCCTTTAGTATCCACATATGCTAGGCTTAATACAACCTACATATTTGTTTCCATCAACACTAAAACATACTCTTGTTTCTATAAGTTTGTACATAACTCCCCTGCTGTCGACACATATAAGTTGAGGCATAGTCCATTCACGACATGATGCAATTGCATTTTTAATGTCAACAATTCGATAGTCGTCCTCCTAATTTGATGTAATATTATGATCATAAAGTACATAAACTAAATCCATAGAGGGATCATCATAGATATCCACATCCAATGTAAAATAATCACATGGAATAAAAAGTCCAGATGTGCAACAACTATGGTATTTCAATTCGTATTTTCAAAGATCTATATTGTTGTTGTTCTTGTTGCTGTTGGTGATGTTGTTATCACTGCCGTTGTTACTGGTGTTGCTGTTGTTGCTGTCATTGTTGCTGTTATTGTTGTTGTTGCTATTGTTGTTGTTGTTGTTGTTGTTGGTGTTGTTGTTGTTGTTATTGAGAAATTATAAAAACAACAACTAAATTAAGCTAATTGATTAATGGCACATATTTGCTTCAAATATGAATTTACGCTTCAATGACTTTTAAGGTGAGTTTTTTAAAGAGAGAATAATTTGAATAAAACTGAATAGTGAAAAAAGTTATTGTGAGTGTATTATAATTTTTTCATTTTTATTTCAACGGTATTAAAATAATCAATATTTTTTAGGTTTAATACTTTTTTTTCTTACCTTTGACTTAGGATCCAGTTTGATCCCTTAACTTTTAAAAATATTATTTTAGTCCCTTAACTTATTATTAAGTTTCACATATGTCCTCCTCTAATTCTAAAAAATTAAGTTTATTATGGTCTACGTGGCATCCCAATTGGCGGATTTGTCACCATCATCATCGTTTCCCCGGTTTCTTCATATATATATATATATATATATATATATATATATATATATATATATATATATATATATATATATATATATATATATATATATATATATATATATATATATATATATATATATATATATATATATATATATATATATATATATATATATATATGAGCTCTAAATCAAATTAGGGCAAGTAATTCCATCTAAGTATTCTCTATGTAATCACCATAACCACAAATGCTAAAACAATTCACTTCACTTGTTCATCTCAATCGAATATATGAATAAGTTATGAGCATTGTTCTTTCATTGCAAAGCATAATGATAAACATGAAGGCCAGAGTTCTAATTCGAAGTTGTATTCAAGCTCAAAGTTATGATGGACACCTAGTTTTCGGTGTGAGTATATTGTTATTCTTTGAAGGGAAACAATATTTACCAATAATATGGATATCCACACTTTAGGGTAAGACTTCTAAGAACCTTCATCATTATGGTAATTTCTAAAATATAGCTTGTTTTGTAACATTGGTAGTGTGGTTTCTGAATTCATACAAAGTTTAACTCAAACTGAGTGTGGTTTCTTTGATTGGTTGTATGAATAAGTGAAGAAAAGAATGATCATTTTATGATTAAGGGAAAGAAGAGGTTGGAAATTTTAACAAAATTACACGAAGAACAACTTCATAATCTTGATCTGGTAGTGGGACTTGGGAATACAAAACTTGGTGATGCCCTCCTAACATTTAGTTTCTTTGCCTTTGCATTGTTGATTTATGTGGTTGCACGTACAACTATCTACAACTGTTAAATGTTCATGATTATTTTGATGATGACAAAACTATATATCAAACATCATGATGTGAAGAATTCATCTGTCAAGAAGAAGCAATGATAAATATGTTCTATCAAGATCAAGATTTTCTTTGTGAGATCAAAATTCAAATCTAAATTATATGGTGACAACACCCTAAAAGTCAAATAGTGTTTGGTGATGTTATTGATGGTCTCCTATCAAACAACCTCTAAGGATTTCGTCTATAAAAGAATCTATAGAAAACCTTGTTAGTTAGAATAGTCAAGTCCCAGTTAAAGTGATAAATCAATGATTAATCAAGCAAGAGATCTTAAAACTTCAAAGTTGTAAAGAAATAAAATGTGAAAGCTCGTCTGCTCCTATGTACGAGTGATAATGCAATGTAAAGGTATACAAGTAATTCTCAAACTATTAAGTTAGATCACACACACATACACATACACAAGAAAAAAGTTTAAACCTCTCTAAATTTTCTAAAACACCCTATAACCTACGGAAAAGATATCAATGTTCCTGTGGAATTGACCAAGAGTGTTCCTGATCATTTGGGAAGCATTTGTACATTGTCTAATTGATTAAGGACTTACTCTAACTGATTAGAGAAGACAAATAACTCCTTAATTGATTATAAATACTTTTAATTAATTAAACACATGATTATTGTCGGGTTTCCATTTTGAGATTAGGGTTGTGGTCTTTTTGGAGCTCTTAATCGATTAAGTCCTAGGGTCAATTGATTAAGTTGTTAAAATATCCCATGTATATTTTCCTATAAATAAAGGGATTTTACTCATTTTATTTTTACACCATAAATTGAATCTAGAGATATTTTTCTCTCTTTTCTACTCTCTTATACTTCATCTTTTTATATTTTCTTCACGAAGTTGCCTTAATGCTTTGAGAGTGAAAAATATCCGTGAGAGTTATTATGGTGTTGTGAAAGTATTGTAATAGACTCAAGGGAACATTGTCTCTTATGTAATGTCATTAAAGGAAATTTTTTCGGTTCTTGAGAATAACTAGTGAAAATCTTCATTTAGTTCTTGAGATCAACTGGTTAAAATATCTATTAGGTTCGTTAGCTCATCTTGTTAAAATCACTTTTTGGTTTGGATATTAACTTGTCAAAATGTCTCGTTTAGGTTTGGAGATTATCTTGATAAAATCACTTTTTTGGTTCATGGATTAGCCAGTTAAAATATCCATTTGATTGTAAGAAGGTTTGTATGCATAACCTTTAAAACTCACACATCTTTAGTGGAACTCTCAAGAGTATAAGTACGAAGTGCGCCTAAGAGGGGGGGGGGGGGGGGGGGTGAATTAGGTACTCTAAAAGTTTCTGTTTTTAGTGATGATGGATATTATTTTTCTGGTTTAGTGTATGAGTTTACAAATGTGTTTCTTTCTTTTTTGGTTTATGACTAGTGATGAAAGCGGTAAATGCGAAAAGTAAAGAACACAAAGATATATCCTGGTTCCCCTCACAGTCCGAGAGTACTCCAGTCCCCTTTCAACATGAAAGAGATTTCCTTATTGTTATATCTCTAGACAAGACACCCTAGTCCTTCTATATAATACTCTAACCAATAAAACCACCAAGAACAGTCCTCTTGGACCAAGAACAATCCTCTTGGATTTTCACTATGTCAACAATGAGAACAATCCTCTCAAAGTGACTGTACTTGTATCCAACAATCCTGGAAAAACAAGATTTCAAAACCACTTGAACTTATTTTCAACAATCTTGAAAAATAAGCAAGTATATAGAAATATTTGATTTGAGTGAGTTTCTAGTGTAATAATCACTATGAGTGATTTTATCAATGAATTGATCTTCTCAATGATAAAAGTATACAATGACTCAAGATAGATAATTCTCAAAGTTTTCTGGTTAACAATATGTGAAAGTGTGCAAAAAACTTGTGTATGAAAATGTATAACATCTTGAGTTTGATTTTTGAAAATTCAAAAAATATAATTGGAAGAGGTGTTGAAATGATTTTGAAAATGAGTATTTATATCTTCATAGCACCTTTTTGAAACAGCATAAAGTTCTGTACATGAATCATGAACAATTGCCAAGATTGAGTGAAAGGTTTCCATGAAATGGTGTTATGAACAGGCATGTGTAAAGTTGCTATTTTTCAAAATCGTGCAGCATGCAATCAATTGCGCCCTTTGTGTAAATCGATTGCACGGGGTTTCAACAGCTAGAAATTCAAATATTTTGAGTATGAAATCGATTGCACAAGAGTGTAAATCGATTGCATTTGAAGTCAGTAGCAAAATTTGATTAAGTGCAATCGATTACACAAACATGCAAATCGATTACACTTAGAAACAGTGGCAAATGTTTTGAAAAATTGAAGCATGCAATCGATTGCACTAATATGTAAATCGATTGCACTCAAGTGAAAAATGATTTTTAGCTTAGAAAAACTTGAGTAAGGATTTGGACAATATAAAATATTTCTTTTGACCATTGAGCATCTATGTCTTAAGTTCAACGTAAGTATTATCATTATACCTTGAAACTTGCTAAGTGCTTGAACTAAACTCTTTATCCACAAATGCTTTTAGCTTGATCAATAATCTTTGCCTTCTTTGTTAATCATGGTTTGTCTTCATCAAAACAAAAGTGAATTTGAGAAGCTTGATTTTACATTCTCCCCCTTTTTGATGATGACAAAAGATCTTGCTTGATGCGTTGTAATTTCTGGAAAGAAACTTCTCCCCCCTAAGATTTATAACTCCCCCTTTGTATGAGAATGTTAGAATCCTTTGAATTTGTTCATCTTGGTTGAAGAGTACCTTAAAAATTTAAGACAGGGAAATATACAAGCATAAAGTATAACACACTTCTCCCCCTTTGACATTATCAAAAAGAAGGGAAAGATGCACTAAAAAATGGACAAAATATATGTAATAATATTGAAATCTTAACCATGGCCATATTGCTTCATGATGATTTTTCTCATCCTTTGATAAATGCACATAGTAGTTATCTTCGTCAAAAGATAATATTGAAGATGCTTGACTCATTTTAGAGAGAATGAGAAACTCTTATGTGAATGCTCCCCCTATCTTTGATAACTCCCTCTTGATCAAAGTTCTCCCTTGAATCATAAAGAATTTTCATCTTTCTTTGGGATGCAATAGTTAGAGACAAGCACACACACACGCACACACACACACACACACACACACACACACACACACACACACACACACACACACACACACACACACACTATATATATATATATATATATATATATATATATATATATATATATGTATGTATATATATATATATATATATATATATATATATATATATATATATATATATATATATATATATATATATATATATATATATATATATATATATATATATATATATATATATATATATATATATATATATATATATATATATATATATATATATATATATATCTTCTCCCTCTTTGTCTTTAGCAAAAAAAAGGAATAGGAAAGACTTAAAATATATAATGAAATTATAAACATAAAAAAAAATTATCTATGAGTTTTACCTCAAGAGTGACTTCATAAACCATTCATCCTTGATGAATTTGAAGCCTTTTCAACAAAGTTGTCTTTTACTTAGAAGTTGTCTTTTGTTCTTCAATATAAAGTGCATCTTCAATGGATATAAAAGTTAGTGTATGAACTTTGCCAATGCCAAAAATTCTTCCTTTAAGGCATTTCCCATATGGGAAATAATCCCTGTACTTGAACTAGATTTGAAAGTTAGTGTATATCTTCCACCAAATGCTTAGAGTCGTCAGTTATCAAAACATCATAGATTTAAAGTGGTCCTAAAGCAAACCTATAAAATAAATTTAGTTTAATTTGGTATCCAATGTGCTTTGGGTCCTTCATAGTTAGTTCCTTTCTTTACCCACACATAATGCTCACTTGCCACACTAAAGTTTCTAACATAGCAAGCATTATGTGTGTGGTATTTAATACCACAATAAAAACAAGTAGGTTCAAAGTTACTTCTATATCTAGAAGGGTAAGATTTCTTCTTAGGAAATGCTTTATTTTTAGGATATTTATGAACTACTTTAGGTTTGTTCACTTTCTCTTTGGATGGTTGATCACTAGCCTTAACAAAGATAGTTTTATTAGAACTTGGTTTTGAAAACTTCGAATATACAAGTCCAATTTTATCATTGGAATATCTTTTTTGGCTAATAACACCTTCCAATCCAATTTGACCTTTTTCATATCTTTCAATAACTCGTTTTAATTGGACAATTTGGAAAGAGAGTGATTCATAATTTTTGCATACAAAGTTCTGTTTTTGCTCACTAAATTTTTTTTTTCATCTTTGAGATCTTTTTCCATAAACTCACATTTTTCTTCTAACGATGAAATTTGTTTCTTTTGAGATGAAATAGTTTTATACAGAATTTTTCATTCATTTAATAGTTCATCTATAGCACCCTGTGCATCACTATCAAAAAGAGAAAATTCATTACTAACCTCATTGTCTTCATTATCGGAATGGTGTGAGACCATCAATGCTAGATTTGCACTTTTATCACTATCGGAATCAGATGAAGAACTTATTTCATTATCCTCCCATGCAACATAGGCCTTTTTGTTATTGAATCCCTTTTTGCTTTTGTAGCCACCTTTCTTGGAGAGTTTTGGACAACCCGGCTTGATACGACCTTGCTTACTACATTCATAACATGTGACTTCTTGTGTTGATGTGGAAGCTTCCTTTTTCTTGAATTGTTTCCTTCGTTTTGAATGAGAAAAGGATTTGTCACTTCTACCAAAGAACTTACCAAGCCTTTTAACAAGAAGCATAAAATTTTCATCTTCTTCCGGATTGTCTTCCTTTTCAACTTCCTTGGAATCTATCTTTAAAGCAACATTCTTGGATTTCTTCTCTTGATTTTCATGTTTTTCAAGTCTTCCGAGTTCCGTTTCATATTCTTGAAGTTTCCCAAACAACGTTGTAGAAGTCATTGAGGAGAGACTTTTCTTTTCTGAAATTGTCGTTACCTTTGGTTTCCATTCCCTAGTTAAGGACCTAAGTACTTTCAAATTTAGTTCATCATTTGTCAAAGTCTTACCAAGAGCACTTAGATGATTTGTCAAGTGCACGAATCTCTTTTGTAGGTCAAGGATGGTTTCTTCGGGCTGCATTCGAAATAATTTGTATTCTTGACTCATGGTATTTAGTCTTGATCTTTTAACTTCAACAGTTCTTTCATGAGTTTGTACCAAGGTATCCCATATTTCTTTCGTTGTTTTGCATGCCGAGACACGAAAGAATTCATCCATGCTAAGTGCACCTTGAAAAAGATTTGTTGCCTTTTTATCATAGAGAACCTTCTTCTTATCATCTTCGTCCCATGCAACTTTAGGCTTTGATGAGTCAGCACCATTGATTACCGTTGTAGGGATAAAAGGACCATTCTCGACGGCATCCCATATTTCTTCTCCTTTTGCTTCTAGATGTGCCTTCATGCGTATTTTCCAGAAGTCAAAATATTCACCATAAAATAGAGGAGGCTTGTTGTTACTACTACCATCTTTGAAAACGGGATTTTGATTTGCGAAAGCCATTCTGGATCTTTTAGGAACAGGTTACCTATAACCTGCTCTGATACCAATTGTAATTACGAAGTGCGCCTAAGAGGGGGGTGAATTAGGTACTTTAAAAGTTTATGGTTTTAGTGATGATGGATATTATTTTTCTAGTTTAGTGTATGAGTTTACAAATGTGTTTCTTTCTTTTCTGGTTTATGACCAGTGGTGAAAGTGGTAAATGCAAAAAAGTAAAGAACACAAAGATGTATCCTGGTTCCCCTCACAGTCCGAGAGTACTCCAGTCCCCTTTCAACATGAAAGAGATTTCCTTATTGTTAGATCTCTAGACAAGACACCCTAGTCCTTCTATATAAGACTCTAACCAATAAAACCACCAAGAACAGTCCTCTTGGACCAAGAACAGTCCTCTTGGATTTTCACTATGTCAACAATGAGAACAATCCTCTCAAAGTGACTTTACTTGTATCCAACAATCCTGGAAAAACAAGATTTCAAAACCACTTGAACTTATTTTCAACAATCCTGAAAAATAAGCAAGTATATAGCAATATTTGATTTGAGTGAGTTTGTAGTGTAATAATCACTATGAGTGATTTTATCAATGAATTGATCTTCTCTTCTAATGATAATATTATACAATGACTCAAGATAGATAATGCTCAAAGTTTTCTGGTTAACAATATGTGAAAGTGTGCAGAAAACTTGTGTATGAAAATGTATAACATCTTGAGTTTGATTTTTGAGAATTCAGAAAATATAATTGGAAGATATGTTGAAATGATTTTTAAAATGAGTATTTATATGTTCATAGCACCTTTTTGAAACAACATAAAGTTTTGTAAATGAATCATGAAAAATTGCTAAGATTGAGTGAAAGGTTTCCATGAAATGGTGTTATGAACATGCATGTGTAAAGTTATTGTTTTTCAAAATCGTGCAGCATTCAATCGATTGCACCCTTTGTGTAAATCGATTGCACGGGGTTTCAACAGCTAGAAATTCAAATATTTTGAGTGTGAAATCGATTACACAAGAGTGTAAATTGATTGCATTTGAAGTCAGTAACAAATGTTGATTGAGTGCAATCGATTGCACAAACGTGCAAATCAATTACACTTAGAAACAATAGCAAATGTTTTGAAAAATTGAAGCATGCAATTGATTGCACTAATATGTAAATCGATTGCACTCAAGTGAAAAATGATTTTTAGCTTAGAAAAACTTGAGTAAAGATTTGGACAATATAAAATATTTCTTTTGACCATTGAGCATCTATGTCTTAAGTTCAATGTAAGTATTATTGTTGTACCCCAAAATTTGCTCTCCCATATTCTTCAAGATTTGTCAAGATCAATCTCCAGATGGTTCAAAATCTCTCAAGGGTTGCACAGTCCAATTGCCTCTTAACACGGTCAAAATTAGGGTTTTGGTTCTTGCAAAGAAATTGAGGTTTTCAAGGGTCCAATCAAGTCCCATATGTCTATATACATTGTCAAACATCCATATCTCAAGTTGCAAGACTCACAGCATCAAATTGCACAGTCAAAAACCCTAAATGCTTCACAGTCAACTGCAGGGGCAAAATGGTCATTTGACAGTCAAAAGTCAAAATTTTTGGTCAACATCTTATTTTGCAGCCACAATCATCATTTGATCAATTCTTGATCATGATTCCACAAGCATGGCTCAAAAAGTCTCAAGATGCAAAAGTTTCTATTTTTGGACAGTTGAAAAGTCAACTGCAAATTGACCAAGGCATAACTTTTTCATGGTTCATCAGAAAAATCCCATCCAATGCTCATTTTGAAGGGGATTACATTTCCTACAACTCATCTTCACACTCCAAGTCCAAGAAATGCTCTCACAAAGAGTTGTCAATTTCAACATTATAGGTCATTTTCAAAAGTCAACAAAAAGGCACTTTAAGTAAAAGACCATAACTTGAGATTGGTAAATCAAAATGACATGGGACCAAAGGCATTGGTTAGAGGACTTCAAGACCTTTCCAAAATGTCCAAGAACATGTTCATAGCTTCAAAATTGAGCAAGATATGCATTGGAGAAGTTGGGAAATTTTTGGGAACTTTCAAAAGTCAACTTTGCCTAAAAAGCTTCAAATTTGGTAATGGGCCTCAAATTCTTTCTTGAATCATTACCCAAAGCCTATGCACGACCCATTGAGCTAAAAATAATTTACTTTCTTATTTTTAATTAATTAATTGAATTTATATTTATATTAATTCATTTAATTGGTTTTAATTATAGGAAAATTAAAAAAGGATATGTTTTGGATCTTTTGGTGGAGAAAATCTGATCAGGGCAAGCTGGCAAAGTCGTTTCTCAATCAAACAAGCAAAATCATCCATATTTGGCAAGGTTTTCATTGAAAAAGATTGGAAAATATATGATGGAAAATCAAGGATTAAAAACATTATTGCAATGGATTGATGGGCTTTATTCTAACCTAATTCACATCACATACATATGCTGAGGCCAACCCTAGGGTAGAACACACGTGAAAGCTGCTAAAAACTCCATAGCCAATTTGCAAAAACTCAAGAAAATTGTGAAACTGAAATCCTATTTGCAGGTGGATTCAAGGCCTAAAAGTGATTCAAACATATTGCCTAAGTCCCCAGGAGGCTATTGCTATCAAGAACAAGCTCTCATACTCAAAGAAACGGTAAAACAAAGTCATGGTTTGAACGAATATTTTCATAATCGAAACCTAATTTCTATGCATCATTGACATGTTTTGCTCATTGATTTGTATTACTGACACCTTCCTGGAACTTTTGATATAGTTTAATTGTGCTAAAACTGCTTGAGTCGAAATCCACCATGGATAAAATCTAGGGTTTAGAAGCTTGAAAATTAGGGCTTTCTTGTTGATGAAAAATCAGGCCTTGAGACATATACCATTGAACTCATAAGCGCAAGACAAAGTGAATGGAATTCTCGCGCCCTTTTTATATTGTCTCTAACCCTAGTCGCTATTTTTCGTGGCTATAGTTAGTGGGGGTTTAAAACCCCCGCTATCTTGTTTTCCTTTTACATGTTCAACGAAGAAGGAGATGGCGTGGCAGTGCATGGTTGGGTGGTTCAAACTGCACGCGTATTTTTTTTGTTCTGCATCATAATACTTGTTTTTATATATAATATTTATTGTCCAGTTATACTACAAACGCGCTTGAATGGCTGGATGGTGGATGACACGCTTGGCAAACGCTGGGACCTGGGTTCGATTCCCAAGTCCCCCCACATAATTGATATTTTTTGTCCTAACGTATTCTAATGCAGCGCCTCATCCAACGCCCTACCATGAGCCTCACGCATAGCTTGCCAGATGGTCTTGATCAACAATCCAGTGGCCACAGAATGAAGTCCATGGTGTGCTCCAGTCAATGAGCATGCACCCAATCTGAAAAGTCAACAAGGCCTGCCTTGTCTAATGGGCCTGAATTGCTTCAAAAACCTCCCCTTTGGGCCTAACACCCCCTTGGTTTGCTTTGTTTTTTATTTCATTTCCTTTTCTCTTAATTTCTTTTAATTGTTTAATTATTAATTAATTCACCACAAATAATTTTTCATAATAAAAACAGAAAATCAAAATTGTAAATTATTTTAATCATTTATTAATTTCATCACTAATTTATTTTTGTAAATAAATGTTAAACAATTAACTTTAGTTTAATGTAGGTTTAAATTCTAATACTTTTCTTAATAAATAAAAAATTACTTAGAAATAGGTTTTGACACTTTTATCTTTTTCTTAATTAATTATCATTATTATTAATTATCATTATTATTAATTATCATTATTCATTATTATTATTAATTACTATTATTTTTGTAAATAAGTATGTAAATTAATTAATTAGCTTAAATTAGGTTAACTTTAATAATTTTCATTAATAATTAAAATAAACTTAGAACTAGGGTTTTCTTTTGATTTTAATTTTCTTTATTTTCATAAATACAAAAAAAACATCAAAAACACTTTCTTTTCTTTAATTAAATAATTAATTAGGTTTTAATTTCATTTAATTTCAAGCAAAGGGTCAAAACCCGAGGACGTCCCGATTTTAATTCTTTTCGCACGTTATTCTTATTTTTCTTATTGATTATTATGTAACTGCTTTCCAGATGTAATAGTAATTAGGTTTATTGTTTTTTACTTTCCGCATCTTTATCAAAAACGGGTCTTTGTATTTTGGCGATGTATAGACCCGCGCCTTGTAATAGCGTAGCTTTTATCTTTCCGTCTTTTAATTTTCCGCACTCCTAAATTCTAAGTTGCATGAAAGAATGTATGGTAATTAAAAACAATTCGTAGCTCACAATGCCATGATCAAAGATAAAACATAACATGAAAACAACATACAATACACACACCACTTCTAGGGTACGCCTCACTCGTTGCCTTCGAAACGTGGTCGTCAAGTATAGGACGTTTTAGCAGTCGCTCTTATGTCCAAGATCCAGTTGCCTCGAAACAGTTGCCTCGAAACGGTTTCCTCGGATTAAAAAGGATCTAGGACATAAGGGTTACTTCTAAGGTGTCCTGCTATTGCTTCGGTGATCACACTGTCCCTCAATCGAATTGACCCGAACACCTCCAACGGTGGTGCTACCTACCTCTCAATGGTGGGATGGCACTACCTTAAGGACTTTTACACAGCCTAATTCCTTAGGGTAGGTAGATGACTCATGGATACTTGCTCTCTTCAAAAACAAATCAAAAATCTTTTCACACTGACACTTTCAAAAGCTTTCAAAATAAATTTTTCAAACACTCTTGAGGACAGATACAAGAGTTATTCAGAAATCTTTCAAAGAAACTTTTTTCAAAACCCACACACATTTGAAAAGCAAACATTTTTGAAAACATAAGAGCAAGTATCTAAGAGCCCATGGATAACCATGGATAGAAAGGGTGCTAACACCTTCACTTTCTATAAATCTACCTCCCAAACCGAGAAACATCTCGATAAGGAATTTTGCTGTGCTTTTGTCCTTTCCATGTTGGAGAACCTAAAAGACGTTGGCGACTCTTGCTTCCGCGAAATTTCGCGAACCAGCTTTAAACAGTCAGTTCTATTTCCACCGATCATAATTATCATTATACCTTGAAATTTTCTTAGTGCTTGAACTGAAGACTTTATCCACAGATGCTTTTAGCTTGATCAATAATCTTTGTCTTCTTTGTCAATCATGGTTTGTCTTCATCAAAACAAAAGTACATTTGAGAAGCTTGATTTTACAAAGAGAAGACTCTTTGAGATAGAAGTAGGACAAGTGGTTAAAACGAACTTGAATAAATCGTTGGTGCATGCTCTTTCCCTTTATCTCTTTATTTTATTCATGCTTTTACTTTTCATTTCTTCTTCTTTCTTTCCTTCTTCCATTTTACTGCTCAAACTCTCTCTAATTAATAGAATTAACTTTAAATAATTTTTATAAACTAAAAATCTCAACCATCATAATTCATCCACCCCTATTGTATTTTGAGACTTGGTCAACAAGTGGCATCATATCCTAACTCCTATTATAAGTCAAATTAACTCAAGAAGTAGAAAAATGACTTTAAACACTTATTATGTTTTAACAATGAAATTTTCACGAATACACCTCCACCATTTCATGGTGAAAGGTTTCATATAAGGAAATAAAGAATTAAAATATTTTATAATTCAATTGATTGTGATCAATGGAATTTTGTTCTAAACATTCCTTTTACCCCTATTCGTTTTATAAATAATGTAGTAGATAAAGATAATTATCTTTGGACATAGAAGAAAAGAAAAAGGGCAAATTGGATTTCAAGCCAAGTACTTGATGATCAATGCGTTAAGCAATATAGAGTTATTTCATGTTTGTAATTATAGTATAGCCAAAGATGTGTGGGACACCCTTAAGGATATCGATGCAGTTCCAACTGAGATAGAAAGGGGAAACACAAGTATCAAAGAAAATGAGGTACCGAGTACCACTAATGTATGATTCTCACATTTTGGTTTTAATCTCATAAAATTTGCTTCTAATAGATATCTTAGACTTAAGAGCTAGTATCAGAAATCTGATTCAGTACTTGACTTTGAGGATATATTTTTTTATAATAATTTTAAGAAAGATCAAACAAAAAGGAAATCATTATGAAGCTTAGAGATCCTACTCAAGTTCTTAAGGTTGAGGAAAGGAATTCAGATACATCTAAAAAATATTCATTATTGATTTCCTTATCTTTATCAAATATTTATAAAGAAACACCACTGTTTGAAAGACTATCACTATGAATGAAAGACCCTCTGAAGAAACATCATTCGAGAACTTTTTTGCAGAAGTTTCATCGAGAAGAACAACATACCAAAAGTTATGTCCAACATAAATAACTTTTGATGTATCATTTGAAGAAATTGTAACAACACCTGAAGAATCAATTGGAGAAACCTCTAGACATCCATGTCAAGAATAATGTGAAGATTTATTCAAAGTTTAATCCTAAAGTTTATCAAAGGATTCACATGAAGTATCTTCTAGGAGATCAACCGAGAAATCAGACAAAGAAAATCACCATGGTTTCAAAGTTACCTACGAAGACGACAATTATAAGGTAGCATCCGTGACTTATAAGAAAATATTTAATTTAAGTGTCAATCTTAGTAAATAAATTGACAATTTTGAAATAAATATCATTGACTTCAAAGATCACACTAAATTTTTCTTGATAACTGTATTAAAATTATTGGAATTGAATTAGCTCATATTAGAAGTCAATCGCTAGAATCCAATAAATGTGAAACCTGTAAATTGTCAAAAAATGAAGTTAGCAGCTTGCATGAAACCCTATGTAAATTTACTAAGGGAAATAGATTTAATTTTATATAATCAGAAAGCTGCATATAACAAAACTGGATTAGGGTTTCGATTGAATAAGTATTTTATCAATATATACCATGATAAGAAGAAATTGAATCATCTATTTATAAATCTAATCATTGTCATAAGCATGATCATCTAGAACCCTTATGATTTTCTAAAATGCACGATGTAAGACGGCCTAAAAGGGACAAACCAAGGCATCTTAAACTCATTAATGCAAAAGGACCCAAAAAAATTTGAGTACCAAAAACCAAAATTTGTTTTGTTTTACAGGTATGCTTTGCAACTCAAAGGCTTCAAATGTAAGTTAAAGTTGTGAAAAGCCTAAGTCTGAGGGATCCATCAAAGAAAGATGATTTTGATGATCTTGATGGTCAGTAAGGTCTTTGAAAAGTATTTCCGATGAAAAAAAGTTTGTAAGAAACATTTCTCTTGAGAAGGAATAATTGTTAGGATCACCTCTTATATCAAGCGATTCAAAGATATGCCTCTCCTTCGATTTTATCCAATCTCTTCAACGGGGGAAATTTTAAAATAATTTAAAGCATTATAGTATCCCACTTAGTAGTGAGCAAACTCTGAAAACTCCAAACAAGTGCTTTATTTGCCTAGTCCATTTAATTTATGCATACTAATCGTTTATCTTGAGAAATACAAATTTGAGAAAATGGGTGCAAACCTAAAAGCAAAGGATGCATAAAGAAATTCAAAGTCCCAAACAAATCAATGTTCAAACGGACCATGGAAGCTGAAAAAGAAGCATCTAATCCATTAAACCTAATAGGCTAATTGATTAGTCTCGTTTGAAATCCAAGTTTTATGCCACCTAATCAATTAACCTTATTGGACTAATCAATTATAATAAATTCTCCAATCAAATAAAAGCTTATCTAATCAATTAAAGTTAATTTAAATAGGTAAATAATTCTTATTTTCTATCACCCCATCTCAAATTCTCTCTTCATATTATTTGCCCTATTGATTTCTAGTTTTCTTACATTCTTGTGAATTGTGTGAGTTTTTCTTGAGTGTTATTATCATAATAACTTATGGCACCAAAGAGACTCAGAACTTTTAGAAGCAACTTTGTTCCTACTTACTACCCCAACAATTTTTCATCACAAGAACAAGAAAACAAGTTCAATAGTGATTTTTCTTCAAAGAATCTCATCTCAACCTATTTCTTGGAATTGGACGTTTTTGAAAATTGTCTATTTTTTCAATGTCTTCGTCCAGGAAGAGTTGAAGAGTTTCATCAGTAATATCCCAGGAGAGATTTTTCCAACTTTAATAATCATGTTCTACTCCAACCTCAACTACAAAGATGGTATCATCACTTATGAGGTACGAAAGCATCCGATCTCTTTAACTTTGGAAGAATTCGTTGAAATTTGTGATCTTCTATGCACCGACTCATTGTACAAGCCAAATGATATATAGGCAAATGATGATATTCATGGTGAAGGTTTACGCTACAACAAATAGTGTATTTTTTAACAAAAATTTACACCAGTTAGCTAACCAACTAAGATAAAATCTATTCCATAAGACACATTTTTTTAAATAAAAAAAATATCGCATATTCTCTCAATTGTCATAAAAACCGAGAGAAAAGTCTCTCATGAATAAATTTCGATTCTCACCACCAACAATTTTATGTTATATTTATAATTAAAGTAGCATGTTCCTTTTCTTTTATTTTAAGATTAAAAATAAATTGTTTTTTCTTCCGGTTTACTAGAACAACCTATAGAACATATTACATCATTTTTGTATATGAAACTTTATCTTTCACTCTTACTCTAAACTTCATCTTTCGACCTACAAACTTTATTTTCTATTACAAATCTATATTTACTTCCTAAATCAAACTCTATTTAATTGTGTTCTTATTATTGTATTATTGTTTTTGTTGTTGTTTTTGTGTTATGACAATTTAAATTCAAACTCCACACCTTTATAATAATACGAACATGCCTTGCAACTAGACCATCTAGTACCAATGTATTGATTATCGATAGCAATTCATATTTATTATTTCATTAAATACAAATTTTTGAATAATATTTTAGAAATCTCTTATAAATGCACCCCTTTCAACCACATATCACATCAATTGGAGTAGACCCGATTTTGAAGTAAGGTAAAGTGGACTACTGTTTAGAACCTCCGAGTCTCAAATTTTTTTATATTTATATTTATATAATCTAGTTTAAAAAATATGAATAATAACCCCCAATCAATAATAGATCTAACAAAATAAAAATAATTTAATAAAAAATATTTAAATTCAATTATATTTTTTATTAAAGATTTATTTTTATTATTTACTCCATACTTCTAAAAAGTCCAAACCAACCCTAAATAAGAAGTACCCACACATTTTCAACCACACTAAATAGATGATACTGATCACAATTCTCTGCACTTACCCACCCCTTTTGCTAACAAGCTACAAATTCTTCAATCACATATACGCTTTCTTACTCCATTCAAGACGAGAGTTTATCTACTAAATATTTGAGATAAAACTCAAAATTAGAGTGCCTCTTTGTTCATATATCAATCCCGTAAAAAAAAGAACAAATATATGTCTCATATTTTTTTATGTATAATCGGTCTATTGCTTATTTTATATTTACCAAATATTTATACGTTGTTTATATATAAATATGATAAATATTTATCTCGTATTTTTGATGTATTACAAATATTTGTCCCATATCATTGAAAATATTTGTCATGTATTTTTAATGGAGCCCCGATAAGTATATGATTTATATTTTATATTTATCATAGAAAAATAAAAATATTTTTGTTACACTTATTAATTACAAATAATTTTTATATTTATTAGTTAAAAATATTTGTCTTGTGTTGAGATTGTAATTTCTTGTGTCAAAGTATGTAGTGTTCGACACAAACAAGGATGCGTCGAAACATATAGTGTATCGAGTTGTGTTTAATAGTCGAAGTGTTGAAGCAGATTGCTTTACACAGGATTTTGACTTAAGTTAAAATAAGTATTTTTGTGTTTTGGACTTTGGCTTAAAGAACAAGCTAACCTAAAACTATAAATAGAGAGAGTACTCCTTATTATTGTACACAATTTGTATTCACAGAATTTACAGTTGCAAGTAAATAAGATTTTCCACAGTTTATGGGCAGAGAGGTATTCTACAGAAAATAATCTTCTTTTTTTCTTTATCTATCTTTCATTTTTTTTAAATTTTCATTATGTAGTGATAACAATCTTACTCATCAAGATTGATTGAAATTCATTATAGGTTTTGGTGGATTTTCAACATCTGGTATCAAGAGCTCCGATTGAGCGATTCAAGGCAAGAAAATGACGATGATAATGAATCATCCAAATGGGCATTTTCCAACAAGTCTTCCAATTTTGAAAATTGATAACTATGAGAATTAGTGCAAGCGGATAAAGGTTGTGTTCTGTTGTCAAGATCTTTGGGATCTTGTGAAAGAAGAGTTAGAACCACTTAAAGAAAACACAACAGGAGAAGAAGAGACTTCACACAAAGAATTGAAGAAGAAGAATTATAAAGTTCTATTTATAATTCATCAATGTTTGAGTACATATAATTTCGAAAAGGTTAGTGATGTAGAATCTGCGAAAAAAACTTGGGAAATTCTGGATGTCTTTTGGAGGTGTAGAAAAGGTTAAAAAGGTGAGATTGCAAACTTATAAAAGAACGTATGAATTGTTTCAGATGGAAGAAAGTGAGAGCATAACTGATTCATTCACTAGGGTTACGAAACTAATGAATCAAATCAAAGTGAGTGGAGATGTGTTAACAACAAGATCAATTGTTGCAAAGATCTTGAGATCTTTGGCTCTGAAGTTCGACCACGTGGTGGTAGCCATAGAAGAGTCGAAAGATTTATCAAAACTAATAAAAGAAGAGCTTCAAGGGACACTTGAATCTCATAAACAAATAATGGATAAAAGAGCTGCAGTTAAGTCGAAGAGTGACGTGGCTTTATAGATATAGTCAACAAGAGAAAAGAAAGGCAAATGAAAGTGGTTTGACAATAGAGATAGAGGAAGCTACAATAATTTGAATGGTAGAGGATACTAACAGAAAGGAATTGTGTCGAATCAGAGAAGACCCCCATACCAAAGAAACCAAAGAGGTGATGCTGGAGGTAGAGGAAGAGGTGGTGGTCAAAAATCTGACAACAGTCACATTCAGTGTTTCAGTTGTCAGAAATATGGTCACTATTCTAGTGATTGTCCAGAAAAATGAAAGAATCAAGAAAGTAATGCAAAGTTTGCAAAACATGAAGAAGAAAAGATTATGCTAATGGTCATAACAGGAGATGAAGAAAGATTCAAGGACTAATGGTACTTGAATTCGGGATGCTTATCACACATGTCTAGGAGGAAATATTGGGTTGTCAACATAAAACCCTTAATGAAGAACATGTGAAATTCGCAATTAACAATACTCTAGCAGTTGAAGGTATTGGAGACGTTCTGATTATGAGAAAAGATGACAAGAGGTTAGTAATTTCCAATATGTTGTACATACTAGGAATGAAGAACAATTTGCTCAATATAGGGAAGTTGGTCGAAAAAAGTGTCTTTCAAAGATAAGATGATGAGAGTCGTAGATGCAAATGGAAGGTTAATCTTAAAGGCTTATATGTCTCGGAATAGAACCTTCAAGATTGAACTTAATGTGATGGAGCACAAGTTCCTTGCTATTGCAGCTAGCAGGGATGAATGGAGATGACACTATCGACTAGGCCATCCCAACTTCAAAGACATCAGAGATTTGAAAAGAAGAAATATTGTTTCAAGGTTACTAGAAATCGACATTCCAAATGAGATACGTGAGGAATGTGTGTAGGAAAAACAACACAAGAATAGCTTCAGCAAGGATGCAGGAAACAAGTCGAAGGCAATTCTTGAAATCATATACTCTGATGTACGTGGACCAATCTAGGTGGATTCTACTGGATGTAATAAATACTTTGTCACATTCATAAATGATTTTCAGTCAAAACCATGGACTTACCTGATCAAAAAGAAGAGTGAAGTGATCGAGGTATTTTCCAAGTTTAAGTCTATGGTCAAAAGACAAAGTGGTCGAAAAATCAAAATTTTGAAAACTGATGGTGGTAGAGAATATGTGTCGAAATAATTCGACATGTTATCTGAGAAAAAAAGGGATTATGGATGAGGTGGTTCCACCTTACACTCCACGGTAGAATGGAACTGCTGAAAGAAAGAAATAAACCATCATGAATATGGTGAGAAATATGCTGAAAGACAACCATTTGCCTAAAGAGTTTTAGGGTGAAGATGTGTCGATCACAACATACATCTTGAATAGATGTCCAACGAAGAAGCTTGAAGGAATTACGCCAGAAGAATATTGGTTTGGTGTCAAACCTAGCTTGAGTCATATGAAGTTATTTGGATCTATAGCACATAGACATGTGTCAGATCAGTTGAGAAGAAAACTTGATGACAAGTCGAGTCAAATGATCCTAGTAGGATATCATTCAACAGGAGGTTACAAGTTGTTCGACCCAGTGAATAAGCAAGTAGTGATCAGCAGGGACGTGATCATAGATGAGCTTAAGGAATGAGATTGGATTGAAAATGTAAACAAGGATTCAATGAGAATCTTTTGTGAAGAACCAATCACTGAAGTTGAAAGAGAAGTTCGACAAAAAGAAGTCATATGTGAAGCATACCCAAACAGACCTCAGAGAACAAGACACATGCCTGCAAAGTTGCAAGAATGTGTGATTACATCAAATGATGCCATTGATAATGAAGGTGAAATGGTACACTAAGATTTCTATGCAAATGCCGCACCAGTTAATGTAACTGAGGCATTGAAGGATTCAAAGTGGGTGAAATCTATGAATGAGGAGTTCGAGTCCATCAAAGTCAACAACATTTGGTCACTTGTCGAATTTACTTAAGGCAAGAAGGAAATTGATGTGAATTGGATATACAAGGTGAAGTTGAATCCTAAAGGGGAAGTATCTCGACACAAGCCAAGGCTTGTGGCGAAAGGATTTCTTCATAAAGAAGGAATAAACTTCGATGAGGTTTTTGCATCTGTTGCTAAAATCAAAACAATCAGGTTGGTTGTTGGTCTATCAGAAATAAACAGTTGACACATATGTCAGATGGTCGTGAAATGTGCATTCCTGAATGAACCCTTAGACAAAGAAGTTTATGTTGCACAACCAGTTGAGTTTGTGAAACAGCGAAGAAAGAAATGTGTACATCCTGCATAAAGCCCTATATGGACTTAAACAAGCTCCAAGAGTTTGAAATAAGAAGATTGACATTTTTCTAAGGGGGAATAAATTTGTGAAGTTCACAACTGAACATGGAGTATATGTAATAAGAAGCAATAGTGAATTCCTTATACTATGTCTCTAGGTCGATGACTTGTTGGTAACAAGTAGCTGCAAGAAATAGATCGAAAACTTCAAAAGTGATCTTAACATGGAGTTTGAAATGTATGATCCGAGCGATATTTCATAATTCCTTGGCATCTAATTCTACAAGAGTAGTAGAGGTTTGATGATGCATCAAAGAAGATATGCATGAGAAATTCTCAAGAAATTTAAGATGGAAGAATGTAACTCGACTTCGACACTTAATGAACCAAGATTACAACTGTCAAAAGATTCAGATGAAGATGATGTCGGCCTAACCCAATACATAAGACTTATTGGGTCATTAAGGTAGATTTGTCACACAAGGCCTGATCTAGCATATTGTGTAGGTATGATGAGTATATTCATGTAGACGCCAAAGGTATCACATCTAGTAGCAGCGAAAAGGATACTAAGGTATTTGAAAGAACTCTCGACTATGATATTTTATTTCCTGCAGTCGATAAAGAAAAAGAATGAAAGTTAGTGGGATACACCAAGTCAAGTTGGTGTAGTGATGCTAAGGATCGAAAATCCATAATCGATTATGTGTTTATGCTAGGTGGGGCACCAATTGTTTGGAGTTCGAGAAAATGACCAGTAATGGCAATATCGTCGTGTGAAGTAGAGTACATAGTTGCTTCTCTTTGTGAATGTCAAGCAACATGGATGGTGAATCTGGTCGAAGAGATGACAAGGAAGAATCATGGAGCAATTACCATGGAGATCAACAACATGTTAGCTATCAATCTGGCAAAGAGTCTGATAGCACATGGCATAAGAAAACACATCGAAATGAGGTTCTATTATCTTCGTGAGCAGGTAGCAGAAGGGAAGATGAACTTGAAACACTGCATAACTGAGAATCAGATTGCAGACATCATGACGAAGGGAGTACAAGTGGAAATGTTCAGAAGACTAAGAGCTATGATGAATGTAGATAGCTTAGACACAAAAAATTAGGTGGTGTGTTGAGATTGCAATTCCTTGTGACGAAGCAGGTAGTGCTCGACAAAAAAATGATATGTCGAAACATGTAGTGTGTTGAATTGTGTTTAGTTGTCGAAGTGTTGAAGCAGGTTGCTTCATACAGGATTTCGACTTAGACCAAAATAGATATTTTGGGCTTTTATGTTTTGAGCTTTGCCTTAGAGAGCAAGTCAACGTAAAACTATAAATAGAGGGAGTGATCCCTATGATTGCACACAACTTGTGTTAATAGAATTTAGAGTTGCAAGTGAATAAGATTTTCCACAGTCTAAGGACAGAGAGAAACTCTGTAGAAAATCATCATCTTCTCCTTATTTTGTTCAAACCCTAATTCACTTTTTCATTGTTATTGTGTATCGATAACAATCTTGTTCATCAAAATTGATATAAATTCTTCATAGATTTTAGTGAATTTCTAACCTCTTATAGTTTTTTCAATGTAGACAAATATGTATACCATATTTTTATGTGATATCGACAAATAATTTTTTTTAATCTTTTTTATGTTACTAATTACATATATATATTTTATTATATTTTAATGATAAATATTTATTTATTTTTATATTTATTAATGATAAATATTTGTGTCACATTATTTATATTATATTAATATTATATGTATCATATTTTTTAATATATCAATGATAAATAGTGTCACGTGTTTTTATTTATTAGTGACAAATGGTTGACTTAAATAATTCTTAAACATACCGATGTCACTAATATGTAAAGACAACTAGATCCAACAAATATAAGATATTTTGTATTGGTTATGATAATAGTAGTTACTTAAATATTTAAATTTATATAACCGTATTTTATGCATGGTTAGAAATAATTTACGTTTTTTATTATTTTTGTAAAATAATTGCATGAAACATGTATAAGAGTAAGATCCGATTATGGTTTTATTTAAATAAAAAACACGATCTAAAAGTATTTGTCACTACTAAAATATGATTAAAACGAAATATGAATATAAAATAATTACATAAAGTGGAAAGAGATTTATGGAAGATTTTATACTTCCTAGTCTTGTCCCAAAAATCAAAAGCATAGTGCTAAAGGAGGCAGATGTATAGTCTCAAAAAGTAAAAGCATTTACACACGTAAGAACATGTTTAAAATAAGACAAAATCCTTAAAATTGATGTGTTGTCATTTGAAGAAGAAAGATCATATGAAATTAACATTTTCACATTTAAAAAACGGTACGGGGAAGGGTTAGAGCAAAGTTAAGCATTAAACAAAATTAAAAACTTGTTTATAGTGCCATTTTTCACCTGAAATCAAAAGATTAAACCTGGTTAAAACTATATTAACAATATTAACATATTTTAATAAAGATTCAGAAGATAATGTATTACAAACGTATATCCATATTAAAGATGGAATTTATTATTGTTCACAGCTAAAGATTATGAAAAAGTCAGTAAAAATTGAGAGATGTGTGATTTTAACATAAGTCTGGTGTTCTTACAACGATAGCAATTCAAAAGAGTATGATTATATTCGAACACGAGTTATCATAATTTTTTTAAATTTAGGGATGTTAATTTGCATTTGTTTACATAGATTTTTGTGAAAATTATCTGTCTGTAGCATCGAAGTTAAAAAAAAAATTCCACAAGGATGGAGACGGAGGAAAAAATTTACCGATGACACTTTAGGACGGGGATTGGAAAAATACTCCCTGCTCGTTAGATTTCCCGACTCCGAACATGTTATTTAACTTTTATATTTTATATAATCTATAATTATATAATTTTACATAAAAAATATCAATGTATTAGAAAATGAAGAGTCATTAGTGAATGATTTTATTTTTATGTTTTATTGTATAATGTATTGTTTCACTATCCAAGTACCCAACCTAAGAAAAGTGCACCCAATACATAAAATATACACATTGTCTCCTACTTTTTTTCTCCTCAATTATCTTTGTCTCCTCCGTTCATCATCTCCTCTATTCTCATCATCATCATCATCATCATCATCACAATAAACACTCTCATTTGTTCATTGTGCTTATGATAATCACTCTTCAAATTCACTTTACTTCCATTAGTAACATATTTTTCATTCAATTAATAAATTAGTAGTTATAGATTGTCCACACTCATACATAATCAACCACTCGGGCTGGACGATAATGATATTGTGGTAGTAAATTAGCAGAAGCATGGTAGTAACATGTTGAGTTAATTTTTTATTTTATCTTTTTACAGAAAAGTATTAGCAACAACAAGTGTTTTTTTTGTTATTGATGCAAGATGTATTTTTATTTACAAAAAAAAAATGCAAAATATGTGTTTTTTTAAAGGAAAAAATAACAAAATACTAGTGTCATAGTTTTGATCGAAAATGATAGATTTTTTTTTTAAGATTTGATCTCCGTGGAGATCTGTGGGGATGAGGATGGAGAAAAATATTCCCCCATAGCGGAAATTAGGGACGGGGAATAAATTTGAGGGCGAGACGGAGAGCAGGAAAGCATCCTCTGAACATTCCCTATCCCGTTGACATCCCTACTCAAGTCTAATGGGGTTTATTACGGTCGGAGAAACTTTAGACTTTATCAAAATGTTGTAGAGTTGGACAATTGAGCTTTTCAATGATGTTTCATGTTGATAGCATCACTAGGCAAAGAAGGTGCAAATTGTATAACCGTGACTTAAAGAAAGTTGAACACTAGATATATGATCAATACAATAAGGTATATGACCAATACACTAGAAGATAATGATTCGAACATGGGGCGTATCAAAAGAAGAGAAAGCCCCAACGAGACAACATTTTTGTATGCCACGATTTTATGGTCATTAGTTAGGATAATTTATCTATAAATATCATACGCTGTAATTTATTAAAGACATTCAATAAAAAATCAAGTTATTTTATATATTTGTATCTCTTTTACTTTATTTTATTTATATGTATTTTGTAATTTAGTAGGTCAACATTCTCGCACGCCTTACTTACCGTTCTTTGGATTAGTTAAGGAATATAAAGTTGAAAATATAGTTATTCCCTGAGCACAACTTCATGAAGAAAATAGAATGACTTTTGAAAGCTATAAGTCTATCCCTCAACTAACTTTCAAGTTTGACAAAAAATTTAGCACGCTAAATGGATAACTATGGTATGGAAAGGGACTCATAAGCATCAATCAATCACACTAACATCAACTAGGAGGTCGAGGCAACAATGACCAGATGAACTTCCACAAGTAGTAGAAATGTCAACATTTTAGTTTTCTCTTACTACTTCTTGAGGTGAGTCGGATAATCCACCCGAGGAAACATCAATAATGACAATGTTTTTTATTAGACAATAGTTGGACATAGGGATACATGATATCATGTATACAGTCTCTCAATAACTTGTTGATTTTGTGATACACATGAATCTTGATAAGATCAAACAAGACAATGAGTTTGAGAACAATCGAGGTGATTTAGGAGATAATATTATAGTAGCTACCATACTATTAGTTAAAGGGAATCAAGTCTAGGAAGGTATTGTTACTCAATGTCAAGTGATCAATGAAACAACTGGTTCTTCTTAAGCCCAATAGATTCATATACAATAAATGTCTTTCACTCTTTAGAAATTCATAACATTAGTATTTTTGTTGTGGTTAACTTTAGAGGCACTAAGTTAAGAATAATACATACAATCAAACTTATCTTCAATTTGGACAAGTACATATGTAAAAGAGTTCATATGAAGCAATCAAACAAATTGTTATGCCATAAGTATCAGCATATTGCAATAATATTCAAGTGAAGAACTTATCCTACACAATAGGGCATGTTTTTGACACAACTGCTTGAATTTAAAGAGTAATTAGGGATTACCAAATTTCGTGGCCATGGGGAAGTTACTCGCCTGCATCGTAAAATCTAACAACATAATATCCACGACCTTTTATACCATCTCCACTCCTAGTGGTTTTGAGGAACCTAAACCAGTTCTTTTTTATGTTATTGAAAAACCTTGGATTACGATTCCAGTTTATCAATGTAGTGTTTCAATGGTATTGAATGAAGGTTCACGAAACACAAGAAAGGGGGTTTGAATTGAGTTTCAAGCTTTAATGCTTTTTTGAACACCCAAGTGTAAACAAACAATGATAGCAAGGATAAAGAGCACAATATTTTATCCTGGTTCACCGTTAACTAGGCTACCTCCAGTCCACCCTACCCAGGTGATTTCGCCTTATCAACAATGACTTAATCCACTAATTAAATACCCTTTGATTACAACCATAAAAATAAATTGTCTAAGTCTTCTTGAGCATCCTGATTAAACCTTTAATCCCCCAAAGAAATTTAACCAACCTGGTTAACTTACAAAGATTTTTGTTTACAGAATGCTTCTTAAAAAGCTAACACACAAAGTTATAATACAATGGGATATACAAAAAATGAAAGTTATGAAGCTTTCAATAAGATAACAACTTTCTTCTTTTTCTTGATGCTCGACTTTTTCTAAGTGTTTCTCTCAACTTATTTGTATATGATTTCTACGTTTAATGTTTATTGTTCTTTTATTCCATGGCTTTAAAGTCTCCTTTATATAGATAAAAATAAATATGTTGGAGGGTGTGATCGGTGGATCTGGAACTGGCTGTTTAACGCTGGTTTGTGAAATGTCGCGGAAGCAAGAGTCGCCACCATCTTTTATTTTCTCCAAATGGAAAGGACAAAAGCACAGAAAAATTCCTTATAGAGATTGCTCTCGGTTCGGGAGGTAGATTATAGAAAGGGAAGGTGTTAGCACCCTTTCTATCCATGGTTATCCATGGGCTCTTAGATACTTGCTCATTGTGTTTTCAAAATGGTTTGTTTGCTTTTCAACTGTGGGTTTTAAAAAGTTTCTTTGAAAATTCCAGTTCGACTCTTGTATCGGTCCTCAAGAGTGTTTGAAAAATCGCTTTCGAAAGCTTTTTGAAAAGGTGTCGGTGTGAAAAGTATCTTTTGATTCATTTTGAAATTTAGAGCAAGTATCTAGAGTTGTCTACCTACCCTAAGGAATTCGTCTGTGTAGATGTCCTTTAAAGTAATGCCATCCCACCATTGAGAGGTAGGTAGAACCACCGTTGGAGGTATTCGGGTCAATTCGAAGGTTCGGGACATGGTGATCACCGGAGCAATAGGAAGACACCTTAGAAGCTACCCTCATGCCAGGTTCCCGGATCATGAGGACTTACTAAAACATCCTCTACTCGACGATCACCTTTCGAGGGGCAAGGCAACAGTGAGGCGTACCCTAGGGGTGGTGTGTGATTTGTGTGTCATGTTCATTTGCATTTATCTTGTTCATGTCATAGGTGATCTACGCTTTTGTTTTTATTTTAACATTCATTCTTGCATGCAAATTAACAGTTAAAAAGATGCGAGAATTAAAAGTTCCTACGCTATTACAAAGGCGCGGGTCCACATCGCCAAATTAAATCCAGGACCCGATTTAAAATAAAATAAAGTGCGAGAAATATAAAATGTCTAATTTACACGGCTTTGGGAGAATTACATGAATATTATAAGAACGGAAATAAATGCGCGAAACTAACTAATAATCGAAAGCGAGGGCGTTGGACCCTTTTTAATGAAATTAAATTATGATTAACAAATTAATTAAATTAAAATAAAAAGAAAAGATTTTTTTTGAGTTTTTGTATTTATGGATTTTTATGAGAGAATTAAATGAAATTAAAACCTAATTCTAGCTATTTTTATTTATTAAGAAAAATATGTTAAAATTGAATCTAAAAATTAACCTAATTAATTAATGCAATTTTATTTACAAAAATAAATAATTAATAATTAATATAGTAAAAAAAGAAAAAGATAAAAAATAATCAAAACCCTAATTCTACAGTTTTTTAAGTTTATTGAGAAAAATGTTTAAAATTAAGCCTAGAATTGAAAATTAAATTAATTGATACAATTTATTTACAAAGATATTAAAATAAAATATATTTTTATTTTTTGTCTTTTCTGGTTTTTATATTATTTTTATATTTTATGAAAATAAATTAATTTAAAGAATTAAATTAAAACTAATTAAAACAAATAAAATAGAAAAGTATGAAAAAAGAATGAAAAAGCAAACCAATGGGGGGTTCTGTCCCCAAACTGGAGGTCAGGTTGTAGCAATCAGGCCCAATGTTCCAAGGCCTCTTTTGACTTTTCTGGTCACGTGTGTCTGCATTGACTGATGCCCATGGTGCTCCTCAAATCTCAACCTTTGGATTGCCCTCAGTGGCCATGTGGCATGTTTGGATTATGGGTGTATGGTGAACCCCTGGAGTACGCGCTGCATAGGAAGATGGGGTGGAAAATAATATGAGAAAGGGAGGGGGACCTGGGATTCGAACCCAGGTCCCAAGGCTTATCCATCCTTGTGCCTTGCCACTGAGCCATTAATGCGCTTTGTCTATAATATAACAAATAAATAATATCAGTCAACACAAGGGTTAGTGATATTTTTCCGCGCGAAATTCAAACACGCCAATCATTGGCCTACACATCACCATCTTCTCCAATGGTTTGTTGTATCTGAAACAAAAACAAATTGAATAGCGGGGGTTTTAAACCCCCACTAAATAGCAAGCACACAAATAGCGATTAGGAATTAACAAGATATAAAAACAGCGCAATGGATGTTTTGAACTCCTTGGAACGTCACGATTTTAATGGTGCAAGCCTCGTGTTCTGATTTTACCCTATGCCAGAATCCCCAATTCAAGGTTTCTGAAAACCTAGAAAGCTTCAATGGTGGATTCTCCAATTTTGCACGAAAACTCAATTAAAATATATGGTTAGCTTTAGAATGAATCAATTAGTATAAATCAATAAAGAAAATGCAATGAGGATGCTTAAAAATTGAAACACGAATCTGCATAAAGTGTCAGAAACTTTGAGTCCTATGTACCAATTCTGGATGCTATGGACGTGGAAAAGTGTTCAGTCAGGTTCAATGATGTCTTGGCAAGCTAATGGGATCAATATTCTTCTTTGAATCGTCCTCCAAGGCAATTTTCAGTTTTAGATTTTTTTGATAAAATTGCAAAAGTTGTTCTTGAGAAGAGGCGCAGCTTAGAGGTTCCTTGTGCATTAGGTTTGCATTAGTATATGTAAGGAATGAATTAGGGTTAAGTTTTGCATCAAAAGATCCTTGCATTGATGAGAACAATATTTGATTTTCATGGATAATTTTTCAATATTTTTCCACATGTTTTTGATTCCAATCATGGCAAAACCTTCCAATTTTGGTTATGCACGAATCTTGAGCCTTTAAGGAGAGTTTATTCTGCACAAAAAGATTTAAAAACTTTGGTTTAGTATTTTTCCATATTTTATTTAATTTAAATGAATTAATTGTAATTAAAAATTCAAATAAATAAATAAAAATGATGAATAAATCCCCTTTGGGCCAAATGGTCGTGCATATGCTTTGGATGATGAATCTTGGAAGAAAATGTGGCCCATTAGTAATTTTAAGGCATTTGAAGCAAAGTTGACTTTTCAAAATACCCAAAAATTTCCCAACTTCCACAAGGCATATCTTGCTCAAATTTTAAGCTTTGATCATGTTCTTGGACATTTTGGAAAGGTCTTGAAGTCCTCTAACCAATGCCTTTGGTCCCATGTCATTTTGATTTACCAATCTCAAGTTATGGCCTTTGACTTAAAGTCCCTTTTTGTTGACTTTTGAAAATGACCTATAATGTTGAAATTGATAACTTTTTGTGAGAGCATTTCTTGGACTTAAAGTGTGAAGAGGAGTTGTAGGAAATGTCTTTCTATTCAAAATGAGCTTTGGATGGAATTTTTCTGATAATCCATGTGGAAGTTATGCCTTGGTCAAGTTACAGTTGACTTTTTCAACTGTCCAAATATGGAAACTTTAACATCTTGAGACTTTTTGAGCCAAGCTTTGAGAATCATGATCAAGCATTTATCAAATGATGTTTGTGGCTTCAAAATAAGATGTTGACCAAAAATTTGAACTTTTGACTGTCAAATGACCATTTTGCCCCTACAGTTGACTATAGGGCAATTAGGGTTTTTGACTGTTCAATTTTGTGCTGTAAGTCTTGAAACTTGGTATGAGGATGCTTGACCATGTTTATAGGCATGTGGGACTTGATTGGACCCTTGAAAACTTCAACTTCTTTGTCAGAACCAAAACCCTAGTTTTTGACTGTTAGGAGGCCCTTGAACTGTGCAACCCTTGGGAGATTTTGGAGCATGCTCTTTGCAAATCTTGAAGAATATGGGAGGGCAAATTTTGGGGTGCAACAGTTGCCCCTGTTCAATCTTCTTAGACCTGAGGATGCAGATTGGCTGACGTGCCTTTCGTAATCCGAAGGTGGAAGATGATTGAACACTAGAGTGCCCAGAAATTTGCGCTCACATAGTAGTGTGATGATGGGAATGGGCTTATAGATGCCATTTGGAGATTGATGGGTAGGATGATGGGCTTATAGACTCCATGCTAAGATGTGATGGATAGGTGGATGGGCTTATAGATGCCATCTGGGTGTTGATCACGTAAGAGATTCCTTAGCGAGAACTTGCGTACCTGCAAAAGAAAAGGATCACCTGACCCGTTACAGGAGCTGGTCTTCAGATTCTTTGTATAGATGTGTCCTGACTGGTTACAGGAGCTGGATCTGGATCTTCAAAAGATGATGAATGAACCAGGGATGGTTACTACCTCAACAGGAACGCTGAGAGAACCTTGGACGATTACTACCTCAACAGGAACGCTGAGAGAATCTGGGGACGATTACTACCTCAACAGGAACGCTGAGAGAATCTGGGGACGGTTACTACCTCAACAGGAACACTGAGAGAACCTTGGACGATTACTACCTCAACAGTAATGCTGAGAGAATCTTGGGTGTCTTCAACTGAGTCTTTATCAGGAAAATCTGTTAGGGGTCGATTTAGCTGGACTAGAGAAGGCCTTTGACTGGATAAGAAACAGGAAAATCTTAGGGTCGATTTAACTGAACCGGTCTAGGTCTTGAAATCTTCAACTGGATAAGAAACAGGGAGATCTTAGGGTCGATCTGACTGAACCAGAGAAGGCCTTTGACTGGATAAGAAACAGTAAAATCTTAGGGTCGATTTAACTGAACCGGTCTAGGTCTTGAAATCTTCAACTGGATAAGAAACAGGGAGATCTTAGGGTCGATCTGACTGAACCAGAGAAGGCCTTTGACTGGATAAGAAACAGGAAAATATTAGGGGCGATTTAACTGAACCGGTCTAGGTCTTGAAATCTTCACTGGATAAGAAACAGGGAGATCTTAGGGTCGATCTGACTGAACCAGAGAAGGCCTTTGACTGGATAAGAAACAGAAAAATCTTAGGGGCGATTTAACTGAACCGGTCTAGGTCTTGAAATCTTCAACTGGATAAGAATCAGGGAGATCTTAGGGTCGATCGGACTGAACCAGAGAAGGCCTTTGACTGGATAAGAAACAGTAAAATCTTAGGGTCGATTTAACTGAACCAGACTAGGTCTTGAAATATAGCTGAGAACTTAACTGGATCTTTCCTGAAAGGTAAAGGTCAATCATATGCAATGCATGATATGGATCAAGCAATGATGTTCTCAACATAAAATTAGATTTGTAAGATATGATGCGTATATGCATGCTATAATGATGTATGTGATGTTTATGAATGTATGTTTTCGTCTTAGGAAAATAAATCCTTGACGGGTGCCGGGAAGTCACTCCTGGGATGATGTTGGAGAATAGATTTTTGCTTCCGCTGGGGATGATAGTTGCAAGAATACCGGTAGGAGAAGATGACTCCGTTGGGGAATAAGCTTGGCGCATGGATTACTCTACAGGGAGAAAAGTACTCTAACGATCTTGCTGGGGAGCAATACTCTGTGGGGAGAGAGATACTTTGCTGAAATGTTGATGGTAACTTCACTGGGGATACCATTGTTGTGTTGGAAGTGTTAATAAACTTCGCTAGGGATAAGAAGATTTCGTCGAGGACGATCTTTCCATGGCTTTTGGCTGGGGATAACCCAGTTATATCCTGGTAGGGAAATAACTCTTTGAATAAAGCCGGGAGATGCGTTCGTGCTCTGCGGGGGTAAGCTTCCAGAATCTACTGGGGGTAAGCTTTCTGCTTGGGGAGATGGATTCCAACTTTTCCTGGGGAACTAGATTGGACTCTCCTGGGGAAGTTTTGAATTGTATTGGAAGTAACTCCACTGAATGTTTGATATACTGCCGGGGAACAATCTTTAGGTCAAGACTGCCGGGGATGTTTGTTAAGAATGCGTATATACTGCTGGAGAATGTTGAGATCTGCGGGAGGATACCCAACTTCCTTAAGTTTGACTGTAACTTTGCTCGGGGAGAGTGTACTGACTTGCTGGCCCACTCTCTGGGGAATTAAGATATCTGGTTATGTTCTTCAGCTGAAATCACCTTGGTACCTGGGTGGACGGAACAATTAGATCGCTTTTAGACAACTCTTTATTGCCCCTGTTTCTAATGTTACCTGTAATTAATCCTTTGTTTCGTATGCAAATATTCATGAGTTAGCAAATTATTGTCAATGCATATATCACAAATTGAACCTTGGACGTTCTTCGCAAGACAAAACAGAAAAGGAAAAACAATTGGCAATTTTAACTGAAAGTGTATTTGTATTGATTTTTTTTGAATTTGCCTATAAAATAGGCGTTTATGTACAAGAGGCTGACGTCCTAGTAAGAGAACGCCGCCGAACAAAAGAGTTTATACAAATTTGTACAAGAGAAAATAAAACAGCTGTGTGAAATGAATAATCCACTGGGTTTCAACTCTGTTATTGCCTTTATATCTCCGAGCGTCTCATCACTTGATGACCTTAGTTGAAGATGAAGCTGACTGATCGATGCCGTCTGAACTTGATGTAGATACCGGATTCTAGATGCAAAGTGATCAAATGAGACATAGTATTACGCTTTATCCCTAACTTTTTCCTGGACCGCCCTTTCGGGTTTTCAGTCCACCAGGATACCCATTTTTGCCCAAGCCGCCTTTTCAGGTTTTCGACTTGCCGGGTGTACAGATTTTTTCATTTCATCCCTTCATTTTGCCCGAACCCTTTTGGTTCGCCGGGAAGCCCTAATTTTTGCATAGGCATGTCAGCCTAGCGGGTCTTTTTTCATGCGTAGTATCTTTTTACTATGTCTGCATTGGCGGGGTGAGGAAGGTCGTCACCATCCATGTTGGTTAGAATCATGGCTCCTCCTGAGAACACATGTTTAACCACAAATGGCCCTTCGTACGTAGGGGTCCATTTGCCCCTTGAATCACTTTGAGGAAGGATGATTCGCTTGATTACCAGATCCCCAACTTGATATTCCTGTGGTCTGACCTTTTTGTTAAATGCCCTGATCATCCGTTTCTGATACGTCTGACCGTGACAGATAGCAGCAAGTCTTTTTTCATCAATAAGGTTTAATTGATCAAGTCGTGTCTGGATCCAATCATCTTCGTTCAGATCTGCATCCTTCATTATCCAGAGAGAGGGTATTTGCACTTCGATCGGTAAGACTTCCTCCATACCATAAACCAAGGAGAAAGGAGTTGCCCCGGTTGACGTCCTGGCTGAGGTACGGTACCCATGTAGAGCGAACGGTAACATCTCGTGCCAATCTTTATAAGTCACTGTCATCTTCTGCACGATTTTCTTAATGTTCTTATTTGCTGCTTCTACAGCCCCATTCATCTTCGGTCTGTAAGGAGAAGAGTTGTGGTGCTGTATCTTGAACTGCTCGCAGAGCTCAGTGATCATCTTGTTATTAAGATTGGTACCGTTGTCTGTAATAATTCTTTCTGGGACGCCGTATCGACAGATCAGATTATGCCGAATGAACCGTGCCACAACAATCTTGGTTACCGTAGCATAGGATGCTGCTTCAACCCACTTCGTAAAGTAATCAATCGCTACCAGGATGAAGCGATGCCCGTTGGATGCCGTAGGTTTAATCTCACCGATCATATCTATGCCCCACATTGCAAACGGCCAAGGCGCAGTCAGAACATTCAGAGGAACTGGAGGAACATATCTGGCATTTATGGCATGTCCGAGAGTGTTGGTAACAGTCAGCTTCCATTGTGGACCAGAAATACCCTGCCCGAAGGATTTTCTTCGCCATAGTGTGTCCACTGGAATGTGTCCCGAAGGTCCCTTCATGTAGCTCTTCCATGATCCTTTCTGCTTTTGTCTTGTCCACACAACGCAGTAAGGTCGAATCATGGTTTCGCTTATACAGGATGCCGTTGCTAAGGAAGAACTTCGCTGCGAACCTTCTCAGAAACTTCTTATCGTTGACAGATGCACCTTCAGGGTATTCCTGAGCTTCCAAATATCTCTTCACCTCATGGTACCAAGGCTTCTCAGTTACCAACTCAGTCTCGATATCACAACAGTATGCCGGTTCGTCCAGTTTCCAGATAGTGATCTGGGGAGCCTCATTGTCCCATTTGACCTTGAACATAGAAGACATTGTAGCTAACGCGTCTGCCAGCTGATTCTCCTCTCTCGGAAAATGTTCAAACGTTATCTCTGTGAAGTGGGGGATCAATGTCAACACACATTCTCTGTAAGGAATAAGATTCGGATGTTTCGTATCCCACTCTCCTTTGATCTGATTGATCACAAGAGCGGAATCTCCGAAGACACTCAGAAACTTGATCCTTAAGTCGATCGCAGCTTGAAGACCCATGATGCATGCCTCATACTCCGCCATGTTGTTGGTGCAGTTGAAACATAGCCGGGCAGTGAGTGGAGTATGAGTGCCTTGAGGGGATATGATTATAGCGCCAATACCGTTACCCAAAGCATTGGAGGCTCCGTCAAAGTGCATAGACCATCGGGATCCTTCCTCAGGTCCTTCATCCGGTCCAGGTACTTCACAATCAGTCACAATCATGATGCTCTCGTCTGGAAACTCGAAGTTCATTGACTGATAGTCGTCTACTGCCTGATGTGCCAAGTGGTCCGCCAATACACTTCCTTTGATGGCTTTCTGGGTTGTATACTGAATGTCGTATTCGGTCAAGATCATCTGCCATCTTGCTATTCTCTCAGACAGAGCGGGCTTTTCAAATATGTACTTTATAGGATCCATCTTTGAGATCAACAAGGTAGTGTGAGTCAGCATATACTGTCTCAGCCGGCGAGCAGCCCATACCAAAGCGCAGCAAGTTTTCTCGAGCAGTGAGTATCGGGTCTCACAGTCGGTAAACTTTTTGCTAAGGTAATAAATGGCGTGCTTTTTTCGGCCAGACTCGTCATGCTGCCCCAGCACACACCCCATGGAGTTGTCAAGTACTATCAGGTATAGTATCAGAGGTCTCCCTTCAACCGGTGGCATAAGGATGGGTGGTTCTTGGAGATACTCCTTGATTCTGTCAAAAGCAGCCTGACATTCGTCATTCCAACGTACTACCTGATCTTTCTTCAGTAGCTTGAAGATTGGTTCACAAGTAGCAGTTAGGTGTGAGATGAATCGAGCAATGTAATTCAGGCGTCCTAGAAAGCCTCTGACCTCTTTCTCTGTCTTAGGGACTGGCATCTCTTGAATAGCTTTAACCTTGGCAGGGTCCACTTGAATACCCTTATCACTTACGACGAAGCCTAGCAACTTTCCAGATCTTACCCCGAAGGTGCACTTGTTCGGGTTCAACCTCAGCTTGTACAACTTCAGACGGTCAAACAATTTCTGCAAATGATCTAGGTGTTCTTCCTCAGTATGGGACCTTGCGATCATGTCGTCAACATACACTTCTATCTCGTGATGGATCATGTCATGAAATAAAGCAACCATGGCACGTTGGTAGGTTGCCCCAGCATTTTTCAGTCCAAAAGGCATGACCTTGTAGCAGAAGGTGCCTCACTGAGTAACAAAGGTCGTTTTTTCCATGTCTTCAGGTGCCATCTTGATCTGATTGTAACCTGAAAAACCATCCATGAAAGAGAACACCTTAGGCTGAGCTGTATTGTCAACAAGGACATCAATGTGAGGTAGGGGGAAGTCATCTTTGGGGCTGGCCCTGTTCAGATCCCTGTAGTCGACACACATTCTGACCTTACCGTCTTTCTTTGGTACCGGCACCACATTAGCAACCCACTGAGGATAAGAAGTCACTGCAAGGAACCCGACATCAAACTGTTTCATAACCTCGACTTTGATCTTCTCAGACATCTCTGGACGCATACGGCGAACCTTTTGCTTAACCGGAGGGCAGTCTTCCTTAGTAGGCAAGTGATGGACCACAATATTGGTATCCAACCCGGGCATGTCTTCGTAGGACCAGGCAAAGATCTCCATATAATCATGTAGCATCTGAGTCAACTGTTGCTTCACGCTGAGCTCTAGGTTGGCACCAATCTTTACCTCCTTTCTGTCTGTATCAGTACCCAGGTTTATTGTTTCCACTGGCTCTTCGTGTGGTTGAATAGCCCTCTCTTCCTGGAGTAACAGTCTTGCAAGCTCGCCAGGCACTTCACAATCATCTTCACCTTCGTCTTCGGCTAAGTTGATCGGATTTTCGAAGTCATAACTGGCAGTAGCAGAGTCGTTACCAGTGAGATCCAGAGTGGATTGAAACCTGTATGAGTGAGTGTGTGTAAATACAGCTGTTTTGAAATATATAAAGGAAGGAAAGACAGAAAAGGAACATAAGATTTGAAATGCGAGAAAACGTCCAAGATCTTTATTCATGATATATGAAATGACAATTTATATGCCCTCACAAATGAAGCCAACGGTGTCTCGGGTAAGACACCGGGCCATAGAGTTTTAATTGTTTATTACAAATAACAAAACATAGGAGTTTATTACTGCATAACAAAAGTAGCAGGAGTATGGTCTTTAGCAATCCAATTGGTCAATCCGCCCTCAGTCGTCGGGTAGATCCAGCTATTGAACTCCGACTCTCCCACTTCATCTTCATCTCCCACAGCATTCACTCCTGGGTTGGTAATAAGCACAGGAGGTCTTCTGGTCTTTGCCTTCCGCATAGCCTTCTGACCCTCTGCAGTAAAACCCAGTCCGAACTTGTCAGTTTTCTGTGTAAAATCAGGGAGCCTGCCCCAGTTAGCACATTCACCTTTCTTGACCACAGCCCGGGCATCCTTCAAGGAAGCCATCTTCAAAGGAACATCCTCTTCGACTGTTTCTGCTGCTGCCAAAGTTGGAGGTACCTCTTCGAAATGCTGAAAGGGGGTTTCAATAAACTCCCCGTCCATCTCAATATACCTGAAGGAATTCAAATGGCTCACCATATACTCCTCCTCTCCCTGCACAGTGACAATCTTCCCTCTGACAGGGTATTTTAGCTTCTGGTGCAAGGTAGAGGTTACTGCCCCAGCTTTGTGGATCCAAGGTCGACCCAGTAGACAAGAATACGATGGACGGATATCCATCACATAAAAGGTAGAGTCAAATACTTGAGAACCCACACGAATAGGAATGTCTACCTCTCCATGAACCATCCTCTTAGAACCGTCAAAGGCTCTAACGATGATATTGCTAGGCTTCAGCTCCAGGCCTTCACAATCCAAACGGTCTAAGGCTTTCTTGGGTAGCACATTTAGGGAAGAACCAGTGTCCACCAACACGGGCGCCAGAGTAGTGCCCCTGCATTCAATAGAGACATGCAGGGCATCATTGTGGTCCCTTCCCTTAGCAGTAAGGTCAGCATCCGAGAAACCCAAACCATTGTCCGCTGTCATATTTGCTACGCAATCAGTAAACTGGACTGTAGATGTCTCCTGTGGCACATGGGCCATCTTGAGGAATGAAATCAGAGCCTTAGCATGGGCCTCTGAGCACAATAGCAAGGAGAGCATGGAGATCTTGGAGGGCGTATGCCCCAGCTGCTCGACAACATTAAAGTCACTCTTCTTGATTATTTTTAGAATTTCCTCCATCTCTTGTTGGGAGGCCTCAGCATTTACAGGTCTTGGTGCCTCCATGCGGGCAGGCTCATCTTCAATCCCTTTGCCCCGAGCATTAGATGACTCGGCAACAGGGGAAACAACTTGATCAGAACTGGGAACAGGTACACTTGCAGGTGTTATAGTGAGGGGTCTTCGAATAGCGGGCGGTGCAATGTCAGGCGAGAAGAGCCTGCCACTGCGGGTAACTTTTGCTGGACCAATGATATTGCTGATACTGGTGCCAGTGTTGAACTCTTGTTTGATTCCATTCACATACACGTCTGCCCCATAGTGCCAGGGGACAGCTTTATCAGATTCGTAGGGGAGAGGCCCTGGAACAGTGATAATAACAGGTGCGACAGTCATGATTTGAACAGGCTTCCTTGGGAGAGCCTTGATTGGATTATTAAAGATTGTAACAACATAAACTTCTTCTACCGGAACCAACTGAACAGCAGTCTTCTTGAACAGAATCTCTTTGCTGTCCATTAGGCTTTGGATGCCCAACTTCAGCAAAGGACACCCAGAAAGGGAAACAGCACAAAAAAGGCAACCCTCACTACAACCCGGAAATAAATCGGCCAGCAGTAGGTTCCTCTTGACAGTCATTAAGGGAGTAGCTACATCATTCACAGAAACGGCGTATACATCCTCATCAACAGCATTTACTCCATGCTGGGGCATGGGAGCAGTCACCACGTTTGGCCTCTCAGGCGCTTCAAACTGTATCTCTTTTGCATCAATAAGGTCTTGCACCTTATTCCTCAAGGCCCAACAGTCGTCAGTGGAATGCCCCGGGCTATCAGAATGGTAAGCATAGCGGGCATTTGGATTGTATTTCGGAGAAGCAGTATTCACAACTTTTGGGGCCTCCCTGACAGTCACTAGGTTGGTGGACAGCAACTGCGGCAAGATTTGTGATAAAGTCATACTCAAACGGGTAAACTCTCTCCTGGGTCTTTCAGCCTTGGGTGGATTGGTTTGCCGAGGAGCGGCAGCAGGCTTAGCAATCATCACCGCGTTGACAGATTGGCGGCGCTCAAGTTTCTCTTATCTCCTAGACCCGTATACAGCACTGGCCTCTCTTTTAAAAGGCTTCTTCTCAAAGCTTGACGATGCACCCTTCTGAATTTTACCAGACTTCATCCCAGCCTCTATTCTCTCTCCAGTCAGAATAAGATCAGTGAACCCTGCAGATGAGTTACCGATAAGATGGTTGAAAAACGGCCCAGAGAGGGTCCCTAAGAACATGTCTACCAACTCCCGGTCAGTTAACGGAGGCTGCACCCTGCCAGCCAGATCCCTCCACTTCTGTGCGTACTCCTTAAAACCTTCGCTTGACCCTAGCGACATACCCTGGAGTTGGGTACGCATAGGAGCAAGGTCGGCATTATATTGATACTGCTTGTAAAAAGCAGTAGCCAACTCCTCCCAGTTACGAACCTTGGTCCCATCCAGCTGATAGAACCATTCGAGATGAGTCCCTGAAAGACTCTCCTGGAAGAAGTGGATCCACAAGTTCTTATCCACTGAGTATGGTTGAATCTTCCGCACGTAAGATCTGAGGTGTAGCTTGGGACAAGACGCCCCGTCATACTTGGTAAAAGATGGTGCTTTGAACTTATGAGGAATGATCACACCAGTGGACAAACCCAAGTCTCCAAAATCCAGCCCCGACACTTGTTGGATCTCCATAGCATTCAGTCTGTCTTCCAACTGCTTATACCTATCTTCAGCCGGAGGATACTGTTCCTCATCGAAATCAGTCTCGTTGTCAGAGACTACCGGACTAGGACCTTTTCCCTCTTGGGGGCTACTCTTGCCTATAGAAGAACCAGCCTCTTCATTCTGCAGAGTGTTGCCAAACCTTCGGCCCGAGTTGAAAAGAACAATTCTCCTCTTCTTCTTCTTCTCCTTCTTCAGGAGCAGAGCCTTCAGCTCTTCTTGGCCCTGAGCCAAACCCATGATTAGTTCCTGAAATTGCGCATTCTGCGCCTGAAGAGCCTTGATAGACATCTCGGTTGATGATGAGTCAGGATTCATGATGCTGAAATAAACAGCGAAGAACAGTAAGCAACCTGAAAAGAAGAAAACCTGCTATGCACATGATGAATGATATGTGTTTATGCAATGCATTCAAGGGTTCGAAAGTTCAAATTTGTTGTAGACAAAAAGGAACACCCGTTATTATTAAGGAAATAATTATTCAGTACATCAAAGCCTCATGGGCACATATTACAAAAGCAAATCAATCCCAAAAGACACTACGCATCCTCTTTGGAGCTATGTAGGTGTTGAGATTCCTCTCCTCATGCAATAGGCGGGTGAGCTCCAAGACCTTCTTTTCACTAGCATGTAGACTGGTCTCAAGGGAATTCCGTTCTTCCTTAAGCTGAATCCAGCTCTTCTGCATCTCTTCCCAGGATGTGGGCATATCAGGATGCTGAATGGTGTAGGACACTTCTCCTTCCAAGACTGGCTCTTTGATCACAGGGAGCATATGAGGATAAGGCATTACTAACTTCTGGGAGCGGGCGCGTACCCATTTGAGATAAGGTTCCAACGGGATGGAGTTCCTGTGCCCCAGTGTCTTGCTGTCTATCCTACTGGGCATCCTCCAAGCTCTGATAAATCTCTGGCGAAGTCCTTGTGCATCGTTGTCGAAGTCAAAAACTATGTCAGGAATTAACATGTCATGAGGGCCATCCCTTCGAGCATAACCAAACTGTCTCCAAGCCAAGCATGGGTTGTAAGTAATACCTCCTCTGATTCCAAGTAAAGGAACATTAGGGTACTCCCCGCAACAATCAATGATAGTGACATCCTCTCTGGACCGAGGGCACCAATGTATATCTGCATGTGTAAGAGTCATCAACCGTTGTGACCCTCTCAAACCCCGCTCGTTCTTCAAAACTGACTGTGGAAGGTGCGAAATAAACCACCTTCCCAGGAGAGGAGTGCAACACATAAGGACACCTCTTTTTCTCATGGTTCCAGTGTAACATGAGTGAAGGATGTCCCCCAGCAACGTAGGTATAGGATTCCTGGACATGAAGATCTGGACAGCGCTGATATCTATAAGCTGATCTGGGTTAGGGAACAACACCAAACCATAGACAAGGAGGGCCACAACTTCTTCATGAGCTTGTAAGTCAAGGGAGTTCCAACATTCATGGGCCTTTTCAAACAGAAACCTGTCTAAGAACCCTTTGATACCACTTCTAACTTCCCAATGTCCCTTGAGGTCAGATGATTGTAGGTGTAAGGCTTTAGCAATCTCTTCCAGCTTGGGTTCCTTTTCTGTACCGTTGTAGGGTAGTTGATCAAGGATAGGGATCTTCAGAAGCCGGGAGAACTCCTCCAATGTAGGTACCAGCTGATAATCCAAGAAGGTGAAACAGTGATGCAGAGGGTCAAAGAACTGGAACAGGACCTTTATCATATCTTCCTCAATGTTGGTATTGACCAAGCGGATGAGTCTTCCATGCCTTTCACTGAATGAAGAGCTCTCGGGAATCCTGGATATAAGCTCCTTAAGCTGAGGAGGGATCCTTACAAGGCTGATTTGAATTGTCTTTCTGCGAACAGTTTCCATGTCCTACAAAACAAGAACAAAGATGAAAATTCGAACCCCTGAAATGGTTAGTCAATGCATATGATGCTGGATGATGTCATGATGCTATGATTAACACACCACAGATATTTACAAAGGCAAACATGTAAGGCACACAAGTCACACAAGACAAGCCCCTAGAGTTTAGGCCGGCATGAGGTCTGGGTATTACCCTCTTGAAGTTGGTGGGTTCAACCTGTCCTATTAGAAGTAACCGGGTTCTAAGGGTCCCAATATCACGGGATTGCTTTCATTGTTCATCGTTTCGATTTAGCCACTGAATTGGCGACCGAAATATTCCAGGAAAGCAACCCTCAATTGAGTGTAGTATCGAGTATCAACCAACCTCGGACTGCACCAAAGTCAGTTATCTCACTACCCTAAAGAGGCCAAGATAGTTCAATTAAGGTTCCTAAGGTCTGTTGATGCTTCACGACACCACGCGGAGGCCCCGTACTCTCCTTGACTGAACTCAAGGGTTACCGGTACACACCAAAGTTACACATCAACGTAGCAGACTGTTTCAACCATGTCGGTATACCCCGCACAGTTCCCTCACAGCCTTGTTGCTACTTTCTAAGAAGGTATCCCCAGATCCGGGTTAGGATCTATAGAACTCCCAAGACAGTCCACAATTTAAAGCAAGCAAAGAAAGCAATTGAAAACACAGTGATCTTAGTCCTAAGGTACACCTCACTTTAAAAGGTCCCTAACAGAGTCTCCAGTTCTGTGATCGGTGGATCTGGAACTGACTGTTTAATGCTGGTTCGCGAAATGTCGCGGAAGCAAGAGTCGCCACCCTATTTAATTTTCTTCAAATGGAAAGGACAAAAGCACAGAAAAATTCCTTATAGAGATTGCTCTCGGTTCGGGAGGTAGATTATAGAAAGGGAAGGTGTTAGCACCCTTTCTATCCATGGTTATCCATGGGCTCTTAGATACTTGCTCATTGTGTTTTCAAAATGGTTTGTTTGCTTTTCAACTGTGGGTTTTAAAAAGTTTCTTTGAAAATTCCAGTTCGACTCTTGTATCGATCCTCAAGAGTGTTTGAAAAATCTCTTTCGAAAGCTTTTTGAAAAGGTGTCGGTGTGAAAAGTATCTTTTGATTCGTTTTGAAATTTAGAGCAAGTATCTAGAGTTGTCTACCTACCCTAAGGAATTCGTCTGTGTAGATGTCCTTTAAAGTAATGCCATCCCACCATTGAGAGGTAGGTAGCACCACCGTTGGAGGTATTCGGGTCAATTCGAAGGTTCGGGACATGGTGATCACCGGAGCAATAGGAAGACATCTTAGAAGCTGCCCTCATGCCAGGTTCCCGGATCATGAGGACTTACTAAAACATCCTCTACTCGACGATCACCTTTCGAGGGGCAAGGTAACAGTGAGGCGTACCCTAGGGGTGGTGTGTGATTTGTGTGTCATGTTCATTTGCATTTATCTTGTTCATGTCATAGGTGATCTACGCTTTTGTTTTTATTTTAACATTCATTCTTGCATGCAAATTAACAGTTAAAAAGATGCGAGAATTAAAAGTTCCTACGCTATTACAAAGGCGCGGGTCCACATCGCCAAATTAAATCCAGGACCCGATTTAAAATAAAATAAAGTGCGAGAAATATAAAATGTCTAATTTACACGACTTTGGGAGAATTACATGAATATTATAAGAACGGAAATAAACGCGCGAAACTAACTAATAATCGAAAGCGAGGGCGTTGGACCCTTTTTAATGAAATTAAATTATGATTAACAAATTAATTAAATTAAAATAAAAAGAAAAGATTTTTTTTGAGTTTTTGTATTTATGGATTTTTATGAGAGAATTAAATGAAATTAAAACCTAATTCTAGCTATTTTTATTTATTAAGAAAAATATGTTAAAATTGAATCTAAAAATTAACCTAATTAATTAATGCAATTTTATTTACAAAAATAAATAATTAATAATTAATATAGTAAAAAAAGAAAAAGATAAAAAATAATCAAAACCCTAATTCTACAATTTTTTAAGTTTATTGAGAAAAATGTTTAAAATTAAGCCTAGAATTGAAAATTAAATTAATTGATACAATTTATTTACAAAGATATTAAAATAAAATATATTTTTATTTTTTGTCTTTTCTGGTTTTTATATTATTTTTATATTTTATGAAAATAAATTAATTTAAAGAATTAAATTAAAACTAATTAAAACAAATAAAATAGAAAAATATGAAAAAAGAATGAAAAAGCAAACCAATGGGGGGTTCTGTCCCCAAACTGGAGGTCAGGTTGTAGCAATCAGGCCCAATGTTCCAAGGCCTCTTTTGACTTTCCTGGTCACGTGTGTCTGCATTGACTGATGCCCATGGTGCTCCTCAAATCTCAACCTTTGGATTGCCCTCAGTGGCCATGTGGCATGTTTGGATTATGGGTGTATGGTGAACCCCTGGAGTACGCGTTGCATAGGAAGATGGGGTGGAAAATAATATGAGAAAGGGAGGGGGACCTGGGATTCGAACCCAGGTCCCAAGGCTTATCCATCCTTGTGCCTTGCCACTGAGCCATTAATGCGCTTTGTCTATAATATAACAAATAAATAATATCAGTCAACACAAGGGTTAGTGATATTTTTCCGCGCGAAATTCAAACACGCCAATCATTGGCCTACACATCACCATCTTCTCCAATGGTTTGTTGTATCTGAAACAAAAACAAATTGAATAGCGGGGGTTTTAAACCCCCACTAAATAGCAAGCACAAAAATAGCGATTAGGAATTAACAAGATATAAAAACAGCGCGATGGATGTTTTGAACTCCTTGGAACGTCACGATTTTAATGGTGCAAGCCTCGTGTTCTGATTTTACCCTATGCCAAAATCCCCAATTCAAGGTTTCTGAAAACCTAGAAAGCTTCAATGGTGGATTCTCCAATTTTGCACGAAAACTCAATTAAAATATATGGTTAGCTTTAGAATGAATCAATTAGTATAAATCAATAAAGAAAATGCAATGAGGATGCTTAAAAATTGAAACACGAATCTGCATAAAGTGTCAGAAACTTTGAGTCCTATGTACCAATTCTGGATGCTATGGACGTGGAAAAGTGTTCAGTCAGGTTCAATGATGTCTTGGCAAGCTAATGGGATCAATATTCTTCTTTGAATCGTCCTCCAAGGCAATTTTCAGTTTTGGATTTTTTTGATAAAATTGCAAAAGTTGTTCTTGAGAAGAGGCGCAACTTAGAGGTTCCTTGTGCATTAGGTTTGCATTAGTATATGTAAGGAATGAATTAGGGTTGAGTTTTGCATCAAAAGATCCTTGCATTGATGAGAACAATATTTGATTTTCATGGATAATTTTTCAATCTTTTTCCACATGTTTTTGATTCCAATCATGGCAAAACCTTCCAATTTTGGTTATGCACGAATCTTGAGCCTTTAAGGAGAGTTTATTCTGCACAAAAAGATTTAAAAACTTTGGTTTAGTATTTTTCCATATTTTATTTAATTTAAATGAATTAATTGTAATTAAAAATTCAAATAAATAAATAAAAATAATGAATAAATCCCCTTTGGGCCAAATGGTCGTGCATATGCTTTGGATGATGAATCTTGGAAGAAAATGTGGCCCATTAGTAATTTTAAGGCATTTGAAGCAAAGTTGACTTTTCAAAATACCCAAACATTTCCCAACTTACACAAGGCATATCTTGCTCAATTTTTAAACTTTGATCATGTTCTTGGACATTTTGGAAAGGTCTTGAAGTCCTCTAACCAACTCATTTGGTCCCATGTCATTTTGATTTACCAATCTTAAGTTATGGCCTTTGACTTAAAGTCCCTTTTTGTTGACTTTTGAAAATGACCTATAATGTTGAAATTGATAACTTTTTGTGAGAGCACTTCTTGGACTTAAAGTGTGAAGAGGAGTTGTAGGAAATGTCTTTCTCTTCAAAATGAGCTTTGGATGGAATTTTTCTGATAATCCATGTGGAAGTTATGCCTTGGTCAAGTTACAGTTGACTTTTTCAACTGTCCAAATATGGAAACTTTTACATCTTGAGACTTTTTGAGCCAAGCTTTGAGAATCATGATCAAGCATTGATCAAATGATGTTTGTGGCTTCAAAATAAGATGTTTACCAAAAATTTGAACTTTTGACTGTCAAATGACCATTTTGCCCCTACAGTTGACTGTAGGGCAATTAGGGTTTTTGACTGTGCAATTTTGTGCTGTAAGTCTTGAAACTTGGTATGAGGATGCTTGACCATGTTTATAGGCATGTGGGACTTGATTGGACCCTTGAAAACTTCAACTTCTTTGTCAGAACCAAAACCCTAGTTTTTGACTGTTAGGAGGCCCTTGAACTGTGCAACCCTTGAGAGATTTTGGAGCATGCTCTTTGCAAATCTTGAAGAATATGGGAGGGAAAATTTTGGGGTACAACAGAGGGTGAGGTTGGAATTTCGTAATCCACAGCTTGCATGAAGACGTTGAGTAGTACAGTAGTAGAGTGGCAGTATCGGCATAGTATAAGGTAATGATGGGACGTATTGAAAAGTTGGTACCGACAAACATTCCTTTTGTCCCATATCACAAGGTAGTGGAAATGATGTTCATTTGTACTATTTTAATATTCTCACACTACCTTTCTTCATAGTAATGTCTTTGCATCAGAGGCTTCTGATAGAATTTGGTGAAGCTTGATTAGAGTCCAGAGTTACTATGTTTTCTTCACTTCTAACCACTTGAGTCAGAGGCTTATGATAGAATTGGATGAAGCTTGATCAAAGTAATTCTTCCGTGCTTTGAGAAACTTTGAATCTTCATATCCTTGAGTTATCAGAGTCAATCTGGATAAAGTCTTTTCATTTGCTGACTTGATACTTATAGAAGCATATTGTTCTTTGTAAACACTTTTTTCTACAATAGTTCAGAGTGTGTTTTGATTGCCTAGAGTCTAGAGATGCTTCGTTCAGAATCCAGAACTTAACATGTCCAGAATCCACAAATTGCATGCTCAGAGTCCAGGATCTATGAATAAAATTTGCACAATTAAATAAACCGTTAGAGTGCAAAAATTTTCTCCATACAAATGTACTTGTTATCATCAAAACTCACATGATTAGTTGACGAACTAAACTTGTTCCAACATTTAAAACTTCTGCAAAAACATTGTGGAGACAAAGAAATAACAACAATGGGGAATATTTACCATAATTTTAGTTTTAAGATGGAATCTAAAAACCCTAGACAATGTTTGGCGATATCAATCTACAACTGAGGCTAGTCCTCTTCAACAACAGCTAGTTGGTTCCGATTTATTAGTCGATGCAATCAAGGTACTATGGGATACAAATTATGGATAGAATAATGTTTAGAGGTACTTTTTATGGACATATTCGTGTCTCTTCTTATAGTTTATAAAGCTTCATACTTTGCTAACTTTTTTGAGGAAGATGTGAAGTCTACTTTGGAGCACATTGGAAGGCTCAATGTACATTGTAGTGAAGGAAACAAAAAATGAATTCCATAAATTATAGTTATTCCCTTTAATTGACATGAAAATAAATTTATGGTATTCTTTCCCACCAAACTTTGTACAGATTTTTTCACACGTGGAGAGGTGAGAAGCACAAGTCGAACAATTCAATTAATATGTTAGTTGATTCCATAACATATAAATTAGAAATTCATCTCCTAAAAGAAAAAATCTATTTGCGTCCCACCTTGAGGATTCCTAAAGGGAAGATCTCTAAGTCATTAGAATATAAGAAGGAATATGCCTTTGATATCACAAGAACTAGAAAAATATTGATTATCTACTCAAAGATAAGAATATTAAAAAAATCAGGTAGTCATAATATTCCTCCAATTAGGGAAGTCTAAGGAAAGAGATATGGCAAGGGGTATAACTCCATAAACATGCAACAAAAAACTATGTTGTCTTCTGGAAATACATTCAAAAGGTTGTTAAGGAAGGAATGTGTAAGTTAATTGATAAGGGAATTTTGGAGATGGTGAAAGATACCAAATTACCAATCTTATCCCAACCATGAATATGACTATGGTTTCCTTCTCAAAAAATCATAGGGTTCAATTATGTCGAGAAGGATAACAAAATGGTGAAAAAGTTTAGGATTCTAAATTCATATAAACTAAAATACTAATAGTGAAGCAAATATTAGAATGTATCATCTATGTTTGATATTATAAGTATTGAATAGTCTCAGTGCTCAGTAAATTTAAAATGTGAAATCACTTAAGGTTGGACGACTTACTTTGGCTCGAGTAAAGCAATATGTTGATATGAAAAGTTTTGAGTCGTCTAATGATCCATGGTTTTATTATTGGCATAAATTTTGCTAAAACATAGTTCTTAACTGATGTTAAGCAAGATGTTACAACATCTTGACCAACTGTCATGACAAGTTCTGCTGTCATGTATATCAGACAAATGTTGAGTCAAATGTCTTGACATCTTGGCCTATTGTTTAGCAGGTGTTGCTGTTAATTCTCTTGACATATTTGATTTGAATTTGTGAGATCCTCTTGGATATATCTTAATTATTTTTGCAAGTCAAGTAGATTTTTAGGAATAATGTAGATTTGATTTGGTTTCATTAAAAAGAATCTTTGAGACTTTTAAGGAAACATTAAAGATTTGTTCCTATTTTTGTGTGAAGATCTTGCCACATATTTAAAATTAGAAGATTGGTTTTGATTGAAGAGTCTAAACCCATTTTTCAAGAGTCTATAAATAAGGATTTGCTAAACCTAAAATAGCATGCATTCAACAAGAAAAACAGTGGGTGTAATATAAGGGTTTAAGGTTTTGGGTGTCTTTTAGAGTCTTTGTGTTTTATTTGTATGTCAGTCATGTATATTCTGATACATTGAGGTAGAATGATTGTTCTTAGTTGAAGCTTTTAAGCAAAAGTAAGTATTATTCTCACTCATGAGCTTTTAAGCTAAGAGTTGAGTATTGTTTATTTGAAGTGTAATCTTTTATTTGGTTCTGTGGTTCTAGTCACTGGTTTGTGACTGTATTTTATAATTGAGGTGATTGGTGTTAGACTATGGCGACTTATCTAGAGGAGGGGTAAATAGATCCCTAAATTAAAACTGACCTTTCAAAAATTGTTATTTAAAAAATTATTTGAAGAATAATGTTGATCGGAAGGTTTTTGGCCTAGATCACAATAGTAGTCTAAACGAACCTAGTTATTGGAAACTCAGATATGCACAAGCCATATGGAATTAAGATAATTATAAAATAAATCAACATAATAATATCTAAATTAATAGTTTAATATCAAACACAATGATTTCCTATTTCTAATGAAATCATATTAAAAATATTACTTGACAATTTATCGAACATGTGGTGTGCAATCAATTTTTCAGAATTTTCTTTAAGCTTCATTGATATGAAAATCACTTACAATCAAAGTTATTATAATCTAATCAATAAATAAGTTTAAACTTTAACAATCAAATATAAATTCCATATGAATCGATCGATCAAACAACACATTCAACAAATCTCTTATAGAGAGTAAATGAGAGTAAGAGATAGAACATTGAAATTTGTCAAACACTTGGTGTGCTTTCTACTTTTCAGAATTTTTTCTTTGAGTTGTGTTAATATAAAAACCACTTATAATCAAAGTAATTTTAAGCTAATCAACACATCAATTTAAACAAAAAATTGCAGAAAAATTCTTACGAGTCAATTGATCAAACAATTTGTCGAACACATAGTCTGCAATTAAAATTTCATAATTTTCCTTTGAGTTGTGTTGATATGAAAAAGTACATATAATCAAAAGTGATTATAAGTAAATAAACATAGAATTCAAAACAAAAACAATCCCGGAAAAATTCCTACGAGTCAATGAATTACTCAATGCTATTTGACAAATTGATATATGAAAATTAAAGCAAGTGAAGCAATAAAAGAAAAGAGACACAAGGATTTTTCTACACAGTTCCCCACTCACATCCTCGTGTGTGGGTACGTCTGCGCCCAATTCTAATGTGGAATTAGGATACTTTCTTACTTTGCAAAAAGTATGATTACAAGAGAAGTGTTTAAGAGAAATCCTACAAAACCTAACCATTTGTTGTTGATTCAAACCCTTATCTTCTTTTGATCTTTAACAAGATTAAGCACACAATAGATTGCCAATTGACTATATGGATCTTGCTACTCCTTTTCATTCTTTATCTCTAATGTTTTTACGCACCATCAATTGCAACTATTGCAACACAAGACTTCAATTTGATTCGCCGTTCTTGCCCTACTTCCTTTGCATTCTTTATCTCCAAAGAATCCTTTGTGTTATTTATCTCCAAAGGCTTTCACTAGGCCGCAATCCTCTCTTGAACGTCTTGCATGAAAACCCCCAAATCAACCTATGATCTTGGAGGACAAACCCGTAATTTTTCTGGATGAAGACCCTTGTAAATATCAACCCAATATTATTGGCTACACAAGAAACTAATTAGATGTTATCGAACCTCGTCTAGATGGTACCCCAACAAAAGATCGTTACAATGGTTTGTCAGTGTGTATGCATTGGTTAGAGTTTGAAAGTGAAGAGCAATTGCAGGAAATTTTTATGGTATCATCAAGTTAGAATGATGCATGAATGATATATTTATAGTTGAGAACTTTTTATGCAAAAGAGGGAAGTTTCAGAATAGAAAAAGTATGAAAAAATGACCCATAAAATAGTATGAGCTATCCTGAAAGGCTCTATGAGTCGACCTGTACAAGACAGAGGAAAACTGCTTATTTAGGACAGTACATGAGCTAATGACCTGTACAAGACAAAGGTAAACTGTTTATTTAGGACAATACATGAGCCGACCTGTACAAGACATAGAAAAAATGCTTATTTAGGACAAAACATGAGCCGACCTGAAAATGTTATGAGCATGTCTGAAAATGTTATGAGCCAACACGTGAGAGAGTGTGTTTTGTTCAAAAAATGATTTTTTATGATTGGAATGCGATGCAAGAGAAATCTAGTCAAGTTTCTTCTATAGCCTCACAATCACGTAACACAACATAATGAAACTCCCTATGCCGCACACATATGTGCCTAGCATAGCGATAAGAACATGTCACTACTTAATCCAAAATGAAAATGTTGTCATAAAATGTGACTCTACTACAACAAGAACCAAACCTGCAATTAACATTCTTACATTTAACTCATGCACGAGTGCAGGAAATAATATTAGAAACACATGCTTGTACATACAAGAGAAAACTTATACAAATATAAAAGAATTAATACATTAAGTCATTATAAGCATATACATTGAGAACACACAATGGTTATCAATCAAAATTTTTGGAAATGAACATTCATGGTTTTCATCATTTGAGAATATAGCAAGCATTTTTCATAAACTAAAACATGTACTAAGAAAGATCTTACTTTCAAGGAGAAATTTGGAACAATATTACTTCACTCTTGATGGAAAGGAAGTTGCACTCACATGATGTAAAATACTTCAAACAAAATGTTAGAGCAAAAGTATAAAAGTGCAAGCATCATAATAAAGAAAGAAATATTGGAAACATTAATAATCCCCGATTCCTCATGTTTGTTGGAAAACGGTTTGGTTGCAAACATTTTGTGAAAATGTCATCAAGTTGATTTTCACTATCAAAATGCTCGAACACAACATCCCCTTTTCAACATGATCGTGATAATAATTCCCCATGCATGTGTTCCTTCCTTGAGTTACTTTATTTGGAGTTCGAGAAAGTAATTCAACTCCTCATAAGACTCATTTCAAACACTCCTTGCATAAACTTAGAGAAATCTTTGACAAGTTGCATATTAATAGAATCAAATATAATGTCAAATGTGTTATGCTTGATGTTTAATGAAGCTAAACATGCTTGTGTACACATAAGTGTTTATTAAAAAAATACATAAAAATATAAAATGATGAGGTCATTTCAAGTATATAAATTGATAAGTCACCATGATTATTGATCTTACCGATGATCATAACCTGTAAGGGCCAATATCTTTGTCTGTAAACTGGTAATAAGGAGGGGGGGGGGTGTCCCTTCAAGGCACTCCAACACTCAAGTAAGAAAGAGTGCAAAGAGATACAAGATAGAAAAGTCTAGAGTTTTAGAAGTGAGTGATGAATATTGAATACCTAACCCTCACAAGTGTGAGGGTTCATATAATTCCCTCGGAGCTTGGTCATTCGTCCTTACTTTTGGGCATGGATATCAGATTCCTCAAAAATAGGTAACTTCCAGGAACTAACCGTTATAACGGGTAGAGGTGCTCGAAACTAGCTATTATAACGGGAAAATGAGTATTCACAGGAAAGCACGATTCTAATTGTTCCTGGGTGGCTATCCTTGTGTAGAGGGGAGGGCGAGGACTAGCCTGTTTGAGCGGGAAGGAGTGGCCTTGTTAACCCTGAGGGTCAACCGACCATGGCTCCTCGGGTGAGAGACAAAAGGGAGAAGTATCCCTTGTATGTCCTAACTGATTGGGCCAAAGCTATTGGACCGTTTTGGATGTAGAAGTGGGTTGGACCATGTCTAGTCATTGGGCTAGTCCAGAACAGAAGCCCTCCCCGAGTCGTTGCTCTTAGACATAAGGGGTAATCACTTAGAGTTAGCTCGTGTGTCGAGGAGGAAACTATGCCGTTGGTGCTCGTTGCAGGAAATGAGGATTCCCCTGGAATACCCGAGGATAGGTATGTACGAGGAACTCAGATGTTGCTCTACATATTTGGTGAGCGGGGAGACAGACAATTGATTGGACTTGAAGAGGTTTCCTATCACGCCTGTATCGAGCTACGCATTGTCATTAATGCATAATGATGGTAATCTAGGGGCTAGGGTTAATCATGTTCTCCACGCTACCCTAGGCCGTGCATACACGTGCACGTGTGTAGAGGTTGCTCTCTATATAGGGAATATGGCAGTTCATTTACACTTTTACTTCTCTACCTTCTTCACTTCCTCTGATTAATTATTCCTTCCGTCGCCACCGTAAGCTTCCATCCGCCGCCGTTATAAAGTCATCCGAAAATATCTCCAAGCTCTCTGTCCATGTAAGCTTCATGTTTCTATTTGTTTTAAGCTACATTTAGCTTTGTTTTTTTATTGAAATGTATGTGGATAAGATAGATTAAACTAGGATGAGTTTTGCTCCAATGACTTGTTGGTGTCTGACAGTGGTTATGCCACTTTCTGACGCTATAGCCGGCGAGAGGGTGATGTACAACAGAGATGCGTGCGCTTTTGGCCGCTCTGGGGTTGTAGCCGTGGCAGCGAGTGAGTTTGTCTCTATCGGAACCCCTGAGTTTCCTGGTGGATCCATGAGTTTCCCAGTGAGTTTATACATTTTTCGATGAAGGTATAAAGTTTCTGATGAATCTTCAAACGAAGTTTTGGGTGGAAGGGAATTTTATTTGATAATCGAATTCACTTTTGTCCTCTGCTTTTCAGGTGAAAATGGCTACTGACTCTGAGGAAAATTTTTTGTTGAGCAGACAGAGACGTCCAATGAGGAGCAGAAGACCTCTAAGTCCAACGAGTGGATTTCCCTGGAGCCACGGGGAATAGCCTCCCTTTTTTCTTCCTTCCTCGAGGGGGCCTTCATAGAGGTGGGGGCGATACTAGGTCATCGAGCATTGAGGAGGAGTGGAAGGTACTATTTTCTGGGGAAGATGAGTGGATCTGTTCGCCATTCGAGACTGATCAGTTCCCTATGTATGAATACGTCTTCAGAGAGATGGGGCTTTGGTTGCCCTTATCAGATCTTTAGGTGGAAATTCTTACCCATTTGGATTTGGCCCCCTCGCAGCTTAATCCCAACTTGTTGACTTTTACTCAGGCATTCAATATTGTTTGTGACGATCTAAAGATTAGGGCCACAGTCCACTTATTCTTTGCATGCTTTCATCTCCAGCGGCAAACGGTCTCAAAGGGAGTGTTTAGATGGGTTTCCTTGAAGTAGTCAAGGAAACTATTCAAGGCATACTTGGAGTCCATCTGGACATTCAAGAATATGTACTATGTGATCTTGCTTGTATCTGATAAGGCCATCTATATTTTTCTCAAATGAGAAATTATGAGGGATGCTGATGGGAATTCTCTCCTTGGTGAGGATGGCTGGCATAAAAGGAATTTGGTTCAGAGATCTTGTTTTGCTTGGAGTCATGATCATTTCGATTGACCGACCGAGGAGTATATTTTCCATCTGGATGACTTGGAAGAGGATGAATGTGCAAGTTATAACAAGCTGGTGGCTTTCATCGACAACTTTGTTCCCGTTCAATACATGATAAAGCATAGGGAAATCATTCTTGACGAGGATATGAAGCCTATGCTCGAGGATCGGCTTACTAATACGAGGGGTTTCTTAATTGTGCTACCTATGAGAAAGCCCTAACACTTTTAGGTAGCTTTTGCGTTTGTTGTTATCTTCTTGTTTGTTTTCTCCGTCTTACTGACTTGTCCTCATTGCTTGTTGTAGGTAAAATTATGAATGCTAAAGAGTGTGTGGTTAGGATGGAAACATCCAACAAGTCTAAGAAGTTAAAGAAAGGCCAGCTTCAGAAGAGAAGCCCATGCGGCATTGTGGTTCTGCCTCCAACGGGTTCGGGGAACTCCTCTTCTACTCCTACTGGGGAGCATCCTTCTCCGCAACAAGTAAGTTCGGCCAGAAAGCGTCACCGAGTTGGAAGGGACACCATGGACTTGACCTTAGATAGGTCTCTAGACAAGTATGAGTTTCCTCCCTGTTGGCTGCAAAAGAGCTACTTCGAGGGGGCCACTCTTTGAAGGTTCCACAGGTAGAGTCTCTACATTTAGAGAATTTGGACCAACCGAGCAAGAGGAAGACTCTTTCCTAGGATGTTGCCGCCATGATGAGGATATTGGATCTGGCGGTGGTCCATACCAAGAAGGGAACTGTAATACGATGGGAGAACTAACTTGGGTGTTTGCATTTTATCGCAATTGTTGCAGATAGCAAGATTCGCCACCGATTTTTCTTTTATCCAAAAAAGGAAAGGGTGAAAAGAACAAGAAAGACCTTTTGAGAATTTTCTTGAGTTCAGGGGATAGATTATGAAAAGAGAAGGTGTTAGCACCCTTTTCATCCGTAGTTATCTACGGGCTCTTAGTTGCTAGCTCACTTTGAAATGCTTTATAAATGCTTTTGTATTTTGTGTAAGTTTGAAAATATGTTGAAAACGCCTTTGTTTCGGTAAATTTGTAATGATTACCGTCTCTATAAGAATGTATGAGAAGTGTTGGTTTTGAAAATAGTTTAAAGAGATATTTGTTTTTGGAAAGATGTTTTGAAAGTGTAAGTGTGAAGATGGTTTTGTTTGTGAGCAGGAAACTACGAGCATTCTACCTACTCCAAAAGTCTTTGTTCTTTTCCTCCTTCTTTAGATATTTCTATCTCACCATTGATTGGTAAGAATCCCGATCATTGGATGTGAAGGGACATGCGTGGGTCATCGTACAGTTATAGAAGGCAACACTGTAGGATACCTTAGCAATTTATCTTAAGGGTCTAAGATCATTTACCGAAGGCAACATTGAAGGGTCATCGAGGGACTACGATCTTGTATTCGAGGGACATTGCTAAAGCATCCCACGTTTGAGGGACATGACTGTTTATTCTAAGGTAACGAGTGTGGGTTAACCCTAGAGGTGCAAGTGTGCAAAGTGTTTGTTTTTTATGCTTTTTGTATTTGAATTAGGGTTTTCTACTTGTTGATTTTATATCTTGTCATACAAACCCTAATTACTAGCAATAATATTGAAAGCAATAAATTGCGGAAATTAAATGTCCTACGCTATTACAATGCTTTAGGGGATGTAGTTACAAGTGTATGAATGGGGGTGAAAGCAATAAACCCTAAATTACTATTACAGATGGTTGAATAATTGCATAAACGTAAAGTAATGGAAAAGGGTGAATACATGTATAAAGATGGAAAATGGGTTAAGTGTAAACCCTAAAAGAGTTCTAAATATTTTAAGGAAGAAATGCTTTTTTTGTTTGTTTTGTTTGAGAAAAGAGTTTGAAATTTGAAAGAAAAGAAATTAGTCCTAATTTGTATTTACAAATTTAATTAAAGTGAAAAGAAAGTGTGAATAATTAATTTAAGAAAATAAATTAAATACTAAAATGCTCTAAATGTTTAAGAAAAATAATTTTTGGAGTTTCGTTTAGGAAAATATTTTTATAGTGTAAAAGTAATAATGAAAACCCTAGTTCTAATTAATAAAACAAAGAGGTGATTAAAATAAATTAATTTTTATGTCAAAAATTAGTTTAATTAAATAAAAACCTAAATCTATTTTTTTTTTTGTGATTTTATAATTTTATGATATTAAATAAAAATGTTTAAACAAAAATAATTAAATAAAATAAGAAAAAGAAAATGTTTTGGGCCTATGTGTGAAAGTGAAAAGAGGGGTGAGAACATAGCAAAAATCCAGGCCCATTACAGTGAGCCCAACGCCTATTTTTGTATCCAGTAGGGGAGGTCCTTTGAGTTTCACCATGAGGAAGCATTGTGGCATGCTGGATCTGACTGAATAGAGATCAGATGGTTGGAAGATGAGGTGTATCACGCGCGCTTTGGACTAAGCTGGCACTGGATCTGAAACAGAAAATATGAAAAAAATACAAAAGGGGGGTTCACATTGGTTCAAAATAAATGAGATTGTGCTATATTCATTTTGTATGCATATGTCATGATGTATAAATGTGAAATGTTATTTGAAGTGTATCTTTGTTTGGGAAAATAAATCCCTGACAACAGTTGGGGAGTTTTTTTGGGAAGCTAAATCCCGGACTACTGCTGGAGATGAAGTGTATGCATCTCTTCAACCTTGTTTTAGAATGTTTTCGCTGGGAAATCCTGTTTGCTTTTTGAGAAAACTCTGCAAGGAATGTTGATTTCTGTCTGGGGAGTAGAATTCAGGAGCTATGGTTGACCATTACTCTACTGGGGAATTCTTATATACCTTAACTGGGGATAAAAGAGATGGATAATCTTCCGACTTGTCCGGGGAGGATAAAAGTTAACTGGTATCTGGTCGGGTTCCAGGCTTTGAAGTAACTTTCTTGGGATAGTATCAACTCTGCTGGGGAGAAGGGGTGTTGTCCGTTGATTTGTAATAGTTAGAGAAGTAAGCTCAAGCTGGGGAGATTGTTGTATATTGGGGAAATAAACCCTGCCGAGGAAGGTATTTTGAAGTTCTTAATGGGGAAATAAATTCATCAGGAAGAATTACTTGATTGGGGAAGAGAATTTCCAGGAAATATGCTGATTGGAACTCTGGATGCTTGAATTCACTCTGTAGGGATAATCTCCTTGAAGTAACTATGTGGGGATACCCCAAATCCTTGATTAAATGCTTATTATTGTTCTTGTGCATATATTTATTAACAGTTAATCATGTTCATATGCATGTGTTCATTCAATTTTAGTCATTGGACGTTTTTGCAATCAAACAGAAAAAACAAAAAGTTTGCACTTCAAAGTATATTTGTATTGATAATCTTCCTATAAACAGGCGTTTTTTGTGTAGGGAGACAGAAATCCTAGTAAGAGGAAATCGCCGAAAAATGAAAAGAATAAAAAGTGAAAACAAAAATTATATAGCCATGTGGAAGTGATCTCATTGGGTTCCAACTACACTATTTCCTCTATGTCTTCAAACATCATCTCTTGCCATTGAAAGAAGTTGATTGAATTGATCTCGTACCATTTGAACTTTTGACCTTGTTAATAAAGCTGGTTGTAGTGATTCAACGAGACATAGATGTACGCTTTAATCCTTAACTTTTGCCTGGACCTCACTTTCGGGTTTTCAGTCCACTAGGATACCTTTTTTTCCCAAGCCGCCCTTTCAGGTTTTCGACTTGCCGGGTGTATAATCTTTTGTATATATCCCTAATTTTTGCCTGAACTCTTTTGGTTCGTCGGGATGCTCTTATTTTTGCCTAGGTATGTCAACCTAGCGAGTCATTCTTTATGCGTAGTGTTTTTTTACTATGTCCCCGTTCACAGGATGCGGGAAATATTCACCGTCCATAGTGTTTAGCATCATAGCTCCGCCAGAGAATACTTTCTTGACAACAAATGGCCCTTCATAACTGGGAGTCCATTTGCCCTTGGGATCACCTTGTGGTAAAATGATGCGCTTTATTACCAAGTCTCCAGCCTGGTATACTCGAGGTTTGATCTTCTTGTTAAATGCATTGATCATACTGTTTTGATACATTTGACCATGATAGACAACAACCAGTCTCTTCTCATCAATCAAATTCAATCGATCCAATCTTGTCTGAACCCATTTATCTTCACCTAAGCCCACTTCTTTCATAATCCTCAAAGAAGGAATTTGAAATCCGACAGGTAGAACAACTTCCATGCTGTGATACAGTGACAGAACCGACTGTTATACTGGTTTGTATTTTGTATTCGCAAATGTCGTGGTAAGCAAAAGTCGCCACTGACTTTTATTTCATCCAACAAAGGAAAAGGAAAAGAACAGAAAAAACCTTTTTTCGAGATATTTCTGAGTACAGGGGGGGGGGGGGTAGATTATATAAAGGGAAGGTTTTAGCACCCTTCGTATCCCATTCGCCTTTGATCTGACTTATCACCAAGGTGTTTTTGTTGACTTTTTGGAATGACCTATAATGTCAGAATTCATATCTCTTCATGAGTGCATTTCTTGAACTTGAGGGATGAAGATGAGTTGTAGGGAATTTGATTTTCTTCAAAATGAGCCTTGGATGAATTTTTTTTGATAAAGTATGAGAAAGTTATGCTTGGTCAAAGTTTGGTTGACTTTTCCTAAGAAACCCTAATTTAGCAATTTTTGAGTTTTGATGAATTAGGAGCTTTACTTGGGGAATCATGATCAACCCTTGATCAAATGATGGATATCACTTCAAAATGTTGATGTTGACCAAAAATATTGAAGTTTGACTGTATGTGGGCCCCAATTGACTTTTGACCTGATACAGTTGATTTTCAAGCATCTAAGCAGTTGACTGGGCAAACTTCTTGTGCAAGGAATGAAACTTGGTATGAATGGTCTTGAGAACATATTAGGACTATGGAGAACATATGAGGCCCTTGGGACTCACCCATCTTGATGAAAATGGAAACCCTATTCGGAGGTTCATTGCTTTAGGGGAGAGTTTGTCTGGTCAACTCTTGGGCATCCTTGAGCCAGTTGAGTATCTTAATGAACATATGTTGAGTAAAATAGGAGGGAAAATTTTGGGGTGCAACAGCTGCCCCTTGTAATTTTTCTTAAACCTGAGGATGTAGATTGGTTGGTCTGCCTTTCGTGATCTGAAGGTGGAAGATGATTGAACACCAGAGTGCCCAGAAATTTGCACTCGCATGAAGTAACACTGATATCGGGAATGGGCTTACAGATGCCATTTGGGAGTCGACAGAGATTCATCAATGATGGGCTTAAAGATGCCATTCAAAAAAGATATCAGTCACATGAGATTTCTTTGCAAGAATTCTTATACCTGCTGTTGAGGAGGACTTCGCTGGGGAATGTTGATTTATGTCCTGGGAAGTAGAGTCTAGGAGCTTAGGTTGTCCATTACTCTATTAGGGAATTAACTCTTGAGGAGGCGGAAGTGAACTGCATATCTGGTCAGGGTCCAGGCTGCACAGCCACTTATTGGGAAATTGTGAAATTAACTGTATCTGGTCGGGTCCAGGTCTTACAGTGTTGTAAACTGTTGTCTGGAGATAAAAGAGAAGGAACCTGGATAGTAGGGTTACTTTGAGATGAAAGCCTGGATAGTAGGGCTATGATAAGCAACCTGGATAGTAGGGTTACTTCGAGATGAAAGCCTGGATAGTAGGGATATGAGAAGGAACTTGGATAGTAGGGTTACTTTGAGATGAAATCCTGGATAGTAGGGCTATGAGAAGGAACCTGGATAGTAGGGTTACTTCGAGATGAAAGCCTGGATAGTAGGGCTATGATAAGGAACCTGGATAATAGGGTTACTCCGAGATGAAAGCCTGGATAGTATGGCTATGAGAAGGAACCTAGATAGTAGGGTTTCTTCATTTGGAAGCCTGGATAGTAGGGCTATGAGAAGGAACCTGGATAGTAGGGTTACTTAGAGATGAAATCCTGGATAGTAGGGCTATAAGAAGGAACCTGGATAGTATGGTTTCTTCATTTGGAAGCCTGAATAATAGGGCTATGAGAAGGAACCTGGATAGTAGGGTTACTTCGAGATTAAAGCCTGGATAGTAGGGTTATGAGAAGGAACCTGGACAGTAGGGTTACTCTGAGATGAAAGCCTAGATAGTAGCACTATGAGAAGGAACCTGGATAGTAGGGTTACTTCGAGATGAAAGCCTGGATACTAGGGCTATGAGAAGGAACCTGGATAGTAGGGTTACTTCGAGATAAAAGCTTGGATAATAGCATGAGAAGGAACCTGTATAGTAGGGTTACTCCGAGATGAAAGCCTGGATAGTAGGGCTATGAGAAGGAACCTGGATAGTAGGGTTTCTTCATTTGGTCATGTAGATTAGATGTCTGCAGATATGACATGTATAATTGCTGGAATTGTTGGAGATAATTGTCTTTCCTGAAAAGATACCAGGCTTAATTATATGTGATGCATGCAATGCATTGTGAGATGATGTTCTTAAAATAAATGATATTATGTTCTTAAAATAAATGAGATTATGATGTATGTGATATGTATGCGCATGTCATGATGTATGAACATGAAATGCTATTAGGACATGTCCGAGTCTGGGAAAATAAATCCCTAACTGCTGCTGGAGAGTATAACATTCTTGACTGTTGTAGAGGACTGTGGTTCTTCTACTTCCGCTGAGGATGATGAACGAAAATGATTATGCTGGAAAATCACTCCTTGTTGTTTGTGAATATTCTGCCAGGGGGAGACTCTGTTCGAGAATATCTCTACGGGGGAAAAACTCTGTTGGACGATGAACTTCGGTAGCTGAAGTAATAAGCTCTGTTGGGGATTGAGTTTCTATATTCAGATAAATAAACTCTACTTGGGAGATAAAATTTATGATGATCCGCTCGCAATTATGAAGTTCGGCTGGGGGATATAAATGTTAGGTTTCTGAAAGACCTTGGCTGGGGAGATCACTTCCTATTTTGGGAAAGCTGATATCAAATGCCTTGATTGCTTTTACTCTGGGGGGAGCGTAGATGTTACAAGGTCGTATGCACTGATGATTATGTTTCAAATTTGTCTATGCCTTGGTACCTTCTAGACAGAGTAACTGTCGGGTTTTACATTTCTTGTTTTTACCCCTATTTCTTAAGTTACGAGCAATTATCTTTTCGTTTCTTATGTAAATATTTATGAGCGGCAATCATATTCAAATGCATATGTCAAGAATAAATCATTGGACGTTCTTGCAAAACAAAACAGAAAAGGAAAAATACATAGTTTTGTAAAAATGATTTGTATTGATTTTCGAAGTTGGCCTGTAATAGGCGTTTTTGTACAAGGAGGCTGACGCTCTAGTAAGAGAATGCCGCCGTAAAGATAGAAGCCATACAACATTGTGTAAAAAGAAAACATCTATGTACAATAATCCCACTGGGTTCCAATTCCGCTATTTCCCCTATGTCTTCGAGCGTCTCATCACTTTGTTGCTTGTCCGAAGTTGATTAGGTTGATCGATGCCGTTCGAGCTTGATAGTTGATACTGAGGTCTGATCGTAGGGTGATCCAATGGGACATAGTGATACGCCTTTCATCCCTAACTTTTTCCTGGACTGTCCTTTCGGGTTTTCAGTCCACCGGGATACCCTTTTTTTCCCAAGCCGCCTTTTCAGGTTTTTGACTTGCCGGGTGTACATATTTTTTTCATTTTCATCCCTTATTTTTGCCCGAACCCTTTTGGTTCGCCGGGAAGCCCTTATTTTTGCCTAGGCCAGTCAACCTAGCGGGTCTTTTATCATGCGTAGTATCTTTTCACTATGTCTGCATTGATAGGGTGAGGGAGGTCGTCACCGTCCATGGTGGTTAGAATCATGGCTCCACCCGAGAAAATGTTTTTAACCACAAATGGCCCTTTGTATGTGGGAGTCCATTTGCCCATGGGATCACCTTGTGGCAGTATGATGCGCTTAATTACCAGATCTCCGACTTGATATTCCTGTCTGACTTTTTTGTTGAAAGCCTTGATCATCCACTTTTGATACGTCTGACCATGACAGACAACAGTAAGTCTCTTTTTGTCGATCAGATTTAGTTGATCAAGTCGAGTATGGATCCAGTCGTCTTTGTTTAAACCCGCATCTTTCATAATACTTAAAGAAGGAATCTGGACCTCGATGGGTAGGACTACCTCCATGCCATATACCAGAGAGTAGGGTGTTACCCCTATCGACGTCCGTGCTGAGGTACGGTACCTATGAAGAGCGAATGGTAACATCTCATGCCAGTCTTTGTATGTCACCATCATCTTCTGTATGATCTTTTTAATGTTTCTGTTAGCCGCTTCAACAACGCCATTCATCTTCGACCGGTAGGGAGAAGAGTTATGATGTTGTATCTTGAACTGTTTACAGAGTTCGGTGATAATCGTGTTGTTGAGATTTATACCATTGTCAGTAATGATTCTCTCTAGAATACCATACCGACATATTATATTATGTCGGATAAACCGCGCCACAACGTTCTTGGTCACAGTAGCAAAATAGGCCGCCTCAACCCATTTTGTGAAGTAATCAATGGCCACCAGGATGAAGTGATGTCCATTGGAAGCGGTAGGCATGATTTCTCCGATCATGTCAATGCCCCACATTGCAAAGGGCCACGAAGCTGTCAAGACATTCAAAGGAACCGGAGGCACATGCACCTTATCAGCATAAATTTGGAATTTATGACAAGTTCGAGAGTGTTGATAACAATCTGCTTCCATAGTGGACCAGTAGTATCCTTCCCGTAGGATCTTCTTAGCCATGGTGTGCCCACTTGAATGGGTTCCGAAGGTACCTTCATGTAGATCTATCATAATCTTCTCTGCTTCCCTCTTGTCTACACACCGCAGTAAGGTAGAATCATGGTTGCGCTTATAGAGGATTCCATTACTGAGGAAGAATTTCATAGCGAACCTTCTCAGAAACTTCTTATTGTTGACAGATGCCCATTCAGGATACTCTTGAGTCTCGAGGTACTTCTTTACTTCATGAAACCAGGGTTTGTCTGCTACCTCTTCAGTATCAATCTCACAACAATGTGCTGGTTCATCTAACCTTTCAATGGTAATTAGAGGAGCTTCGTTGTCCCACCTGACTTTAAACATAGAAGACATGGTAGCTAGCGTGTCCGCTAACTGATTCTCCTCTCATGGGAAATGTTCAAAGGTTATCTCCTCAATGTGTGGGAGCAATGTCAGTACGTGCTCTTTGTATGGGATGAGATTCAGATGCTTCATATCCCATTCACCTTTGATCTGACTTATCACCAAGGCCGAATCCCCGAAGACATTTAAGAACTTGATCCTGAGGTCAATAGCGGCTTTGAGACCCATAATGCAGGCTTCATACTGCGCCAATCCCATTACCGAGTGTGTTCGAAGTTCCGTCAAAAACCATAGTCCATCAGGATCCTTCTCCAGGTCCTTCATTCGGTCTAGGTTCTTCATAGTCAGTCACCAGCATAATATTCTCGTCTGGGAACTCGAAATTCATGGACTGGTAGTCATCCACGGCCTGATGAGCCAAATGATCAGCCAATACACTTCCCTTGATTGTTTTCTGGGTTGTATATTGTATATCGTATTCAGTTAAGATCATCTGCCATCTTACTATTCTTCCGGAGAGAACGGGCTTCTCAAAGATGTATTTGATTGGGTCCATCTTAGATATCAACAAAGTAGTGTGGGTCAGCATATACTGTCTTAGTCGGCGAGCAGCCCATGCCAAAGTGCAACAAGTTTTCCCGAGCAGTGAGTATCGTGTCTCACAGTTGGTAAACTTTTTGCTAAGGTAGTATATTGCATGCTCTTTTCGACCAGACTCATCATGCTGCCCCAACACACACCCCATTGAATTGTCTAGCACTGTTAAGTATAATATCAAAGGTCTTCCTTCAACCAGAGGCATCAGAATTGGTGGTTCTTAAAGGTATTTTTTGATTCTTTCAAAATCAGTCTGGCATTCGTCATTCCACTTTACCACTTGATCTTTCTTCAGAAGCTTGAAAATAGGATCGCAAGTAGCAGTCATATGTGAAATGAACCTGACGATATAATTCAAGCGTCCCAAGAAACCTCTAACTTCCTTCTCAGTACGAGGAGCCGATATCTCTTGTATGGCCTTTACCTTTGCAGGGACTACCTGAATACCTTTGTCACTGACGATGAAACCCATAAGCTTACCTGACCTTACCTCGAAAGTGCATTTGTTCGGATTCAACCTCAGCTTGTATGTCTTCAACCTGTCAAACAAATTTTGTAGATTATCAAGGTGTTCCTCTTTAGTTTGAGACATGGCTATCATGTCATCAACATAAACCTTGATCTCATGGTGAATCATATCGTGGAACAAAGCGACCATGGCTCGCTGATAGGTTGCCCCAGTATTCTTCAACCCAAAAGGCATCACCTTGTAACAGAAGGTGCCCCACTGGGTGACGAAGGTTGTCTTCTCCATGTCTTCAGGAGCCATCTTGATCTGGTTGTAGCCAGAGAAACCATCCATGAAGGAGAATATTTTGTGCTGCCCGGTGTTGGCAAGCAGAACATCAATGTGGGGAAGCGGGAAGTTATCCTTGGGGCTTGCCCTGTTCAGATCTATGTAATCCAAGAACATCCGTACCTTGTCGTCCTTGTTAGGTTCCGGAACGACGTTAGAAACCCACTGCGGATAGGAGGTGACATCTAAGAACCCTGCGTCGAATTGCTTCATAACCTCTACCTTGATCTTCTCTGACATTTCAGGGCGCATACGGCATACCTTCTATTTAACCGAAGGACAATCCTCTTTGGTCGGCAGACGGTGTACCATAATATCAGTGTCTAAACCAGGCATGTCTTCATATGACCAGGAGAAGATCTCAACGTAGTCGTCCAACATCTGTATCAATCGCTATTTAATCTTAGTCTCCAGCTTTGCACCGATATTGACTTCCTTTCTGTCCACCTCTGTGCCCAAGTTTATCGTCTCAACTGGCTCTTCATGAGGCTGTACAACCCTTTCTTCCTGTTGTAACAGTCTAGCCAATTCTCCAGGCACCTCACAATCATCCTCATCTTCTTCCTCGACTTGGTTGATCGGATTTTCGAATTCTTAACTGGAAATAGCAGGATTGTAATCAATGGGATCCAGAGTGGATATGGATCTGCAGTTTGATACGTGAGTGTGTGTAAGAGCATAGTTGTATTGATTGTAGCGGTGAAAATCGGAGATCAAGCTATTAATTAACTTGACTCACAAAAGCAAGAGTCGCCACCGCGCTTTATTATTTCCAAGGGAAAAGGGAAAAGAGCGAAATGAAACCCTAAAATATGCAATGTAAAGTAATATTTAAAAGTAATGAAAATACAATGCGTTTCTAAAAGAGATCGAGAGTTCGCGGGTTGATTATACAATGGGAAGGTATTAGCACCCAATGCATCTGCGGTACTCTGCAAGAACCTTTTGAAATATCTGTTTTTTGGTTTAAAATTGTTTGTTTGATTAAAATGGTTTGTTTGGTCAAAATGGGTATGGACGAGATGATGATCTAGTGTCGAAGTTTTGACTTAAAAGGTATGAGTTTGAAAATGGAGTCTTTTGGGAAAATTATCTTAAGTTTGGAAAAAATAGTAAATAAGCAAAAAATGAATGAGGGTATTCGCACGATTGTAGAAGATGTATTTGATGACATGAAGTCAGCTGAGTTGAAAGATTTCCCTTGGAATTAATCATAAGCAGGTAGATCTAATATTCGAGTAAGAAATCATAAATAATTAAAATCCACGAGAAACGAACAAGGTAGATAACAAGATAAATTGTAAGAAACTAAATGAATGGACAAAGAAGAATCATGAATAAAAGAAAAGTGTAATTAAAAAATTATCTAAACTAATTTGAAATTCTAAGGTTACTAAGTAAACTAAACTTAAATTCTAAAGTGTCTAACTAAATTAAATAAAATTTTGAAGTTATTAACTAAAACTAAATTAAAACTCTAAAGTTACTAACAAAAATTCGAAAGTTATTAAATTAAATCTAAAATAAATTAACACTCTAATATTACTGAATTAGGTCTAAACTAAATTAATTTTAAAGTTGCTAAATTACATCTAAACTAGTTTAAGTATAAACTAAATTCATTATAAAATTACTAAGTTAATCTAAACTATATTAATAATAAAATTACTAACTTAAATCAAAACTAAATTAATTCTAAATTAAAGATTAAAATTCTAAGATTAAATTAAAATTCTAAAGTTATCAAAATGTATCTAAACTAATTGGAAGTTCTAAAGTTATAAAATAGATCTAAACAAATTAAAATTTTTAAGTTATCAAAATATACCTAAACTAATTAAAGGTTCTAACATTAATAATTTATATCTAATTGAATTAAAATTCTAAAGTTATTAATTATGATTCTAAATATTTCAAAGTTATAAAATAAATCTAAACTAATTAAAAAAAATTCTAAGTTAATACTAAACTAAATCTAAATATAAGATTTACTAATATTTTTTTATATATTTTTTTTAAGATAAACAATTGTTTTATTTCATTTTTTCATTATTCTTTTTAGTTTCAAAATTTATTTAATAAACAAAAATAAAGAAAACAAAATAAAAAAACGCATGCATCAGTGAGGAATTTCCACCTCATGTGCTTACTCAAAACAAACATAACCTTTGCCAGAGCCCCAACGGAAACAATCTTCCTCTTCCTCTTCGCTGGCCATGGCTGTGATTTCTTGGGATTCTCTCTTTTTCTTCTTCCCTATTCCATCATTCTTCTTTGCCTCAAATCTAAAAAATAAAAACTCAATCAAATACCAACCAAACAAAACATTATGAAATCAAAAGCAAAAAATATCGTTGCAGAAAGTGTTGTGGCAGTGCTGCGATCCGGGGAGCTACGTAGTTGAAGGAGACAGATCTGTGCAGTTTCGCCGGATGTTTGACGAAAGGAGCTTGCATCGTAGATCTGCGGTGGTCGGTCGTAATCGTGGTGGATGTGAGTTGGAGGGCTTCACAACGGTGGGGAGTCGGTATCGAAAGTGTTGTTCGGCGGATCCGAGAAGCGGAACGGTGGTTTCGACAAAAACGGTGGTTCCGGCAAAAGTCACGGCATGGCTTTATGTTGGGAAATTTGACTAAATTTGAAACAATTTTTTTGTTGCTGTTTTGGAATAGTGTGAAAAAGTTAATAAAAATTGTATGTGAATTATGGTTATCTACAATGTATGAAAAGGTGGATGATCGTGCTGAGAAGATTGAAGGGGTTAATGTGAAGGTGGGTGGTGAACCAGGTAGCTAGCGGAGGGGATTGATAAAGGTTGGAGAAGGGGTCTAAGAAACCTCTCAAAAATAGCCATGACCAAGAACATGGAAATGAGGATAGCAGTAGCTACAAACCCAAAGGAAACAGCATTGACTGAGCTGTCGAAGTTGGTCCAATGTTCATCTCTGTGGAGGTCAAACGGTGCACCTGTTGGTGGCCATTCGTTGGTATGGTCTTGCACTGCCATTTTTGGTTGCTAAATTGAGGTTTTTGTTATGCTATGATGATGATGATGATGATGATGATGTTTTGCAAGGAGTTAAAGGGCGAAAGATGGATAAGATGGTATGGGTAGTTGTGCGTGGATACAGTGATTGTAGTATGGCGAGGAAGGCTTATTTTTTTGAATAGAAACAGAGGGTGAAGGGAGAAATATAGCTACTGTTATTTTTTGTGTTGTTGTATCAGGGGAAGAGATTGGATAGAGGGGGAAAGGGTAAAAAGTGATTAATATTGTTTTGGCAATTTTGTATCGATCCTCAATTTCATCCAACAACCAATAGGAATAGAGTGTAGCATAAATAATATATTTTGTGATCAAATAGTCCTTAAATGCCTAAAATAAAATAAAAACCTGAAATTATAAAAAATAACTCAATTTAAAATGATTTTTTTGAATATTTTATGAATAAAAAATAAAGACCCAAAATGACCGAAAATGATAAAAAACGGACGAAAATTTATCCGAAAAAATAAAATGAACACATTAAAATAGTCTACATGTCACAAAGATTAAAGGAAAAAATGTTCAAGAAGTCAAAAAAATCAAAAATAAAATAATAATAAAAATATCAGACTAAACAGAAGTTTAAGGTTAAAAACGAGACTTCGAACTGTACCGAAAAAATAAAGCGAGCATACCGTCATAATCTACGCGAAGCGCAGATTCATAAAATGACCGGTAAAAGGTGAAAACTTGAAATATTTTGTCGCTACTTTCCCGCATAGTGTCGAATCGCTTTTAACAGTTTGTCCATAAAACCGAAATATTTTATTATCGACATATAAACAACTTGGAGCAGTGCAAGAAAATAGTAAACAGATAAAAATGAATGAAGTGAAATGTCGGGTATTTTACAACTGAAAGACGATGCAAACTTTGATTTAAACTGACTTTTCCTGGTCAACTTAAATACGACTAATGATGCAAAATGTGATGAATGAAGTTATTTACTAATGATTGTGACCAAATAACAAAATATGATATGAAAGTGCGACTAAAACATATTAGGGGCGAAATTTAGGGTGCAACAGTTGTGCCTTGATGAATCAGTCTTCGAGAATCCACAATCAACCGTACTTCAGGCTTGGGAGACTCAAAACCTTAATTGAGGCGCGACACCTGATGCTCTTGATTCAGACCTGTCTCTGCACATGAAGCAAAAGAAAACATGAACATACACCTTTGTATGGATTAGAAATTAGTGATACATAGGCTAAAAATGTTCAAAACACTTGACAATCTTCGCATAGTCAATGCTTGAAGGTGAGAGATTAAAACCGACTGTATTTCGTGACCTTGACTTATCTTTAAAAATGCAAAAATAAAAATGGGATCTTAGGTCAAAAATTGGGGTACAACAGCTGCCCCTATTTAAGTTTCTTCTATCTGGAGATATGAAGATTGGGATCTTCATTTCGACGAGATTGAAGGGACTTAAATATAGAATACACAATTTTTGGCCTTAAGATACCGCGATTATGTTCATGATATGATATGAATGTAATGCTCTGAATTTTATGGGGAATGACGCCATACGAGACAGACTATGCTGGAGAAACCAAGCACATTATACAGTAATCCCACAGAGGAAGAGGTTGTAACTCCATTGGGGAAACAGAGTCATAGACTTCAAATGAGAGACTCTTGAATGATTTACATCAGTATTGAGACTGGAAAAGGTAATGATTTACATCAGTACTGTGAATGGAAAAGCAAAATGATTGACATCAGCACTGTGGCTGGGAAACAAAATGATTGACATCAGCACTGTGGCTGGAGATAAACATCTCTGATTTCTGAATTTTACTAAGAACGGTAACACATTCCTTCTTTAACCAAGATATAGCTTGAAAAGGATAAAATACAAGCTTCCCCACGGAACTTTTCCGAAGAGATGTCGTTTGCTGAGTAAACATTATTGTTGGGGATACACAAGCTGCTCAAATAAAGAGGCCACCACTTGCTATCTTTCAAAGGTGTTAATAACGTACGAGTTGCTCATGTAGAGACCACCGCTTTTTGTTTTGTTTTTTTTCAAAAGGTAACAATAACACACAAGTTGCTCATGAAGAGATCTCCGCTTGTTGTTTTGGAAGGTGACAGTAACATACAAGTTGTCCATGAAGAGACCGCCGTTTTCTATTTTTCAAAGGTATCAATAACACACAAGTTGCTCATGAAGAGACTGCCGCTTGCTGTTTTTCAAAGGTATTAATAACATATAAGTTGCTCGTGAAGAGACCGCCGCTTGCTGTCTTCAAAGAATATTAAAGCACACAAGCTGCTCATGAAGAGTCCGCCACTTGTTGCCAAAAACCCACAAGCTGCTCATAAAGAAGCTGCCACTTGCTGTCTTCAAAGAATATTAAAGCACACAAGCTGCTCATGAAGAGTCCGCCACTTGTTGCCAAAAACCCACAAGCTGCTCATAAAGAAGCTGCCACTTGTTGTCTTCAAAGAATATTAAAGCACACAAGCGGCTCATGAAGAGTCCGCCACTTGTTGCCAAAAACCCACAAGCTGCTCATAAAGAAGCTGCCACTTGCTGTCTTCAAAGAATATTAAAGCACACAAGCGGCTCATGAAGAGTCCGCCACTTGTTGCCAAAAAACCACAAGCTGCTCATAAAGAAGCTGCCACTTGCTGTCTTCAAAGAATGTTGATAACATACAAGTTGTCCATGAAGAGACTGTCGCTTGCTGTTTTCTCAAAGATACCCATAAAATATCATGAAGATATTGTTGGAGGTGAGAATCAATAATTTCATCGAGGATGGACAAACTGCTCATGAAGAGACCGCCATTTGTCATAGAGAAATCAGAAATAATCAAACTGCTCAAATAAAGAGTCAGTCGCTTATTGTCATGTCGATATTCCAGAAGAAGGTTGTGATAACACTGCTGGGGAATAAAGTTCATCTTCAATGGGGAACCATGAATAAATCCTTCTTGAGGAGACTAAGTATTTACATTGAAAAATAAATGCACTTTCCATCTAGGTTTCACAGCCTAGAGATATTCACAGGGTATCGTTCACAAGAGACACAGCTCAATCCAGGAATAAACTGGAGAGAAAACAGTCAAACAAGACTCCACCCAATGAGGAAATAACTCAAATGGGGATTTATCCTATCCAGAGATGGAAAAGGAAAGCTAAAGCAAGATTCTTCCACGAGAGTTAACTCAGTGGGGAATTAGAAAGAAGGCACACTTTATGCTTAAGTTGACACTCTATTTGGAAAGATCAAATATGTTATTTGAATAGACATAACCAAGGTGTACGAACTCAATGACATCAACAAATACAAATGTGCGTGCAAGACGCAAGTGTGAATGAATAAATGAATGTCATGTATATGCTGACAAAACAGACAGGGGAGATAGACAGAAGATGATAAGACGTCCCAGTACAACCTGACGCTCAGCTAACCTCAACAAAAGGGGAACATTACTGGAGATAAAAACAAAAGCCATCATTGGAGCAAAGTCCTTTTACAAAGCTTAAATCTCTTTGGAGAGGAAGATATCTTTCGGTAGAAAGCCCAAAGTTCAGTCTTCTATCACTAACAGTCCCTTGAAAGGATGACAACACGAACACTGTTTCGGCTGGAAAAAGCCATGCTTAACTGGAGATACTGGGAACACCACCCTCTGATAATGTGTGCAAAACATATCACATATCTTGACAAATCTGGATTGCCCCTGGGACTAATTTTGGATGCCCCAAGTTTACTGCTGATAAGCTGCATGTTGCACGACAATTCTTGCGAATAACTTCACTTCTAAAATGCCCCAAGCTATATGGTTGGTGAGGAGAAATAATCTCAAGAGGATTTTACAAAAGACCTGGCATTCACCATGCTCTGGTGTCTTCAAAATCTTAGAGAGATTCAATAAATCTCGACGTGATTGCCCCGAATTGACTGTAGTCGGCACAACAAAGTCTTTGAATTTTTGCCCCAAACGGACAAACAAGCTGGGAAAAGCATTATCTGGGAGAAGCAACATGTTCGTGCTTACGGTCTTCAGGTGACATGCCCATGGATATGATTTTTCTTGAAATGATTCTCCAATTACTCAATCATAGTTTCAGGCCTTAAAAGAATAAACTCATCACTAGTGCTTATATGTGAGCTTCCTTGATATCAAACAAATGTTTTGCAGTTAGAAAAAGTTTATTATGAGAATTAAAATTCTAATGCAACAGTTATGTAAGTCTTGAAGATTTTGAAAAGATATCGCACAAATTTTGCGAGTTAGAGCACCATTTATTTTTGTGTAGGAAAAACATATGATACCAACATAACTATTTAGAACATTCATGGGAGTCAGGAGCACTATCTCATTGAAGTATGCTTTCAAAATAACCTTGCTTCAATTAGGACTTTTGAAGGTTGTAATGTGGTCTGGTTCATGGTTTTAGAAAAAAGGATTTAAGGCTCAAAATATTTGGTGCCCACCCCCTTCATGATGTTCTCCAATCCTATGTTCAGTTAATTCAACATGAGCGTTCATCTCTCAAAAGGATTTTGTGACGGTTAAGGAAACGACGAGGTTTTCGGAGTAGAAACCCCCCTCATGTCTTCGTGTTTGTAGTCACCAATTTGTTCTTTGCTGAGGACTTTTCTTTGTAGTCCTTTCTTTGCAATTTTTATTTTCCCTAATTTTTGCCTGAACTAATTTTTTGAATTGATAGTCCAGCGGGATGCCTTAATTTTGCCTAAGTCACACGTTTTCATGTTTTTTGACTTAGCAGGCTTTTTCTTTTTTCACGATTTTTGACTTTTTGAACAAAATGTGTGACATTAGCTTGCATTTGCTTGTTGAGAAGATTGTGATTGCCTCGTTTCTTGATGAATGAGGGATAACATTGTGATTCCACATCTTCTGGCTTCATTATACATGAAAGATAGCCCTCGTAGTTTCTCTTCAGAAATATCTTCCTAATGAATTTTGAACACTCAATCAGATTAACTGAAAACTACCCTGCCCCAGGTTAAAAGTTGAGGGTTTTTTCGTATAGAAAAGAAACTTCTACTTCAAGGCTCAAAAGGGGTTAGCAAGGGATTATCTTCCTTATATCTCCGGTGTTTAGGGATTTGAAACAATGCCTGTACATCATCAGCAAGATTTTATCCAAAAGCAAACAACCAGAGATTTTGTGTTCTTTAGATCATCATCCTCCCCTCAATCTCTGCCTAGGCAAGAGAATGAGCAACAATTTGGTATCATAGTGCAAAAGCAATTTAAAATTTGAAAACAAATATGAGTGAAACGAATGAATTTCTTCAAGACAAACATACTCACTGTATTAAGATAATCATTCAGATGCAAACAAGTTCTTACATGCAAACAATGTTTTGATAAACAAGAAAAATTACAAAAAGCATAAATAAGTTAATAATCTGGGAAGGCTTTCCATCTGGACTTGAATTACCGAAAACATCATTCAAAACTCAAAGTGACCATCAATCATGTTTACTCTTCGGCACATGCTTGATTTGAACTTCAAAACCAACGTCCTTGAATGACAAAATACCACTTCTGACCAACTTCTGAACCTCAATCTTCAAAGCAAAGCAACCCTCCAAGTCATGCCCAGGAGCACCTTGATGAAAGGTACATGTCAAATCATCTTTGTAGTACCAATGTATCTTCTCAGGAACCTTCGGTGGAGGTTGGGTCTGAACCAAATTTCTCTGCATCAGGATAGGGAACAACTCTATATAGGTAATTGGAATTGGATCAAACTGGGTTTTCCTTTGATTAGGAACTTGCCGATTCTGTTGATAAATGGGAGAAACATGATGATTCTGATGATGATTGTTTCTTCCTATGGTTCTCTTCTTGGAAAATTTATTATCAAACTTCTTCACACCATTAGCTGAGCCACCATCTTCATATAAACATCCCTTTCCGACATCTTCTTCTAGACGCACTCCCACATTCACCTTGTCAGGAAAGTCATTAGGTGCATTAACCATCACCTTCTCATGAGAGAATGATTTTAGAGTTTCAGTGAAGACTTTTATCATTGCTTCCTCCCTCCTAGAAGGATTGACTTGGGCGGCAACCAGAATTTCAACCAAACTAGTTAAATGCTCCATACTAGCTTTCAAAATAGTCATCTCTCTACGGAGTTCAGAAACCTCTTGCTTGATATTCTCCATTGTCCTCTTAGCGCGAGTGTTGTACTAGTGAGACCAAAGGAAAAAATAAGACTTGGAAAAAGACCTTTGAAAGTGAAACAAAAAACATAGAGTGATGCATGATATGCAAAAGAGAGTTTTTATCTGACTTTCAAGGAGCTCAAGATATTAAGTTGTAAACATCAAAGTATGAAGATTGGATCAAAGCGTTGATCAAGTTATCATCAAGATCAATCATCCATTTTGGTGGATTAGGGTTTTCACCCTATCAACACCCAGGATCCATTGAGATTGATGAAACTTGTGATGTTTACAAAGAAAGACCTCCAAATTCCTTGAAAATCAAGTGAAAAGGGTTTTATGGATGCATGAATGCATGGCTATGCAAAAACCACAAGCAAGGTCACAAATAAAGTCGAAAGGTTCAACGTCACGAGCATGGAGTCAAAGGTAAAGAACATCCCCAAGGTATGTACTAACGGTTTAATCACACCTGCAAGACAAGGTTCTAAGAGTTCCGGGAGTCTACATTCCTCCTTCGGATATTACCAACGTCTTGATTACTCAATAATCAGCAATATTCTCAAGAGAAACTCATCCGAGCGTAGCATCGCGTAACAATTACTTCCGGATTACTCCGTTATAATCTCCGCGCTACACCTAAAAGGCCAAGATGGGTTAGGGTTCTACGGTTCCCAGCTTCTCTGGCTCCCAGGTCGAAAATAATAATGTCTTCCCGATTACTCGGTAAACAAATATTACATTCAAAAGGGCCTTCCACTGAGTGGGGGATCTCATGCCCCCTTCTTCGGGATTACTCCCTCAAAGTTAACATGACTATACCGCCCGTCCTATTCCTAAGTGTAACTTAGTCCGGGTATAGGACTTGTCCTTTGTAAATATTATCAACACCCAAATAATCATAATATATACATATAATCAAACAATCAAATAATGATAAAACAGATAAAACAAATTAGGCTTAACCCACTTAGGGATGGACCAGCAAGAGGTCAATCTTTCCCCAGCAGAGTCGCTAATTCTGTAGCGGTGAAAATCGGAGATCAAGCTATTAATTAACTTGACTCACAAAAGCAAGAGTCGCCACCGCGCTTTATTATTTCCAAGGGAAAAGGGAAAAGAGCGAAATAAAACCCTAAAATATGCAATGTAAAGTAATATTTAAAAGTAATGAAAATACAATGCGTTTCTAAAAGAGATCGAGAGTTTGGGGGTTGATTATACAATGGGAAGGTATTAGCACCCAATGCATCTGCGGTACTCCGCAGGAACATTTTGAAATATCTGTTTTTTGGTTTAAAATTGTTTGTTTGATTAAAATGGTTTGTTTGGTCAAAATGGGTATGGACGAGATGATGATCTAGTGTCGAAGTTTTGACTTAAAAGGTATGAGTTTGAAAATGGAGTCTTTTGGGAAAATTATCTTAAGTTTGGAAAAAATAGTAAATAAGCAAAAAATGAATGAGGGTATTCGCACGATTGTAGAAGATGTATTTGATGACATGAAGTCAGCTGAGTTGAAAGATTTCCCTTGGAATTAATCATAAGCAGGTAGATCTAATATTCGAGTAAGAAATCATAAATAATTAAAATCCACGAGAAACGAACAAGGTAGATAACAAGATAAATTGTAAGAAACTAAATGAATGGACAAAGAAGAATCATGAATAAAAGAAAAGTGTAATTAAAAAATTATCTAAACTAATTTGAAATTCTAAGGTTACTAAGTAAACTAAACTTAAATTCTAAAGTGTCTAACTAAATTAAATAAAATTTTGAAGTTATTAACTAAAACTAAATTAAAACTCTAAAGTTACTAACAAAAATTCGAAAGTTATTAAATTAAATCTAAAATAAATTAACACTCTAATATTACTGAATTAGGTCTAAACTAAATTAATTCTAAAGTTGCTAAATTACATCTAAACTAGTTTAAGTATAAACTAAATTCATTATAAAATTACTAAGTTAATCTAAACTATATTAATAATAAAATTACTAACTTAAATCAAAACTAAATTAATTCTAAATTAAAGATTAAAATTCTAAGATTAAATTAAAATTTTAAAGTTATCAAAATGTATCTAAACTAATTGGAAGTTCTAAAGTTATAAAATAGATCTAAACAAATTAAAATTTTTAAGTTATCAAAATATACCTAAACTAATTAAAGGTTCTAACATTACTAATTTATATCTAATTGAATTAAAATTCTAAAGTTATTAATTATGATTCTAAATATTTCAAAGTTATAAAATAAATCTAAACTAATTAAAAAAAATTCTAAGTTAATACTAAACTAAATCTGAATATAAGATTTACTAATATATTTTTATATATTTTTTTTAAGATAAACAATTGTTTTATTTCATTTTTTCATTATTCTTTTTAGTTTCAAAATTTATTTAATAAACAAAAATAAAGAAAACAAAATAAAAAAACGCATGCATCAGTGAGGAATTTCCACCTCATGTGCTTACTCAAAACAAACATAACCTTTGCCAGAGCCCCAACGGAAACAATCTTCCTCTTCCTCTTCGCTGGCCATGGCTATGATTTCTTGGGATTCTCTCTTTTTCTTCTTCCCTATTTCATCATTCTTCTTTGCCTCAAATCTAAAAAATAAAAACTCAATCAAATACCAACCAAACAAAACATTATGAAATCAAAAGCAAAAAATATCGTTGCAGAAAGTGTTGTGGCAGTGTTGCGATCCGGGGAGCTACGTAGTTGAAGGAGACAGATCTGTGCAGTTTCGCCGGATGTTTGACGAAAGGAGCTTGCATCGTAGATCTGCGGTGGTCGGTCGTAATCGCAGTGGATGTGAGTTGGAGGGCTTCACAACGGTGGGGAGTCGGTATCAAAAGTGTTGTTCGGCGGATCCGAGAAGGGTAACGGTGGTTTCGACAAAAACGGTGGTTCCGGCAAAAGTCACGACATGGCTTTATGTTGGGAAATTTGACTAAATTTGAAACAATTTTTTTGTTGCTGTTTTGGAATAGTGTGAAAAAGTTAATAAAAATTGTATGTGAATTATGGTTATCTACAATGTATGAAAAGGTGGATGATCGTGCTGAGAAGATTGAAGGGGTTAATGTGAAGGTGGGTGGTGAACCAGGTAGCTAGCGGAGGGGATTGATAAAGGTTGGAGAAGGGGTCTAAGAAACCTCTCAAAAATAGCCATGACCAAGAACATGGAAATGAGGATAGCAGTAGCTACAAACCCAAAGGAAACAGCATTGAATGAGCTGTCGAAGTTGGTCCAATGTTCATCTCTGTGGAGGTCAAACGGTGCACCTGTTGGTGGCCATTCGTTGGTATGGTCTTGCACTACCATTTTTGGTTGCTAAATTGAGGTTTTTGTTATGCTATGATGATGATGATGATGATGTTTTGCAAGGAGTTAAAGGGCGAAAGATGGATAAGATGGTATGGGTAGTTGTGCGTGGATACAGTGATTGTAGTATGGCGAGGAAGGCTTATTTTTTTGAATAGAAACAGAGGGTGAAGGGAGAAATATAGCTACTGTTAGTTTTTGTGTTGTTGTATCAGGGGAAGAGATTGGATAGAGGGGAAAAGGGTAAAAAGTGATTAATATTGTTTTGGCAATTTTGTATCGATCCTCAATTTCATCCAACAACCAATAGGAATAGAGTGTAGCATAAATAATATATTTTGTGATCAAATAGTCCTTAAATGCCTAAAATAAAATAAAAACCTGAAATTATAAAAAAATAACTCAATTTAAAATGATTTTTTTGAATATTTTATGAATAAAAAATAAAGACCCAAAATGACCGAAAATGATAAAAAACGGACGAAAATTTATCCGAAAAAATAAAATGAACACATTAAAATAATCTACATGTCACAAAGATTAAAGGAAAAAATGTTCAAGAAGTCAAAAAAATCAAAAATAAAATAATAATAAAAATATCAGACTAAACAGACGTTTAAGGTTAAAAACGAGACTTCGAACTGTACCGAAAAAATAAAGCGAGCATACCGTCATAATCTACGCGAAGCGCAGATTCATAAAATAACCGGTAAAAGGTGAAAACTTGAAATATTTTCTCGCTACTTTCCCGCATAGTGTCGAATCGCTTTTAACAGTCTGTCTATAAAACTGAAATATTTTATTATCGACATATAAACAACTTGGAGCAATGCAAGAAAATAGTAAACATATAAAAATGAATGAAGTGAAATGTCGGGTATTTTACAACTGAAAGACGATGCAAACTTTGATTTAAACTGACTTTTCCTGGTCAACTTAAATACGACTAATGATGCAAAATGTGATGAATGAAGTTATTTACTAATGATTGTGACCAAATAACAAAATATGATATGAAAGTGCGACTAAAACATATTAGGGGCGAAATTTAGGGTGCAACAGTTGTGCCTTGATGAATCAGTCTTCGAGAATCCACAATCAACCGTACTTCGGGCTTGGGAGACTCAAAACCTTAATTGAGGCGCGACACCTGATGCTCTTGATTCAGACCTGTCTCTGCACATGAAGCAAAAGAAAACATGAACATACACCTTTGTATGGATTAGAAATTAGTGATACATAGGCTAAAAATGTTCAAAACACTTGACAATCTTCGCATAGTCAATGCTTGAAGGTGAGAGATTAAAACCGACTGTATTTCGTGACCTTGACTTATCTTTAAAAATGCAAAAATAAAAATGGGATCTTAGGTCAAAAATTGGGGTACAACATTGATAAAGTAAAGGCATAAAAGAAAGACAGAGAGCGCAAAATTTGAATGTAGAGGAACGTCCAATGTTTTATTGATGATATATGAAATGACATATAATAACCCTCACAGATAGAACCAATTGTGCCTCGGGTAAGGCATAAGGCCATAAAGTTTAAATTGTTTATTACAAACTCAAAAAACAAGTAAGACAATTACTACAGAATAAAAGAAACTGGTATAAAATCTCTGTCGTCCAATTACTCAGTCCATCATTGGTAGTCAGGTATATTCAGCTGTCAATGTCAGAGTCTTCCTCACTGTCTTCAATAGCGTTGATCCCACGATTGCTGATGTGTAGGGGAGGTCCTCTAGCCCGAGCGCATCGAACAACCCTTTGAGCCCCTAAAGTAAATCCCAAACCAAACTTGTCAGTTTTATGAGTAAAATCAGGGAGCTATCCCCAGTTGGTACACCCACCTTCTTCAACTACCGCTCTGGAATCCTTGAGAGAAGCCGTCTTCAGAGGGGGTTTGGTGCTGGTGGTAGTTTTGGTTGACGCTAAAATCTAGGGAACCTCTTCATAGTTTTGACAAGGAGTCTCTATGAATTCACCGTCCATCTCCATATATCTGAAGGAGTTCAGGTGGCTCACCATATACTCCTCCTCGCCATGCACAATGACTATCTTCCCCTTCACCGGATACTTCAGCATTTGGTGCAATGTAGAAGTAACAGCCCCAACTTCATAGATCCAAGGACGACCCAACAAACAAGAGTATGATGGCCTGATGTCCATCACATAGAAGGTGGGCCTAAAGGTCTGAGAGCCTACCTTGACAGGGATGTCCACCTCTCCATGCACCATTCTCCTTGACCTGTCAAAAGCCCTTACCACAATGTTACTAGGCTTTAAGGTTAAGCCTTCATAATCCAGCTAGTCGAGAGCCTTCTTAGGAAGAACATTCAGGGAAGACCCAGTATCCACCAACACATGATCCATAGTGGTGCCCCTGCATTCGATCAAGACACACAGAGCATCATTATGCTTCCTCCCTTTCGATGTCAAGTCGGCATATGAAAAACCCAGCCCATTATCAGCAGTCAAGCTGGCTACACAGTCTTTGAATTGATCAGCCGAGGTCTCTTACGGCACATGCGCATTCTTGAGGAATACGATCAAAGCCTTCACATGGGCCTCGGAACACAACAACAGAGACAACATGGATATCTTCGAGGGGGTCTGCCCCAGCTGCTCGACCACATTGTAGTCCCTCTTTTTAATTATTTTTAATATTTCCTCTATCTCTTGCTTAGAGGCTTCTACGACAATCTTTCTAGATGCCTCCGTCTGGGAAGGATCACCTATAACTTCTTTGCCTCGGGCCCCAGATGACTCGACGACAGGATTAATAATTGGAGAAAGAACATGAATAATAGTTGAAGTACCGGTAGGAATAGTAGGTGAAATAACAACAGGCTTATTGACAGTCTTCAGGGAAATCTCGGGAGAGAAAACCCTTCCACTTCTGGTAATTTTACTGGTCCCAACAATGTTACTAACATCGGGATCAGCCTCTTCATTCTTCAGATCTTGTTTAACGCCATGATAGTAAACATTGGCGCTATAATGCCAAGGTACAACTTTGTCTGAGGCGTATGGGACAGGACCAGGAAAAGTGATTATTAACGGAGCAACTCTCGGAGCGGGTGTAATCCTAACAAGTCTTATCGAGGAGACCTTGGAAGGATTAGCAGAAATGGTTATAATAGAGACATCTTCGAACGAAATAGTTGGAATCAAAGTTTTCTCAAACAAAATTTCTCTGCTGTCCATCAGGCGTTGGACACCTGTTTTCAGCAAATAACAACCAGAAGGTAAATATGAACACATGTGGCAACCTTCACCACAACCCGAAAATAAACTGGCTAGCAACAAATTCTTCTTAACAACCATAAGGGGAGTAGATAATTCACCAACTGAGGACACAAACAAATCAGTATCAATGACATTAACTCCACGGTTGTGCCTAGGCATGGGAGAAGTTATGACATTGGGCTTCTCCGGAGCATCGAACTCAATCTCCTTGGCTTCAATCAGATCTTGTACTTTATTTCTCAGAGCCCAGTAGTCATTTGTATTGTGGTCAGGACTCTCAGAATGGTAGGCACACCGAGCGTTTGGATTGTACCGAGGAAATATGGTATTAGGATTCTTGGGAGCCTCTTTCAAGGTTGCCAAGTTGGATCTCAGCAGATGGGGTAGAACCTCTGTCAATGTCATGTTAATTCGGGTAAACTGCCTTTGTGGTCTTTCTACCCTTTGTTGATTGTTGCGTTATGGAGCAGCCGTAGGCCTAGGTATCATCACAGCACTTACCGTTGGACGGTGTTCAACTCTGCTCAGACCTCCTGGGCTATAAATAGCACTGGCTTCCTTCTTACCAGTGAAGGGCTTCTTTACTGAACTCGAAGAGGTGTCTTTCTGTATTTTACCGCTCCGAATCCCAACTTCTACCCTCTCTCCAGTTAATATCAGCTCAGTGAAACCAGCTGACGAGCTGCCAATAAAATGATTAAAGAATGGACCAGACAGCGTCCCAAGAAACATGTCAACCAACTCCTAGTCAGATAAAGGGGGTTGGACTCTCCCATCCAAGTCTCTCCACTTCTACGCATAGTTCTTAAAGCCATCACCTGTACCCATGAACATACTCAGGAGTTGAGTACGAGTAGGGGCAAGGTCGGCGTTGTATTGATACTGTTTATAAAAGGCAGCAACCAAATCTTCCCAGTTTCGGACATTGGTTCCCTCCAGTTGGTAGAACCATTCAAGCTGAGTCCCTGACAGATTTTCTTGAAAGAAGTGAACCCACAAGTTTCTATGAGCGGTGTGGGGCTGGATCTTCCTTACATAGGAACAGAGATGGAGTTTTGGGCAAGACACTCCGTCGTACTTTGTGAAAACTGGAGCCTTAAATTTTTGTGGGATGACCACTCCCGACACCAATCCCAGTTCTTCAAAATCCAACTCAGGTATTCTCTGGACTTCCATAGCACTCAACCAATCTTCCAACTGCTTGTATCTATCCTCAGTGGGAGGATACTGCTCATCATTGTAGTCTGTATCATTGTCAAAAACTTCAGGGCTAGGGTCCTTCTCCCTTGTCTCCGTTTCTTGATTCTCCCCTTCCTTGGACAAGGAGGTCAGATCGACTGGTTGCTTTAACGGCCCCCTAAACCTTCTGCCCAGATTCAGAACACCAGAAACCTTCTTCTTTTTCTTTTTCTCTTTCAGGATGAGGGCTTTCAGATCCTCATGCCCTTTTGCTAGAGTTTTGAACATCTGTTGAAATTAGGAATTTTGTGCCTGAAGATCTTTAATGCTTTGCTCAGAAGACATTTTTGCTGAAATAAACAGCGAAGAAGATGAGAAACCTGTAATGGTATCTGTTTATGCAATGCTATGGATGGGATGCGTATGCAATGATTTCAAGGACTTTGGGAAATTTAAATTTGCGAACCAAAATAAAACAAAGATTTTATTAGTAAAAATTCAAAATACAATTTCCTTTTAAGCGTTACAATTAAAAATTCTAAAAACTAAAAAAAAATCAAGTTTCCCATGGATGCTTCCTCTTCGTGCCGAGATAGACATTAAGGCTTCTTTCCTCATGAAGCTGCTTTATGAGCTCTAAAACTTTCTTCTCCCGGGAATAGAACTGGTCCCTATAAGTATCCCGCTCCTTCTTCAACTGAATCCAGGACCTCTGTAGTTCTTCAAGATCGGTGGGTATATCAGGATAAAGAACCGTGTAGGGAATATCCCCTTCAGTAATGGGCTCCACAATCACTGGTAAGACGGCTATGTAGGGAATCATAAGTTTCTGAGCACGAGCTCGTACCCATTGGAGATAAGGTTCCATAGGGATGGAATTCTTCGGCTCCAAAGTCTTGGCGTCAGATCTGTTTACCATGCCCCAAGCTCGTATGAACCTCTGTCGATACCCTTGAACATCATCATCATAGTTAAATATAATGCCATGGATAAGTATCTCATGAGGACCATACCTTCGAGTGTAACCAAATTTTCGCAGAGCCAAACAAGGATTGTAAGTTATGCCTCCCCTAATGCCAAGTAGTGGGACATTAGGGAACTCCCCACAACGGTCAATAATAGAAATATCTCCCATAACTCGGGAATACCAGAGAATATCTGCGTGAGAAAGTGACATTATCCTTTGCGACCAATCCAAACCTTCTTCATTCTTCAGCACTGACTTAAGGATGTGAGAAATAAACCACCTCGACAGCAATGGCATGCAGCACATAAGAACCCCTCTTCTCTTCACGGTACGAGTATGGAGAGCGTGCAAGATATCTTCGAGCAAGGTAGGCACAGGATTGTGAGAGAGGAAGATCTTGATAGCATTCACATTTATGAGTAAGTCTGGGTCAGGGAATAGTACTAACCCATAGATTAGAAGGGCCAAGACCTCCTCAAAAGCCTGAAAGTCCAAATCATCCCAAAACATCCGAGCCTTGTCTATTAGGAACTTGGCTAGAAAACCCTTAACTCCGCTTCTTGTTTCCCAATTGGATACCACGTTGGCCCGTTTCAGATGAAAAGATGAGACAATGACTTCTGGCTTAGGAACCTCTTCTAAATCCGTGAAAGGCACCTGGTCCAGAATAGGTAGATTCAATAACTGAGAGAACTCTTCCATAGTAGGCACCAACTGATAGTCTGGAAAGGTGAAAAAGTGGTGCTTGGGATCAAAGAACTGAAAGAGTACACCCATCATCTTTCCATCAAAGCTTGAAGTAACCAGGTTGAGAAGTCAACCATATCTCTTAATGAACGAAAATGTTTCAGGAACCCTTGATACTAGTTCCTTGAGTTGGGGAGGTATTCTCACAAAGCTGATTTAGATAGTGTTTCTACGAGCAGAAGCCATGATCTGCAAAACAGAACAAAGATAAATTCCCTTGGTCCTTAAAATGGTTAGTGTAATGAGAATCAATACTATGTTATGATGCATGATGTTATGTTCAAACAGAGTAAATCACACACAAGTAAAGCACACACAAGCAAAGCACACAATAGACCTTAGGTTCAAAGGCTTGCATGAGGTTAAAGGTAGGTACCCTCTTGAAGTTTAGTTGGTTTCAAACCTGTCTTAGAAAAGTAACCGGGTTCTAAAGATTCTCAATATCACTGGTCATCCTTTATCGGACATTGTTTCAGCTCAGGCAATCTTTTCTTGTGGCCGAAATATCCCGAAAGTCTGACCTGAATGAGTGTAGCATCGAGTATCAACCAATCCTCAGCTTTATACTGAGGCCGACTATCTCACTACTTTCTAATGGCCAAGTTTGTTCAACTAAGGTTCTAAAGTCCGTTAGTGCTTTATGACACCATGCGGTGGCCCCATATTCTCCTCGTTTCCACATGAAGGATACCGGTACCAACCAAAGTGTCACACCAACACAACCACCGCTTAAACCATACCGGTCTACACCGTACAATCTCCATGATCTATTGTTGTTTTCCTAAAAAGTGTCCCCAGATCCGGGTGTAGGATCTTCAACAATTCCCAAACAAAACCCTTAAGGATAAAGCAGACAAAGCCAACAAGAAATCAATTTAAAAAGGACCTAGATCCTAAGGTATACCCCACTTTATTAAATTTCCCCAGCAAAGTCGCCAGTTCTGTGATACGGTGGCAGAACCGACTGTTATACTGGTTGCATTTTGTATTCGCAAATGTTGCGGTAAGTAAGAGTCGCCACCGAATTTTATTTCATCCAACAAAGGAAAAGGAAAAAGAACAGAAAAAACCTTTTTTCGAGATATTTCTAAGTATGAGGGGTAGATTATAGAAAGGGAAGGTGTTAGCACCCTTTCTATCCGTGGTTTTCCACAGGCTCTTAGGTACTTGCTTATTTTTTAAATTGCTTGTGTGTGCTTGTTTTGAAAAGTTTTGTTTACTTAGTGATAACCCTTGTATCGGTCCTCAAGAGTGTGACAAAGTTGTTTTGAAAACTGTTTTTGAAAAGTATCTGTGTGAAAAGTTTTTGTTTTGAGCAAGTACTTAAGAGTTTTCTACCTACTCGAAAAAAGTCTGTTCATTTCGTTTCCTTTAGACAGCACTATCCTACTATTAAGGAGTAGGTAGCTACATCGTTGGAATTTTAAAGGGACGTTCGAAGGGACGAAATGGTCTCTGAAGGAAACAAGTAAGGATACCTTAGAATTTCGAAGGGACTATCATCATAAGATCAGTTCGTAGGCAACTCGAGGGACAAGTAGGGACTATGATCTTTTTGAAGATTTTGAATCGCGGGTTATTGCTAAGGTATCCCTATGTTCGAGGGACACGACCATTATTTCCGAGGCAACCAAGTGGGGCAAACCCTAGGAGTGAGCATGTGCAAGTGTACCTTTTTTCAGTTAATTATCTTTGCACAATTAAGGTTGTCTACAATTTTGAAGTTATTTGTCTTACCATTCAATCCTATTATCCATACATCTAGCAGTTTAATAGTTGCGGAAATTAAAAGCGGAAAAAGAAAAATCTACGATATTACAGGGCTTTTGGACAGATACACCAATATTTGACTGAAAATAAAGATGCGGAAATTAAAATCCTAATGAGTCTATTACAAACCTGAAATAATTACAATAATTTGAATTAAAAGAAAGTAAAGGTGCGCGCGACGAATTAAGTACGAGAATAAAGTATGAGTCCTAAAAAATCTAATCAATTAAGGAGAAAATATTTTTTTATACTTTATTGTTGAGAGAAAAACATCTGAAATATTTACCTAAATCTAATTAATTAAAGAAAAATAATTTTTGGATTTTTGAGAAAAAATTATTAATCTTGCAATTAACCTAATTCCTATTTGTTTTTAATTATGTAAAGAAAAATAATTTGAATTACTCTAATTTTCTATTGAGTTTTAATTATATAAAAAAAGATTTTGAATTAATCTAATTAAACTAATTAATTAATAGCAATAAAATATTTTATGAAAAAAACTAAATCTAATTTTTAATGATTTTTTCTTATTTTTATGATTTAATTAAAAAAGATTTTTTATTGTGAAAATAATTAAAATAACAAAATAAAAAATAAAAATAAAAAAGAAATAAAAAAAGAAATATTTGGGCCTGGAGTGATGAAGCAAACTGGGGGTATGAACTGGAAATTTCAAGCCCAGATTCTTGCAAGCCCACCACGCGTATGATCTAGTGGCGTTTCTCCCTTGAAGATCCACCGTGCACTCCTGGATCTGGAACATTTGATCTAGCATTGAAGAGATCCAATGGTGATGATTGGCCAATGCATGGTGTACACGCTTAGCCATGGGTCACAAAATTTGCAAGAGATTGTCAAGAAAAAAATAAAAGCAGATGCCTGGGGTTGAACCCAGGACGTTAGCCTCATACACACACTCCCTGACCAACTGCGCTGGATTACTCATTCATACATATAATGAAACAAATGGAATATAAGGGAAATTAAATACTATACCCAGGAAAGCGCGCGTGAATTCAAACCGACCAGTGAGAGTTAGCCACCTCATCGTCTCTTTCACTGATCCGTTGTTTTAGACAACGCACTTTTACCTACAGCAGCTTTCCGTCACTATAAGCTGTAGTGACAGATTTGGTTTGTAACTAAAACCATGCGTTATTCAAAAACATGATACAGACAATATAAATCAAAACCAATATTAGGGATCAATCAGGAATTTAGTCCTGAGTCCAGTAATCCCCAGAATTCCTCTCAATTTGTCCTGAAAAAGAAAACCCCAATTTTGAGCTTTCAAACCCTAGTAATCGAATAAGCCCATTCCTGCACTGAAACTCAAATTGGACTATTCAGACACCTTCATATGATGATCATGAACACGAAAATATAATCAAATATCACGTATAACGTATGAATGAGCAAAATCAAGATTGAAGGAAACACGACCAAACCGTGAGTATCAAGAGGCAATTGTGGATGCCTTGACGCGTGCAATTGATGCTGTTGGCTTTAGAAGACGTCCAGGAATGTGTTACCGGCCTTGAAATTGCTTGAACGAGACTGTAACTGAAAATCCAATTCTAACTTTTTTGCAAAAAAACTCAATGTTGTTATGATGTTTTTCACCCAGCTGCGCCTCTCTCTCCCTTCCACTAGGGTTCCACATGCTCAGTTATATGTATATGAATCAAATAGGTTAATAATTTTGGATTCAATCTTGGAAATTGATGGGCAAAATATTTGATTTTTAAGTCATATTCTTTGTTTCCAAAATTCGCCAAATCATGCCTTTTTCAATTCAATCAAAACTTGCACGCTTTGTTTGCTAACATACAACCTGTATCTTCATTCTTTAATGCAAAATCATCCCAAAATATTTTTATATCATTTATTTTATTTAATTTGGATTTTAAATGATTAAAAATAAAAATAAATCAAATAAATAAGAAAATGATGTATGGAAGGATTTATGGATCGTGGACCATGTTAAATGTAAGATGCAAGCATAAAAAGTTAGGCCCATTTGCCAAAAAATGCAATTTTGGGCATTGTTGACTTTTGACAATTCTCCTAAAATGGCCAACTTTGAAAGTGCATATCTCCTTCAACTTTGACCTTAAGAGGGTGTTTGTAGAGTTTTTAGAAAGCTTAGGATGTACCCTAAACAACCTTTTTGGTTTAATTTCAATTGGATCTTCCATTCTTATTTAAGAAGCTTTGACCCAAAAGGTGTTTTTGTTGACTTTTTGGAATCACCTATAATGTTTGAATTCATATCTTTTCACGAGTGCATTTATTGAACTTGCGGGATGAAGATGAGTTGTAGGGAATTGGATTCTATTAAAAATGAGCCTTGGATGAGAAATTTATGATAAAGTATGAGAAAGTTATGCTTGGTCAAAGTTTGGTTGACTTTTTCCTAAGAAATCCTAATTTAGCAATTTTTGAGTTTTGATGAATTAGGAGACTTCCTTGGGGAATCATGATCAATCCTTGATCAAATGATGGATATCACTTAAAAATGTTTATGTTGACCAAAAATCTTGAAGTTTGACTATATGTGGGCCCCAGTTGACTTTTGACCTGATACAATTGATTTTCAAGCATCTGAGCAGTTGACTGGGCAAACTTCTTGTGCAAGGCATGAAACTTGGCATGAATAGTCTTGAGAACATATTAGGACTATGGAGAGCATATGAGGCCCTTGGGACTCACCCATCTTGATGAAAATGGAAACCCTAGTTGGAGGTTCATTGCTTTAGGAGAGAGTTTGTCTGGTCAACTCTTGGGCATCCTTAAGCAAGTTGAGTATCTTAATGAACATATGTTGAGTAAAATGGGAGGGAAAATTCTGGGGTACAACACATGCCATTTACTAAAGAGAAAGGGGGTTTCCCTAGTTGATGTTCGAGCCAAGGAACGGTTGCCATGAAGAGAAAATGGTAGTATCTCATGCCAGTCTTTATAGGTTACCACCATCTTTTGCATAATCTTCTTTATGTTTTTGTTGGCGGATTCCACTGTGCCATTCATCTTAGGTCTGTATGGAGAAGAATTGTGGTGCTTGATTTTTAACTACATGCAAATTTCATTATTCATGGCATTATTTGAGGTTGGTTCCGTTGTCGGTGATGATCCTTTTAGGGATGTCGTACCGGTAGATGAGGTTATGCTTGATGAATCGGGCTACACCGTTCTTAGTGACTGAGGAAAATGATGCAGCTTCGAACCATATGGTGAAGTAATCAATGGCGACGAGGATGAAATGACGTCCGTTAGAGGAAGTGGGATTGATCTCTCCAATCATGTCAATGCCCCACATTGCAAATGGCCACGGAGCAGTCACGAATTTCAAAGAAATTGGAGGCACATGAACATTTTCGACATAGATTTGACACTTATGGAAAGTCCTCGAGTTATGGTGGCAATCGGTTTCCATAGTCGACCAATAGTAACCAGCCCTCAAAATCTCTTTGGCCATAGTTTTCCCGCTAGAGTGAGTTCCAAAGATACCTTTATGCATGTCTTCCATGATTTTCTCTGCCTCCTTCTTGTCCACATAACAGAGCAAAGTAGAATCATGGTCGCGCTTGTACAAAATCCCATTGCTTAGGAAGAATTTGGCTGAGAACCTTTGCAGGAATTTCTTGTCGTTGATTGAGGCTCCCTTAGGATACTCTTGTGCTTCAAGGTACCTTCTCACATCATGATACCATGGCTCCTCTTCATCAGTGTTGATCTCATAACAGTATGCAGGTTTGTCGAATCTTTCGATAGTAATTCTAGGAGCTTCATTGTCCCAATTGACCTTGAACATAGACGACATAGTTGCTAAGGCATCTTACAACTGATTTTATTCCCTTGTAAAGTGTTCAAAGATGACCTCTTCTAATTAAGGGATCAAGGTTAGCACATGCTCTTTGTAGGGGATCAAATTTGGATTATTGGTATCCCACTCTCCTTTAACTTGACTGATTACTAGGGCTGAATCTCCGTATACGATTAAGAATTTGATTATTAGGTCAATGGCAGCCTTTAGACCCAAGATGCACGCTTCATACTCAGCCATGTTATTTGTAAAATCGAAGCATAGTCTAACAATGAAAGGCGTATGGAAACCTTTGGGGGAAATGATCACAACACCAATTACGTTACCTAAAGCATTGGAAGCTCCATTAAAAACATAGTCCATTGGGATCCTTGTTCAGTTCCTTCATACGGTCCATGCCTTTCATAGTCGATTATCAGCATGATTTTCTCGTTCGGGAACTCAAAGTTCATGGATTGGTATTCATCAACAGCTTGATGGGCCAAATGATCTTCCAGCACACTTCCCTTGATTGCTTTTTGTGTAGTGTACTGGATATCATATTCAGTCAAGATCATTTGCCATATAGCTATTCGTCAGGAGAGAGCTGACTTCTCGAAGATATACTTGATGGAATCCATCTTAGAAATAAATAAGGTAGTATGAGTCAACATATATTGTCTTAGCCGAAGAGAAGCCCGTGCCAAAGCGCAACATGTTTTCTCGAGCAGTGAATATCTGGTTTCACATTCGGTAAACTTCTTGCTAAGGTAGTATATTACATGCTCTTTTCGGCCAGACTCGTCATGTTGACCCAACATACATCTCATTGAATTCTCTAATACAATCAAATACATAATCAGAGGTCTTCCTTCAACTGGAGGAATCAGGATGGGAGGTTCTTGTAAGTATTCTTTAATCTTGTCAAAAGCTGCTTGGCAGTCGTCATTCCATCTGACTACTTTTTCTTTCTTCAACAGTTTGAAAATTGGCTCACAAGTAGCAGTTAAGTGAGATATGAACCGAGTAATATAGTTGAGTCGACCTAAGAAACCTCTGACCTCCTTCTCAGTATAGGGAGCTGGCATCTCTTGTGTGGATTTGACTTTTGCAAGGTCAACTTCAATACCTTTTCCATTGACAATGAAGCCTAGGAGTTTTCCAGACCTCACTCTGAAGGTGCACTTGTTGGGATTCAACCTCAACTTGTATATCTTCAACCTCTCAAATAGCTTGTGGAGATGATCAAGGTGTTCTTCCTCAGTTTGAAATCTTGCAATCATGTCATAAACATAAACTTCTATCTCATGATGAATCATATCATGAAATAGAGCTACCATAGCCCGTTGGTAGGTCGCCCATGCATTCTTCAAACCAAAAGGCATGACCATGTAACAGAAGGTGCTCCACTGTGTGATGAAAGTGGTTTTCTTGATGTCTTCGGGCGCCACTTTGATTTGATTTTAACCGGAGAAACCAGCCATGAAGGAGAAAACTTTATGTTGAGAAGTATTGTTGACCAAAACATCAATATGAGGTATTGGAAAATCATCCTTGGGGCTTTCCCTATTCAAATCCCTATAGTCTACACACATACGGACTTTTCCATCTTTCTTAGGCACCAGGACCACATTTGCAACCCATTGCGGATATGAAGTTACTTTTAGAAATCCTACATTGAATTGCTTCATTACCTCAGCTTTTATTTTCTCATACATGTCTGACCGCATGCGAGGAACCTTTTTCTTGACCGGAGGACAATCTTCCTTCATTTGAAGACAATGAACTACGATATTGGTATCAATCCCCAATATATATGACCAAGTAAACACCTCCACATAATCGTACAACATTTAAACCAATCTTCTCTTGACACAGTCTTCCAAGTTGGCGCCGCTCTTGACTTCTTTTTTGTCTGCCTCAGTACCCAGGAATATCTCTTCAACTGATTCCTTGTGTGATTGAATATCCTTTTCCTCTTGTATCAAAAGTCTGGTGAGTTCCCCAGGTATTTCATAATCTTCATCACCTTCGTCTTTGGCTTGATAGATTGTATTTTCAAAGTCATAGATGGCAATAGCAGAGTCGTTGTCAATGAGATCCAGAGTGGATGTAGATATGCAAATGTGTGTGTGTGTGTGCATGTAAGATCACATGGCTATTTGAAAATGCAATAAAGTAAAGAAAAGCAAAGAGCGCAAAATTTGAATGAAAAATAGTCCAATGTTTTTCATTAAAATGAGCATATGGCATATGATAATGACAAACCCTTAACAAATGGAATACTGTGCCCCGGGAAAGGCACATGGCTTAAAGTCATTGTTTTAATGGAAATTTCAAACAAAGTTCTCAAAGTAATAAAAACAGTAAATGGCAATTACTCCTGGTTGAAGGAGATTGGGATGAAGTCCTTGGTCTGCCATTTGTTGAGCCCTTCATCAGCAGTCGGGTAGATCCAGTCATCAAAGTCACAATCAACATCAAAGTCTTCAAGGGCATTAGCCTCATGGTTACTAATGAAAGAGGTGGTTTCCTAGCATGAGCACGTCGAACCTCCTTTTGAGCCTTGGAAGTGAAGCCCAACCCAAATTTGTCTAACTTGAAAGGGAAATCAGGAAGTTGTCCCCAAATGGTGCAACCTCCTTCTTCAATAACAGTACGAGCATCTTTGAGAGAAGCCATTCTTGGTGTATCTTTAGCAGCTTCGGGAGTGCAGGAGTGGCCTTGGCAACAACAACCATGGGAGGAACCACTTCAAAAGATTGACAGGGAGTTTCAATGAACTCTTCATCCATTTCAGCATATTTGAATGAATTTATATGACTAATCATAAACTTTGGCAAAATACCCTTTTTAGTCCTTTAAGTTTACCCCAAGGTCCATTTTGGTCCTTTATCTAAAAAAAGTGTCAAACTGGTCCTATAATTCTTTCAAAAGGACCATAGGAGTCCTTTCCGTCCAAAAGGCACAAACGGACGTTTGGTTTGCATGCGTGGCAGGTGACATGGAATGTTATGTACACCATCTTCAAGCTGCTTCCAGAAATCCTCAAATTCTAGGGTTCACACATTGCATCTCAATTTTCCCATTTTGAATTTGAAATTCCCTCAATATGATGAAGGAAGCATCACCAGAGATTCGGTCTTCGTACGATTGCAATAGAGATGGAAGCTTAGATGGAAAGTTGCGATGGAGACCTATATGTGGTTGTGGAGAATCTGCGGTTCATAGAAGGGCTACCACTGTCACAAACTTTTGGAAGCAATTCTGGGGTTGTCGTCATTACAAGGTAAGCATGAAATTAAAATGGGTTTTCATATATTCTTGTTCTGATAGTTCCTGCAATAGCTGAGATTAATCTGGATGTCACCATTACAGGGTTCATCTGAATCTGGGTGTGGATACTTTCAATGGTTCTTTGATGATGTGGTGGATAAGAAGGATCAGTTTATAAAGAAGCAGAATAATAGGTTGGAGAAGCTGCAAAATGAGCTTGATGGAGCAAAGATGGAGATACATCATCTAAAGGAAAGGAAGGATGGGCTGAAACATAAGATAATGGAGTTACAAATTGAAATGAAGAAGATGATGAATTCTCAGAAAAAATGGAAAAGATTCTTCTTTATTATGTTAGTTGTGGTAATTTGGATGATGTTGTAATAGACTGTTGAATTGAGATTATATGTAATAGAGTATCATATGTAACACAGTCTCAATTTGAACATGGTATCATTATGAATTTGAATTTTTGTATCAACTTGAATTTTTGAACTAGTAGCATTTTGATCAATGTAACATACTGTAAAACATATTGTAGCAATTTTTGTATCAATGTAGCATTTTGATCAATGTAACATACTGTAAAACATACTGTAGCAATTTTTGTATCAATGTAGCATTTTGATCAATGTAACATACTGTAAAACTAGTAGCATTTTTGTATCAATGTAAAACATAATGTAACATACTGTAACTAGTAGCATTTTGATCAATGTAACATACTGTAGCAATTGAAGATAGGTAACAACATATAATTATAAGGTGGTGGATACCACTAAGTTGCATACAAAAGAACCTGATATTTTAGGTCCAATCAAAACAGCCTGATATTATAGGTCAAAAAAAAAAAACAAAACTGCTTGATATTACATGATCAAAACAACTTAACATAACCAATTCTAATATTACAAGTTAACAAAACAACATAACAACTATAGGTCCAATCCTAATCCAAAACAGACATAAAAGTAAACTAAAGTTTCCACTTTGGTGCTGCTCTTTTAGTTGGTGTTGTCCTTCTTGTTGTTGGACCTACAACAGTTATTGATGCCTTTAACCTCGTTGTTGGACCTGGTGGGACAAATGGTGCATTTGGCCTTCTAACTGACAACTTTTTGGATGATTTAGATTGATATGGCTGAGAAGCTTGACCAGGAACTGACTTAGATGCTTGAGATGGGACAAATGGTGCATTTGGCCTTCTAACTGACAACTTTTTGGATGATTTAGATTGAGATGGCTGAGAAGCTTGACCAGGAACTGACTTAGATGCTTGAGATGCCACTGGTATAGATGCCACTGGTACAGATGCCACTGGTACAAATGCTTGAGATGGTTGAGAAGGCACTGGTACTTGTGGTACAGATGGTGCTTGTGGTACAAATGGTTGAGTTGTATGTGGTACTTGTGTAGTAGTTGTCTGACTAGTAGAAGGCACCTTACAAGTAAGCTTATTGTGACCTACCTACTTACACCTGCTACACTTTATAATGAATCCCGTTCTTCTCATCTTTTTATCAGTACCATCTAGCTCACCTTGCTCTAAATTCCTCCTTTTCTTTGGCCTTCCAGGCATTTTCCTGAATTTGGGTGGCATAACATCAGGGTACTCAGTTGTAACCCATAGGTTTGAGCCGTTAACAGGGAATATGACAGGTTTGTACACTTGCAAATATCTAGATTTCCTGTAATAATCAGGAATGTATTCATCAATCCTATGGTTCCTATTCTTGATTGCTGCAAGTGAATGAACACACGGTAGGCCTGTTAGCTCCCATCTTCTGCATGAACAGATTTTTTCCTTCAAGTTTACAATGAATTTTTCAGCAGAATTTTCCAGATGCCTCACTTCAAACATATGCTCATCAGACATCCTAACACAGAAAAATGGACATTCCAAATTAAGACATCAAATGGACATTCCAAAGTCAGACATTCTAACACAGAAAAAATGCTTGTTTTAATAATTTTACCTGGGAAGCCACATGTTTGTGAATGAACTTGTTTTCTCAACCTTTTTCATAATGTTTGGCAACACTGCTACATCTGTCAATTTCTGAAACCTCATCCTGTTTGTAGCCCATCTCTCCATCATGTATATCCTAATTTCTTCCACCATGGTTATTAATGGCTTGGCCCTTGACTCCAAAATAACACTATTAAAGGATTCTGACATATTATTGAGAACTGCATCGCATTTGTTATGAGTCTTGAAGTATGATCTGCTCCAAAACCTTGGAGGGGTAGACATCATGTGCTTGTATGCTTCTCCATTGATATGTTTCATAAATTTTATCCCTCTTTCCCAAGCTTGGTAGTAAGTTGATTTGGATGCCTTCCATATAATTTCCTTTAGTTTTTTTCCTGGAAATCTCTTCCTAAAGTTGTTGTTGAGATGCCTAACACAGAATCTTTGTTCAACTGTAGGCAGCAGTTCCTCCATTGCAGGCAATAATCCCTGGGTCATGATATGTATAGAATTTAATTATTAAACATGAGAATACCAGGATAAACATGAGAATTTAATTATTAAAAATACTAATCAATTGAGAATTAACAATAGAGTCATACCTTTTGTTGATCAGAAATAAAAGTGTATGTGAGACAGTCTTCTCTTCCACCTAGATCACCAATAAGCAGCTCCAAGAACCATGCCCAACTTTCCTTGTTTTCACTCTCCACTACTGCATATGCTATTGGTAGCATTTGATCATTGGGATCTCTGCCTATGGCTGACAGGATTTGACCTCCACAAAGCCCTTTCAAAAAACATCCATCAAGCCCTATGAAATGTCTACTTAACCTGAAGCTTTCCTTACAAGCTGCCAAGCATATGTAAATCCTTTTGAAGTGTAATTTCTAAACACCACTACCTTCTTGAGCTGGTTGGACATGTACTTTCACAGTTGACCCTGGGTTAGATCTTAACAACTCATGTGCATAGTCATAAATCCTTGTATAATCCCCTAAGAATGACCCATCAACCATGTCTCTTGCTGCAAACCTAGCCCTTATAGCCTTGGTTTTGTTGACCCCCACATTCCACTTCTTCTGCACCTTTTCCTTAATGTCCTTAAGCTTCATTCTAGGGTTGGTTTTAAGTGCATTCTGCAACCTCTTGCTAAGCCATTTAGTCTTCAACAACTTCACATGATATTCTCTACTGCAACTATGGGTGTCTACCACCTTTCTTAGTTGCCAAGTATCCTCAACATCCAACTTAGCCCAATAACCTTCCCATTCACATCCATCCTTACACCTAACCCTAACCCTTATCTTGTCATTTTTGATGTACTTTAAATTTCTACCAGATTGGACTGCATAAGAGGTAACTGCTTCCTTGATATCTTCTTTTGTACTAAAATATGTACCCACTTCCCATTTGTAATTGGACATATCCTTTAGAAGCTTGAAAATGGGATACTTCTTTCTCTTGGTAGTATTGCTATCTTCATTATCACATTCACTTACAAGATCCTCACTTTCATTATCACTTCCTTTACTATCTTCTTTATTTGCTTCAGTTTCACATAGATCAGTTACATCATCCTTACCTTCTTCCTCTTCCAAGTCAGTATCACACTCATCAGTTTCATCATCAAATACAACCTCCTTTTCACTATCATACGAAAAGCTACTATCATCAGAGCTATCATCATCAGAACTATCATCATCATTCTGTCCAACAACATTTTCACTTGCCTTCTTCTGTCCAACAACATCTTCACTTGCCTCATTCTGTATAACAACATCTTCACTTGCCTCCTTCTGTCCAACAACATCTTCAATTGCCTCCTTCTGTATAACAACATCTTCACTTGCCTCCTTCTGTCCAACAGCATCCTCACTTACCTCATTTTGTCTAACTGCATCCTCACTTACCTCATTTTGTCTAACTGCATCCTCTTCCATTACATTCAGGGGTATCTCATCTAAAATAACTTCACTCTCATCAACATACTCAGGCTGTGACAATGGGTGTTGAATAAAGACTTCAACACTTAAATGAACCCTATATAGATCAGCAATCTCTAAGGCCCCTTTGTCATCAAACAACAGATTCATTCCAGCGGTTGGATCCTTATAGTATATCTTCTCTATGGCTGGGTAACCTAGTTCCTTAATAGCACCCAATAACTTAAAATAACCCCACATATCAGCATCTACTCTCAAATCAGCAATCTCACCTCCTTCGTACACACTCAAGTCCTCACTAACAAATTGACCACTGTGGTGTATCGTAATATTAAGAATTTCCTCCATTACACACAATGCCCTAAATAGAGAGATGAATTTCAGAGAAGGGAGACGAATTTCAAGGAAACCCTAACTATGAAAATAGAATTCTTGCAGAAACTTACCTCTGATGAGAAGTCTGGTTTCACCTTCAAGGAAACATGCAATGGATGAGTGGTAATGCCACATAAGAGTGTCAAACTGACTTGTAAGTGGAATTGCCACATGCAATTTTTCTAAACACACGTGTAATGCCACATAAGCGCTGTCATTAAACATGACTAACGGAGTGGATGGAAAGGACAAACGTGGTCCTTTTGAAAGAATTATAGGACCAGTTTGACACTTTTTTTAGATAAAGGACCAAAATGGACCTTGGGGTAAACTTAAAGGACTAAAAAGGGTATTTTGCCATAAACTTTTCTTCTCTGCATACTGTGACAATTTTCCCTTTGACCGAATATTTTAGTTTTTGATGTAATATGGAAGTCACCACACATGTCCCATGTATTCGTGGGCATCCAAGTAGGCAAGAATAAGCAGGACAGAAATCCATCACATAGAATGTTGAGTTGAATACTTGAGACCCAACATTGATAGGGAGACCAACTCGTCCATGGACCATACTCTTTAATCCGTCAAAAGCTCTCACCACGATGTGACTAGGCTTTAGCACCAAACCTTTGCAGTCCAACCTATATAGAGATCCTTTTGATAAGACATTGAGAGAAGATCCAGTATCCACTAATACATGTTCCAGGGTGGTTCCCTTGCATTCTATGGAAATATGGAGATATTTATTGTGATTCTTCCCCATCGGGGTCAAATCTGTATCAGAGAACCCTAAACGGTTGTCGGTGGTCAAGCTTGCTACACAATTTTCAAATTGGTCGGCCGTAGTTTCTTGAGGGACATGTGCATTTTTCAAGAATTTTATCAGTGTTTGAGCATGTTCCTCGGAGCATAGCAACAAAGACAACATGGAAATATTTGAGGGCGTTTGCCCCAACTGTTCCACTATCTTGTAATCACTTTTTTTGATAATTTTTAAAATCTCCTCCATCTATTGGGTAGATGTGTCCTTAATGGTAATATCTTTTATGGGCGCCTCCGTCAGGGTAGGTTCAGTCATTTTTTCCTTTCCTCAAGTATCAACAACAGGTTTAACAACAGTAATACGAATGAGTGTAGTAGTATTTGTCGGAGGTGAAATCTATGGAGAGAAGATTCTCCCCGTCCTAGTAACTTTACTTGATCCAACAATGTTTGTAATGTCAGCAGTTTCAACTTCATTAATCCATGAATCTTGTTTGATACCATGGTAGTACACTTCTGCCCCATAAGTTCAGGGCACCGCCTTATCAGAAGAGTAGGGGACTGGCCCCAGTGTGCTGATAATTAGTGGAGCTATTCTTGGTTCAATTGGAATCCTAATAGGACCTTTGGAGGTGATCATAATAGGTTTGTTTGAGATAGTAATGATGGACACGTCTTCAAATTCTTGAGGTACACTTTGAGTCAAACTTTTCCCATATGGAGCTTTTTCAAATAGAATCTCATGGCTATCCATCAGGTGTTGGACACCTTTCTTAAGCCATTCACAACCATTAATTTTTACAGTATAATAGTAACAATCTTCAAGGTAGCCAGGGAAAACCATGGCTTTCAACAAATTCTCTTTAACAGTCTTCAAAGGAGTGGTCAAGTCATTGACGGAGGAAACAAGAGAGGCATCTCCAATAGCATTCACACCCTTACCATGATTTGGCATGGGTGCAGTGATTACGTTAGGAGTTGGTGGAGGGTCAAATTTAATTGTCTTGTTATCAATCAGGTCTTGGATTTTATTCTTTAGAGACCAATAATCATTGGTATCATGTCCGGGACTGTTTGAGTGGTAAGCGCATTTGGCGTTGGGGTTGTATTTTGGAGAAACAATGTTAGGGTTGGAAGGGGGATCTCGCAAGGTCACCAAATCATCTTTCAATAGGTGTTGCAGAGCTTTAGATAGTTGCATATTGATTTTAGTAAACTGTCTTCTTTGGACATCCAATCTTTGTTGATTATTTTGTTGACACAGTCGTTGTGTTGGAGTTGGATTAGAAATAAGTACAACCCCTACTGGATGATGACGTTCATTCTTAGCATGGCTTCTTGACCCATACACAACAATAGTCTCTTTTTTGCCAATAAATGGATTTTTCACAACATTTGAGATGGAGGCCATGGGTATCTTCCCGCTTTTGATCCCGCTTTCAACCCTCTCACTAGTCAAGATCAATTCAGTGAACCCGAATGATGAACTTCCAATTAGCAAGTTGAAAAATTGTCCAATCAATGTTCCCATAAACATATATACCAACTCTCTATCAGTTAAAGGTGGTTTCACCCTGCCATCCATGTCTCTCCGTTTTTGGGTGTATTCTTTGAAGCCCTCATTTGATCCCATGGTCATTCCTTGCAATTACACCCTAATTGGCACAAGATCAGCATTATGTTGATATTGGCGGTAAAAAGAAGTGGACAAATCCTCCCAAGTATGAATGTTAGTCCCTTCCAATAGGTAAAACCACTCCAACTGCATCCCAAATAGACTTTCTTGAAAAAAGAGCACCCACAGTTTCTTATCAGCGGTATGCGGCTGAATTTTGCAGGCATAGGATCTTAGGTGAAGCTTCAAACCTGAGACACCATCATACTTGGCAAAAGTAGGGATTTTGAATTTATGCGGAATGACTACCACAGGCACCAAACCCAAGTCACCAAAGTCCAAGCCAGGCACAACTTGGATTTCTACAGCCTTCAATTTGTCTTCTAGTTGCTTATACTTATCGTTGGCCGGTGGATATTACTCATCAAAATAATCTTCGTCTTCAGAGATTTGATTGTTTCCACCCCTTGCACGAGTGCTCCTGACATCTCCATCTTGATTCTCATCCTCCTCGTAGGAGTCTTCTTAAACTTGAACTTGTCGGACGGGGCCTTTGAATCTCTTCCCCATGTTGATTACATCTTTCTTCTTTGTCTTCTTTTTCGTGATAAGAAGTGTCATCATTTCTTGCTGCCCCTTTACTAAGTTGAGCAGAGTTTCTTGAGACACATAGTTTTGAGTCTGCAAGTCCTTCACAGTTTGCTCGAGATCCATCTTATACTGAAATAAACAATAGAAAGATAAGGAAACATGTGTCGGAAAACCTGCTTATGATATGATGCATGTTATGCGTATGCAATGCTTTCAAGGACCTTTAAGATTTAAATTTGCTTAAACAAAAAAGGAAACAAAACATTAATTTTATTAATAAGTTCAAAGGTTACAAACTTCCTCTTGGGCTTACAATGAAAGAAAAACAACAAAATGAAATTATACAACAAAAGACTCAGGTTTCCCATGGACGCTTCCTCTTTGGACTGATGTAGGCATTCAAGCTCCGCTCCTCTTGGAGTTGCCTTGTGAGCTCCAACACTTTCTTCTCGCTTGAGTAGAATTGGGATTCAAAGGTGTCTCGCTCCCCCTTGAGTTGAATCCATGACCTTTGCAATTCCTCGAGAGTAGTAGGCATGTCTGCATGAAGAATGGTGTAAGGAGCGTCTCCTTTAGCAATAGGCTCCATGATGATTGGTAGGACGGACACATATGACATCATGAGGTTTTGAGAGCGAGCTCACACCCACTTGAGACAAGGTTCCAAAGGAATGGAGTTCTTATGCCCCAAAGTTTTGCTATCAACCTTGATCACCATGCCCTAAGCTCGTACAAATCTTTGACGATAACCTTGGACATCGTTATCATTGTCAAACACAATACCTTGGACAAGCGCATCATGCAGACCATCCCTCCGAGCGTAACCAAACTGTCATAGATCCAAGAAAGGATTATAAGTGATACCTCCCCTAATGCCAAGGAGTGGGACATTAGGGACTTCTAATAGTTGAGAGAACTCCTCCATGGTAGGCACTAATTGGTAATCAGGAAATGTAAAACAATGATGTTTAGGGTCAAAGAATTGAAAAAGCACATGTATCATGTCTTCTTTAAAGTTTGAGGTAACCAAGTTGAGGAGTCTACCATAATTCTTGGTGAACGGAGAATTTTTAGGGACCCTTGACGCTAACTCTTTTAGTTGAGGAGACATTTTCACAAGGTTGATTCAGATGGTATTTCCGCGAATGGAAACCATATCCTACAAAACAGAACAAAGATAAATCTCTAGGTACTTGAAATGGTTAGTGCAAATGCTATGGCGTGATGTCATGATGTTATGTACAAATAATCTTATACAAGCAAAGAAAATAATTCCTTAGGTTTTGGCTTGCATAAGGTTCATAGGAAAGTACCCTCTTGAAGTTTAGTTGGTTCAACCTCTCCTAAAAAGTAACCGGGTTCTAGGGAATCTCAATATCATTGATCTTTCTTCATCGGGAATTGTTTCAGCGCAAGCCTCTTTATTGGAAACCAAAATATCTCAAAAGTCCGATCTCAATGAGCATAGTATCGAGTATCAACCAACTTCGGACTTCACCAAAGCCAGCTATCTCACTACTTCCTAATGGATATCTTGTTTAACTAAAGGTTCTACAGTCAGTTAGTGCTTCATGACACCATACAGCGGCCCCATATTCTCCTTGATTCAACACAAGAGATACTGGTACCAACAAATGTGTTACACTAATGTAGCCATTGTTTCAACCATATCGGTCTACGCCGTACATTCGCCACAATCTATTGCTACTTACCTAATAATTCCCCTAGATCCAGATAGAGAATCTATACAAAACCCAAACATAACCCATAATGTAAAGCAAGCAAGTCAAACAATGAAAGCATTTAAAGGTGATATAGTCTCTAAGATAACCCCACTTTTAAGTGTAAATGATCTCCCCTAGTAGAGTCGTTAGTTCTGTAATACGGTGGGAGAACTGACTTGGGTGTTTTGCGTTTTATCGCAATTGTTGCGGATAGCAAGAGTCGCCACCGACTTTTCTTTTATCCAATAAAGGAAAGGGTGAAAAGAACAAGAAAGACCTTTTGAGAATTTTCTTGAGTTCGGTGGGTAGGTTATGAAAACGGAAGGTGTTAGCAACCTTTTCATCCGTAGTTATCTACGGGCTCTTAGTTTCTAGATCACTTTGAAATGCTTTGTAAATGTTTTTGTGTTTTGTGTAAGTTTGAAAATATGTTGAAAACGCCTTTGTTTTGGTAAACTTTGTAATGATTCTCGTCTCTATAAGAATGTATACAAAGTGTTGGTTTTGAAAATAGTTTAAAGAGATGTTTGTTTTTTGTAAGATGTTTTGAAAGTGTAAGTGTGAAGATGGTTTTGTTTGTGAACAAGCAACTACGAGCGTTATACCTACTCAAAAAGTCTTTGTTCTTTTCCTCCTCCTTTAGATATTGCTATCTCACCATTGATTTGTAAGAAGCCTTATCATTGGATGTGAAGGGACAAGCGTGGGTCATCGTACAGTCATAGAAGGCAACATTGTAGGATACCTTAGAAATTTATCTTAAGGATTTAAGATCGTTTACCGAAGGCAACATTGAAGGGTTATCAAGGGACTAAGAACTTGTATTCGAGGGTCATTGCTAAAGTATCCCACGTTTGAGGGACATAAATGTTTATTCTAAGGCAACAAGTGTGGGTTAACCCTAGAGGTGCAAGTGTGCAAAGTGTTTGTTTTTCATGCTTTTTGTCTTTGAATTAGGGTTTTCTATTTGTTGATTTTATGTCTTACCATACAAACCCTAATTACTAGCAATAATATTGAAAGCAATAAATTGCAGAAATTAAATGTCCTATGCTATTACAATACTTTAGGGGATGAGGGTACAAGTGTATGAATGGGGGATGAAAGCAATAAATCCTAAATTACTATTACAGATGGTTGAATAATTTCATAAATGTAAAGTAATGGAAAATGGTGAATAAATATGCAAATATGGAAAATGGGTTAAGTGTAAACCCTAAAAGAGTTCTAAATATTTTAAGGAAGAAATGTTTTTTTTTGTTTTTTTTTGTTTGAGAAAAGAGTTTGAAATTTGAAAGAAAAGAAATTAGTCCTAATTTGTATTTACAAATTTAATTAAAGTGAAAATAAAGTGTGATTAATTAATTTATGAAAATAAATTAAATACTTAAATACTCTAAATGTTTAAGAAAAATAATTTTTGGAGTTTCGTTTAGGAAAAAAAATTTATAGTGTAAAAATAATAATGAAAACCCTAGTTCTAATTAATAAAAAAAAGAGGTGATTAAAATAAATTAATTTTTATGTCAAAAATTAGTTTAATTAAATAAAAACCTAAATCTAATATTTTTGTGATTTTATGATTTTATGATATTAAATAAAAATGTTTAAACAAAAATAATTAAATAAAATAAGAAAAAGAAAATGTTTTGGGCCTATGTGTGAAAATGAAAAGAGGGGTGAGAACATGGCAAAAATCCAGGCCCATTACAGTGAGCCCAACGCCTGTTTTTATATCTAGTAGGGGAGGCCCTTTGAGGTTCACCATGAGTAAGCATTGTGGCATGTTGGATCTGGCTGGATAAAGATCAGATGGTTGGAAGATGAGGTGCATCACACGCGCTTTGGACTTAGCTGACACTGGATCTGAAACATAAAATATGAAAAAAATACAAAAGGGGGGTTCACATTGGTTCGAACCCTCTCCCTTATGGTTAGCAATAAATCAAAGATGAGTGTGAATTTTGTTTGGGCCCAAAATAAACCCTAACTTTTCTGGATTTTCAGTTCTAAAATTCTCAACACATGGTTAATAAAAATGAAATGTAAGCATATGGTTAGCTACAAGGAAATGATATTTACATTTTATCTTCACAAATGAACCACTAATGATGCTTGTATGAGGAGTTCAAAGTCAAGAAAACTTACCTTGAAACTGAAATTCGTGTTTTGATTTAAAACACCTTTCAAGGTGTTGTGGTGATCAAAATAACTTCAATGAACTTCCAGGAACTAATCCAATGACTAGTTTGGATTGAGTATGGTTAAATTGTGTTGGAGAAGTCAATGTGCAACACCCTATTTTTGGTTATGGAGGATGGTAATGGAGGTATTACAGTTCCAAAACAGGGACATGGATGGGTTATATTTGATGTAAGGAATCTTTAGGATTGATTTGGAGAAGAAACATATGAGTGGATTATGAGATGGAAGTTTTTGGGCAGAAATGACAAGTTATGGAGGTTTGAATGAAATTCTGAGTTTGAGGGAGTTTCAGGGCTTGTAATTTTGTCTCTTATGTTATAAATGACCTCTCTATTTATAGAAGAAAGGTTTGAGGGTTTGAAATAATCAGAAACAACAAATCACATGTTATGGTATTGAAACTTGTTTTTGAAGTAAAGTTGAAATTCATGGTTTTAATGTGAAGTACAAGAGCTTGTAGGGTGGTTAACATGTTATAGATATGTTTCTTCTTGATTTGAAATTTTTTTGAGTCAGAAGCAATAATTTACGGTCCCAAGAAGAGTTGACATTGTGATTAAAGTTTCTTTTCCAAAATGGAAGTGGTGACTTTGTGCCAAAAATGGAAAATAAACTTTGACAAAGCTTCAAACACTTGGATAATGTCTCTAACAGTTGTGTAAACATATAATTATTGAGTGATTATCAAGTTTAAAGCCTGCAAAGCAAGATTTATGCAGCATGGTTTGATATTTGCTCAAGTGTTCATCAAGAAAATGACCTATAATTCAAGTTTTTGAGGCCATCTTCATCTCTTCAAAACTTCTAGTTCAAGCATGATCTTTTAAAGTTCTTGGATATTTTGGAAAGCTTGAAACATCCTCTACAAACTTCATGCTGAACATTTTGACAAAATCATCTTGGAGCTTGGTCTAAATCTGCCAAGAAGTTAGGTCAAAAATCTGCCTAAACTAGGTCAAATTTTCACTAAGTGTTCTAGAAAAAGTGCATGACTTCATGAGTTTATAACTCAAAATAAAAGCACTTATAGGACTTGATAATTAAAGAAAAGTTGTAGATATAATCAATATCTACAACTTTCATGCTGAAAGTTTTCTTTGAATCATCTCGCATCTTGGTGAAAAATAGGCATGAAGTAATGAAATTGTCATGTATAAAACACTTAGAAAAATTTGTAAGTCTTGAAAATTTTGACTTTTCACATTGACTTTTGAATTTCTTGATTTATTTATGATTAAGCTTCATATTTTTGAATGTCTTAATGAATCGTGATCTTTAAAATTAAATCTTGATCAAAAAGTCAAAGTTTGACTTTTTGTGCATCCGTTGACTTTTCGTTAGTTGATCAAATTTCAACTATCAATCCATTGATCTTGAGGAATATTTTGAACTATGAAATTAGGTAAATATGTTGTATTTGAATCCTTGATATTATGCTTTAATCCATTAGATCATGTATTAGGTCAAAAGTCATTGATCAGTCAATTACAATCAAAACCCTAATTTTGACTATTTTACCCCTTTGGTAAATTGAGTACTTTTCTCGAGGGATTGTGATCAATACTTGATAAAATGATGAATAAGACTTTAAAATTTTGATGTTGGCCAAAAATCATGAAGTTTGACTGTAGGTTGACTATAGTTGACTTTTTACCCAATATAGTTGATTTTTAGTCATCTGGTCAGTTGACTGAGCAAATTTATGATTCAAGACTTGAAACTTGACATGAGTATTCTTGGAGGTCTATAATGATCCATGAAGGTCATTTGAGGCATTAGAAGTCCAATTATCCTTGTGAAAATCAAAACCCTAATTTGAGGCATCAGTGTTTAGGAGATGGTTTGACCTAGTCAACACTTGTGCAAACTTGAGCTATTGGAGATCTTGTGTGAAATGTTTTGAGGAAAGAGAGGGAAAATTTTGGGGTACAACATGGACCCATACCGTCAAGGAGGTGAAGGATATTCGTGCGGCCAATGGGGCTCTTTAGGCGAAGATGACTAAGTTGAAGTCTGATAAGGAGGAGTTGGAAAAATTGAGGGTTGAGGAGGTGGCTCAACTGAGCTCTGATAAGAAAAAACTCGAGGAAAGGGTCACTGCTTTGGAAGCTGATGCGACCCAGGCTAAGGATGAAAACGACGGGATAAGGGAAGTGAGAACTCGTGCTGAGCTTATTGTTCGTATTCGCTCGGCCGAGGAATACTGCATGGCAATTAGTGAGGATAACTTCAATAATGCGGTGGACCAGCTTAAGATTGTGAATCCCGATGTCGATCTTAGTACATATGGTACTGGGTTTGTATACAACATGGTCAAAGGGAAGATCGTTACCCCTGATTTCTAAACCTTGAAGACGATGAGCAACCTATTTAAGAGGAGCCTGTCCATGAAGAGGAGCCACAGCCTGACAAATGATCAACTTCTCTATTATTTTCTTTTGTTCGGTTTGCATGCCATAGTTTGTAATATTTGTTTTGGGGGATTTTGCCCATTTTAATGTAACACCACGACAACTTCGGTCCTTATGGCCGTTACTTCAGCCATTCTTGGATGGGGGCAGGACCCTCTTTGAGTAATGCTTTGACAATTGAGGTCTCCATGACCGTTCTTATTTTAATTTTCTCTTTACTTATTTTTATGTATGCATGATTAGTATTCATTGCTTTTGTTAAGATTCACATATTTGTATGCTCGTCTTTTTGAGATGTTTTATTTGCACTTTACTAAGCATATTTGGGGATTTTCTGGACAATATTTGTATTGCTAGTGTAGGGAACTTGTCGAATGACCGATATTATCTTTCGGGCAGAGGGATGAGTCCAAATTTCATTGATTAAGAATCGAACTCGGCGTTGTGAAATTCCCATTGCAAGCTGGGTGTTTTGCCATCATGGTACGATGACGGTGGAGCTCGTTTGAGTTTTCCCCGTCGGGTCGAGGATCTTCTTGTTAAAGAGTGGAAACTCGTCATTTGGTTCGTATTTGAGGTGATATGCTTGTACCCGAGCACGCACATGTAATCGAGGCTACCGTGCTTGTTGTTTCGACAAAGAAGCCGATTGTTTTCGCACCGTAACTGTAATATTTTTTTAGTTTTTCGGTGATCCATGGTCAATCAAGTTCTTGCCCTTGCAAGATTTCGAGGTAGTAAGCCCCATTCCCCATTTTTGCTTGGACGCGATACGAGCCTTCCCAATTTGCGGCGTTTTTTCCTTTGTGAGAACCTTTGTGATTTCTCCTTAGGACTAGGCTGTCGACTTCGAATTCTCGTCGTATGACCTTGGTATTATGACAGAGGGTGATTCTTTATTTTAGCGAGGCCTCTCAGAGGGCTGCCCCTAATTGGACTTCCTCGACAAGGTCGAGCTCCTCGCTCAGAGCCTCTTTGTTCATTTTCTCTTCAAGAGGAGCTTCAGTTCTCCTGGATGGCTCTCTGATATCCACCAGGATCACTGCTTTTGTGTCGTATGCCAGACATAATGCAATTTCCCTGATGGTCGAGTGAGAAGTTGTTCGGTAGGCCCAGAGCACACTGTGTAGCTCCTTGATCCACTTCCTTTTTGTTTCATTAAGCCTTCATTTAAGGCCTCGTAGGATCACCCTATTCGCAACTTCATCTTTCCCATTTATTTAAGGGTGCTCGATAGAAGCGAAGTGCTAAAGGGTGCCCAGTTTGGTGACGAATTCTTGAAAATTCCTGTTTGTGAATTGTGTCCTGTTGTTGATGATAATGACTTAAGGTATGCCGAACCGAGCAAGTATGTTTTGTTTGTAGAAACAAAGTATGTTTTGTGTCATTATTTTAGCCAGGGCCTCTGCTTATATCCATTTTATGAAGTAGTCCACACCTACTATCAGATACTTGTTCTGGCGTGATCCAACGACAAATAGCCCAAGGTTGTCTAGTCCTCACCAACTGAAGGGCCATTGGAAGAAAGGGACTTGATCTTGTCTTGTGGTGCTAAATGTATATCCTCAAGGCATTGGCATTTGTCGCTTTTCTTTACGTGTTCTTTTGGGTCGTGTTACATGGTTGGCCAATAATATCCTGCTTGTAGCGCTTTCCTCGCGAGAGACCTTCCTCCGTGGTGCTTGGCGTTAATTCCTTTGTGAATTTCTTGCAGGATGTGGGCGACTCTGGTCTCCTAGACACATTTGAGGAGAGGAACAAAGAATCCTAGTCGTTATAGTTTATTTTCGACCATGACGTACGAACATGCCCTTCTTCTAACCATACTGGCTTCTTTTTGATCGGGTGGTAGTTCTCCCTTTGGGAGGTAGTTATATACCGGGCCATCCAGAAATTTCTACCACCTATGGCGTTTATGTCTATAGTCTGAGAAACTTTTTCGATGCTCAATCGAGGGAGTATTTCCTGAATTACTGACTTGTTTCCCCCTTTCTTTTTCGTGCTCGAGAGTTTCAACAGAATATCTGCTCGAGTGTTTTATTCGCGGGGAACATGTTGAGCCTCCATGAATTTGAATTTTGTTATTATTTCGCATACTAGGGTCAAGTACTCAGAGAGGTTGTCATTTTGACCTGATATTCCCCCCAGACATGGGACGTGACGAGTTGAGAGTCAGTGAAGTTTTTCACTTCCTCGACACCTAAGTCTCTGACTAGTCGTTATCCGACGAGGAAGGCTTCATATTCTGCCTGATTATTAGAGGTTGGAAAAGATAAGGCAAGGGAGACTTTGATCAGGATCCCTTCCTCGTTCTCAAGGATGATGCCTGCCCCACTTACCATCGAGCTGGAAGCTCTATCTGCGAAGATGGTCCACTTTCGTGCCTCGGGTGTCAGGGGCGTAGGGGATGTCATCTCGGCTACGGAGTCGAATATCACCTAGGCTTTAAGGGTATTTCTTATCTCGTATTGGATGTCGAATTCAGACAGTTCTAATGACCATTTGAGCATTCTGCCCACCATATATGGGCATCCCAACAATTGCTTCACGGGCTGATCTGTTCGTACCACGATGGTGTGCGCTAAGAAGTAGTTCTCATACCCCAAGTTTGTCCCACCCTTTAATAAAATCATCTGGCTTATGTATCTCATAATCATCACGCACATACCTTTCCATTAGGTCATCTATCACATCATGCATTGTTAAAAAACATAATTTGGCATGGATTCAAGGATTTCGAGGAATTGGGGTTTCTATGTGCTTTTAGGCTTTCCTCTTCATTCAAACTACAAAATCATCTTCATCAAGATTTCTCAAGCGCATCAAAGAGTCATTATGGAGTCGAGATTGAAATACAACATTGAACTCTCATCAATTCAAGGTGTATGAATCAAGATCTTTGTGCAAGAAAAGCATGGAAGCACCATCCGTTTATCGTCCATCAAATTGTGGCTTTGTGCATGCTTCTCCAAACAAAGTGTTTCTTTAAATGCAAGTTGTTCAAACAATGAATTGGGTTTTCATCAAGATTCAAGCATGGAATAAAGATTGATTTTGACTCAAATTCTTATGGAGTCATGGAAGCATACAAAGTTTGAATCGAAGGTACATTGATCAAATTCTTTGACTATGGTCAAAATCAACATGGGAAGTTGGTCTTTTTTATCGAAGTCCACCTAATATCTACATAATCATGTTATGATTTCAAAAGATGGAAAAGTTAAAACAGATTAGAAGATGGAAATTACAAATAATGGAGTCATAGGTTTTAACCTGTTTTATCCAAGTTACATCAAACCACATCCATATTCCTTCAAAAAAAAAAAACTATTCAACTTCGTACATTATCATGACAAACTTCAAACAATTTCCATGGTTTAAATCCAAAAGTTTCCATTCTTTCAAAAGTCAAAACATCAAAGACATTACAAGAATTATTCAAGATGCGATTTAAAAGGGAAGATTTGTAATATTCAGACTTTGTTATTGGAATTCAAACTTATTATGACCGTTACAAAATCCAAGTGTACTACCATTACAGTTTTGCAATTGTCACAAAGAGAGCTCAAGTACATTACATGGAAAACTTACATCAAAACCTATTCTATCCTAACCCTAATATCCATGCCCAATCTTCAAGATATCTTCATCTTTTCTCCATGGTATCTATGTGTTACAAACCATGATTCAAACTCCTCATAACTAAGTTTCCAATCTTCTCCAAGTAATTACTTCAAAAACTGAACCAAACTCATGACAACTCTGCAAGTTCCCATCAAAACAGATGAAATTATAAAAACATCACATACATACTCATAAAAAATATTTACAACAAGTGCATTCTGAAAAACCACACATAATGAGACATCTACAATTCATCCATGCTCAATACAAGCAAGAATATGGAGGTACGAAACGAAAGCTATGCTAACATGTCAAGGAAAGAACAGAAGAAAATTATACCAATACTCCACACAAACTTAACAGCCCTGTACAACCCTGTTCAAGCAAAATTTAAAGTAAAACAAAACAGAAGAGAAAATCCAAAAAAAAAATACATTGCTCATAGTTCTTAACATCACTCAACCAATTGCCAGTTCATGAGCCGTGACTAACCGTAACCGCATCACTGACTTCACTAACTAATAACAAAAAATAGAAAACTCCAACTCTCACTATACGACACCATTTCACCATTTTAGAGATTTATTCTTTAATTTACTTTTTTTTTTGTATATGAATTAGAAATAAAAAGATATCAATTAGAAAATGATCTGGCCATGGATGTTTGGATTGGGCTCAGTAGCCCGGGCCTTCACTTCACATTTCCTATGTTTGATCCATCACCCCTAGTTGTTCTCTTAAATTTAATTTTTATTTCTTGATTTGTTAGCAATTAATTCTTGATGGTTTTTCATGATTTTTGGCTGGAATTTTGTATGGATAATAATATGTTAGTCTCTGACTTAGATTTAATTTTTCATGATTTTTTCATTACTTTAGCTATTAGTTTGATTAAATGTTAAATTGTAGTTAAAGTTAGTTTTTGTGATGTTATGGTCGATTTCTCTTTTGTTTTGATCAATGTCTTGGCATGATGAGTGATTAATAAGAGGGTTATGACCCTTGGATAGATGATTGAGTGTATGCTTTTGGTTAGGTTCATGAAAAGTCTCTTAAACTAGGTAAAAATAGGCTTTATGTTTCATTTAATGTTCATGTGGTTTGCTAACTGTGTTGTCAAATGTTAAGACAACTTTTGTGATATGAGATGCTCGGGGGTTGGTTTGTTTGATCACTTGTGTGGAGCAGTTTCTGTAGAGTTTTCTCTTTGTTTGCATGACTTTGAAGAGGCAACGAACCTTCTCCGTTAGGTATTATTATGACTTTATTTTATTCCTCAATTCTGCATTGTCTTTTGATTTCCTTTCCATGAGAAGTAGGACTAGAGATGCATGACTGAGAGTCCATACTTTAGGTGGAAAATGATGTTTTAAAAGACCTTTAGAATGCAATTTCTACTTGTGCTTGTTTGTTTACCATTTTGTGTGCTTACATTTGTGTCAAAGACCTCGATGGATGCGTCCCATTCCCATTCTCCATTGATAAGTCCTCAAAGGAGGCAAGTGGAAAATGGTCCGCAATTGACCCCCACAATTTCTAGTCCACAGGTCATTCGTAGCTCGTGTCATACGTCGATGCTACGAATCATGCTATTCTTGCATCGAGTCAGTCAAGTGGAGAAGGGTTCACAATCAACCCCCACGGTTTGTCATTAGCTCGCGTGCCGTGCACGTTGACGATTCGATGTGATCTCATTATTGCCTTTTATCTCCTACCTCGATGATGCAATATCTTAGTTAGATGTTTAGTTTCTTGTGACAGTTCACTCTCGTTCTTCTCTTGCCTAGGTAATATGATATCTTGGTTAAGATTTGATGACCCTTATTCTTCTTGCCACGATGACGTGCTATCATGGTTAAGAACCACTTATTCCCCCATTCTTGTTTTCCTCGATGATTCGATATCTTGGTCAAGCCTCCCTTTATCCTACCTTGATTATCTAATATCTTGGTTAGGTGTCCCTTCTCTCTTATCCTATCCCGATGACACGATATCGTGGTTAGGTGTCATTCCTCTCCATATCCTTCCTTGGTGACATGATACCTCAGTTAGGCGTGTGCTACTTCAGTGAGTGGATACTCCTCAAGCCCTTTGTGCTTACCTTTTATTGCATGTTTACATGCTCCCGTAGGATTTCTCGATTCAATCTTAGGAAGCGAATTGAGATAGACCTTAGGTTGCAAACCATGCATGCTAATGCTAGGTAGATTTCCCTTTTATCCTCAACTATAGGATCAACTTTGCATGATAACTCTAGGCTTACTTTGCTAGTCTCCCTTAGACCTTTTTATTTCTCTTTTGCATTTGCATTAAAACTAAAACTTCTTTTTTTTCTTCTTTTTTTTCAAAACACTCTATTACTACAAAAACCTTTTTTCAAGGTAAAAAACACCAACCAATTCAAACTTCATTTTTCCGCTTGACTTTTCTTTTAAAACCCTTTTCAAGGTAAAAAAAAATACAACAAATTGAAACATGTGAGTCGAACTATGACGCTCTGATTCCTCGAAAGGGATACATAGGCATTAGGTCGTGGGGCCTAGGCGAGCAAAAATTTGTAAATATTCTTTCTTTTCCTCGTGTTTTCTTTCGCATGCATTTTCTCTTAGCAATAAGCTTTAGACATAGTTTTTTACACACCCTTAGATTAGAGCAAACTTAAGTTGATCCTGAGGAGTACCACAAGCGCGTGGGGTGATAATACCTTTCCCTCACATAACCGACTTCTGTACCCTTTATCTTGGTCGCAAGACCATCTTATCCATTTCTTTGGGGTTCTCTCGATATCTTCCATTCCTTCGGGATAAATAGAGTTCGACGTAGACTCTATTTTTTTGCGGTGCGACAGTAGTTCCTTAATATTCTTCCTATGTTGATAAAGACCAGGTCCACCTTCTTAATCTATTGGTATTTGAGTTTTGGATCTTATAAGGCCTTTCTCATAAAGTATATGGGCTTAAGCCCCTCAGTGGTTTCTTGAATTAGGGCGACACTGACGACCTCGGCAGCCACAACGAGATAAAGGTAGAGGGTTTCCCCATTATATGGTCGTGAGAGGACCGATGGTTGCGAAAGGGCTTGCTTGAGGTGGATGGGGGCTTGCTCGTACTCCTTGGTCCACTCGTAGGATGCCTCTCTGTGAAGGAGTTTGAAGAAAAGGAGTGTGTGCTGGGCAGATTTTGCCAAAAAAAGAGACAGTGAGGTCAGCTTTCCATTCAGAGATTAGACTTCTTTGAGCTCGGCGTCTGAAATTCGGAGAAAGTTATGAACTTGTCAGGGTTGGCTTTGATTCTTCTTTCAGTTAAGTAGAAGCATGTGAATTTTCCTGCCCGCACACAGAAGGTGCACTTCTCCGGATTAGAACGCATCTTGCACTTCCTCGCCTAGTTGAAGGCCCTCTTTAGATGGAGTGTATGATCAGATTCCTCTTGGTACTTCACGATCATTTTATCCATAAAGACTTTGAGCATGTCTTCAATCTCTCCCTGGAAGACCTTGTTCATTATCCTCTGGTAAGTAGCACCGAAATTTTTCAGGCCAAATGGCATTACATTATCGTAATAGTTGCGTGATTCGGTCATGAAAGTCATGTACTTATTATCGCAGTTTACCATGGGGGATCTAGTTCTAACCAGAGTATGCGTCCATAAATGATAATAATTTAAAACGTACAAAATTATCAACCAATTTATCTATGTTGGGCAAGTGTTGTACCCCAATTTTTGCCCCCAAGATCCCTTCATCATACCATGTTGATTCATTCACAACAAGATCACACTAGGATTCTTGGTTCCCCTCCATACATTTAGCTTTGCCCTTTTGAGGAATTACCAAGAACCTTGACTTATGTTCTTTTGATCATGAATATTTTTGTCTTGATTTCTTATTTTAATTAAATAAAGTGCAATGTTGGTTTGTCTTGCTTGTTATCCATGTAGGTAAAGGCCATGAGATTCAACAAGTTCTCCCCCATGGGTTCATGAGTTTATTTCCATTCCATAGTCAATAAAGTTTGAGAAGTTCAAACCTCATCATTGGATTTGTTTTGGAATAAATGGCATGGAAAGGTTATTTTGGTTCACCACATTCAAAGATTATCAAATTTGGTTGAAAAGTACAAGGGGTTTGATTGGGGAAGTTGTCATGTTTGGTCAAGGCCTTGTTCCTATTGGTCACAAGAGCATATTTCTCTCAATTTTCAAGATATGGAAGTGGTTTTGGTGGCTATGAGTTCTCATTATCATCCTCAACAACTTCTATTCAAAAAGAAAGAATGTTGGTACAAGAAGTTTGTTCAAGCTTGTCAAAGTTCCTCAAGGCATTTTTCTTGATCTATGAGCTAGGGTTTTGAATTTCAAAGGAATATATCTTGCTCATATTTTGTTATTTTTGAGTGGTTCCAAATACATCCTTCTCTTCAAATGGTTATTAACAAATCACTTCAAAAGTTCCAAGGATTTTTCATGAGGAAGAGACTTGATGAGGAAGAAAGATTACAAGTCCTCCAGATGAATCCCTAATTTTCCATGTGTGACTTCAAATGGTCATAACTTGGTCAATTTTTATCACCTTGAGTCCATTCTTTTTCCATAATGATCTTGAATATGTGAATTTTATGCTTTCTTTTATGTGCAAAGTGAGAAAATGGATGGAAGTTTCCTTAAGGATGCAAAAGATTATAGGTCATTTCATGATTTTTTTCCAACTTCAACAATTCATAACTCTCTGAAATTTTGGAGATTTTGAATGATTCAAGTTTCAAAATGTCATTAAAGAGATCTACTTCATGCCATCTTTTTTGGTCAAGAAAAAATTCCAAGTGGAAAGCCATGTTTGGATGCAAGACATTATAGGTCATTTTTGAAGAAGAATTTGAAATATTTCTAAATATGGAAAGTCAACCATTTTTCTTCAACTTTGACTCTATACAACTTTCAGCTCAAGCATCCATTTAACTCCATTCTTTTTCCATTACAAAGCTTGTAACCTCATCTTTCTAAAGCATCAAGAATCATGCCTTAAGACCCCTTGAGCTGAGAATACCATTGTTTCAAAAGTAGTAACTTGGAATTGATGTTTCATTGCAAGTTAGAATTTGAATTTCATGTTACAACCTCTAAACCTCAAATTAGCATGCGTTTTGGGTCTAAACATGATTAGCCAACTTTCCCAAGTGGATTAGCGCATCAAATCGCAAGAATTGGATGAGTTTTGGTGATATTTAGATCACACTTCACTCGTGCATCAGGTTTGCACGAATTCCCTCCAAAACGCATCATTCACTCTTCCTTTTGATCCCATTTGCTTCTCCTATAAATACATGAACTATTCCATTAATTTTCTCAAACTTGGATAGCCAAAATCACCCTGCCAAACTTGTTTCATAACTCAGAATTCAGTAACTTCAAAATCCATTCTCGAGCCTTTTTCAATCCAATTTTTCCATTAATTCACCTTCCTTGATCTTCCCTGAAGCGAACTGTTGTACCCCAAAATTTTCCCTCTCATTTATCAAGACTTTTTTCACAAGAGTTCTTGGACTCAAGACAAGATTAGGGTTTGGTCAGCTCAGGACACCTCATCTTGCACTGATAACCTAAAATTAGGGTTTGAGTTTGCACAAGGATTTTTTGACCACCAATGCTTCATGTGACTTTCATACATCATTTTGGACCCCTAAGATTTCTCATGTTAAGTTTCAAGCCTTGAATCACATTTTTGATCAGTCAATTGGACAATTGACCTAAAAATCAGCTGCATTGGGGAAAAAGTCAACCATGGCCAATTTACAGTCAAACTTCATAATTTTTTATCCACATCAACATTTTAGACTCATATGTACCATTTTATCAAGTTTGGATCACAACTCCTCAAGAAATTTGATCAAATCATCAAAAGGGCAAAATGGTCAAAATTAGGGTTTTTGACAGAGAAAGGGCAATTTCTGATTTTTATCCTAGCCAGTGACCAATTGAGTTCAAGCATGATTTCAAGGATTCAATGGCATCATCTTTACCTAATTACATGGTTCAAAAGATCTCAAGTTCATTGGATTGACAGATGAATTTTGCAGTCAACTGATCAAAAGTCAACTGTATACTGAAAAGTCAAACTTTGACTTTTTGGTCAAAATCAAGTACCAAGGGTCATAATTCATTAAGATAGGTCAAAATATGAAACTTGTTCACCAAAAAAACCAAATTTGAAAATTAGGGTTTTAATTTGAAAATTTTCATAACTTAGAATTTTTCTAAGTATACAAATTTTCTTATTTTTTCCTAACTTTTCACCACTTTTTCACCATGATGCATTTTGATTCAAGAAAAGTTCCCAAAATTAAAGTTGTAGTCCTCCATGAAATATACAACCTTGCTTCACAAACTTTTCCCTAAAGATGCTTGCATCTCAAGTTATGAATTTGTGAATATATGCCCATGAACTAAATAACTTAGTGAAATTTTGCCCTAATTTAGGCAGGTTTTGGACCCAAATTCATGGCAACTTTTCACCTAGTTCCAAGAGGTATCTCAAAATGAATTTCAAATATGGATTATAGAGAACATTGCAAGCTTTCCAAAATGTCAAAGAACTCTCCAAGATCATTTTTGAGTAGGGAGAATCGAAGAAGGGAAGTTGGCATTTTCTCACTTTTTGTTCAAGCCATTTTCACATAGCATCAAGTTGCAAATCAAATCTATGCTGGTTGTATCTTGCTTTACAGGTCCTAAGATTGATACAAACTCCATAATTAAATGCAAACTCAGTTGACAAAGGCTTTATCTTTGCTTTTGAAGCTTTACACAAGATGTATTTCCATTTTGGGCAAAAAGTTCACAATGCCATTTTCATAAAGATGAACTTTTGCAACTTTGTCAATCTTGAGCATTGAACCTGTCCCCTTGATGCATACAAACTCTACAGCTCTCAAGCAATGTGTACCAACTCTTTTCAGCCCTCAAACAAGCTAGTACAAGAATGTGAAGCATGGGTCTTATCACTTTGCTTCAAGTACAAGAAAGTGGGCAAAAAGGCTAGCATTGATAGATCTGTTGGGAAGCTGACTTTGGATCACTTCTATACAAATATACAAACTTGTTACAAGGCATAATACGCTTGGATTGAACCTGAAACTCTCTAAAACTCAAAAACACCAAAATTCTGCCAAAACACTCAGATTCTGCAAAAGCATAGCCAACTCTCATTTGGCTCGTGCTTTTTGAGTTTAAACAGTTCAAACCTCTCATACACTTGATAACTAATCAATCCAAGCCATCACCCTGGTTCTGTAACCCCTGTTTCAGTATTTTCCATTTTCACTTTGGAAGCTTGCAGTTGGACTTGGTCAGAGAGTTCCAGCCATCCTCAAAGCAAGATAAGCATTGAAATCGCTTCAGTGAAGTTCAAGGAAGCTTAAACAATCACCATGCCTCTATTAAAGTCCCTACATTGTCCTACTCGAATCCAGCTGAAGGAGGTATTTTTTCAAACTCTATCTCTCTGAATAGGCAACCCCAAGCCACGATTTATGAAGAAAAAATGTAATCCTTATCATAACGAAGCTGTACATACCATTACTTTGTATTTATATTACTTGTGCTATGAGAATTTGAAGATTGAAAACTCTGAAAAAGTTAGGTCACGAATTAGGGATTCAAAAATTCTCTCCGATCTTTAAGAGTTAGGTTGAATAATTTATATGGTTGGAATCGTGAGCTCAAATGCCACATTTTCATGTTATGAGTTTTTGTTTTTATGCAAGCATAAGAGAGTTACAGATTTGAACATGGAAGCGCGCGCAGGGAGAACGAACGAAGGACATGGATGATGTTCTAGGCTTTTTGGCGCCTTGGGATTTTTGCTTTTGTTATTTGCACCCCCTGATTTGCTACTGCACCCCCTGACTAGCTTTTATATTTTTATATTTTTCTTCATATTTTATATTTAATACTTTCATTTATTTTTCTTAATGATAAAAACTACCAAAAAATGATTTATTTATTTTCACACTTTTTATTTTATTTTTTTATTATTTTCTCACATGAAAAATAGTTTATTTTGATAAATAGAACTTATTTTCTTAAATAACTTGTAAATATAATAAAAAAATACTTAATATTTTTATTATACTATTTATACTCATAAATACTTATTTTCTATACATATTTAATTTTTAATATTTAAACATAATATTATTTATTTTTCTATACAAAAATATACAAGTTAGTAAATCTAGAATATTATTTTCTTTTAATTAAAAAACTAGGGTTTTAAACACCTCCAAAAATAATATTATTTTTTCCTTTTTTCTAGGGTTTAAATTAATTATTTTTCTCATACAAAAACAAAACACAAAACATTTTTTAACATAAACATTGCATTGCATTTTAAATATTTGTCTTATATTTATTTAATTCGCGCAATATTCGATTTGGTTGTAATAATATGTTTAGGTTTATATTTGTGTAAAATCCCCATTCAAACTTGTATCCCCCCTCCCATAATAATTGTTGTAATAGCTTAGTATATTTACATTTACGCAATTTATCGCTTTTATACCATGATTAGTAATTAGGGTTTGCATGACAAGAACAAAAACAAAATAAATAGAAAAACCCTAAAAATGCAAGACAAAAGCATGAAAAATCACACACTTTGCACACAAGCACCCTTAGAGTTTCTTCAACTTGGTTTCCTAAAATAAAATGGCCATGTTACGCATGCGAAGTATCTTGGCAAAACAAAACAAACATAAGATCATAGTCCCTCGATGACGCTATTAAAAAGTTGCCTAAACAAAATGATCTTGGTCCCTCAAAAATGCTAAGATACTTGGCAACATTTCTATCATGGTCATACGATGACCCACGCCCTTCCCGTTTACATCCAAAGATAGGGTTGCTTACCAAATCAATGGTAAGTCAACAATGTCAAAGGAATAGAAAATGCACAAGAATGATATTTGAGTAGGTAGATAGCTTCTGAGTTACTTGCTCCATTTTCAAACAATCCTTTCTATTTTCAAAAACAAACACACACACATTTCAAAACATCTTACAAAATATTGAAAACATTTTCAAAAGATAAACATCTTTGTATACATTCTTACGAACGAGAATCATTACAAAGATTGCCTAAACGAATGGCCTCTTTTACAAAATACTTTCAAAACCACACCAAACACCATTTCAAACAAAGCAAACCAAGTTATCTAAAGCAAGTAACTAAGAGCCCATGGAAAACCATGGATGAAAAGGGTGCTAGCACCTTCCCTTTCCATAATCTACCCCCCGAACTCAAGAAAACATCTCAAAGGTCTTTCCTGTGCTTTTTTACCTTTCCTTTTGGATAAAATAAAAGTCGGTGAAGACTCTTGCTAACCGTGACATTTGCGATAAAACGCAAAACCTCAAGTCAGTTCTCCCACCGTATCACACTAACCATATAATTATATTTGTGAATCGTGCCCTATACTGCTCCATAGAAGTCCAGTTTCAGAGCTCTGTAACTCAACTTCAATAGGTAGATTCCTTCATCAATTCTTCAAAACTTTGATATCATTGTGATGCTCTCATTGCCCTGGTTCTACTTGCAACACTTACCTCTTTTTGGAAATACGTTTTGACCATGAAATTTCAAATCTCTTTTCAAAACTTTCCTTCCAAATTGCTTGAGCTACAATTTATATAAATTTAGCGCGAGGGTGTGGTTGTCTTCGTCTTGAAGAGACGAAGCGAATGACATATGTATGAGCTTTTGATTTTATAGTTTGAGAGACCTGCAATTCGTGTTGGCTGGAGGTTGAAGATGACCAACGTGTCATCTTCCAACCAATGAAGGCGCGCCATCTGTTTTTTTTAAAATCTGATTTAATTAATGATTCTGTACATTATTCACTAATGACCATGATATGCACAGCGCGCCAGATCCCTTGGATTTGATTACTAACGCGTTTTGACTCTCATCCAATGGTCCACATATTTTACTTTTATTTTCTTTTTCTGATTTTTATATTTTAATTGTTTTAAATTTAAATATATCATAGAAAATTCATTTTCAATCCAAAAAATCTAAAAAAATTATGAAAAATATTTTTGATTATTCTCTTTCTGATTTTCATTTTTTCAAAATTTAATTTTGTGTTTTGGTATTTTTTTATAAATTTACACTTTATTTGATTTGTTTTAAATGTTTAAAAATACTTTTGTACATTTTTAAATTTTGAAAAAATTAAGGAGTGATCCAATGATATTGTGACAAATATTGGTGACCTTATTTTATTTTTGTTTCTGAGTTTATTTTTTTTTTTATAGCATTTTTGGTTTATTTTACCCATTTATTTTAATTTTAAAAATAGTTTCTGACTTTAAAAAATTACCAAAAAATTTATATATTTGAGCCCTTTTCTGATTTTTCTATAGTCTTACTTTTTATTTCTTGATTAATTTGAATATAGTTGATATTTTTCTCTTTATTTTCTATTTTTAAACATTATTTTTTAACCCTTTTGTATATATTAAAATGTGATATTATTTTGTGACTATTTTCTGGCTGATCTTGGGTTAAATTTTGGATCATGAACTTTATTAACATCATTGGATCCATGGTGTTGAGTTTAACTCCACAAAAAATGGATGAATGATTTTAATAATAGTTTGATTAGATTTAATTCAAAAGTGGTTTGTATATTCTCTCCCATCCCTCTTTATCTCATCCCCTCCTTATTGCACTAAATGTTGTTGGAGCATGATCTCTATATCATGTCTCAAAACAAATGGTACATAGATTGCTATTGACTGACCTCAAAATAGGTGCGACTTCTATACAAGTCCACTTACGATTGCTTAACATAACGCTAAATTTTGTCCCGATTCGAATAAATGATCATTCGTGGCCCAAACTTATGTTTGCAAGCCCAAGTATGTTAATTTGATCTCTTTGATCCAATAACTTTGAGATTCACTGTATGGAGGCTTTGGTTCTACCAATCCTCTAATGGATCTACAACACCTTTGGTCAACGCGGATCACTTAAACATTGTTGATTATTAAATGGCACTTGTGAGAATTCAAAATGGATGATATACTTGACAAAAAGCAAATGTAACTTGTTGTGTGGAGGCTGTGGTTCTACCAATCCTCTAACGAGTTCCAAATGCAAGGTTCAAGATGGTCATCCAACTAACCACTAATTATTGACTTGTCTTACTTTATGCTTTTATTCTTTTTTATGCTTTATGTACCATTTACTTTTAGCATTTATATTTCATGCCACTTTCATCTTTGCTCATTTGAGCATTTACTTTCTTGTCATTTTTACTTTGCTCACTTGAGCTTTTCTTTTCCTTTCTTAAGATACTTAATAATCAACATAAACCCTGAAAAAATCTTTAATTGTACTTGGACTATTTGGTTACTATCCTTGGCATTATGGAGCATGAGATTTTTCTTGGACATAGGATTAGAAACCTTGGCCTATCTTGGAGATCTGGTGATCTTATCTGATTATTTTGTCTGGAGTTATCGAGGTTTACCTAAAGATATTGGGTTCCTTTTTTGTTTTTGTGTGCAGGTTTTTTGTGATTACACTCTTTGTTTGTAATCTGGAACTCACCCGTATACAACCGTTACTCTGCCTAATTTTTATGAAGACTTAATACACTTGAAGTTTGGTTCTCTCAAGAGGTCTAGTGTTTTTTTTTGCTTGATTGGTTTCATTTGAATGAATGGGAATTCTATCTTGGCTCGAAATGTCAAGTATTGGCTTCTTGTTAGTTAGATGGTTCTTATCCCTAGCTTTTATCTTATGCTTTAGGATAGTCCCTTCTTCTCCTCCCATCTTCTTTAATTTCAAAAATCTTCTTCCTGCTTTTCAGAACTCTTCTTGTTTTTTAAACTTGAACCATTTTAATAATAAACTTGGACTTATGTCCATGCATTTTCAAAACATTTTTATAAATAAACCCCAATAAACTTAATAATACCTTGACATTTTTTGTGAGAAGACTAAAAGTCAATCAATCTCATTTCAAACCATCTTGCCATTTTGGCTTTTATCTTTAAACTTTTCTCAAAAGATTGAACTCTTGTCAATCCTTGTAGTGATGCAAACAACTATACTTCTACAATATATAGTGAATAGAGATATTTTCCACTTGGGTGTTGAGTGAGGTATTGTTGATTTTAAAATCCAAGCCATATCCTCCACTTTGAGATGATGCAAATCCCCCTTTCTCATAATTGTGGGTAGTAGGTATGTTTTCCACACGGACAATGACGATGATGTTTTATCTCATAAAATTAAACAACACATTTGTGTCTTAAATTTTTTTAAAAGAGGAACTATGTGTACCCTGATCCCCTATTGCAAGAAAAGGTGGTACGTAGGCACTAAAGGTTCGCAACCGTGGCGGGGGCAAAACTTATAAAATAAATATATTTCTTTTCTCACCTCCACCATCCTTTTTTTTATATACATCATTTTTAATAGCCAAAATATACAGGTTTTACAAAGAGGCTCCTGCGGAGTACCGTAGATGTTTAGGGTGCTAATACCTTCCCTTTGCATAACCAACCCCCTTACCTTGAATCTTTCCCCTCCTTTTTGGGTTATTCGCTCTTTTCCCATTCCTTTGGAAATAATAAAGCGCGGTGGTGATTTTTATCTTGATTTGTATAAAGTCTAGTCAATCTAATGGCTTAGTCTTAAACATTTCTACCGCTACAGCAAGGGATAAGCATCTTTGGGACAAGCCCTATTAAGATGAGAGTAGTCAATGCACATGCGTCTTTTTCCATTAGATTTATTTACAAGTGTTACATTAGATAGCCATATTGTCTATTGGGCTTCACTCATAAATTTTGCCTCTAAGAGGTTCTTTACAGCCTGCACGACAGCCTCCGTTTTCTCCAGAGACTGCTTTTGCCTACGCTGAACTACGACCTTAAGGGCAGGATCTATAATTAGCTTATAACAAGCCATCTCCGGGTCTAAGCTGGGCATTTCAAATGCGCTTCATGCGAACAAGTATGTGTTTTCCCTTAAGCAAGCCTTCAGTTTTCTCCTTGCTAAGTCGGGCAAACCTGTGCCGATCTTTACTACTTTGCTAGGGTCGTCCCCGAGTGTAATAAGATCAAAATCACCATATGGAATTAGTCGCGAATATCGGGCAGGATCCTCACTGAGGGCGGTCGAGGGAGTTCCTGCTGGCTAGATTTCCTTTCCCTTTCGCCTCTGCTCTCATAGATCATCCTCAGAGAAAGAATGTCAAGGTCAATTGAGTTGACGTGCTTCAATGGCATTGGCTCCCCGTGTTGTACCCCAATTTTTGCCCCTAAGATTCCTTCATAATATCATATCAATTCAATCACAACCAAGTCACACACTAGGGTTTGTTTCCGCTCCCTATATTTGGTCTTGCTCTATGGGGAATCACCAAGCACCTTGACTTATATTTTGTGATCATCTATGTTTGATTACTCATTAATTAACAAATATAATGTATGTGTATCCTAATTGTTGATGATGTAGGTGAAAGCACAATGCATTCCATCGAAGTCAACTTTTGGATTCATGAGTTCCTTCTTTGTACCTTCATCAACAAAGCTTCATTGAGATTCTAGCCTCTATGAAAGATATTTTAAAGTAACATCATGACAAAGTCTTTCATGATTCATTATGCTTTAAGTTGTCAAATTTATCTCAAAAGTACAAGGGTTGACTAAAGAAGTTTGACTCAATTGGATAAGTCTTTGATTTCAATGTTCACAAGTGCATATCTCCTTCAATTCTCAAGATTTGGAAGTGGTTTTGGTTGCAATGGTTTCTCCTTAAAACCCTCAAAAACTTATAATAACATAACAAGTGTATTTGTGCAAGAAGGTTGATCAAAATTACAATGATTTCCCAAGGCATTTTGTTACTCTAGGAGCTAGGGTTTTGAAATTCAAAGGGGTATATCTTGCTCATCTTTTGGTATTTTTGAGTGATTAAAAAAACATCCTTCTCTTCAAAGGGTTATTAACAAATCACTTCAAAATTCTCAAGGAAATTTTGTGTGTAAGAAACTTGATGGTGAAGAAAGATTACAAGTCCTCCAAATGAATCTTAAATTCCTTCATGTGACTTCAATTGATCATAACTTGATCAATTTTCATCACATTAAGCCAATACTTTTTCCATAAATATCTCGAATGTGTGAACTTGAAACCATCTTCAAAGTTCAAAGTGTTAAAATGAGTAGAGGATAAACTAAGGATGCAAAAGATTATAGGTCATTTCATAAACTTTTGCCAACTTCAACAAGTCATAACTCTCTTAATTTTTGGATATTTTTAATGGTTCAAGTCTCAAAGTGACATTCAAGGTATCTAATTCATGCCATCTTTTTTGGTCAAGAACAAATTCCAAGTGGAATACCATGTTTAGATACAAGACATTATAAGTCATTTTTGAAGAAAAAACATAGAAATTTTCTAAGTATGAAAAGTCAACTTCTTTCTTCCAACTTTGACTCAACACAATGTTCAGCTCAAGCAACCATTTTGACCTATTCTTTTTCCATTACAAAGCTTGTAACCTCATCTTTCTAAAGCTTCAAGAATTAGGCCCTAAGACCCCTTGAGTTAAGAATGCCATTGATTTGAATTTGGTAACTTGAAACTGAAGTTTCATCACAAGTTAGATTTTGAAATCTTTGTTTTGGCTTCTAATCACAAGTTTTCCATGCTTTTTTGCTTCTAATCATGTTTAGCAACTTTCTAAAGGCGTTTAGCATCATGAAACGCACGATTTGGCTGAGTTTTGATCCTAAACAAGTCACACTTTGTTCATGCTGCAGACCCACACGATTTCACTCCAAACTTCATCATTTCACACACTTAAGGATCCCATTCATTCTCCTATAAATAAAGGGTCATCCCCTATTCGTTTTCTCAAGCTTAGACAACCAAGATTACCCTGCCAAATTCTCTCTTGAACCCAATTTTCAGCTACTTCGGATTTGATTTTGCAGCATCCCTCAATCATTTTTCTTTGTCAATTCACCATTATTGAACTTCCCTGAAGCTAACCATACAATTACCTTCAATAATCGTGACCTATATTGATCCACAGAAGTCCAGTTTCAGAGATCTGCAACTTAACTTCAATAGGTAGATTCCTTCACCAATTCTGAAAAAAATAGGGAAGGATCCAATGACATTGTAACAAATATTGGTGACCTCATTTATTTTTTATTTCTGACTTTGTTATTTTTCATCATTTTTTTTGTTTATTTTACCTATTTCTTTTAATTTTAGAAATATTTTATGACTTTAGAAAATTACCAAAAATTTTATAAAATTATTTGAGTCCATTTCTGATTTTTCTATGGTCTTATTTTTTTTCTTGATTAATTTGAACATAGTTTCCTTTTTTTTCTCTATTATTCATTTTTAATCATTTTAAACCCTTATTCTTTTACTTTAAATACAATTTTATTTTTGTATATTCTCTGGTTGATCTTGGTTTGAAATTTTGATCATGAACTTTATTAATATCATTGAATTCATGGTGTTGAGTTTAACTCCATAAATATGGATGAATCATTTTCATAATAGTTTGATTAAATTTTGATTCAAATTTGGTTTATTCATTTTTCCCTTCCCTCTTCATCTCATCCCCTTCTTATTGCACTAAGTGTTATTGAAGTATGATTTCTATATCATGTCTCAAAATAAATGGTGCATAGATTGCTACTGACTGGCCTCAAAATAGGTGTGACTTCTATATAAGTCCACTTACGAGTGCTTAACATAGCGATAAATTTTGTCTCGATTTGAGAAAATGATCATTCGTGGCCCAACTTATGTTTGCAAGCCCAAGTATGATAATTTGAACCCTATGATCCAATAACCTTGAGATCCATTGTTAGGAGGCTTTGGTTCTACCAATCTTCTAATGGAACTTCATCAATTTTGGTCAAAGTGGATCACTTATAAATCATTGATCATTAAGTTACTTTGAGATTCTTAAAATGGATGATATACTTGACAAAAAGCAAATGAAACTTGTTGCTGAGAGGCTTTGGTTCTACCAATCCTCTAATGAGTTCCAAATACAAGTTTCAAGATGGTCATCCAACTAACCATTAACTTCTAACAATTGACTTTATGTTATGCTTTTCTTTTATGCTATTACTTTATCTACCATTTACTTTAGCATTTACAATTCATGCTATTTTCATCTTTGCTCACTTGATCCTTTATATTCATGTCATTTTTATTTTGCTCACTTGAGCTTTTCATTTCTTTTTGAAGATACCTAATAATCAACTTAAACCCTAAAAAACTATGATGTTGCTTGGACTACTTGGTTACTATCCTTGGCATTATGGTGTTACAGACTTCTTGGACTTAGGAGTAGAAACCTTGACCTATGTTGGAGACCTTGTAACCTTAATTGATATTTTGTCTGGATTTCTTGGGTTTTACCTCAAGACATTTAGTTGTTTGTTTGTTTTGTATGCAGGCTATTGTGATTACATACTTTGTTCATAATCTGGAATTCATCTGTATGCAGCCGTTACTCTGCCCAATTTTTGTGAAGACTTAATAAATTTGAAGTTTGATCTTCTCCAGAGGTTTAGTGTCCTTGCTTGGTTTCAATCCAAAGAACGATAATTCTACCTTGACTCATAATGTTAAGTGTTGACTTCTTGTTGTTTAGATGGTTCTTTTCCCTAGCTTTTACCTTATACTTTAGGATAGTCCCTTCATCTCCTCCCATCTTCTTTAATTTCAAAAATCTTCTCCCTCCTTTTAAAAAATCTTCTTGTTTCTAAACTTGAACCACTTTCATAATAAACTTGGACTTAGGTCCATGCATTTTCAAAACTTTTTCATAAATAAACTTTAATAAACTTCATAATACCTTGACATTTTTGTGAGAAGACTAAAAGTCAATCAATCTCATTCAAACAATCTTTGCCACTTTGGCTTTTTGCTTTAAAGCTTTTCTCAAAAGATTGGACTTTTGTCAATCCTTGTAGTGATGCAAACAACTATACTTCTACAATATATAGTGAAGTGAGATATTTTCCACTTGGGTGTTGAGTGAAGTCTTGTTAATTTTAAAATCCAATCCATATCCTCCACTTTGAGATGATGCAAATTCTCCTTTCTCATGATTGTGGGTAGTAAGTATGTTTTCCACACGGACAATGATGATGATGTCTCATCTCATAAAACCAACCAACACACTTGTGTTTTAAATATTTTAAAGAGGAACTACATGTACCCTGATCCCCCATTACACGGAAGGTGGTACGTAGGCACTAAAGGTTAACAACCGCGACGGGTGAAAAAATCATAAAAAATATGCTTCTTTTTTCTTATCCCCATAATCTATTTTACATACAACATTTTATAGCCAAAATATACAAATTTTTCAAAGAGGTTTCTGTAGAGTACCGTAGAGGTTTAGGGTGCTAATACTTTCCCTTTGCATAACCAACCCCCTTAATTAGAATTTTTCCCCACACTTTTGCGTTATTCACTCTTTTCCCATTTCTTTAGAAACAATAAAGTGTGGTGGCGATATTTATTTTAATCTGTACAAGTTAAGTCAATCTAATGGTTTAGTCTTAAATATTTCTACGGCTACAAAAAATGGTGACTTCACTGGGGAAAGATTGACCTCTTGGTGGTCCATCCCTAAGTGGATGGAGCCTATCTTTGTGTATATCTGTATATGTGTTATTGTTGTTTATATGTTATATATTTTATATATGTTTGTCTGGATTTTCCTTGTTTTCAGAGTGCTTGGGGATTTCTCATAAGTCCTATACCCGGACTTGGGCAAGCTTAAGATAGGATGGGTGGTATAGTCATGTTAACTTTGAGGGAGTAATCCCAACAAAGGAGGCATGAGATCCCCTACTCAGTGGAGGCCCCTTTGATTCTAGTATAGTTTACCGAGTAATCGGGAAGATGTACTGCTTTCCACCTGGGAGCCTGCTGAAACTAAGGACTGTAAATTACCTAACCCATCTTGGCCTTTTAGGAGTAGTGCGTAAGCTATGACGGAGTAATCTAGAAATAGTTGTCACACGATAACACGCTCAGATGAGTTTTTCTTGAGAATATTACTAATTACCGAGTTAATTGGGAAGTTGGTAATACACGAAGGAAGGATGTAGATTCTGGGAACCTTTAGAACCTTGTTCGGAAGGTGATAACTTTTAGACCATACCTTATGGGTAATACCTTCGACCTCATGCTCGTGACGTTGAACCTACGAACCATATGTTTGTGACCTTGTGTGTGATTGTTGCATCATGCATTCATGCACTCATAAGCATCTTTTGAAGACGTTCTATTTCAAGGGACTTAAAAGTTGACTATTTATGAAAATCTCAGGTACTTTTTGACTATGGATTATGGAAAAAGAAAGACCAGAAAATACAGTTTCAAAGATCCCAAGATAGATGAGTTGATGAGTCTGATTCCCAAGATTGAGTGTTTTGCAAGTTTTCGGAAGAAGTATGGGTCCATCATTTCTCTCATGAAGCTTATGATGAAGGAGGGTATTCTCTCGACCTTGGTCTAATTCTATGATCCGATGTATCGATGCTTTACATTCCCTGACTATCAGTTGATGCCTACACGAGAGAAGTATTCTTATATGCTAGGTTTGCCTATTATCGATCACATTCCTTTTACTGGTTTGGAGGGTGAGCGAAAACCCCATGAGATTGCTTCTTTGATCCATTTGGGAAAGTCTGAGATTGAAACCCACATGACTACTAAAGGAGGGATTAGGGGATTACCAACTCAATTCTTATTGTAGAAAGCTCGTTACTTTGCAAGGATGAAGAGTACATTCGCTTTTGAGGCCATTTTTGCTCTACTTGCTTACGGGTTATTCTTATTTCCTAATGTGGACAAATTTGTTGACATAATGCTGTCAGGATCTTCATGATTGGAAACCCAGTTCCTACATTGTTTGGTGATAATTATTATTTTATTCATCTTCGGGATTCTTATCATGGGGGGATGATTATCTGCTACACGCCTCTATTGTACCGATGGTTTACTTCTCATTTGCCTCAGTCTGATGCTTTCTGGGATATCAGGAAGGAACCCCGTTGGGCTCCTAAGATCATGGCACTTACCCACTCAGATATTGTTTGGTATCATCAGGCTTATCATGATGTAGAGATTGTCGATAATTGTGGTAGTTTCCCCAATGTACCTCTTCTTGGTACAAAGGAAGGGATCAACTACAACCCTGTTCTTGCACGACGACAACTTGGATATTCGATGAAGGATAAGCCAAATAGTATTCATTTGAGTAGTTTCTTCCTGAAAGAGGGAGAAGACCATAGGGAAGCTAGGGAGCAGATTGTGAAGGCCTAGTGTCACATTCATAGGAAGAGCAGGAAGGACTTGAGACCTAGGGGGCTCTTTCTTTGGAGCCTTATCTTTAGTGGGTACAAGCCAGAGCTATTCAGTTGAAGATGCCATATTCTCGAGAAGCACCTATGCCTGATTTGTTCATGAAGACCACTCCTCCCCTATTGGATGATGTGGAAGAGCTATAGCTTTCTTTAGTCAGGATGCAAAAATAAAAAGATGCTTGGAAGAATAAGTGCCAAACTCTAAAGATTTCCTACCGAGCAGACTTGAAGGAGAAAGACGACTTAATTGAGATTCTTGAGAGTCGGGTTGTAGAGACGATGGAGAGGCAAGGGGATTTATTTTCCCCTAAGCCGTAGTCATATTCTAGCTCCTCACTCTCTAATTCAAGTGATTGGAAGGAGGTCTCCACCAGATATGTGGAGGAAAACCAGAGGTTGATGGCTTAGATTTCCAGAATTTTCGGGAAGCGTCAGCGTATAAAGTGATCTCCATCAGCTGTGATTCTTAGGGTTTTAGACTTTGTTTTCATCTTGTACTTGGGATTGTTGAAACTTGTAATCCATTTTGAAGTTATTATAATAAATTTTTTTCCAGTATTTCTAAATGTGTTATTACTTTGATATTTGCAAATAGTTTATAAATCTTTAAGTCCCTTGAAATAACGATAGAATGAATCATGTGCATTGCATATCATGCATCATATTGTACATACTTATTGCATTATTTATGCATATCCAGGGGTTTCTTTACTTTGTTCAGCAAGTTGTCTCACCAATACAATACCCGAGCTAATTTCAGAGGGAAGATGGATAACCTAGAACAAGAGAATCGCGAGCTACGCGAGGAAGTTTCTTCTGTGAAGACCGGCATTGAAAATCTCACTATTCTGATGGAATTTATGGTGGCTGCTCAGAATCAACCACCAAGTGTTCAGCCTCAACATACAATGGTTACTACTGAAGCTCTGACTGTCCCTGTGTCTGCTACTCCAGCTATTGTTCAGAATCGTATGCCTCTGGGATATCCTTGGGGGATGCCAGAAAACTTTATGCCAAAAGGTTTTAATTAGGATCCTCAGGTTGCTCCGCTTACTCAGACTCCTGCTGCTTCCGCACCACCTGTGGTGCATGTTACCCCTACTGCTAGAAACGAGATCCACTATGATACACCACCCTCGGTGAATATGGTCTCGTTTCCTAATGATGATGTGTATCGTCCTATACCTCCACCAAGTGAAATCTTGGGTTTCTATGATATAATGGATGATTTTCAAGACCAGTTTGACAAAATACAGAAGGAGTTGAAGGCCCTCAGGGAAAAAGAGTTGTTTGGGCAGAATGTGAATGACATGTATTTGGTTCCCAATGTCAAGATATCTGCGAAGTTTAAAGTACCGTAGTTCGAAAAGTACAAGGGAGACACTTTCCCTCATTCTCACTTGGTGATGTATGTAATAAGAATGTCTACTCATACATATGATCGACGCCTGTTGATTCATTTCTTTTAAGACAGTCTAACTAGTGTAGCGTTGAAATGGTACATGAGCCTGGACAGTTCCAGTATTCATTCTTTTAATGACTTAGGTGAAGCATTTATCAGACAATACAAATACAATATGGACATGGCGCCTGAACATGATCAACTCAGGGTCATGGTCCAGAAGGACAGGGAATCATTCAAAGAATATGCACAGAGATGGCGTGAGGTAGCCGCCCAAGTGATTCCTCCAATGGAGGAAAAAGAAATGACAAATATTTTCCTGAAAACACTAGGTGCATCATATTATGAGAGAATGGTGGCAAGTGCACCCAGTGATTTAACTGAAATGGTGGTGATGGGTGTTCGCTAGGAAGAGGATGTGAGAGAGGGTCATCTCACAAAAAGTGAAAGTTCCAGCAACATATGGATTTATTAAGAAGAAAGAGGGAGAAACAAATGTTGTTGTTCAAGAAAGAAGGGTCAACACCTCTAGAAGGAATCATCAGCACCCTTAACAGGTTGCCTCGGTAACTCCGGTTGTAAATGAAGCTCCATCTATGGTTGCTTATCAAAGACCAGTCCCTCAGAGAAGCCAAAGGTAGAATCAGAGAAGATAACCTTTTGACTCTATCCCTGTGAGTTATGCATAGCTAATTCCAACATTGATTCAGAAAAAGTTGGTCCAGACTAGGCCGGCTCCTATTCTACTATCCCCTTTACCTTGGTACTACAAGGCATATCAGACGTGCGCTTTCCACCAGGGTGCACCGGGACATAATTTGGAAAACTGTCATCCTCTGAAATCCAAGGTGCAAAAAATGGTTAGATCTGGCCTCTTGTCCTTCAAACATGTCAATCCGAATGTAAAAGATAATCCTCTCCCAAAACATGGAGGAACAAATGCTGTTAACATGGTTGTTGGTTCTCCAGGGGACTTCCGCATTTATGATATTAACCTGGTAAGAGGGGACTTGGTGAAGATGCATGCAGACCTTTGCGATTTTAGTTAATATAATCATGACCATGCTGGTTGTGGTGTCTGTAGTACTAATATACAAGGTTGAGATAAGATAAGGGCTGATTTGTAAGAGATGATAGATGAAGGCCTCATCCATATAATCAGGCCTAGGGTAGAATATGAGGAATAAGTGAACATGGTTTCTGGATGTCCTGGAGAGTTCATAATATTTGATGTGGAACATATGAATGATGATCTCGTACAAATGCATGCTACTTTTTTCCATATGACTGGTCAAGTAGAGCACCGCTATGGATCTTGTCGGGTTTGCTGCAGGGATTCTCGAGGATGTTCAATTGTAAAGAAATGTATTCATTGTTTTTTGGATATGGAACTATCAAGGTTTCAAGGAAAAGAGATGATTACCATGAGGTTAATGAGATTGAGGTTTGCTTGGCTGAGGAAGAGTTAGATGACGAGTATCATTCCGTAGATGAATTCTTTTCCTCAAATGAGGGTTTGTTCTCTGGTGACGATTCTTTGATGTCCATATTGTCTAAAGAAGGTGTGAATGTGATTCTGCCGTGTTTCAATGATTCTTCCCCTGTTGAAATTGAATACTGTAGCAAGGTAATTATTGCCCATTTGGTGATTTGCTTACCAGGGCCCGTTCCTTACAAATACAACAAAGCTATACCGTACATGTATAATGCTACAAATTTGGAGGATGGTGTGGAAGTTCCCATCCAACCATTGTCTAGTGTTGGAAATATTGCTGAAACTAGTAGAGTGACCCGTAGCGGTTGTGTGTTTGCACCAGTTATTTGGGGAAATGATAATGCTGGAAAGAAGGCCATGGAAAGTGCTAAAGATAAGAAGACTGCAGGGGAATCCAGTGGCGCTACCCTAGAGAAGGATGTAGATGCTATTTTGAAGATAATCAAAATGAGAGACTACCAGATTATGGATCAGTTATTGCAGACTCCTTTAAAAATATCTATCTTGGCATTGTTAATGAATTCTACTGCTCATAGGGAATCCTTAATGAGGGTGTTGTACTAGGCCTTCGTGAAGTATAACATGCCGATAGATCAATTCAACAATGTGGTAGATAATATTACATCATGTAAAAAACTAAGCTTTTGCGATGATGAATTTCCTGACTAGGGGAAGAATCACAATTTGGCCCTCCACATATCCATGAATTGCAAAGGTGATTCATTGTCAAATGTGTTGATTGATAATGGATCCGCCTTGAATGTGATACCGAGGAGTACACTAATGAATTTGAAATATAAAGGGCCTCCTATGCGCTCAAGTGGTATTATTGTCAAAGCTTTATGTTGCACCCCAAAATTTACCCTCTCATTTCTCAAAGAATCATCCTGGATCCTCAAGTTTGCTTCCATCCAATTCCAAGCCTTGAACTACAATTTTTCCAAGAAAATCACTCACAAGGGCAAAATGGTCATTTGCACACTGAAAAGTCAAACTTTGACTTTTGGATCAAAATCAAATTTTAAGAATCATATTTCATCAAGACATGTTGAAATATGAAGTTTTTTCATCAAGAAATTCAAAAGTCAAAACTACTTTGGAGAAGTCAAATTCTAAATACTTAGAATTTTTTCTAAGTCTTTAAGAAAATATGACAAGCTCAGAATTTCTGGCCAGATTTTCACCATAATGCAAGCTGATTCTGGAAGAACTTCTGATTCAATAGTTATAGATTTCAACAAGATCTAAAACATTACAGAACAGAACTTCTCCTAGAAATGCTGGGATTTCAAGTTATAACTTCTTAAAGACACATCCTTGAAACTGAAACACTCAGCAGATTCTGGACACTTTCAAGACAGAGTTTGGTCAGAACTTCTGGGCAAGTTTTCATAAAGGTTCAGTCAGAGTTTTCTAGGGTAATTCAAAGAAGGTTAAGAAGCATGCTGTAAGCTTCCTAGAAAGTCTGAGAGCTTCTTCAGAACATGCTGGAGCAAGGAGATACAAAGATCAGAGGTCGGATGTTACGCTGAAGCTGAACTTCTGATCCAGAATTAAGCAATGATACAAAATTTCACATGGAAGGATTTCTGGTTTGATAAATCTCATCATCATTTAATGCTCACAACTAATTTTGAGTCTTTATCCAAGGGATTTCCCCCACGTGTACCTCTATTGTCTTGGGATAACAAACTTTGGTGCAAAAGTGTGCTAGGCCTATGTGTTGCTTTTTCTTTTCCTTAATTCCTGCTGACAAATCTAGCTTAAGCATGGCTAAAAGCTGCTAACCAGCATGCTTGCTTCAAGAACAAGGCAACACTTTAGCATATGAAGGCTATATTCAACGCTTTGGTCAGAACTTGACCAAATCCCAAAACCTTGTTTATACAACCCGCTGCAGACCTATAACCAACAACTAATTCAGCCTACGCCTACATCCCATAATTGCACCAAACTAGAACATGAAGACTCTGATCAAAAGGCAAGGAACAAGATTCCAAAAAGCAATAATCCCATTTGTTTTCCCCCCAAAAATCATAAAAAACCCATCTATAAATAAGTTGCTCCATCACACTTTCAAGAGGCTGGATTTTGGTGAGAGATGGGCCAAAAGAGAGAAAAGGAATTGTGAAACCTTCATAAAAATCCAGATTTCCCAAACAAAAAACCAAACCTTTGTTCTTCCTTTTGGATCAAAGAACATAACCACTATTTTGTTACTCTCGCTGACACCAGAACATCTGAAGGCAGCAACTCAAAGCTCCAAGCCCACACTCTGGATTCAAGGTAAGTCTTTCTGACTTTGCATTTTTTTCATTCAGAACATCATTAATATGTAAATATCATAATTAATGTTGTCCACATCATTGCATAAGTAGAAAAACTGTGGATCAGAGCTTCTTGATTAGGGATAGACTCAGGTTTAAGATTAGAACTTCTATAAACTGTTGTGCTGTTATCCTTCTGATTTGCTGTTTAATGAGAACTGAATAAATTACATAGAACTTCTGATGTTCACTCACAGTTTTAGCACAACACAGAACTTCTGAGTTCTCCTCACTGTCTTAACATACATAATTTCTATGATTTTTCTCACTGTTAACACAAACTGAACTTCTGATTCTTACATGCTGATAATGCACCGAACTACTGATGTTCACTCACTGGCTTAGCACAATACAAAACTTCTGATGTTCCCACTCACTGTTTTAACATGCACAGAATTTCTAAGACTTTCTCATTGTTCTAACATTCAGAAGTTCAGCACATAGCAACCCATAACTTCTGTGTTTTCCCTCTAACGTGTCTTGTAGGACCTCAAAGTGTACCAATCCAGAACTTCTGATTCCATTGACGTTCCTTTCTGAGTCATCACGCGCCTGGCTTCAGAACTTCTGATCCCTGTTTGTTTTGCTTGCAGTAGCACGCTGTTTCTGGCTTTCATTTATTTCCCTTTTCATCATTTTTAATATTAACATAAAAAGACATAAAAATATTTTCTTTCATTAATTAATTTATTTATTTTTTCATTAAGACAAAAACATTTTCTAAACAAGTCCTTTTTCTTTCTTATATTGTACATTTCAATATGGTTGTAATAGTAACTTAGGATTTAATTTTATTTGCAACCCCCATTTGTAAATATGTACCCCCATCCCTAAAATATCGTAATAGCGTAGGACATTACATTTTTCACAATTTATCACTTTCAAATATAAATGCTAGTAATTAGGGTGTGTATGGAAAGACATGAAATTGACAAATAGATCACCCTAATCAAGACTAAAATGCATGAAATCAAACACACTTGCACACTAGCACCCTTAAGGTTAACTCCACTTGTTGCCTACAAAATGGTCATGTTATACATGTGGGGTGTCTTGGCAAAAACGATCGAAATATAAGATCATAGTCCCTCAATGACGCTATAAATGTTGCCTTTCAAAATGATCTTAGTCCCTCAAAAAGAAATGCTAAGATACCTCACAACATTGCTAATCTTGGCTATACGACGACCCACGCCCGTCCCGTTTACATCCAAATATAGGGTTGCTTACCAAATCAATGGTAAGACAACAATGTCAAAGGAAAAGAAAATGAACAAGAAAGACATTTGAGTAGGTAGATTGCTCCTAATTACTTGCTCCATTTCAAAACAAACACCCTTGCTATTTTCAAAACAATCACCTACACTTTCAAACATCTTACAAAATTGAAAACATTTTCAAAAGATCAACATCTTTGTATACATTCTTACGAACGAGAATCATTACAAAGATTGCCAAAACAGTGATCTCTTTACAAAATACTTTCAAAAACCACACAAAGCACAATTTCAAACAAAAGCAAGTGATCTAGCAAGTAAGTAAGAGCCCATGGAAAACCATGGATGAAAAGGGTGCTAATACCTTCCCTTTTCATAATCTACCCCCCGAACTCAAGAAACAATCTCAAAGGTCTTTCCCGTGCTTTTTTACCTTTCCTTTTGGATAAAAGGAAAGTCGGTGGCGACTCTTGCTAACCGCAACATTTACGATCAAACACAAAACAATCAAGTCAGTTCTCCCACCGTATCACACTTTCAATGGGTCGAGGAAGTCGGTTATTGGGGAGGCCGATCTGCCTATTCACATAGGCTCGCATATGTTCCAGATCACATTCTAAGTCATGGATATTGTGCCCACATATAGTTGTCTACTAGGAAGACCATGGATACATGAAGTAGGGGCTTTCACTTCCACTCTGCACCAAAATTTGAAGTTTGTGCGTGAAGGCAAATGGATTATTATAAACGAAGAGCAAGCATTAATGATATCCCACCTATCATCTTTCAGTGTTGATGAGGCATATGAGGCTGCTGTAGGGACGCACTTCCAGGCTCTATTTGTTGATAATATAAGAGGGAATAAGAACTCTATAGTTTCATTAAAAGATGCTCAACAGGTTGTGCGCAGTGGACCGAGTAAGATATGGGGACATGTCGTTGATCCTCTAGTAAACAAGAACATGGCTGGTTTAGGATTCTCTGCCAAGAATGTAAAGAATAAAAGTTTGAAGCCAAAGACTAGTATGAGCAGTTATCATGACGTTTTCTGCAGCGGAAGCTACCTCCATCCAACTGTCTCTGGAGTTAATGCTATTGAGAAGGATGAAGAAGATCAAGAAGTGTCGAATTATATGATGCATGGAGTCAGAATCCAGAATTGGGTCACTTATGATGTTCCCTCTTGCATCCATGTATCAAAGTAATTTGTTTTTATTTGCAAAAAGATTTCATTCTTTCCAAGATGAAAGTTAATATGGTATAGGGCTTATCTGTTTGATGTGATCATTAAAATCATAAATAAAAGTTATCTTTGATTTTAAAAAATTATGTCTTTTATTTTAATATTTTTCTGTTTTATTTTTCATGGAAAATGGTAATAAAAAAACCTTTTTGAATAGAATATGTTTGTGAATAAATTTGCATAATCATTTGATATATATGTGTCAATTTCTAAAAGGAATCACAAATCACATGTGCAGATTAATTAATAAATCCGTTGAATACAATGACCCCGCATCCTCTCCCAATTTTAAATATCATGTGTTCGGGACAGAAGAAGAAGAGTATGATGAGATTCTAGAAAAGGTTTCACAGTTGCTCGAGCACGAGGATTTTGCCATTTAGCCGTATAAAGAGTCATTGGAAACAATCAATTTGGGTTTAAAAGAGGAGCCAAAGGAAGTCAAGATTGAAGCATCGTTGCATCCTGACATGAAGAACATGTTGACTGAACTATTGAATGAGTATGTGGACATCTTTGATTGGTCTTACCAAGATATGTCGGGTCTAGATATCGATATTGTGGAGCATCATTTTACTTTGAAGCCAAAGTGCCCTCCCGTCAAGAAGAAGTTGAGAAGAACCCACCCTGATATGGCAGTAAAACTCAAAGAAGATGTTTTAAAGCAGATAAATTCCGGTTTTCTTGTGACATCAGTGTATCCTCAATGGATAGCCAACATTGTGCTTGTACCAAAGAAAGATGGGAAAGTCTGCATGTGCGTAGATTACAGAGATCTAAATAAAGCTAGTCCAAAAGATGATTTTCCATTGCCACACATTGATATTCTGGTTGATAGAACAACAAAATTCAAAGTATTCTCGTTCATGGACGGATTTTCTAGATATAATCAAATAAGAATGGCTCCAGAGGACATGGAAAAAACAAAGTTTATTACATCCCGGGGAATATTTAGTTACAGAGTGATGCCCTTCGGGTTGAAGAACGCTGGTGCAATGTACCAGAGGGCTTTGACAACCCTATTCCATGATCTGATGCTCAATGAAATTGAGGTATATGTTAACGACATGATTTCCAAATCACAAACCGAAGAAGGGTATGTGGAAGACTTGTTGAAATTATTCCAAAGTTTGAGAAAGTATCGTCTCTGCTTGAATCCAAATAAATTCACATTCAGTGTTCGATCAGGGAAGTTATTATGTTTCATTGTCAGCCAGAAAGGGATTGAAGTTGACCCAGATAAGGTCAAAGTGATCCAATAAATGCCTGCACCAAGGACTAAGAAGCAAGTTAGAGGCTTCCTTGGGCGTCTGAATTATATTTCTAGATACATCTCCCACATGACTGGAACATGAGAAATGATCTTTAAGTTGATAAAGAAGATCAAGGTTGTGTATGGACAGATGATTGCCAAATGGAATTTGAAAGTATCAAAGAATATCTGCTTGAACCTCCTATCTTGCTCCCTCCCGTTGAAGGAAGACTGAAGGTGGAGAAAACACTTAGAAGGGGGGGGGGGGGTGAATAAGTTTCTCTTTTTATTTTTCTTAAAGGCTCAACAATAATGGAAAGACAAGGTTATTTTTATCCTGGTTTGTTTGAACTCAAACTACTCCAGTCCACCCGCCAAGGTGATTTCGCCTTTCTCAACAAGGACTTAATCCACTATAATCAACTGATTACAATCACACAACAATTGTTGTGACTAACAATGCACAAGTAATCTTACAATTGAATCACACCACTAAGACTTAAACTAGTCCTAATCTACTTAAGAAATCGTACCAAACTTGGCCTCTCAAGGAACAATTACAAGAGATAAATCTTTTACAGATAGTGAAACAAAGTTTGCTACTAAGAAAGCTATATCACAACTGTGATTTTTCACTAAGAATAGTATAACACAAAGTGTATGAAATTTTTTTGTGAGCCCAAAATATTTTACGTAGCTTTTGCTTCTTTTTGAATTTGTTCAGTTCTATTCAGAACTTCAATTGTTCAGCCTTTCAGTTGAGTAGTTGTTCAGTAGTTGGCTTGCAATTAATGTTCTTCTATATATAGCATGAAGAAACATGATCGTTGCTGCCTTCAAATGGAGAGAATTAAATGTTTGCGTGTTTCCTTGTACTATTCCATTTTCCAATGCACTAGCGAAAACACTTGAGTGCATGTAGCCATCTTTGAATTAAATGAGAAAATGGCACTTGTAAGAGCATGTCTCCTGAAGCTAGACAAGACTTGTTAGCTTTTGCATTATTTCAGAACTTGGTTCACGTCTTGAATTCAGAACATGCTTGCTTATCTTCTAAACAACGCTTTGCTTGCTAAGTACTTCTGATCAGCGCTTACTTTCAAATATCTTCTGAACAACACTTGCTTTCAAATATCTTCTGAACAACACTTGCTTTCAAAGTACTTCTGATCAAGGAATCCTGCTAAGCGTTAGAAGATGAATTTAAATAATTATATTACCAGAGTCAGCATCAGCACTTGTGCTAAAACAAATAGTTCTTTCATCAAAGAACTTCTTCATTTATTTTCAGCTCAGCACATCAAGATGCTTCTGTCAGAACATTATCAGAGACTTAATCAGTACTTGCGCTAAAACAAATAGTTCTTTCATCAAGGAACTTCTTCATTTATTTTCAGCTCAGCACATCAAGATGCTTCTGTCAGAACATTATCTGAAACAATTAAATACATTCATCAGAGTATCTAATATATAAAATATAATTTATTGTTATCATCAAAACTCTGAGATATAATCAGAACTAATCTTTTTCTAACAATCTCCCCCTTTTTGATGATGACAAAAATATATTCAGATATAGAAATAAATTTGAAATAAGAGATAGAAATCTCCCCCTGAAATAAATATTTCTATAAGAAAAACATCCTGAGAATTTTCATCAGAGCTTTGGAATTTTTCTTCTTAGATTTCTTCATCAGGTTCTTTTGAAGATAATGTTCATTTGAAATAAACTTCCAGAGTTTAAATGATACCTGCAAAGTTCTTTAAAGCATAGAAAGAAATCTTGTATTTTGTTAGAATGTTTGACTTAGTCCCATAATTGTTAATCAGAGATTAGATCAAAATACTCATTTTCTCCCCCTTTTTGGCATAATCAAAAAGTATATAAAAATAGTTGAAGAGCGTAAAAAAATTTTATAATAAAAGATTCAGAGGTTCAACAAAACAACAAAAAAAACAAGAAATAGAATGACACTAAGATTTCTTAGAAACAAGGGCCGTAAGAAGATTCTTGATCTCAGATGCAGATTCCTCTTGTTTCATCATCCATGTTCTGATTTCTTGGTTTGTCTGATCTTGCTTGTCCAAGTACTCATGAATAGCTTCGTTATCCCTCTTAAGCTCATTCAGAGTATTCATTACAAGTGAAGTAGGATCAGAGGATGTAGAAGCTTCAGCAGATATAGCCTTTGGAGTAGCAACCGTTGAGTCAGAACGAACAAAAGTTGAAAGACGAGTTCCCATATCCACCATAAGAGTTGGCACTGGTTCAGGTGCAACTTTTGCAGAAGGTTGATTCAATAGAACTATTGTCAGAGGATTTGAATCTTCAGAGGATTCTTCAGATTCATCTTCTGAAATGTCTATTTCATCAGCTGGAGCATCAACAATCATCAGAGAAGACTTCTTGTCCCAAATATCAGCAGCTTCTGACTAAAAGGCATGCAGATGCTTGGAGAAGTTCTCAATCACCTGAGAGTGAGATAAATCTTACAGCTTCAGTGACTCAGCATCTAAAGTTCTTTTGAAAGTTTCCCACATAAGATCTGTTGCTGCTGGGTTCACACTTCTGGTGCAATCTGCCTTCAGCAGGTCCAACCAAGCTTGAACTTCTGTTAAAAAATTATGAAAGAATATATTTACATCTGGCTGAAAAGGTTTTGGAACAACTATTTTGAAAGTTTTATTTTTCAGAAATTGTAGAGATTTAAAATCAACTACAGTTTTCAAAAAGTCAGCTGGTTCAGGATTTTCTGATTGTTCATGTGTTGCTGATTGGTCAGGTTGGTTAGATTGTTCAAAAGGGTCAGGTGTTACTGATTGATTGAGAGTTTCAGGGGGCTCATGTGTTGGTGATGGTTCAGATGGTTCATGAGTTTGGTGTTCTGGAATGTGAGGAGGTGAAATCAATGGTGAGTTAGGAGTTGGAAGTTGTGGAGATGTGGGTGGTGTGGTGTCAGGTGAAATGATTATGGCGTTGTCAGCAGTTGGGGTAAGATTTTGTGTTTGTGTTCTGCTTAAGGAAAAAATGTTTTCAGAAGTTAGGTTGAATGGTGGCTTTAGAGTGGCCAGAGGTTCGCTGATTCCTGGTATTCTCCAAGAGCCAGCATCATACCATCTAGTAGGTCTGGGTGATAAGGGTTTGGGAGGAGGTCTAGAAAGGTTTTCAGTAGGTTTTTGAGAGGGTTCTGAGTGAGAGGGTTTTGTTTGGGTTTCAGAGGAGTAATCATCAGAGTCAAAATCACTCAATTCTGATAAAACTTGATTTCTTTGAGGATTTTTAGCAAGAGGGTCAGAGGGTATGGCCAGGTCTATATCAATATCTATGTCTCCTAAGGTTTGGGGTTCAGAAGATGTAGATATATTTTCAGAATCATAAACATAAATAGTTTTAGCTGGTGTACCTGATTTCTTCTTCTTCTTCTGAGGTCTGGCAGAAGGTCCTTCAACGGCTTTCCTCTTCAATGGTTGTTGAAGAACAACGTCTGGAGCAGCTTCATGTCTTCCTTGAAGCCAAGCAGGATCAATGGGTGTTCCACTTTCTTTACATATTTGGATGCAATGCAGGATGATGTGAGGGTGATCACATGAGTTGAACAGTGGAAAATCAATAATTGGTATCCTTATTCTCTTAACAGTTGCTAAAACAAAAGGCGTTGGTTCTATCAGCAGCTTTTCTATAATCTTCCTCTTCACCAAGTTCTTTCCAGTCAGAGCCTTTCCACAAGTAGGCTCTAACTCCCCCAGCACATTAGCTTCATCCAGGTGAGCAATCGGACCATTCTCAGTTAGAATGTTTGATATCAGTCTCCCTATTGGAATCCAATTCCTTTTGTACTTTGGGTTCTTCATTCTTTCTGCTTCTCTCGTTTCTTTCACATGAGTCCAGAGATGATCAAACAAGAGATAGGGTAAATCAATTTTGATATTTGTTCCAAGACAGAACAACAAGTATTGTTGGGTATCATTTATATAGTCTGGAGAGCTAGTTTCCTTCCTATGATGAATGCAACCATGGATTATTCTTGCCCATATCTTGTACCTATTTTTCAAGTCTATGACCTTTGAAGACCCTTTCCCATTTGTAAAAATTTCTGCATAAAACATTAACATTTCCATTCTTCCATTAGCAATTCCAGTTACTCCAGTTCCTTCAAAACCTAGAAGTTTTCTGATTAGGTTTTCAGTAATGGAGATTTCCTTACCCATCATGAAAGAGAGGATGACCTTTGGAGAAGCAATTGCGTGTATCCAGAATTCTTTAACAAGGTGTGGAAATACTGGACCAACTAGACGGTCAAATAAGTTCCCCCAACCTTGAAACTCAATAGCGGGAAGAAGATCAAAACCATTAGCTTTAAGATTCTCAAAGTCCACCATTATTTCACTTATAACCTCTAAGCTATCCACTGGTATGAGATTGGTTCTCTCAGGAACGATGTATTGCTAAGATTGAATGTTCTCAGAATGAGTAGAGGAGGAAGCCATAGGAGCACTTAGGTTTGAGAGAAGAAAAATGGGTTTTAGAGAGAAATACACAGAAACGTTATAATATTGAAAGATACGGTAAAAAGTGAGAAAGGTTTTTACAGAGGTGTTTATATGAAGACTTTTCAGAAATAGGTTTAAAAAAAAATTGTAAAAAAAGTATTTAATAAAAATTTAAATAAAAAAGAATCTAATCATGACTTAGCATTTAATGAAATTGAAAAGTAAGGGGAAAGCGTGAGATTTTAATCAAATCAAAACAGTTACCTAGAACAACGTCAATAGCTTAGCACACGTGACCTTTCAGAAACACACCAAGTGTTCATCTCCTGAAGGTTGCATGGGACAACTGTTTGATCTAATGAACTTCTGAGTATCATAAAGATTAAAATCTTCTGACTGACTTTTCATTCAAATCATCTGAGAACTCATCTTTTCTGAGTGGGTTGTTCAGAGATTCTGAGATTATCCAGAGTATTGTCAAGAGGATGATCTTTTGAGTCTTCCTTTGCTTCTGACTTTTCATAGTTTGAGGGATGATCTTCTGTACCTACAGAAAAATCAATTTGCTTTGGCTGTTGCTGGCCAAGCTTATGATCAAAACTGACTTTGATTGATTCTTCAACAATCAGATTTTCTGTGTTGTATATTCTATAGCCTTTTGAGCGTTCAGAATATCCAAGCAGAAAACACCTTTGTGCTTTAGAATCAACTTTGTTCAGAATAAAAACAAGTACATTCAAAAAGATTGAAATATAAGATGTTTCTAGTGGCCTAGAGGAAGAAACAACATTTTATAATTTAAAAGAAAGTTCTGAAAACTTTCATTTTTGACATGCTTCATTCAGAGCTTCTGATGTTGTATTTCCATTATTGTTTCCAAAAGTTTCAGAGCCAGTAGTCTTCTGTTTCTGATTGCCTCTGAAACCTTAGAATCGTTTAGATTCCAGGCCTTGGAACATATGCTTTCTTTCCACCATGAGTAGAGAGCATCCAGAGTCCAGGTGTTAGTACTGGAGTATCAACCTTGCTGTTGAAAAAATCTGCAACATAGATGATTTTGTCTTTTGGTACCCATATCTTTTTGGGTCCTCTTGGATTAGAGTATTTAAAGTTCAGTTTGAACTTTGGATTAGCATAAGAGTTTCCAGAGTGATATGTATATTTAATATGATGTGTGTGCCCAGTGGTGAAGTGAGAATAGAGAGGAGTATGTTTGATAACCAGATCCTTAACTTTCTTAGGCTGAGTTACTTTGCCTTTGTATCCTATACCTATTCTGTCTTTCTTGCTAACTCCATAGATCATTGAAGCCATTTTGCTTCTATCTATGATTTTAGCTAGAAACTTCTGAAAGCTTTGATCATATTTCTTTCCGATCTTATCAACATTACTAGGATCTTTTGAGATTATTTCCTTCTGAGAGTTTTGTAGATCATTTTCTAGTTTTGAAATCTTTTCTTTTAACTCAGAGTTTTCTGATCTCAGACTCTTAGTTACTTCAGAGTCAGAAGCAAGATCCTTTTTCAGATTCCTGAATTTGACTCGAAGCTGCTGATATCTTTCCAGAATTTCACTCAGACTTTCTCCTAGTTCAGCTTTAGTGAAATTAATAGTAAAGTCATGGAATACCTGTTCAGTGTCTGATACTGATTCTAACCCTGATTCTGATTCAGAAGATTCGGAGACATCTGATAAGTTGTCGGTTTGAGCTATATTGGCTTGTTCATCTTCTGATTCTGTTCCTTCTTCAGAAGATTTAGAATCATTCCATGTTGCCATAAGACTTTTCTTCTTTTCCTTAACGAACTTCCCTTTATGTTTCTCCTTCTGAAGCCTTGGACACTCACTTTTGTAGTGACCTTGTTTATTGCATTCATAGCAGGTAATGATTATGTTACTTGATATTCTATGTCTAGAGGATTATTCAGAGTCATTTCCTGTTCTTCTAGAGTTTCTGAAATTCTTTTGCTTGTGCTTCCACAGCTGATTGATCCTTCTGGAGAGCAATGATAATTCATCTTCTTCTGAAGCAGATTCTTCAGAGTTTTCTTCTTTACCCTGAAAAGCTTTAGTTTCATATCTCATGAGGCTCATGCTCATCAAGTTCTATCTCATGACTTCTGAGAGCACTGATGAGTTCTTCAAGAGACACGTTGTTCAGATCTTTTGAAACTTTGAAAGCAGTGACCATAGGTTCCCATCTTCTGGGTAAGCTTTTGATGATCTTCTTAATGTGATCTGCCTTAGAATATCCCTTGTTCAGAACTCTCAATCCAGCAATCAGAGTTTGGAATCTTGAAAACATATCTTCTATAGATTCACTTTCTTTCATCTTGAAGGCTTCATACTTCTGGACGAGAGCCAGAGCTTTAGACTCCTTCACTTGAGCGTTTCCTTCATGAGTCATTTTAAGAGACTCAAACATATCATGTGTTGTATCTCTATTTGTGATTTTTTCATATTCCACTTTAGAGATAGCATTTAGAAAAATATTTCTAGCTCTATGATGATTTTTGAAATCAGCTTTTTGTTGTCTATCCATATTTTTCTATCAATCTTATTTCCTTATGAGTCTGTAGGATGTGTGTAACCATCCAAGACTATATCCCATAAATCACTATCATGACCTAGAAAGAAAATTTCTAGTCTATCTTTCCAATAATCAAAATCTTCTCCATCAAACACTGGAGGTTTGGTGTAGTTATTGTTGTTTTGTTCATTTCCCATTGTGTTTTCTTCTGGATCTTTTCCTGACACGATTAAGTGTTGAACTCAGAGTCAAGCTCTGATACCAATTGAAGGTGGAGAAAACACTTAGAAGGGGGGGGGGGGGGTTGAATAAGTTTCTCTTTTTCTTTTTCTTAAAGGCTCAACAATAATGGAAAGATAAGGTTATTTTTATCCTGGTTTGTTTGAACTCAAACTACTCCAGTCCACCCGCCAAGGTGATTTCGACTTTCTCAACAAGGACTTAATCCACTATAATCAACTGATTACAATCACACAACAACTGTTGTGACTAACAATGCACAAGTAATCTTACACGTGACTCACACCACTAAGACTTAAACTAGTCCTAGCCTACTTGAGAAATCTGACCAAACTTGATCTCTCAAGGAACAATTACAAGAGATAAATCTTTTACAGATAGTGAAACAAAGTTTTCTTCTAAGAAAGCTATATCACAACTGTGATTTTTCACTAAGAATAGTATAGCACAAAGTGTATGAAATTTTTTTGTGAGCCCAGAATATTTTACGTAACTTTTGCTTCTTTTTGAATTTGTTCAGTTCTATGCAGAACTTCAATTGTTCAGCCTTTCAGTTGAGCAGTTGTTTAGTAGTTGGCTTGCAATTAATGTTCTTCTATATATAGCATGCAGAAATATGACCGTTGCTGCCTTCAAATGGAGAGCATTAAATGTTTGCGTGTTTCCTTGTACTATTCCATTTTCCAATGCACTAGCTTAGACACTTGAGTGCATGTAGCCGTCTTTGCATTAAATGAGCAAACGACACTTGTAAGAGCATGTCTCCTGAAGCTTGACAAGACTTGTTAGCTTTTGAATTCTTTTAGAACTTGGTTCACGTCTTAAATTCAGAACATGCATGCTTATCTTCTAAACAACGCTTTGCTTGCTAAGTACTTCTGATCAGCGCTTGCTTTCAAATATCTTCTGAATAACACTTTCTTTCAAATATCTTCTGAACAACACTTGCTTTTAAATATCTTCTGAACAACACTTGCTTTCAAAGTACTTCTGATCAAGGAATCCTGCTAAGCGTTAGAAGATGCATTTAAATAATTATATTACCAGAGTCAGCATCAACATCGGCACTTGCGCTAAAACAAATAGTTCTTTCATCAAAGAACTTCTTCATTTATTTTCAGCTCAGCACATCAAGATGCTTCTGTCAGAACATTATCAGAGACATCATCAGTACTTGCGCTAAAACAAATAGTTCTTTCATCAAGGAACTTCTTCATTTATTTTCATCTCAGCACATCAAGATGCTTCTGTCAGAACATTATCTGAAACAATTAAATACGTTCATCAGAGTATCAAATATATAAAATATAATTTATTGTTATCATCAAAACTCTAAGATATGATTAGAACTAATCTTGTTCTAACAAAGACCGTTGATCAAGTATCTAACATTGTTGGACAGTTCTATGGGTTGTATTTTAGGACAACAAGATGAAATAGGGAATATGCCATATACTACCTCAGTAAGAAATTTACTGATTGTGAGTCAGGATATTCTATGTTGGAGAAGACATGTTGCGCTTTGACCTGGGCGACAAAGCGGATGCAACAATATATGTTGAATAATACTACTTGGTTGATTTCCAAAATGGATCCAATTAAGTGTATTTTTGAGAAGCCTGCTCTTACCGGGAGAATTTCCCGCTGGCAAATGTTAATGTCTAAATACGACATCGAGTACCACACTCAAAAGGCCATAAAAAGTAGTGTGCTGGCAAATTATCTTGCTCACCAACCGGTATACGACCATCAATCTATCAAGTTTGATTTTCCTGACGAGGTTGTGATCTTCTAAAATCAAAAGATTGTGATGAACCTTTGCCTGGGGAAGGTCAAGATCCTGAATCTCGTTGGGGCATGGTCTTTGATGGAGCAGTGAATGCTTATGAAAAGGAATTGGTGCGGTGATCATTACTCCACTTAGGTCACATATTCCTTTTAATGCAAGGCTGACATTTGATTGCACTAATAATATGGCGGAATATGAGGCTTGTATTATGGGTCTCGAGAAGGCCATTGACCCTAGAATCAAGGTTCTAGATGTGTATGGCGATTCGACATTGGTTGTTAATCAGATAAAAGGTGAATGGGATACTCGTCACCCTGGATTGGTCCCTTACAAAGATAATGCTAGAAGACTATTACCTTTCTTTAACCAGGTTGAATTCCATCATATCTTGAGAGATGAAAACCAAATGGTAGATTCTTTGGAAACTCTGGTTTCTATGTATCCAGTTAATACTTGGAATGATGTGCCTCGTATTACAGTGCAGAGTTTGGATAGACCGGCTCATGTGTTTACAGCAGAGGATGTGGCAGATGAAAAACCTTGGTATTTTGATATCAAGCATTTCCTCCGAACCCAGGAATACCAAATTGGTGCATCAAATAAGGAAAGAAAGACATTGAGAAGGTTAGCGGGAAGCTTTTTCCTTAATGAAGATGTACTGTATAAGAGAAATCATGACATGGTCTTGCTCAGATACATTGATAGACACGAAGCATACATGTTAATGCATGAAGTTCATGAAGGTTCATTTGGTACCCATGCCAATGGACATTCAATGACAAAAAACATGCTTAGGGCAGGTTACTATTGGCTGACAATGGAATCTGACTGCTACAAATTTGCAAAGAAGTGCCATAAGTGCCAAATTTATGCTGATAAAATTCATGTTCCTCCTACACTTATCAATGTTATTTCTTCCCCATGGCCTTTCTATATGTGGGGTATTGATATGATCAGGATGATTGAACCAAATACGTCAAATGGGCATCATTTTATCTTAGTGGCAATTGACTACTTTACCAAATGGGTAGAGGCAACTTCATATGCTAATGTCACTAAACAAGTGGTCGTGCATTTTATCAAGAACAACCTCATATGTCGGTATGGTGTGCCAAGCAGGATTATCACCGAAAATGGCTCAAATCTGAATAACAAAATGATGTCTTAACTTTGCAAAGAATTTAAAATTGTACATCATAATTCATCTCCCTACAGGCCAAAGATGAATGGAGCTGTTGAATAGGCCAATAAGAGCATCAAGAAAATCATCTAGAAAATGGTGGTTACTTATAAAGACTGGCATGAGATGCTCCCTTTTGCTTTGCATGGGTATCGAACATCCATACACACTTCAACAGGGGCAACCCCGTTCTCTATTGTATATGGCATGGAAGCAGTGCTCCCCATTGAAGTTGAAATTCCCTCTTTGCATGTAATAAAGGAAGCCAAGTTGTTGGAGCCTGAATGGGTCCAGATCAGGTTTGACCAGCTGAATTTAATAAAAGAGAAAAGAATGACGGCCTTATGTCATGATCAATTATACCAAAAGAGAATGAATAAAGCTTTTGATAATAAGGTAAAACCTCGTGAATTCAGAGAAGGAAACCTCGTGCTCGGGAAGATCATGTCTTTCAACGTTGATTCTAGGGGCAAGTGGACTCCCAATTTTAAAGGCCCATATGTTGTCAAGAAAGCCTTCTCTGGCAGTGCATTGATTCTTGAAACAATGGATGGTGAGGATTTCCCATGTCCTGTGAATGCTGATACAGTCAAGAAATAGTTTTCCTAGGAAAATAAAAGAACATCTCACTAAGACAAAAACCCGAAAGGGCGACTTAGGCAAAAAGGAGCGTCTCGGTAGACCGAAAACCCAAAAGAGCGGTCTAGGAAAAAGTTAGAGACATAAACAGAATAAATGATTCCCGGTAGGTTGAAAACCCGCAACGACAACCTAGGCAAAAGTTAGGGATTTTCTGGAAAGTAACTGCATCAGACAAGGCTTGATCAATGGAGCAACGATTTGCTTGGATCTTGCTACTCTTTAAGCAAAGTTTCGGCTCAGGAATTCAAAGTTTCTAGAGAGAATGGTGGTCATTGTAATTCAATGTATCTTTTCCAATATATATTACCATATTCCAAACTTTGTAATCATCCATGGAGTCTTGCCATTTGCAGGCTACCATTCTATTAATAAAATTTGAGTTGTTTATCCAATTCTTTGCAATTATTATTTTATTCAGCTTATAAAGATTTCATTTATTATTGATAGTAATGATCAAAGCAAACAGATTAAATAACAAAATTATTTTTGAAAAGAATTTACAAATTACTTTAAATTTTGTGATACAAGGGGGACAAAATTAGTGATCCCATGGACGGATAAAATCAAGAGGTTTGCATGATATGAAGACTCTATCCAAGCTTCCCCAGTGAAGGCTTCACTCATTTAATAAAAGTCTTTTCTCCCCATGCATGCTAAGTTGGACTCATTTGCGAAGCATCTCCTTTTGGCAGTACTTGTATTTTGTTTGATTGCCTGATAGTCAAGCAAGGGTAGTGTTTTATTAAAGAAGTGTTGAGATGGCTATCAACTTTTTGCATTTTCTCTCGCCGAGTGTTGAATTGTATTTAAAATCCCCAGAATTTTTTCTTTCTATAGTGTTTGAAATTCCCCAGGTGACGCTGAGACGAGATACTTTTCTGAAATTGTTGCCTCGTGAGGTTTTCGTACTTTCTCCCCAGAGAAGTTGATGCAATTATAACTCACATTATTGAATATGTATCTTGAATTATTCTTCACCAATATAGTATTATCATCCCCATTGAATTCAGAATGCAACCCCAACTGATGACTCAACGAGATGATTTTGTTCTCCTCTAGTGAAGTCAACCTTGGCAGAAATTTGAACTTCAAACTCTCTTTTAGTGTCCAGTTTGTTTGGTTTCCAGTTAAAGCTCGGGGGAAGATGTTACATCACTGTTTAATTTGATATTGTTCTTCCCAAGTAATTTAAGCTATGAAATAGGAATTTTTCCTCAGTTGGTGCTTACTTTTCTTATGGAAATTCCATCTTAATTATGATTTAGCCGAGTATTGATTATACCCATTTGTGGCCTTGCCTGGTTATTCCCCGGTGTTCCGTGTCTACTTTGTCAGCATACATGGTGACATTCATACATTCACACATACATCTGCATGTTCTAATTTAGAAAATCATTGCTCATTTGCATTCATTAATATTTTGGTGACATATTACCCTGTTTTTCAAAGTTGTATTACCCTCTCTCTAATAGAATGTCAACTTTTAAGCCGAAAGTGTACATTCTTTCAACTTCCCCACTGAGCTATCCCTCGTGGAAGAATTTTGTTTCAGCCTTCTTTTCAGCTTGCTGTCTGCATGAGATGGAATTTCCCTCTTAAGTTTATTTCTCAAAAGGCGTATTTTGATTGACTGCTTCATTCCGATTTATTTCTGGTTGGAATGGGTACCCTCATCAATATTATTATTTGGATTTCTGCAAGCTTTGAGCCATAGTTTGAGAATGTGCATTTATTTTGCACAAGAAATATCTATAGGAATTATATTGGCATTTATCCAGGAAGCTATTTCTTCTTCAGGAAATCTTTATTGCAATTCCTCTACATAGCAGCCAATGGTAGGACTCTTTATTTGAGCAACATGTACTTCCCTGGTGAATCTGGTTGTTCCCAAAGAAGATTCAAATTTTTGTTACTCCAATGGATGGTAGCCTTATCATTATGGAAGGTAGTCTGTTGTTGAGATTGTTACTCCAATGGATGGTAGCCTTGTCATTATGGAAGGTAGTCTATTGTTGAGATTGTTACTCTAATAGATGGTAGCCTTGTCATTATGGAAGATAGTCTATTGTTGAGATTGTTACTCCAATGGATGATAGCCTTGTCATTATGGAAGGTAGTATGTTCTTGAGATATTTTTACTCCAATGGATGGTAGCCTTGTCATTATGGAAGGTAGTCTGTTATTAAGATTGTTACTCCAATGGATGGTAGCCTTGTCATCATTGAAGGTAGTTCATTGCTGATATTTTGTTACTCCAATGGATGATAGCCTTGTCATTATGGAAGGTAGTCTGTTGTTGAGATTTTTACTCCAATGGATGATAGCCTTGTCATTATGGAAGGTAGTTCATCGTTGAGATTATGTTACTCAATAGAAGTTCATCTGTACACAGTCATGAATACCAGATACATCTTGAGATTTACTAGTATTATCTTACCATCTCTTTATAACGTGGGTCGACGTTACTTTTTTTGCTATCCCCTCAAATATTGGATAGTTCGCAGTCATCTGTCGGTCACCGTTATCCTTTACTCTCTTAAGTTGACAATGCTTTGGATCCTATCTTGGACATTACCCCAACAGAGGCTTGTATTTCCTTTACCAGTGGTTTATATTCCTGGTCAAGTTTTCCTTCTATTTCCCCTTTTTACTTTTTACAGCCCCAGTGATGTCTTGCGTCCCTTTAGATTTGCTCATCTGCATTCATAATCATAAGCATTACATGGTATCTTAGGGCCAAAAATAGGGTTTGTTTTATATTTAAGTATCTTCAATCGCGTCGACACGGAGATTTTAAGTTTTGTATCTCCGGATAGAAGACACTTAAATAATGGAAGCTATTGTACCCAAATTTTCGCCCCTAAGATTCCTTCATCATATCATGTCAATTCAATCACAACCAAGTCACACACTAGGGATTGTTTGCTCTCCCTATCTTTGGTCTTGCTCTATGGGGAATCACCAAGCACATTGACTTGTATTTTGTGATCATCTATGTTTGATTACACTTTAAATAACAAATATAATGTATGTGTATCCTAATTGTTGATGATGTAGGTGAAAGCATAATGCATTCCATCAAAGTCAGCTTTTGGATTCATGAGTTCCTTCTTTGTACCTTCCTAAACAAAGCTTCATTGAGATTCAAGCCTCTATGAAAGATATTTTGAAGTAACAACATGACAAAGTCTTTCATTATTAATTATGCCTCAAGTTATCAAATTTAGCTCAAAAGTACAAGGGTTGACTAAAGAAGTTTGACTTAATTGGATAAGTCTTTGATTTCAATGATCACAAGTGCATATCTCTTTAAGTTCTCAAGATTTGGAAGTGGTTTTTGTTGAAATGGTTTCTCCTTAACATCCTCAACAACTTATAATCACATAACAAAGGTATTTGTGCAAGAAGGTTGATCAAAATTGCAAATATTTCACAAGGCATTTTGTTTCTCTAGGAGCTAGGGTTTTGAACTCTAGAGGGGTATATCTTGCTCATCTTTTGGTATTTTTGAGTGATTCCAAAAACATCATTCTCTTCAAAGGTTTATTAATAAATCACTTCAAAAGTCTCAAGGAAATTTTGTATGTAAGAAACTTGATTATGAAGAAAGATTACAAGTCCTCCAGATGAACCCTCAAATTCCTTCACGTGACTTCAAATGATCATAACTTGATCAATTTTCATCACCTTAAGCCAATTATTTTTCCATAATGATATTGAACGTGTGAAGTTCACCCTTATTCAAATTTCAAAGTGTGAAAATGAGTGGAAGATGCCCTAAGGATGCAAAAGATTATAGGTCATTTCATAAATTTTTTCCAACTTCAACAATTTATAACTCTCTCAAGTTTTGGAGATTTTGAATGGTTCAAGTCTCAAAATGACATTCAAGATATCTACTTCATGCCATCTTTTTTGGTCAAGAACAATTTCCAAGTGGAAGACCTTGTTTGGATACAAGACATTGTAAGTCATTTTTGAAGAAAAAACTTAGAAATTTTCTAAGTATGAAAAGTCAACTTCTTTCTTCCAACTTTGACTCAACACAACTTTCAGCTCAAGCAACCATTTTGACCCATTATTTTTACATTACAAATCTTGTAACCTCATCTTTCTAAAGCTTCAAGAATCAGGCCCTAAGACCCCTTGAGTTGAGAATGCCATTGACTTGAATTTGGTAACTTGAAACTGAAGTTTCATCACAAGTCAAAATTTGAAATCTTTATTTTGGCTTCTAATCACAAGTTTTCCACGCGTTTTTTCTTGTAATCATGTTTAGAAACTTTCCAAAGGCGTTTAACATCATGAAACACATGATTTGGCTGAGTTTTGATGCTAAACAAGTCACACTTTTTTCATGCTGCAAACCCACACGATTTCCCTCCAAAATTCATCATTTCACATGCTTAAGGATCCCATTCATTCTCCTATAAATAGAGGGTCATCCCCTATTCATTTTATCAAGCTTAGACAACCAAGATTACCCTACCAAACTCTCTCTTTAACCCAATTTTCAGCTACTTCGAATTTGCTTTTGGAGCATCCCTCAATCATTTTTCTGTCAATTCACCATCATTGAACTTCCCTGAAGCTAACCATACAATTACCTTCAAGAATCGTGACCTATATTGATCCACAGAAGTCCAGTTTCAGAGCTCTGCAACTTAACTTCAATAGGTAGATTCCTTCACCAATTCTCTTAAACTTTGATACTATTGTGAAGCTCTCATCACCCTGGTTCTAGTCGCAACATTTGTTTTTAACTGGAAGCACGTTTTGACCATGAAATTTCAAATCCATTTTCAAAACTTCTCTTCCAAATTGTTTGAGCTACAATTTACATAAATTTTTCACAAAGGTGTGTTTGTCTTTGTCTTCATGAGACGAAGCGAATGGTACCGGTATCGTGCTCTAATTTTACAATTTGAGCGATGTGGTTTTGAGACTGGCTGGATGTTGAAGATGACCAACGTGTCATCCTTCAGCCAATGAAACATTGCCATTTGGAATTTTTGAATTTCTGATATTATATTGAATCATGTGATTTATTTAGTAATGACCATGATATGTACAACGCTCCAGATCCCTTGGATTTGATTACTAATGCATTTTGACTCTCATCCAATGACCCACATATTTTTGACTATTTTTTTTATTTCAGGTTTTTATATTTAATTATTTTAAGTTTCAAAAGTTCATAGAAAATTCATTTTAACTCCAAAAAATCTGAAAAAAATTATGGAAAATACTTTTGATTTTTCTCTTTCTGATTTTTATTTTTCATGATTTTATTTTGTGTTTTGATATTTTTTTTATAATTTTTAACTTTATTTGATTTGTTTTAAATGTTTAAAAATACTTTTATTCATTTTTAAATTCTGGAAAAAATAGGGAATGATTTAATGACATTGTGAAAAATATTGGTGACCTCATTTATTTTTTATTTTTGACTTTGTTATTTTTCATCATTTTTTGTTTATTTTACCTATTTCTTTTAATTTTAAAAATAGTTTGTGACTTTAGGAAATTACCAAAATTTTTATAAAAATATTTTAGTCCATTTCTGATTTTTCTATGGCCTTACTTTTTTTTCTTGATTAATTTGAACATAGTTTCCTTTTTTCTCTATTATTTTCATTTTTAATCATTTTTAAACCCTTATTCTTTTATTTTAAATACAATTTTATTTTTGTATATTCTCTGGCTGATCTTGGATTGAAATTTTGATCATGAACTTTATTAATATCATTGGATCAATGGTGTTGAGTTTAACTCTATAAATATGGATGAATGATTTTAATAATAGTTTGATTAAATTTTGATTCAATTGTGGTTTATTCATATTTCCATTCCCTCTTCATGTCATCCCCTTTTTATTGCACTAAGTATTATTGGAGTATGATTTCTATATCATGTCTTAAAATAAATGATGCATAGATTGCTATTGACCGATCTTAAATAGGTGCGGCTTCTATATAAGTCCACTTACGATTGCTTAACATAGCGCTAAATTTTGTCCCGATTTGAGAAAATGATCATTCATGGCCCAAACATATGTTTACAAGTCCAAGTATGTTAATTTGAACCCTATGATCCAATAACCTTGAGATCCATTGTTAGGAGGCTTTGGTTCTACCAATCCTCTAATGGAACTTCATCAATTTTGGTCAAAGTGGATCACTTAAACATCATTGATCATTAAGTTACTTTGAGATTCTTAAAATGGATGATATACTTGACAAAAAGAAAACGCACCTTGTTGTTGAGAAGCTTTGGTTCTACCAATCCTCTAATGAGTTCCAAATGCAAGTTTCAAGATGGTCATCCAACTAACCATTAACTTCTAACAATTGACTTTATTTTATGCTTTTACTTTATGTACCATTTACTTTAGCATTTATGTTTCATGCTACTTTCATCTTTGCTCACTAGAGCCTTTATATTCATGTCATTTTTAATTTTATCACTTGAGCTTTTCATTTCTTTTTGAAGACACCTAATAATCAACTTAAAACCTAAAAATGTTAATGTTGCTTGGACTACTTGGTTACTATCCTTGGCATTATGGAGTTATGGACTTCTTGGACTTAAGAGTAGAAACCTTGACCTATGTTGGAGACCTTGTGACCTTAATTGATATTTTGTCTGGAGTTCTTGGGGTTTACCTCAAGACATTGGGTTGTTTGTTTATTTTGTGTGCAGGTTATTATGGTTACATACTTTGTCTGTAATCTGGAACTCATCTGTATACAGCCGTTACTCCACCCAATTTTTGTGAAGATGTAATATATTTGAATTTTGGTCTTCTCAAGAGGTTTATTGTCCTTGCTTGGTTTCAATCCAAAGAATGGGAATTCTACCTTGACTCATAATATCAAGTGTTGGCTTCTTGTTGGTTAGATGGTTCTTTTCCTATCTTTTATCTTATGCTTTAGGATAGTCCCTTCATCTCCTCCCATCTTCTTTAAATTCAAAAATCTTCTCCCTCCTTTTGAAAACTCTTCTTGTTTCTAAACTTGAACCACTTTCATAATAAACTTGGACTTAGGTCCATGCATTTTAAATTTTTTTTCATAAATAAACTTTAATAAAATTAATAATACCTTGACATTTTTGTGAGAAGACTAAAAGTCAATCAATCTCATTCAGACAATCATTGCCACTTTGACTTTTTACTTTAAAGCTTTTCTCAAAAGATTGGACTTTTGTCAATCCTTGTAGTGATGCAAACAACTATACTTCTACAATATGTAGTGAACTGAGATATTTTCCACTTGGGTGTTGAGTGAGGTCTTGTTGATTTTAAAATTCAAGCCATATCCTCCACTTTGAGATGATGTAAATTCTCCTTTCTCATGATTGTGGATAGTAAGTATGTTTTCCACACGGACAATGACGATGATGTCTTATCTCATAAAATTAACAACACACTTGTGTTTTAAATATTTTAAAGAGGAACTATGTGTACCCTGATCCCCTATTGCACGGAAGGTGGTACGTAGTCACTAAAGGTTCACAATCGCGGCAGGTGCAAAAATCATAAAAATATGCTTCTTTTTTCTCATCCCCACAATCCATTTTACATACAACATTTTATAGCCAAAATATACAGTATTTTCAAAGAGGTTCCTGCGGAGTACCGTAGATGTTTAGGGTGTTAATACCTTCCATTTTCATAACCAACCCCCTTACCTAGAATCTTCCCCCCTCTTTTGGGTTATTCACTCTTTTCCCATTCCTTTGGAAACAATAAAGCGCGGTGGTGATTTTTATTTTGATCTATGAAAGTCAAGTCAATCCAATGGCTTAGTCTTAAACATTTTTACCGCTACACCCTGGAGCTGCTGGGACGGGGAGGCATTGAAGGTGTTCATCCCTTTTGAGGCTGCTTTGAAGCACCTCTTCGCTACTTCAATATCTCTGTGGAGGGTGCCGACCACTCCATCTGAAGTGTAGTACTTCATTTTTAGGTGTACCGTTGAGGGCACAACTATGAGTTTGGCTAGAGTTGGCCTTCCAAAGATGCATTGGTATAAAGATGGGCTAATCTACTACCAGGAACTGGGTTTTGATGGACCTGGTTGTTTAGGCTGCCCCAAAAGTGGAGATTAACTCGATGAAACCCCATGGATTTGTGACTTTGCGGTTGAAACATTAGAGGTCCAAGCCTACGTAAGGTGTCAAGTGTGTTTCATTGAGCTATAATGTGGTGAACAATTGGGAATACATGATGTCCACCGAATTCCCCTAGTCGATAAAGATATGCATGATATCAAAGTTCGACATCTGTGCCTGTATGAGCAGAGGGATGCTTGAATTAGGTGCCCCACCTGGTAGTTCCTCACGGTAGAAAGCAATTGGGATAGAACTTCCCCGAAATTTGTCGAGGGCAGAGTTCTTATTGGAGCTTGCTTGAATCAGCTTCACCAACCTCCGTTTTACCGAGCCCATGGTGAATTTGTTAAAGCCTCCATCGAAGATAACAATGGCAGAAGGGAACGTCTCCCAAGGATTGTGCGTCATAAAGTACATTGGGTGCTCGGCTTCATTAGGGATCTAGAAATCCTTGAGCCATAAAATGCGCATAGCGGCAGGCATGTTAACGTTGTTTGGTGAAAGTTTCTCTTCCTCGTCTTTCTTTGACTCTGGTGCATCCTTGGGGGAATATCCTTCTTCTTGTGGCTCTTGTGGAACCGATAATACTTTGACTTGTCCGTCCAGGGCTTGGATGGTGTCCGTCGAGGAAACCAAACCCCTACCTAGAGAAACTATGAATTGGAACAGTCGATCAGGATGCACTTGCGAGAGGTAGTTAGAGGCGTGTAGTCATGAAACCGGCTAGGTGGACCTTTGTATTCCCGCGAGTTACGGAGCTTGTCGTCTCTCCTCTTCTCTGTTCCCCGACAAGATTTTAATGGATTGTCGTGTTTTGAACCCTTGGAGTTCTCCTGGTGCCTCGAGTCCCTAGCATAATTGGCAGATTCCTTCTCTTTATACTGAATGTACGCTTGTGCCTTGAGGAGGAGGGAATCCATGGTGGAGGGAGTTTCAATGTCGTCAGCTTTAGAAAAATTACTGCACGAGCACAGTCTATGCTCGAGTAAGTCTTTCTTCATACCATCTATGGTAAAAACCTGAATGGCCTCGCGGTTGAACCTCTCGGTATATGCCCAAAGAGACTCATCCTTGCCTTGGATGATTGCTTCGAGTGAAGCTTGTGACTTCGGATGCCGACGAGAAACCTTAAAATGCCTGGAGAAATGCTTTCAGAGGTTTCGCCAAAATGTGATGGATTCGCTGGGCATACTTTTATACCAAGTCATAGCTCATTTCCTAAGCATGGAGGGGAATAGTCTACACTTTATGGCGCCTTTGATGCCTCGGTAATCGAGCAAAGCATCAATGTTTTCGAGGAGATCGTATGGGTCAGTAGTCTTATTGTATGTCCCTAGGTTGGGGGGTTTCTCTAGTCTGGTAGGGAATGGTTTTCCATGATTTATCGTGATAACAGGTCGCGGGGGTAGTCATCATCGCTCCAGCTCTTAGACCAAGTTGGAGAGTAATAACTTCCTCCGTATGGACTATCAGATCGCCATGGGGACAAGCTTCTCGGGTGAATCTTTGATTTTGATGGAGGCAAAGGGTGATCATCTAGTCGTGACGCGGCTCGTGTCTTCTTCGGGGAGCGACGGTCTCTGCAAGGAGGTGAGTGACTGTGCTTTTTATCGAGCACAACCTCATGTTTTTCTTGTGCATGTTGACGACCAAGGGGTTATGGTGAAGGACTGCGTGACATGCACTATCGATATCTCCAAGGAGGATATCGTGATTGTTTCTTCTACAATTCCTTGATCCGGTTGTTATGGCAAAAGATTAGGACATTGGTTTTATTTAGGATAACGAGCAGAGCTTCCATGGCCGAATCGACACTGGTTGGAATTAGGACCAGTTGAAGAGTGGTTAATGCCTCTTCTTTGGATTTATTGGACCCGCCTACTTCCAAGAAATGGATGTCATCATCGTTAGCCTTGACGGAGGAGGGAGACATCGTGGCATTGTCTCGCTAGAGGGGGTTGTCCTCGACGGGAGGGTATATGTCATTATTATCAACCTTACGAACATTGGATAAGATGGTTTTTCCAGTAAGATGGTCGTCATCATGATCGGCCATGATCAGAATCTGGTGATGTTGCTCTTATCTTTAGTTTCCCGGGAAATAAAGATGGGGAAAGCAGTTTTCCATTGACGACGCCACTGATCTTACCGGTGGTAAGAACCGATAAGGAATGATATGTTCGTCTGCAAAGATGGTAATAGGGAGGATGAGGTGTACTTGTAAGGCACTCCGACGCTCAAGTAAGAAAGAGTGAAGAGAGATACAAGATAGAAAATTCTAGGGTTTTAGAAGTGAGTGATGAATATGAATACCTAACCCTCATAAGTGTGAGGGTTTATATAATGCCCTTCGACACTTGGCCATTGGTCCATATTGTTGGACCTGGATATCAGATTCCTTAAAAATAGGTAGCTGTCAGGAACTAGCCATTACAACGGGCAGAGGTGCTCGAAACTAGCTGTTATAACGGGGAAAGGAGTATTCATGGGCAAGCGCGATTCTGATCGTTCTTGGGTGGCTATCCTCGTGCAGATGGTAGGACGAGTACTAGCTTATTTGAGCAGGCATGGGTGGCCTTGTTGACCCTGGGTGTCAACCGACCACGGATCCTTGGGTGAGGGGCAGAAGGGAGAAGAGTCCCTTCTATGTCCTAATAGATTGGGCCAAAGCTATTGGGCCGTTTCAGACGTAGATATGGGTTAGGGCATGATCACGAAGGTAATTCCCCACACATGTTTCCTTTCTTGAGTTACTTTATTTGGTGTCCGAAAAATTAATTTAACTCCCCATAAGAATCATTTCAAACACTCCCTAAATAACTTAGAGAAATCTTTGATAAGTTTCATGTTAGTATAACCAAATATGATATAATGCTAAATGTGTTATGCTTTATGTTTAATGAAGCTAAACGTGCTTGTGTACACATAAGTGTTTATAAAAAATACATGAAAATATAATATGATGAGGTAATTTCAAGTATATAAATTGATAAGTCACCATAATTATAAATTTATAATTATGTTGCAAATGAATACTCATAATATATACTATACACCAAATATGTCATGTACTTAGAGAAATAAACAAGTAAAAGAGAGAGCTTACTAACAAAGCAAAAGTTAAATCGATACTACCTCACTTTATAGTATGACGGAGGATGCAGTTGTATTTCACAAGGAACTATCGAAATAAAGTTGAACCAAATGCAAAGTATGCCACAAATATTTTAGAACAACACGATCTTACCACTTTCCACTTTGACAAATTACATATGACTTAAGCCACCGTAAATGAGAATCCATATTCTCTTCATAGGGTCGAGAAAATGTTCCTACAATAACAACAAGACAAGCTAGGTACCCAATCATCATTGGATCCTTGGGGGTTAGTGAAAATTTGGTTGCATTTGGGAAACCATTGAAACACACCTTTAGGAACAAATAAAACTCATAAATTTAATTTTTCCAATAGTGTGGCCTTTCTTGCAACCATATTGATAATTTAAATCTTCACCGTCACTAGAATTACTATCTGTTGTACCCCAAAATTTTCCCTCTCTTTTTTCAAGATGTTTCTCACAAAGATCTTCAAAAGCTCAAGCTTGCACAAGTATTGACTAGGTCAAGCCATCCCCTCCACACTGATACCTCAAATTAGGTTTTGAATTTGCACAAGGACAATTGGGTTTATAATGCTTCAAATGAATTTCATGGATCATTGTGGATCCTCAAGATTGCTCATATGAAGTTTCAAGTCTTGGATCACAAAATTGCTCAGTCAATTGATCAGATACCTAAAATCAGTTGTATTAGGTAAAAAGGGAACTATGGTCAACCTATAGTCAAACTTCAAGATTTTGGAAGAATATCAACATTTTTAAGTCATATGTATCAATTGATCAAGTTTGGATCACAATTCCCCAAGAAAATTGTTCAAATCACCAAAAGGGCAAAATGGTCAAAATTAGGGTTTTGACTGTATTTGACTGATCAAGAGTTTTTTGACCTAATACATGATCTAATGGCTTGAAGAACAATCTCAAGGATTCAAATACAACATTTTGACCTAATTTCATGGCTTAAAATATTTCTCAAGATCAATTGATTGATAGTTGAAATTCAGTCAACTGATTCTCCAAAAGTCAAACTTTGACTTTTTGATCAAATTTGAGTTTAAAATATCACATTTCATCAATAAATTCAAAAATATGAAACTTGATCATTAATAAATCAAGAAAGTCAAAATTCATCTTAAAAAGTCAAACTTTTTCTAAGTGTTTTTAAGTCTTATTTTTTTCATGACTTCATGCCAACTTTTCAACAAGATGCAAGATTATTCAAAGAAAGTTTTCAACGTGAAATTTGTAGGTCTTGATGAGATCTACAACTTTGCGTTACTGATCAAGTCCTAGAAATGCTTGGATTTTGAGTTATACATTCACAAAGTCATGCACTTTGTATAAAAACACTTAGTGAAAATGTTACCTATTTAGGAAGATTTTTGGTACCAACTTCATGGAAATTTTTCACATAGTTCCAATTGGATTCTTTAAAAATGAAAAGCCTTAAGGTTGTAGATGATGTTCCAAGCTTTTCAAAATGTCCCAGAACTCAATGATATCATTCTTGAGCTAGGAGAATCGAAGAGATGAAGTTAGGGTTTCAAACTTGAATTACAATGCAATTTTGTGATGAACAATGGATCAAATCTCAAGCCATGCTATGTAAATTTCACTTTACAGGTTTAAAACTTGTGTTTCACTCCATAATTAATGGTTTACACAATTGATTGAGCCCTTATCCAAGTGATTCACGCATTATCCAAACCAATTTGCCATTTTAGGGAGAAAGTAACCATTACATTCTTGTAAAGCAAGCTTTATGCACAAAGTCAATGCATTGAGCTCCTAACGTGTTTGATCTGATTACACTCCATCCATAAAGTCATAAAAATCATGTTTAAATTAATTAACAACTCTTGATCATGAAGTACAAAGCATTGAAACTTTTTTTGTCAAAAAATCACATGTTGAGCTTAAACATGTGAATTTGAAATCTGATCAACTTGAGCACTCCAAAAATCCTGCTTATAAATAAAGACACTATTTGTGGAACTAAGACACGAATATACAAGCCCTCAAGCATCCCAAAACTCTCACAAACTTAGATTACATACAAACTGCCATTGTTGTGCAGAATCTAGCCAAAAACTTCCATCTTCAAATTCACTCATGCGTTTCTTGGCCAAACCATTTCAAAAGATTCCTTACCTAAATTATAAGCCATCCCAATACTTGTTACACTTCTGTAACACCTCCATCACCATCTTCCATTTTTAAAAACAAAGGTATGCACTTGGACTTCTCTAGAACAGTTCAAGCACTCTCAACTCAAAGCAACTATTGGAATAGCTTCCTGGAGGTTCAAGGAAGCTAACCAGATCATTAAAACACCTTGAATGCTCTAATTCAAAACACGATTTCTAATTTTGAGGTAAGTTATCTGATTTTCAATATCTTCATATAAGCATTGTTAACTTTCCATTTTCAAAGATAAAATATAGACATCATTGCGCTGAAGCTGACCATGTCCTTAGAATTCATTTATATTGCTTGAGTAATGAGAATTTTAAGCTTGAACTTTCTGAAAAAATTAGGTTAGTTTTGGTACCATTCAAAAATAGTGCTTATCTTTTAGCCATTTTTTAACTTATTTACATTTCTAGAATTGTGGTGAAATTTCTAACAAGTTTGATGTTCATATTTTTGAGAATGGTTGAGAAATGAGTGAGTTGCAGAGGCTCTGGCTGGCGCGAGGAAGAAGATGAAGTTTATCATTAGAACTGGTTTTGTAATATATATTTATGGTTTAATATAAGACACCTGATGTATAGCCACCCCAGTGATAGAGAGCACGCACGTTATTGCCATGGGCCTGAGTTCGAGCCCCAACACTGCCCTTTTTCCTAACAATTTCTTTGTTTTCTTTTTTTGTTACAACGCGCGCCTGGGCCCAAGATCATTGGGCCTTCATCATTTTTGCTCATCTTCACCCCTATTTCCTTTTTTACTACGCAACCTAATTACTTGTTTTGATTTTATTTCTTCCTGATTACAAAAAATGCTAATGGGCCTAACACTCAAAAAATCTGCTTTTTCCACTAACCATCTAATTCAATTTTTCACCCTCCTGGCTTTTATTTTATTTTTCTATTTTATTTTCTTTTCTTTATTTTGATTATTTTTAATCTTATTATCATTATTATTTTTATTAATAAAAAAAATAAAAAATATATATCTTTATTTATTATTTATATATTAATATACTTATTTCTTTTAAGACAAAATACAAAAAATATTTTTCTAACAAATTTAATTTCTTTTCTTAAATTTAAATAAATATTAGGCTTAGATTTATTTTATTTTATTTTAATTAAAATTAATTAGAACTAAGGAATCTAATTACTTTTTTCTATTCACTTTAGTTTGATTAATTAAATTAAAAGCTTTTCATAAAGCTCCTAAAAAAAACTTGTTTTCTAAATCAAAATCTAATTTCTTTTCTAACTTAGGTTTAATTTTATTAAATTAATTATCTTATTTTAATTTAACTAATTTTAAAAACCTTTCATAAAATTTAAACAAAAACAATTCAATTCTCTTTTCTTTCCAGATCACCTTCATATCCTTGTACATTATCTCTATATTTTGGTACATTATTTATTCATTCAATATGGTTGTAATAGTAACTTGGGGTTTAATTTCTTCTCTTCCCATTTGTAAATTTGTACCCCATCCCCAAGTAATGTAATAGCGTAGATTTTTACATTTTTCACAATTTATCATTTACAATATAAATGCTAGTAATTAGGGTTTGTATGGCAAGACATGAAATCAACAAGTAGAAAACTCTAATTTAAAGACAAAGATCATGAAAACAAACACTTTGAACACTTGCACTTCTAGGGTTAACCTCACTTGTTTCCTTGAGAATAAATAGTCATGTTACGCAAAGGTGGGATACTTTAGCAAAAAAAAAAATCAAAAACAAGATCATAGTCCCTCAATGACCCTTCAAATATTGTCTTCATAAATGATCTTAGACTCTTACAAAAATTGCTAAGGTATCCTACAATATTGCTTTCTATGACTATACAATGACCCACACCCGTTCCTTCACATCCAATGATATGACTTCCTACTAACTAATGGTAGACAAGCGTTATCTAAAGGAAGAGGAAAAGAACAAATACTTTTTGAGTAGGTAGAACGTTTATAGTTGCTTGCTCACAACCATTTTCAAAACATCTTTCAAACACACCAACACTTTTAAATGAAATATTTTCAGAAGTCGACACTTTGTATACATTCTTATAGAGACGAGAATTATTACAAAGTCTGCCTAAACAAAGGAACTTTTCATAAATACTTTCAAAAACAAATCACAAACAAATTTCAAATTAAGCATTTTCAAAGTGAGCTAGCAACTAAGAGCCCGTAAATAACTACGGATGAAAAGGGTGCTAGCACCTTCCTTTTTCATAACCTACCCTCCGAACTCAAGAGAATTATCAAAAGGTGTTTCCTGTTCTTTTCACCCTTTCCTTTATTGGATAAAAGAAAAGTCGGTGGCGACTCTTGTTATCCGCAAGAATTGCGATAAAACGTAAAACACCCAAGTCAGTTCTCTGCCGTATTACAAAACTGGCGACTCTGCTGGGGACGTACTTAAAAGTGGGGTTACCTTAGAGACTAGATCACCTTTAAATGCTTTCATTGTTTGAATTATTTGCTTTATATTTTGGACCTTGTTTAGGTTTTGTATTTAACCTCTACCCGGATCGGGGAACATTATTAGGCAAGTAGAAATAAATTGTGTGGACTGTGCGGGGTATACCGACATGGTTGAAGCGATAACTATGTTAGTGTGACACATTTGATAGTACTGGTATCCCTTAAGTCTAGTGTAGGAGAATACGGGGCCGCTGTGTGGTGTCATGAAGCACTAACTGATAGTAGAACCTTTAATTGAACAACTTGGCCATTAGGAAGTAGTGAGATAGTCGGCTTTGGTGCAGTATGAAGCTGGTTAATACTCGATGCTATGCTAATTGAGATCGGGCTTTCGGGATATTTTGGTCGCCAATAAAGAGGCTTGCGCTGAAACAACGCCTGATGAAGAAAGATCAGTGATATTGAGATTCCCTAGAATCCGATTACTTTCTAGGACAAGTTGAACCAACTAAAATTCAAGAGGGTACTTACCTATAAACCCCATGCAAGCCTGGAACCTAAGGACTTGTTTATATGCTTGTTTTTATATAACATCATAACATCATACCATGGAATTTTCACTAACCATTTCAAGGACTTTGGGATTTATCTTTGTGCTGTTTTGTAGGACATGGCTTCCACTTGCAGGAATACTATCCAAGTCAATCTCATAAGAGTTCCTCCTCAACTAAAAGAGTTAGCGTTAAGGGTTCTTGAGAATTCTCCATTCACCAAGAGACATGGTCAACTTCTCAATGTAGTTACCTCAAGCCTTGTTGAAGACATGATGAAAGTGCTCTTTCAATTCTTTGACCCTTTACACCATTGCTTTGCATTTCCTGATTACCAATTAGTGCCCACCATGGAGGATTTTTCTCAGTTATTGGGAGTGCCTATTCTTGATCAACTACCCTTCACCGATATTGAGAAAGACCCAATAACTGAGGAGATTGCTCGAGCTTTACATTTGCAACGGTACGATGTTGTGGCAAATTCGGAAACAAGAAGTGGTGTTAAGGGTTTTCTAGCCAAGTTTCTGTTTGAGAAGGCTCAAAAATTTTAGGATGCTCTGGATTTAAAAGCTTTTGAAGATATTTTGGCTCTCCTAATATATGGGATGGTACTATTTCCTAACCCAGACCAACTCATAGATGTGAAAGCGGTCAAAGTTTTTCTATCTCGTAACCCGATGCCTACCTTACTTGGAGACATTTTGCACTCTCTTCACACTCGCACCATAAAGAGAAGGGGAATTATTATGTGTTGGACTCCTTTGTTGGCTAGGTGGTTTATTTCGCACCTTCCTCGATCTATTTTGAAGAATGAGCAAGGCATGAGATGGTCTAGTAGGTTGATGTCACTCTCGCATTCAAATATTCATTGGTGTTCTCGATCTTTGGAGGATGTCACCATCATTGATCGTTGTGGGGAATTCCCTAATGTCCCTCTATTTAGAATTAGGGGAGGTATCACCTATAATCCTTGTTTGGCTCTAAGACAGTTTGGGTATGCTCAGAGGGATGGCCCTCATGACGCACTTGTCCCAGGAATTGTATTTGACTATGAGAACGATGTCCAAGGTTATCGTCAAAGATTTGTACGAGCTTGGGACATGGTGAACAAAGTGGATAGCAAGACGTTGGGACATAAGAACTCCATTACTTTGGAGCCTTATCTCAAGTGGGTGCGATCTCGTGCTCAAAACCTCATGATGCCATATGAGGCCATCCTACCTATCATCATGGAGCCTATTGCCGAAGGAGATGTTCCTTACACTATTCTTCATCCTGACACGCCTACTACTATCGAGGAGTTGCAAAGATCATGGATTCAACTCAAATGGGGAGCGAGACACCTTTTAAACCCAATTCTACGCAAGCGATAAGAAGGATTTGGAGCTCATGAGACAACTTCATGAAGAGCGATGTTTGAATGCCTACATTGCACCAAAGAGGATGCGCTCATGGGAAACTTGAGTCCTTTTTTATTTTTGGAGTTTATTTTGTATTATTTTTGCTTCTTCCATTGTATGCCCAAGAGGCATTTTTGTAAACCATTTTGAACTTATTAATACAATTAATGTTTTTTCCTTCTTTGTTTAAACAAATTTAAATCTTAAAGGTCCTTGAAAACATTTGCATTCAGATTACATGAATCATGACATAAGCATGTTTTTCGACTCAGGTTTCCTCATATTTCTAATGTTTATTTCAGTAAGATGGATCTCGAGAAGACTGTGAAGGACTTGCAGATACAAAATTCTCAATTTCAAGAAACCTTGCTCAACTTGGCCAAAGGGCAACAAGAACTGATGTCACTTTTGGTTCAAAGAAGAAGACTAAGAAGAAGGCTTTGATCAATATGAGAAAGAGATTCAAGGGCCCGATTCAACAAGCTCAAGTGATAGAAACTCCCCCGAGGAAGATGAGAATCAGGATGAAGACGTAAGGAGCACCCGTGCTGGGGGTGGTAATAATCTAGTCTCTGAGGATGAGGATTATTTTGATGAATAACATCCACTGGCTGAAGACAAGTATAAACAACTGGAGGATAAATTGAAGGCTATAGAAGTTCAAGCTGTTCCTGGCCTATATTTTTGTGATTTGGTTTTGGTTCCTGGGGTGGCAATCCCCCAAAAATTCAAGATTCTAGTTTTTGCCAAGTACGACGGCATTTCATGCCCGAAGCTTCACTTGAGATCTTACGTCCGTAAAATTCAATCGCCTAGCATTGATAAGAAGTTATGGGTGCACTTCTTTCAAGAGAGTCTGTATGGGACTCAATTGGAGTGGTTTTACCAGTTAGAGGGCTCCAACATCCATACCTGGGAAGACCTGGCCACCGCCTTCTATCGTCAATACCAGTACAATGCCGATCTAGCACCAAATAGAGTACAATTACAAGGAACGACCATGGGTTCCAATGAATGCTTCAAAGAGTACGCGCAGAAATGGAGAGACCTGGCAGGTAGGGTGCAGCCACCATTGACTGGTAGGGAGTTGGTGAACATGTTCATGGGAACATTGACTGGACCATTTTTCAACTTGTTAATTGGGAGCTCATCATCTTGATTCACTGAGTTAATCTTGACTAGTTAAACAATTGAGATCGATATTAAAAGTGGAAAAATTCCCATGGCCTCGACCTCTGCATCAAATACTATGAAGAAACCTTTTACCGGTAAAAAATAAACTAATTCCATGTATGGGTCGAGGGGCCATATCAAGCAGGACCATCGCCAATCTGTGAATGCAGTTCTAATCTAAAATATGACTGCTACTCAAAGACCACATCAACAAGTTGGCTACTAAAGACATGATATTTCGAGAAGACACTTTACAAGGATTAACATGTCACTATCTCAAGCCCTACAACACATGTTAAAGGCTAATTCGGTAACATTGCGTGACCCCCCTTCAAATCCCCATATTTTATCTCCAAAATATAACCTGAACGCCAAATGTGTTTACCACTCCAATAGTCTCAGACATGACACTGATGATTGTTGGGCATTAAAATGCAAGATCCAAGACCTCTTTGACAACAACACCATTAAATTTGATCCTCCTCCTACTCCTAATGTAATAATTGCACCTATGCCAAACCATGGCAAAGGTGTCAACGCTATTGAAGATACTGCTTTTGTTTCCTCTGTTAATGAGTTGACCACTCTGCCGGAGTTGGTTAAAAACAATTTGTTGAAAGCTGGGGTTTTCCCTGGTTGCCTTGAAGATTGTTGTTATGGTGCTGTGCAAATCAATAACTATGAATGGCTGAAAAGAGGTGTCCAATACCTAATGGACAACCATGAGATCCTATTCGAAAGAACTCCATCTGTAAAAAGTTTGACCGAAGTTGTACCTCAAGAAATTAAATACATATCCATCATCACTATCTCCAACAAGCCTATTAGGATCACTTAGGGTCCTATTAGGATTTCTAGTGAACCAAAGATAGCTCCATTAATACCACACAGGGGCCAGTCCCTTATTTTTTCTATAAGGCGGTACCTTGGAATTATGGCATTGAAATATACTACCGTGTTACTAAGCAAGACTCGTGGATTCATAAAGACAAGGCTGCTGATATTACTAACATTTCTGGCTCAAGCAAGGTGACAAGGACGAGGAGAATCTTCTCTCCTAACATTTCACCTCCAACCACCATAACTACACCTGTTCGCATTACTGTTGACAAACCTAGTACTGATGCTAGGGGAAAAGAAAAGATGAGCGAGCCTGCCAGGATGGAGGCGCCTGCCAAATACATTATTACTGAGGAACCCTCTACTCAAGAGATGGAGGAGATTTTGAAGATCATAAGAAAAAGTGATTATAGGATAGTTGAGCAGTTGGGGAAAACCCCCTCAAAGATTTATATGCTATCTTTATTACTTAGTTTTGACGTGCATGCTCAAGCCTTGGCAATTTTTTTGAAGAAAACTCATGTTCCTCAAGAGACTATGGCTGATCAGTTTGAAAATTGTGTAGCGAGTTTGACTGCCGATAATGGATTGGGATTCTCAGATACTGATTTAACCCCTGCTAGAAGAAATCACAATATTAACATCTATGACTTTGAACATCCAATCTACCAAGCTGAAGATGAAGGCGAAGAAGATTGTGAAATACCTGGGGAATTAGCCAGACTTCTGATGCAAGAGGATAAGGCCATTCAACCACATGAAGAGCCAACCGAAGTGATCAACCTAGGTACTGAGGAAGATAAGAAAGAAGTCAAGATCGACGCTAACTTGGAAGACAGTATCAAAGGTAGACTGGTCAAGATGTTGCATGACTATGCTAAACTATTTACTTGGTCATATGAAGATATTCTAAGGCTTGAAACTGACATTGTAGTTCATCGTCTACAAACAAAGGAAGATTGTCATCCGATCAAGCAAACGGTTCGTCGTATGCGGCCAGACATGTCTGAAAAGATAAAAGCTAAGGTAATGAAGCAACTCAATGCAGGTTTTCTTGCAGTGATGTCATATCCCTAATGGATGGAAAATATGGTCCCTGTTCCAAAGAAGGATGGAAAGGTACGTATGTATGTAGACTGTAGAGATTTGAATAGGGAAAGCCCAAAAGATGATTTCACACTACCGTATATTAATGTCTTGGTCGACAACACTGCTCATCATAAAGTTTTCTCCTTCATGGATGGCTTCTCTTGCTATAATAAAATCAAAATGGCTCCCGAAGACATGGAGAAAACCACTTTTGTTACACAATGTGGCACTTTTTGTTACAAGGTCATGCCTTTCGGTTTGAAGAATGCAGGGGCAACCTTTTAACGAGCTATGGTATCCCTATTTCATAATATGATCCATCATGAGATAGAAGTGTATGTGGATGATATGATTGCAAGGTCACATAATAAGGAAGAACACCTTGATCACTTACGTAAATTGTTTGAGAGGTTGAAGAAATACAAGCTAAGGCTGAATCCCAACAAATGCACATTCGGGGTAAGATCTGGAAAACTCTTAGGGTTTATCGTCAGTGGGAAAGGTATCTAGGTTGACTCTGCAAAAGTCAAAGCCATACAAGAAATGCCGACTCCCGGTACTGAGAAAGAGGTTATGGGTTTCTTAGGTCGACTCATATACATTGCTCGATTCATATCTCACTTGACTGCTACTTGTGAGCCAATCTTCAAACTCTTGAAGAAAGATTAAGTAGTCAGATGGAACGACGACTGTCAAGCAGCCTTTGACAAGATCAAGGAATATTTACAAAAACCTTATATTTTGGTGCCTTTAGTTGAAGGAAGACCTCTGATTATATACTTGACTGTATTAGAGAAATCAATGGGGTGTGTGTTGGGCCAATATGACGAGTCTGGCCGAAAAGAGAATGCAATATACTACCTGAGCAAAAAGTTTACCGATTGTGAAACAAGATATTCGCTACTCGAGAAAACTTGCTGCACTCTGGCATGGACTTCTCGCCGGCTAAGACAGTATATGTTGTCTCACACCACTTTGTTGATTTCTAAGATGGACCCTATCAAGTGTATCTTTGAGAAACAAACTCTCTCCAGACGAATAGCTAGATGGTAAATGATTTTGACTGAATATGATATACAATATACTACACAATCATCAATCAAAGGAAGTGTGCTAGCGGATCATTTGGCCCATTAGGCTGTTGATGATTACCAATCCATGAACTTTGAATTCCCGGACGAGAATACCATGCTAATAACTGATTGTGAAAAGCCTGGACCATATGACAGACCTAAACAAGGATCCCGTTGGACTATGGTTTTTGATGGGGCTTCCAATGCTCTGGGTAGTCGAGCTGGTGATGTGATTATTTCTCCCGAAGGTTGCCATACACCTTTTACTGCCAGACTATGCTTCGACTATACAAATAACATGGCTGAGTATGAGGCATGCATCTTAGGTCTTAGGGCTGCCATTGACCTAAGAATCAAATTCTTAAGCGTATATGGAGATTAATCTTTAGTAATCAGTCAAGTTAAAGGAGAGTGGGATATTAAATATCCTAATCTGATCCTCTATAAAGAACTTGTGTTAACCCTGATCCCATACTTTGTGGAGGTTACCTTCGAACACTTTCCAAGAGAAGAAAATCAGTTGGCGGATGCCTTAGAAACAATGTCATCCATGTTCAAGGTTAAGTGGGATAATGAGGCTCCTAGAATAACAATTGAAAGTTTTGACGAACCTGCACACTGCTGTGAGATCGACACTAATGAAGAGAAACCATGGCACCATGAAGTGAGGAGATATCTGGAAGCACAAGGGTATCCTGAAGGAGCTTCCATCAATGGCAAGAATTTCCTGTGAAGGTTTTCAGCCAAATTCTTCCTAAGCAATAGGATCCTATATAAGTGCGACCACATTTCGGCTCTACTCCGTTGTGTGGACAAGAAAGAAGCAAAGAAAATCATGGAGGACATGCATGATGGTATATTTGGAACTCACTCTAGTGGGCACATAATGGCTAAGAATATCCTAAGGTCTGGCTACTATTGATCGACTATGGAAACTGATTGTCACCACCACTCGAGGACTTGCCATAAATGTCAATCTATGCCGACATGGTTCTTGTGCCTCCAATACCCTTGAATGTCATAAATGCTTCGTGGCCATTTGCAATGTGGGGTGTAGCGGTAGAAATGTTTAAGACTAAGCCATTGGATTGACTAGACTTATACAAATCAAAATAAAAATCGCCACCGCGCTTTATTTTTTCCAAAGGAATGGGAAAATAGCGAATAACCCAAAAAGAGGGGGGGGGGGATTCTAGGTAAGGGGGTTGGTTATGCAAAGGGAAAGTATTAGCACCCTAAACATCTACGGTACTCCGTAGGAACCTGTTTGTAAAATCTGTATATTTTGGCTATAAAATGTTGTATATAAAAAAATAGATGGTGGAGGTGAGAAAAGAAATATATTTTTTATGATTTTTGCATCCGCCGCAGTTGCGAACCTTTAGTGCCTACGTACCACCTTTTCGTGCAATAGGGGATCAAGGTACACGTAGTTCCTCTTTTAAAAATTTTAAAACACAAATGTGTTGGTTAATTTTATGAGATAAAACATCATCGTCATTATCCGTGTGGAAAACATACCTACTACCCTCAATCATGAGAAAGGAGAATTTGCATCATCTCAAAGTGGAGGATATGGCTTGGATTTTAAAATCAACAATGCCTCACTAAACACCCAAGTGGAAAATATCTCTCTTCACTACATATTGTAGAAGTATAGTTATTTGCATGACTACAAGGATTGACAAAAGTTTAATCTTTTGAGAAAAGTTTAAAGGTAAAAGCCAAAGTGACAAAATGATTTAAAATGAGAGTGATTGACTTTTAGCCTTCTCACAAAAAATGTCAAAGTATTATTAAGTTTATTGAGGTTTATTTATGAAAATGTTTGAAAATGCATGGACGTAAGTCAAAGTTTATTATAAATGTGGTTCAAGTTTAAAAGCAAGAAGAGTTTTCAAAAGGAGGGAGAAGATTTTTGAAATTAAAGAAAATAGGAGGAGAAGAAGAGGCTATCCTAAAGCATAAGGTAAAATCTAGGGATAAGAACCATGTAACCAACAAGAATCCAATGCTTAACACTATGAGCCAAGATAGCATTCCCATTCTTTGAATTGAAACCAAACAAGAAAAATACTAGACCTCTTGAAAGAACCATACTTCAAGTGTATTAAGTCTTCACAAAAAATTTGGGCAGAGTAACAACTGTATACGGGTGAGTTCCAGATTACAAATAAAGGGTGTAATCAGAATAAACTGCACAAAAAAAAAACAAACAACCCAATGTCTTAAAGTAAACCTTAAGAGCTCCAGACGAAATAATCAGATAAGATCACAAGGTCTCCAATCATAAGCCAATGTTTCTAATCCTAAGTCCAAAAAGTCCAATGCTCCATAATTTCGAGGATAGTAACCAAATAGTCCAAGTATCATTAAGGATTTTATGGTTTATATTAATTATTAAGTATCTTAAGAAAAAGAAAAGAAAAGCTCAAGGGAGCAGAATAAAAATGACAAGAAAGTAAATGCTCAAATGAGAAAAGATGAAAATGGCATGAAATGTAAATGCTAAAAATAAACAGTGCATAAAAATAAAAGGGGCATATAATAAAAGAATAAAGGACAAAGTCAATTATTAGTGATTAGTGGTTAGTTGGATGATCATCTTGAAACTTGCATTTGGAACTCATTAGAGGATTGGTAGAACCAAAGCTTCCACACAACAAGTGGCATTTGCTTTTTGTCAAGTATATCATCCATTTGGAATCCTTATGAGTATCATTTAATTTGTTGGATGCCATTAAAAGTTACTTTTGGAATCCAAAATGGATGATATACTTGACAAAAAGCAAATGCAACTTGTTGTGTGGAGGCTTTGGTTTTACCAATCCTCTAATGAGTTCCAAATGCAAGTTTCAAGATGATCATCCAATTAACCACTAATTTATAACAATTGAATTTACTTTATGCTTTTATTTTTTATGCTTTATGTATAATTTAATTTAAGCATTTACATTTCAAGCCATTTTTTATTTTGCTCACTTGAGCATTTACTTTTATGTCATTTTTATTTTGCTCAATTGAGCTTTTCTTTTCCTTTTAAAGACACCTAATAATCAACATGAACCATAAAAATCTTTAATGATACTTGGACTATTTGGTTATTATCCTTGGCATTATGGAGTATTGGACTTATTGGACTTAGGATTAGAGACCTTGGCCTATCTTGGAGACTTTGTGACTTTATTTGATATTTTGTCTGGAGTTCTTGAGGTTTACCTGAAGACATTGGGTTGTTTGTTTGTTTTGTGTGCAGGTTATTGTGATTACACACTTTGTTTGTAATATGGAATTCACCCGTATACAAACGTTACTCTGCCCAATTTTTGCGAAGACTTAATACACTTAAAATTTGGTTCTCTCAAGAGGTCTAGTATATTTGCTTGCTTGGTTTCAATCCGTAGAATGGTAATTCTATATTGACTCATATTGTCAAGTATTGGCTTCTTATTGGTTAGATGGCTTATTATGCTTTAGGATAGTCTCTTCATCTCCTCCCATCTTCTTTAATTTCAAAAATCTTCTCCCTCCTTTTAAAAACTCTTCTTATTTCTAAACTTGAAAGTCTTTCATAATAAACTTCGACTTAGGTCCATGCATTTTCAAAACATTTTCATAAATGAATTTCAATCAATTTAATAATACCTTGACATTTTTGTGAGAAGACTAAAAGTCAATCAATCTCATTTCAAACCATTTTTGCCACTTTGACTTTTTATTTTAAAACTTTTCTTAAAAGATTAGACTCTTGTCAATCCTTGTAGTGATGCAAACAACTATACTTCTATAATATGTAGTAAAGAGAGATATTTTCCACTTGGGTGTTGAGTGAGGCATTGTTAATTTTAAAATCCAAGCCATATCATCCACTTTGAGATGATGCAAATTCTCCTTTCAAAAGATTGACCTCTTGCTGGTCCATCCCTAAGTGGGTTGAGCCTATCTTTGTTTATATCTATATATGTGTTATTGTGTTTATGTGTTATATTTTGTATATATGTTTGTCTGGAGTTTCCTGGTTTACAGGGTGCTTGGTGATTACTCATAAGTCCTATACCCGGACTTGGGAAAACTTTAAGATAGGACGGGCCGTATAGTCATGTTAACTTTGAGGGATTAATCCCAAAAAAGGAGGCATGAGATCCCTCACTCAGTGGCGGCCCCTTTGACTGTAGTGTCGTTTATCGAGTAATTGGGAAGACGTACTGCTTTCGACCTGGGAGCCTGCTGAAGCTGGGGACCGTAGATTACCTAACCCATCTTGGCCTTTTAGGTGTAGTGCGGAAGCTATGACGGAGTAATCCGGAAATAGTTGTCACGCGATACTATACTCGGACGAGTCTTTCTTGAGAATATTACTAATTACCGAGTTAATTGGGATGTTGGTAATATTCGAAGGAAGGATGTAGACTCTGGGAACCTCTTAGAACCTTGTTCGGCAGGTGATAACTTTTTAGACCAATACCTTATGGGTAGTACCTTCGACCTCATGCTCGTGACATTGAACCTATGAACCCTATATGTGTGATCTTGTGTGTGATTGTTGCATCATGCATCCATGAACTCTTAAGCATCTTTTGAAGAAAACAATATTTCAAGGGATTTAAAGGTTGACTATTTGTGAATATCTCAGGTACTTTTAAACCATAGATTCTGGAAAGAGAAAGACCGGGAAATACAGTTTCAAGGATCCTAAGATAGATGAGTTGATTAGTCTAATTCCCGAGATCGAGTGTTCTGTAGACTTTCGAAAGAAGTATGGATCCATTATTCCTCTCATGAAGCTGAAGATGATGGAGGGTATTCTCTCAACTTTGGTCCAGTTCTATAATTCGGTGTATCACTGCTTTACTTTTCCCGATTATCAGTTGATGCCAACACTGGAAGAGTATTCCTATCTATTGGATTTACCTGTTACCGATCGTGTTCCTTTTACTGGTTTGGATGGTGAGCCAAAACCACATGAGATTGCTTCTTTGATTCATCTGGGGAAGTCTGAGGTGGAAGCCCATATGACTACAAAAGGAGGGATTAGAGGATTACCAACTCAGTTCTTATTGGAGAAAGCTCGTTAATTTGCCAGGATGAAGAGTACGGTTTCTTTTGAGGCCATCTTTGCTTTACTCGCCTATGGATTATTCTTATTTCCTAATGTGGACAAGTTTGTCGACATTAATGCTATCAGGATTTTCATGATTGGAAACCCGGTTCCTACACTGTTGGGTGATGCTTATTACTCTGTTCATCTTCAGAGTTCCTATCACGGGAGAATGATTATCTGTTGCACGCCTTTGTTGTACCGGTGGTTTATCTTTCATATGCCTCACTCTGATGCTTTTTGGGATGTCAAGAAGGAACCACGTTGGGCTCCTAAGATCATGGCACTTACTCACTAGGATATTGATTGGTATCATCGAGCTTACCAGGATGTGGACGTTATTGACAGTTGTGGTAGTTTCCCCAATGTGCCTCTTCTTGGTACAAAGGGAGGAATTAACTATAACCCTGTTCTTGCACGGCGACAGCTTGGTTATCCGATAAGAGATAAACCGAATAATATTAATTTGAGTAGTTTCTTTCTGAAGGAAGGAGAAGACCACAGTGAAGCTAGGGAGAAGATTGCGAAGGCCTGGTGTCACATTCATAAGAAGAGTAGGAAGTATTTGGGACCTAGAGGTGCTGTTTCTTTGGAGCCATATCTTCAGTGGGTTTCAGTTAAAGATGCCGTATACTCGGGAGACACCCATGCCTGATCTATTTGTGAAGATCACCTCTCCTTTATTAGATGATCTAGAAGAGCTGCAACTTGCTTTGGTTAGGATGCAATAAGAAAGGGATGCTTGGAAGAACAAGCTCCAGACTTTAGAGAGTTCCTACAGAGTAGACCTGAAGGAGAAAGATGATTTGATCGAGATCCTTGAGAGTCGAGCGATGGAGTCTATGGAGAGGCAAGGGGATTTATTTTCTCCTAAGCATCAAACAAGTGTTGATTACTCACTTCCTGCTTCAGATGATTGGAAGGAGGTTGCCATCAGACATGTGGAAGAAAACCAGAGGTTGAGGGATCAGATTGTCAGGCTCACAGGGAAGCGCCAGCGTACAAATTGATCTCCATTAGTTCCTCTTCTCATGATTTTAGATTGTATTTTCATCTTGTACTTGGGATCGTTGAAACTTGTAATCCATTTTGAAGTTATTATAATAAATTGTTTTTAGTATTTCAAAAGCTTTATTACTTGGATATTTGCAATATGTCTATAAACCATAAATCCCTTGAAATATTTAATGATAAAGTAAAAATAATCATATGCATTGCATATCATGCATCATATTGCACATATTTCTTGCATTTGTTATGCATATCCAGGTGTCTTACCCAGCTTCTTTACTTCACTCAGCAAACTGACTCATCACTACAACACTCGGGCTAATTTCAAAAAGAAGATGGACAACTTAGAACAGGAGAATCACGAGCTGCGCGAACAAGTTTCCGCTTTGAAGGTTTGCTTGGCTAACTTGACTACTCTGATGGAAGCTCTGGTGGTTGCTCAGAATCAGCCACCGAGTGTTCAACCTCAACCAACAAGGGCAAATGCTGAAGTTCCTACTGTTCCTATATCCGCTACTCGGCTGTTGTTAAAAACCGTATGCCTCGGGGTTATCCATGGGGAATGCCAGAGAATTTTGCACCTGAAGGTTTCAATCTTGGCCCTCAAGATGCTCCAGTGGTTCAAAATGTTGTTACTCCTGCACCTCCTGTGGTGCATACTGTTCTTGCTGCACCTCCTTCGATGAATTTGGTTCCGTTTGTTAATAAAGATATGTGTCGTCCTTTCCCTCCACCGAGTGAAGACTTGGGTCTTTATGACAGAAAGGATAATTTCCAAGAGCAGTTTGATAGAATGCAAAGAGAGATGAAGGCTCTTAGGGGAAAAGAGTTATTTGGGAAGAATGTGAATGAGCTATGTTTGGTCCTGAATGTTAAAGTGCCTGCTAAGTTCAAGGTCCCAGAGTTTGAGAAGTATAAGGGAAACACTTGCCCTCGTGCTCACTTGGAGATGTATGTGAGGAGAATGTATAACCACACCGATGATTAGCGTCTGCTGATTCACTTTTTCCAGGAGAGTCTGACCGGCGCCGCGTTGAAATGGTACATGAGTTTAGACAGCACCAACATCCATACTTTTAATGATTTGGGAGAAGCATTCATTAAACAATTCAAGTACAATGTGGACATGGCGCCTGACCGTGACCAGCTTAGGGCCATGGTTCAGAAAGACACAAAATCGTTCAAAGAGTATGCACAAAGATGGCATGAAGTGGCTGCACAAGTGATTCCTCCCACGGAGGAGAAAGAAATGACTAATATTTTTCTGAAGACGCTAGGCGCTTTCTACTACGAAAGAATGGTAGCAAGTGCCCCAAGTGATTTTACAGAGATGGTAGGAATGGGTGTCTGCCTAGAAGAGGCAGTAAGAGAAGGACGTTTGACAAAGGGTGAAGGATTCAGAGGGGTGAAAAAGCCAGCTTATGGGTTTACAAAGAAGAAAGAGGGGGATACAAATGCTGTTATGCAAGAGAGAAGGGTAAACGCTCCTAGAAAGAATTATCAGCGTCATCAGCAAGTCGCCTCAGTTTCTCCTGTTATGAATGCTGCTCAGACTACCGTTTCTTATCAGAAACCGTCCCAGCAGGGGAATCAAGGGTATAATCAGAGAAGGGAGAACTATAATCCTACTCCCATGAGCAATGAAGAGCTACTACAAGCATTGATTCAGAAGAAGTTGGTCCAGACACAACCACCTCCCGCCATACAATCACCATTGCCTTGGTATTACAAAGCAGACCAGACGTGTGCCTTTCATCAGGGAGCACCAGGGCATAGTGTTGAGAATTGTTATCCTTTGAGGACTGAAGTGCAAAGGTTGGTGAAGTCTGGAATTTTATCTTTCAAAGACGTGGGACCTAATGTGAAAGATAATCCTCTACCCAAGCACGAAGGAGTGAATGCTGTAAATATAGTGGTCGATTGTCCAGGCGACTTTCAAATTTTTGACATTAATCTGGTTAGAGGAGATTTGGTGAAGATGCACACAGACCTCTGAATTCAGTTATTATATGCATGACCACGCCGGTTGTGCTATTTGCAGTACAAATATACAGGGTTACGAGAAGATAAAGGCTGATTTACAGGAGATGATGGATGAAGGTTTAATCCATATAATCAGGCCTAGGGCGGAATATGAAGAGGAAGTGAATATGGTTTCTGGATGTCCGGGTGAATTTAGAATTTTTGATGTGGATCATTTAAATGAGGATCTCGTGCAGTTGCATCCTACCTTCTGCCGTACTGCTGGTCAGGTGGAACACCAATATGGATCTTGTATAGTTTGCTGTCAAGACCCCCGAGGATGTTCTATTGTGAGAGAGGGTGTTCAGTTGCTATTAGACAATGGAACTATCAAGATCACATGTCAGAGATACGATTATCATGAGATTGATATGGTTAAAGTTTGTTTGATGGAAGAAGAGTCAGAGGAAGAGTATGCCTCCGCAGATGAGTATTTCTCTTCGAACAAAGATTTGCTTACCGGAAATGACTTTTTGATGGCTGATTGTATTGAGGAAGGGGTAAACATCATTGTACCTTGTTTTGGTGCACCCGCTCATCTTGAGGTGGAGTACCATAGCAAACCAGCTGTTACCCCATTGGTAATTAGTCTGCCAGGTCCTGTTCCTTATAAATCAGATAAAGTTGTGCCTTACAAATACAATGCTACAATCTTAGAAGATGGGGTGGAGATTCCCATCCAGCCAATGCCAGATGTTGGAAATATAGCTGATAATAGCAGGATGACCCGTAGCGGTCGTGTGTTTGCGCCGGTTATTCGAAGAGATGTTGTTGCTGGAAAGAAAATTGTTGAGAACGATGAGCCTAAGAAGGATGCATGAGAGACTAGTGGAGCTACATTAGAGAAAGAAGTGGATGATATTTTGAAGATAATTAAGATGAGCGACTACAAAATTTTAGATCACCTATTGCAGACTCCTTCAAAGATATCTATTCTAGCTTTATTGATGAATTCCTCTGCTCATAGAGAATCACTGATGAGAGTAATAAACAAGCTTTTGTGGAGAATGACATGCCGTTAGATCAATTCAGTAGCGTAATTGGAAACATTACATCATGTAACAATTTGAGTTTCTGCGATGATGAGTTACCAGATGAAGGGAGGAATCACAATCTGGCCCTCCACATATCTATGAACTGCAAGAATGATTCGCTGTCCAATGTGCTAATTGATAATGGATCCGTGCTGAATGTTATACCGAGGAGTACCCTCATGAAGTTAAAGTATCAAGGAGCACCTATGCACCCGAGTGGCATCATTGTGAAGGCTTTTGATGGGTCGAGGAAATCTGTCATTGGTGAAGTGGACTTGCCCATCCATATAGGACCACATTTGTTCTTGATAACCTTCCAGGTCATGGACATTATTCCCGCGTATAGTTGTTTTCTAGGACGACCATGGATACACGAAGCAGGGGCTGTCACTTCAACTCTGCATCAGAAGTTAAAGTTTATGCGCAAAGGGAAGGTGGTGATCATAAATGGGGAGCATGCGTTGTTGATATCCCATCTATCCTCTTTCAGTATCGTAGAAGCGGATGAGGCTGCTGTTGGAACCCAGTTCCAAGCCCTATCCATCGACAACATAAGGAGGAATGAGAATTCTATGGTTTCGCTGAAGGACGCGTAGTAGGTTGTGCGTAATGGTCATAATGCAGTTTGGGGACGACCTGTGGATCCACCCGTGAACAAAAACAGAACTGGTTTGGGTTTCTCTTCGAAGAATGGCAAAGGAGAAAGTTTAAAGTCAAAGTCTTCTGTGAACAGTTATCATGATGTTTTCTACAGCGGAGGCTACCTCCATCCAATTGGTTCTGGAATTAATGATGTTGAAGAGGATGAAGCAGAGCAGGAAGTACCGAATTATGTGACGCATGGAGTCCGAGTTCAGAACTGGATCACCATTGATGTTCCTTCTTGCATACATATTTCAAAGTAATTTGTTTTGTTAATCTATTTCTTTCTTTTGAAAAGCTTTCACTCTTCCCAAGGTGAAAGTATTGTATGGGCTTATCTGTTTGCTTTGATTTTTAAGATCATTAATAAAAGTTGTCTTTGTTTCCAAAAATATGTCTTTATTCTCTGATTTTTCTTGGGAAATGGTAATCAAATAAAAAACCCTTTCAGAATAACAACTGAAAATTAATTTGCATGATCACTTGTTATATGTGTCAGTTTCTAAAAGAAATCATAAATCACATGTACAGATTAATTAAAAAATACGTTGAATACAATGACCCTGCACCCTCTCCCAACTTTGAATGTCATGTGTTTAGGGTTGAAGAAGAAGATTATGATGAGATTCCAGAAGAGGTCTCACGGTTGCTTGAGCACGAGGAAAATACCATTCAGCCATATAAGGAGCCTTTGGAAGTGATTAATGTGGGTTCAGAATAAGATCCGAAGGAAGTTAAGATTGGAGCATCGTTGCATCCTGATGTAAAAAGCGGGTTGATTGACCTGTTGAAAGAGTATGTGGATATTTTTTCTTGGTCTTATCAAGATATGCCTGGTCTAGATACAGACATTATCGAGCATCGTTTGCCGTTGAAGCCAGTGTGTCTGCCAGTTAAACAAAAGTTGAGAAGAACCCACCCAAATATGGCAGTAAAGATCAAAGAGGAGGTCCTAAAACAGATTAATGCTGGTTTTCTTGTGACGTCAGTGTATCCTCAATGGATTACCAATATTGTCCCAGTACCGAAAAAAGACGGAAAAGTCCGCATGTGCGTAGATTACAGAGATCTAAATAAAGCTAGTCTGAAAGATGATTTTCCATTGCCTCACATTGACATGTTAGTGGACAGCCCAGCAAAATTCAAGGTATTCTCATTCGTGGATGGATTTTCCGGGTATAATAAAATAAAAATGGCTCCAAGGGACATGGAAAAAACAACGTTTATCACACCCTGGGGAACATTCTGTTACAGAGTGATGCCCTTCGGGTTGAAGAACGCTGGTGCAACGTACTAAAGGGCTATGACAACCCTATTCCATGATCTGATGCACAAGGAAATTGAAGTATATGTTGATGATATGATTGTGAAATCCCAAACTGAAGAAGGGAATTTAAAAGATTTGTTGAAGTTGTTTCAACGTTTGAGGAAGTATCGTCTCTGCTTGAATCCAAATAAATGCACCTTCGGGGTTAGATCGTGGAATTGTTGGGTTTTATTGTTATCCAGAAAGGAATTGAAGTTGACCCTGATAAAGTCAAAGAAATTCAAGAAATGCCAGCACCAAGAACTGAAAAGCAAGTCAGGGGCTTCCTCGGGCATTTGAATTATATTTCCAGATTCACTTCCCACATGACTGCAAAGTGTGAACCGATCTTTAAGTTGTTAAAGAAAGATCAAGGTTGTGTGTGGACGGATGACTGCCAAAGGGCATTTGATAGTATTAAAGAGTATCTGCTTGAACCTCCTATCTTGCTCCCTCCCGTAGAAGGAAGACTGTTGATTATGTATCTAACAGTGTTAGATAAATCCATGGGTTGTATTCTGGGACAACAGGATGAAATAGGGAAGAAAGAGTTCGCCATTTATTATCTCAGCAAAAATTTCACTGATTGTGAGTCGCGGTATTCCATGCTAGAAAAAACGTGTTGTGCTTTAGCCTGGGCGGCAAAGAGTTTGCAGCAGTATATGTTGAATCATACCACTTGGTTGATCTCAAAAATGGATCCAATCAAGTATATTTTTGAGAAGCCTGCTCTTACTGGGAGAATTTCCCGCTGGCAGATGTTGTTATCGGAATATGATATTGAGTACCACGCTAAAAAATCTATCAAAAGTAGTATGTTGGAAGATTACCTTGCTCACCAGCCGGTGGAAAATCATCAGTTTGCAGAATATGAATTCCCCGATGAGGATGTGATGTTCCCGAAAGTGAAAGATTGTGATGAACCATTGCCTGAGAAAGGCCCCGACCCTGAATCTCGTTGGAGTGTGATATTTGATGGAGCGATGAATGCTCATGGTAAAGGAATTGGTGCTGTGATCGTCACTCCTCATGGATCGCACATTCCTTTTACTGCAAGGTTAACATTTGATTGCACTAATAATATGGCGGAATATGAGGCTTGCATCATGGGTCTTGAGGAAGCTATTGATCTCAGAATCAAAATTCTAGATGTGTATGGTGATTCAACTTTGGTAATAAATCAGATTAAAGGAGAATGGGATACTCGTCACCCTGGCTTGATCCCTTACAAAGATTATGCTAGAAGATTACTACCCTTCTTCAATAAAGTTGAATTCCATCACATTCCTAGAGATGAAAATCAAATTGTATATGCTCTGGCAACTCTGGCTTCCATGTACCAAATGAATACTTGGAATGATATTCCCCGTATTACAGTTCGACGGCTGGATAGGCCCACTCATGTGTTTACGACAGAGGAGGTAGCAGATGAAAAACCTTGGTATTATGACATCCAACATTTTCTTCAGACTTAGGAATACCTGATTGATGCGTCGAGGAAAGATAGAAAGACACTAAGAAGATTGGCAACCAGGTTCTTCCTCAGTAAAAATGTGTTATACAAGAAAAATTATGACATGGTCTTGCTCAGATGCGTGGATAGACACGAAGAAGACATGTTGATGCATGGGATTCATGAAGGTTCATTTGGAACTCATGCTAATGGGCATTCGATGGCTAAAAATATGCTAAGGGCAGGCTATTATTGGTTGACAATGGAATCTGACTGTTACAATTTTGCAAAGAAGTGCCATAAATGCCAGATTTATGCAGACAAGGTCCATGTGCCTCCTACACATCTCAATGTGATTTCATCCCCGTGGCCTTTCTCTATGTGGGATATAGACATGATCAGGATGATAGAACCCAAAGCTTCGAATGGACACAGTTTCATCTTGGTAGCAATTGACTACTTTACCAAATGGGTAGAGGCTGCTTCTTATGCCAATGTTACCAAACAGGTGGTTGTGCGTTTCATCAAAAACAATCTTATATGCCAGTATGGTGTGCCGAGTAGAATCATCACTGACAATGGCTCGAACTTGAACAACAAGATGATGACAGAACTATGTGAAGAATTCAAGATTGTCCATCACAATTCGTCTCCATACAGGCCAAAGATGAATGGGGATGTTGAAGCTGCTAATAAGAATATCAAGAGAATTATCCAGAAAATGGTTGTTACTTATAAGGATTGGCATGAAATGCTCCCTTTTGCTCTGCATGGATATCGAACATCTGTCCGCACTTCAACAGGAGCAACCCTGTTCTCCCTGGTATATGGAATGGAAGTTGTACTCCCTGTTGAGGTAGAGATTCCCTCGTTGCATTTGATAATGGAAGCCAAGTTGACAGAGGCTGAATGGGTCCAGAACATGTTTGACCAATTGAATTTTATTGAAGAGAAGAGAATGACAGCTTTATGTCATATGCAGTTATATCAGAAAAGAATGAAGAAAACATTTGATAAAAAGGTCAAACCTCTTGAATTCAGAGAAGGTGACCTCGTGCTCAGGAAGATCATGTCTTTTAACACTGATTCTAGGGGCAAGTGGACTTCCAATTTTAAAGGCCCGTATGTTGCCAAGAAAGCCTTCTCTGGTGGTGCATTAATTCTTGAAACTATGGATGGCGAGGAGTTCCCACGTCCCATGAATGCTGACGCAGTCAAGAAATACTTCGCCTAAAGAAATAAAAGAACAGCTCGCTAAGTTGAAAACCCGAAAGGGCGGCTTAGGAAAAAAGGAGCGTCTCGGTAGGCCGAAAACCCGAAAGGGAGGTCTAGGAAAAAATTAGAGACATAAACAGAATAAATTCCCCGCTAAGTTGAAAACCCGCAAGGGGAGCTTAGGCAAAATTTAGGGATTTTTCTTGGCAAGTAACTACGTCAGACAAGACTTGATCGTTGAGGCAACAATCTTCTCGGATCCTCACCATACTTCAACAAAAGCTGCTGCTCAGGATTTCAAAAGTTGTGAGGGGGAATATTTGTCATTGTATCTCAATGTATCTTTTCTATTATATATTACCATTTCCAAAACTTTGTAATCATCCATGGAGTCTCGCCATTCGCAGACTACCATTCTATTAATGAAATTCAAGCTTTTTCCCAATTCTCTGTGTTCTTATTTTTATTTAGCTTGCAAAGACTCCATTTATTACTGATAATAATTTTTAAAGCAAAAAGATTAAAAAGCAAAATTTACTTTTCAAAAAAAGGGAGATCTTCACAATTCAATTTACTTTGGGATATGTGATGAAACAATGACAACAAAAATGGCAATCCTAGGAATGAACAAACTCCGGTTGTTTTAAGAAGATTTACTTCCTTCATGAAGGTTTTTCTCAGGTCATCTTGTTGGTATATGCGCAATATTTGTGTGTTTCTCAGATAGTTAAAGACGATACCAGTGGGTCCAAGGTACAATATTGGGTTTGTGGTCCCATTATTCCCAGCCAAGTCTTGGTTCGCTTTTGATTTTGGGTTTGCATGGTCAGAAGCCTCCGTCCCAGATTCCCCAGCGAAGTTTTCCCTCATATGATGAAAGGTTTTATTCCCTTGGTGTGCTAAGATATCGCTATTTTTGCAGTATTGGCATTAGTGTTGACTTCTTGATTTCCCGGGAAGGCTGCCCCAGGGCATCTTTTGTTGGAATATGTTTTCATGATATAAAGTTTCAATCTGCATCTTTCCCCAGGGGGGTAGGCTTGAATTCCCCAGTGAGGTTTGATTGTCTCGGCGTCAGTCTGCTTTATTTGAGGCTAGTCTTGCAATCTCCAGTAGGTATGTTGCTTTTGAAAAACTGGTTTCTTCGATGAAACCGGAAGAAAGATGTTCTATCCCGGTATCTGTTTGATTTAGCTACATCCGAATTATGTTTCTCCTCAGTGAAGTTAGGGCAGGCATTAGGTTTGGTTTCTGTAGTTGCTTTTACCTTTCTTGGATTGATCTTTCTGGTTGAAGTTTAGCCCGATGTTGTTAGTACCTGGGGCGGTTTTGTTTGTTTGTACTGATTATGTATCCTTTTACCAGCATATGCACGATATCACTCACACATTCATACATGCATCATGCATTGCTACAAATCATTTTTTATTGACATTGTGTTCTAACCGTCCTGCAGCGCTCGTTGCTTAGGTGGATTTGGTTTTCCCTCTTGAGTTTATTTCTCAAAGGATGTATCTTCGTTGGCCGTCTTGCTCTAGTTTGTTTCTAATTGGATTCGTGGTTGCATGAAGATATTATTTACTTTGGATTTCTGAGAACTTTGAGTTTTGGTTTGTGCATTTATTTTGCACGAGAAGACTTTATCTCCTCAGCAGGAATAACGTGGCATTTCCCTAACAAGTCATATCTCTTTCACCAGGAAGTCATATCTCTTTCCCCAGGAAGCCATATTTCTATCCCCAGAAAGTCATTTCTCTTTCTAATTCCCCTTGACAATGAGTGGAAGTCTCTTTATTTGAGATAAGCTTACATATTACCCTTTCCAGGCAGAGTACATTGGTTATAGAAGAAGTTGAGACCCGTTCTAGGTGAAACACAAATATTTTGGGGAAAACTTGATATATTTTCTCTCTACCTTCAGTGAATGTTGGTAGTACATCGGCAGTGAACGTTGGTGTTTCTTATCTTTTTTCTATCATCAGTGAACGTTGATAGTTCATCGTCAGTGAACGGCGGTGGTGTGATATTTTCTCTCTACCTTCAGTGAATGTTGGTAGTACATCGGCAGTGAACGTCGGTGTTTCTTATCTTTTTGCTATCATCAGTGAATATTGATAGTTCATCGTCAGTGAACGACGGTGGTGTGATATTTTCTCTCTACCTTCAGTGAACGTTGGTAGTACATCGGCAGTGAACGTCAGTGTTTCTTATCTTTTTGCTATCTTCAGTGAACATTGATAGTTCATCGTCAGTGAATAGCGGTGGTATGATATTTTCTTTCTATCTTCAGTGAACGTTGGTAGGACATCGGCAGTGAACGTCAGTGTTTCTTATCTTTTTTCTATCATCAGTGAATGTTTATAGTTCATCGTCAGTGAACGGTGGTGGTATGATATTTTCTATCTACCTTCAGTGAATGTTGGTAGTACATCGGCAGTGAACGTCAGTGTTTCTTATCGTTTTTCTATCTTCAGTGAATGTTGATAGCTCATCGTCAGTGAACGGCGGTGCTATGATATTTTCTTTCTACCTTCAGTAAACGTTGTTAGGACATCGACAGTGAACGTTGGTGTTTGTTATATTTTTGCTATCTTCAGTGAACGGTGATGGTTCATCCTCAGTGAACGGCAATGGTATGATATTTTTTCTCTGCCTTCAATGAACGTTGGTAGTACATCGACAGTGAACGTCAATGTTTCTTATCTTTTTTCTATCATCAGTGAACGTTGATAGTTCATCGTCAGTGAACGGCGATGGTATGATATATTTTCTCTCTACCTTTAGTGAACGTTGGTAGTACATCGACAGTGAACGTCAGTGTTTCTTATCTTTTTGCTATCATCAGTGAATGTTGATAGTTCATCGTCAGTGAACGGCGGTGGTATGATATTTTCTCCCTCTACCTTCAGTGAACGTTGGTAGTACATTGGCAGTGAACGTTGGTGTTTGTTATATTTTTGCTATCTTCAGTGAATGTTGATAGTTCATCGTCAGTGAACGGCGGTGGTATGATATTTTCTTTTTACCTTCAGTGAACATTGGTTGGACATCGGCAGTGAACATCGGTGTTTGTTATCTTTTTGCTATCTTCAGTGAATGTTGATAGTTCATCGTCAGTGAACGGTGGTGGTATGATATTTTTTTCTCTACCTTTAGTGAATGTTGGTAGACATTGGCAGTGAACATCGATGCTTGTTATCCTCCTCTCTGATTCAATTCTTTTGGTCCACCAGTGATTTATTTTCCTGGTGGGTTGCTCCTTTGTTTCTTCATTTTTGTGGCATCCCCAATGATACTTTGCGTCTCTTTTATTCTGTTCATATGCATTCATAATCATTAGAATTGCATGGCATCTTAGAGACAAAAATAGGGCTTGTTTTATATTTAAGTATATTCAATCGCGTCGACACAAAGATTTTTAACCTTCGTATCTCTGGATAGAAGACACTTAAATAAGGGCAGCTGTTGTACCCCAATTTTTGCCCCTAAGATTCCCCTATCATATCATGTCAACTTGATCATAACAAAATCACATTAGGGTTGATTCTTCCTCTTTTTCTATCTCCTATCTTTAAGTTTGCTCTTGAGGAATCTCCAAGCACCTTAGTTGTGTATTTTGTATATGCGTTGATAATTAACCTCTAACCAAAATACAAAAAATATTTGTCTTTGTCTTTGCAAAATTGTGTTTTATAGGTACCGAGTCAAAGCATCCGACAAATAAGGTTTTCCGGTATTATTTCCCTAAAATCTCTATTTACAAAGAAAAAAAATAATTAAAATTTTTCATTTTCATTTTTGTTTTCCCGTACAATCGATTGCTCCCATAGTGCAATCGATTGCACAATGTATTATGCACAATCTTTGAGAAAAGTGTATTTTTAGCCTTCAAAAGTAATTTTTTGTTTAGTATGTGTTGACACATACATGTTATGTGTAGACCCATGCAAGACAATCAATTATGTAATGTGTCGAAAAGGCAGTATGTATCGACACATACATGTTATGTGTCGACTCATCCTGTTTTGTATAACTAGCATGTGTCGACACATACATGTTATGTGTCGACTCATACAAAGTGATTAATTCTATATTGAGTTGAAAAGGAAGCTTGTATCAATCCATAGAGGCTTGTGTCGACTCATCCTGTTTTGTATAACTAGCATATGTCGACACATACATGTTATGTGTCGACTCATGCAAATTGATTGATTCTGTATTGTATTGAGATAACAGCTTGTATCGATCCATAAAAGCTTGCGTCGACTCATGCTGTGTTATAAAACTAGAATGTGTCGATGCATACAACTCTTGTGTCGACTCATAGAAGTAAAACACACGTGATTTTTTAAAAAAGCCAGCAATTTCAAAACTGTCATCCTTTTGGCTCCAATTTTTTTGCATAATTTGAAAATTATATCATTAATTCAATTTTTGGCTCCAAGAATCAATTACCAAATTACCACTAATCCCAATCCTAAACTCTATAAATAGAGCCCTCATCTCATTCAAATTTCAAGCTTTTGATAGCCAAAATCACTTTGCTAAAAAATCTCTCAATTCTCTCCATCTACCAAATTCACTCAAAGCTCCATTTTCAAAAAGTTAGTAAGCTTTGCATTGAAGCTTATTAATCTTTGAGATAAACCTTCATCCAAACACTTTTTCTTCATCAATTCTCTATATCCAAGGTTGGCAATTGATTCTTGTGGTTGAATTGAAGAAAATTCTTGAAGTTGTTTTGATAATTCTCTAGATCTACCTTTGGTAAGTTGGATAATTCATCTTTCACAATGTGATCTCTTGGTGATCTTTGGGATTGATTCATTGAGAATTATTTTGTGATTCCAATGGTGTTATTTTCTCATAATTTGATGGAATTTTCATGCTCAATTGGATCCTTGATCATAAGGTGTTTGATGGAAAGTTTGAACAAGAAATTGGCCTTTTAAAATGCTGTTTTTGCTGCCTGTAACAGTGTGTAATCGATTGCAGTAACTGTGCAATCGATTGCACAAAAGCAAATTTGCATAATTTTTTGGGGCAGCTTTGATCCAAAATGCTTTTTTCTACTCACTCCTTTTGATTGTTGGTTTGGGTTGCAATTTTAAATGTCCAATTTGTCTTTAAACTCAATGGACTTTGTGATGTAGATGAAGTTGGATAAATGTTCATCAATTCAAATCTACCTAAGAATTAATTATTTAATTCATTTTTGGTGCTTTGGATTAATGATATGTTTAGTGCTTTAATCCATCTAGAGGAGTGGTTGAATTTAAAGATGAAAGAATTTTGAAATGGTGATCCAAATTAGCTTATCATTCCCCTCCCTCTTCATCTCATCCATTTATTTTTTAATTGTGCTACATGTTAAGGGATGATGATCTCTATATCATTTGTCCAAACATGAAGTACATATATTGCTATTGACCGGCCTCAAAATAGGTGCGACTTCTACATAAGTCCACTTACGATTGCTTAACATAGCGCTAAATTTTGTCCCGATTCGAATAAATGATCATTCGTGGCCCAAACGTATAATTGCAAGCCCAAGTATGTTAATTTGATCTCTTTGATCCAATAACCATGAGATTCATTGTGTGGAGGCTTTGGTTCTACCAATCCTCTAATGGATCTACAACACCTTTGGTCAACGCGGATCACTTAAACATCGTTGATCATTTAAAGTTACTTTTGAGGATTCCAAAATGGATGATATACTTGGCAAAAAGCAAATGCAACTTGTTGTGTGGAGGCTTTGGTTTTACCAATCCTCTAATGAGTTCCAAATGTAAGTTTCAAGATGGTCATCCAACTAACCACTAATTTTTAACAATTGACTTTACTTTATGCTTTTATTTTTTATGCTTTATGTACCATTTAATTTAAGCATCTACATTTCATGCCATTTTTTATTTTGCTCACTTGAGCATTTACTTTTATGTCATTTTTATTTTGCTCACTTGAGCTTTTCTTTTCCTTTTAAAGACAACTAATAATCAACATGAATCATAAAAATCTTTAATGATACTTGGACTATTTGGTTACTATCTTTGGCATTATGGAGTATTGGACTTCTTGGACTTAGGATTAGAGACCTTGGCCTATCTTGGAGACTTTGTGAATTTATTTCATATTTTGTCTGGAGTTCTTGAGGTTTACTTCAAGACATTGGGTTGTTTGTTTGTTTTGTGTGAAGGTTATTGTGATTACACACTTTGTTTGTAATCTGGAATTCACCCGTATACAGCCGTTACTCTGCCGAATTTTTGCGAAGACTTAATACACTTAAAATTTGGTTCTCTCAAGAGGTCTAGTATCTTTGTTTGCTTGGTTACAATCCGAAGAATGGTAATTCTATATTGACTCATAATGTCAAGTATTGGCTTCTTCTTGGTTAGATGGTTCTTATCCCTAACTTTTACCTTATGCTTTAGGATAGTCTCTTCATCTCTTCCCATCTTCTTTAATTTCAAAAATATTCTCCCTCCTTTTAAAAACTCTTCTTATTTCTAAACTTGAAACACTTTCATAATAAACTTTGACTTAGCTCCATGCATTTTCAAAACATTTTCATAAATAAATTTCAATCAATTTAATAACACCTTGACATTTTTGTGAGAAGACTAAAAGTCAATCAATCTCATTTCAAACCATTTTTGCCACTTTGGATTTTTATTTTAAAAGTTTTCTTAAAAGATTAGACTCTTGTCAATCCTTGTAGTGATGCAAACAACTATACTTCTGCAATATGTAGTAAAGAGAGATATTTTCCACTTAGGTGTTGAATGAGGCATTGTTGATTTTAAAATCGAAGTCATATCCTCCACTTTGAGATGATGCAAATTCTCCTTTCTCATGATTGTGGGTAGTAAGTATGTTTTCCACACGGACAATGACGATGATGTCTTATCTCATAAAATTAACCAACACACTTGTGTTTCAAATTTTTAAAAGAGGAACTACGTGTACCCTGATCCCCTATTGCACGAAAGGTGGTACGTAGGCACTAAAGGTTCGCAATCGCGACTGGTGTAAAAATCATAAAAATATTTCTTTTCTCACCTCCACCATCCATTTTATACATTTTTATAGCCAAAATATACAGATTTTTCAAAGAGGTTCCTGCGGAGTACCGTAGATGTTTATGGTGCTAATACCTTCCCTTTGCATAACCAACCCCTATACCTTGAATCTTTCCCCCTTTTTTTGGGTTATTCGCTCTTTTCCCATTCCTTTGGAAACAATAAAGCGCAGTGGCGATTTTTATTTTTATTTTTATTTGTATAAAGTCTAGTCAATCTAATGGCTTAGTCTTGAACATTTCTACCTCTACATACCGCCGTTCACTAACGATGAACTACCAACGTTCACTGATGGTATAAAAAAGATAACAATCATCGACGTTCACTGCCAATGACCTACCAACTTTCACTTAAGGTAGAAAGAGAATATATCATAGCACCATCGTTCACTGATGATGAACTACCAACTTTCACTGAGGGTAACAAAAAGATAATAATCATCGACGTTCACTTCCAATGACCTACCAAACTTCACTGAATATAGAAAGAGAAAATATCATAGCATCGCTGTTCACTAACGATAAACTACCAACATTCACTGAGGGTAGCAAAAAGATAACAATCATCGATGTTCACTGCCAATGACCTACCAACTTTCACTAAAGGTAGAAAGAGAATATATCATAGCACCGCCGTTCATTGACGATAATCTACCAACGTTCACTGATGGTAGCAAAAAGATAACAAGTTTCCCTAAAATTATGGCATTTCGCCTAGAACGGGTCTCAACTTCTTCTTTATCCGAGGCACTTTGCCTGAAAAAATGGTAATATGTAAGATGTCTCAAATAAAGAGACTTCCTCTTGTAAAGATTTCACAACGAGCTGTTTTTGCGAATTTAAAAGTCCTGCCATCCACTGGCGTAAACTGACGATGGACTGCAAACTGTCCACTCATAGAGGAGATAGCAGAAAAAAGTTACGTCGACTTTTATAGGGAAGCACACGTTGCTCAAATAAAGAGACCTGCTACTTGTTGTCATAGAGGATTGTAAAAAGAAATGACATTCTGGGGATAGAAATATGACTTCCTGGGGAAAGAAATATGACTTCCTGGGGAAAGAAATATGACTTCCTGGGGAAAAGCCACGATATTCCTGCTGAGGAGATAAAGTCTTCTCGTGAAAAATAAATGCACCAACCAAAACTCGAAGTTTTAAGAAATCCAAAGTAAATAATATTGTTGTGGAACCACAGATTCAAACCAAAAATAAACTGGAATGAAACAGTCAACCAAAATACATCCTTTGAGAAATAAAATCAAGAGGGAAAACCAAATCCATCCAAACAAGGAGCTGTACAGGAAGGCTAAAGAAAAAATATTCCATAAGGGACAACTCAGTGGGGACATTGAAAGAATATACGCTTTCTGCTTAAGGCCAACACTCTATTGAAGAGAGGACAACGTAACTCTGCAAAACATGGTAATGTGTCAACAAAAATATTAAAAAATGTTAATGAACAATGATTTGCCAATTTTAACTATGTATGATATATGTATGAATGTATGAGTGTTATCATGCGTATGTTGACAAAACAGATATACAACACTAGGAGTAACCAGGAAAAACCAACTCTGGCACAAACAACACTCGGCTAAACCATATCCAAGATGATCATTCCAAGAAAAAGTAAATGCCAACTGAAGAAACAAAACCTACTGTCTGCTTTATCTTTACTGGGGAAAAACATAATCCTGAAGTAAACAAAACAAAGTGACAGAATAGTACAGATACAGGGATAGAACATCCTTCTCCAGGCTTCACTGGGGAAACAAATGTTTTCAAAAGTAACACTTTTACTGGGGATTGCAAAACATATCTCAAGTAAAGTAGATGGACATCAAATCATCAAAACATTCACTGGGGAATTCAGGCCTAATTCATTGGGCAGATTAACACCACATCCTCAAAGGGAAAACCATAATACATTCTTCACTAGAGAAACCAGGGACTTGCGTTCTTCAAGAGTAATTATGGTACCAACTTCTCAGGAGAAAGAACTTCCATTAGACCGAATGAAAACTTCACTGGAGAAATCTCGGATTGAAACTTCACATCATGAAAACTTAGAAAATAGGAGAAATGAATCCAAACTTGACCGAGGATACCAGATTCATGAACCCAATATGGAGAATCATCCTGAGTAAACCTTCTCTAGGGGAACAAAAAATTCTAAAAACAAAATGGAGTTTATCCATTCCTGGGATCACCATTTTGTTGTTGTTGTTTTTTTTGCATCACAAATTCCAAAGTAAAAGCAAATTGTAAATTCTTTTTGAAAAAGTGGATTGTTTTATTTAATCTTTTTGCTTTGAAAGTTACTATCAATAATAAATGGAGTCTTTGCAGGCTAAATAAAATAAGAAATACAAAGAATTGGGTAAAAGCTCAAATTTCATTAATAGAATGGTAGTCTGCGAATGGCGAGACTCCATGGATAATTACAAAGTTCAGAAAATGGTAATATATAATGGAAAAGATACATTGAGATAAAATGACCACTATCCCCTCTAACAACTTTTGAAATCCTGAGCAGCAACTTCTGTTGAAGTGTGATGAGAATCCGAGAAGATTGTTGCTCCAATGATCAACTCTTGTCTAATGTAGTTACTTGCCAAGAAAGTCCCTAACTTTTGCCTAAGCTGCCCTGCAGGTTTTCAGCTTAGCAGGAAACTTTATTCTGTTTATGTCATAATTTTTTCCTAGACCTCCCTTTCGGGTTTTCGGCCTACCGAGACGCTCTTTTTTTCCTAAGCCCCCCTTTCAGGTTTTCAACTTAGCGAGTTGTTCTTTTATTCCTTTAGGCGAAGTATTTATTGACTGCATCAGCATTCATGGGACGTGGGAACTCGTCGCCATCCATAGTTTCAAGAATTAATGCACCGCCAGAGAAGGCTTTCTTGACAACATATGGGCCCTCAAAATTGGGAGTCCACTTGCCCCTAGAATCAGTGTTGAAAGACATGATCTTCTTGAGCACGAGGTCGCCTTCTCTGATTTCACGAGGTTTGACCTTCTTATCAAAAGCTTTCTTCATTCTTTTCTGATATAACTGGCCATGACACAAAGCCGTCATCCTCTTTTCCTCAATCAAATTCAATTGGTCAAACCGATTTTGGACCCATTCAGTCTCTGACAACTTGGTTTCCACTATCACACGCAAAGAGGGAATCTCAACCTCGACTTGGAGTACAACTTCCATTCTATACACCAGGGAGAACGGGGTTGCTCCTGTTGAAGTGCGGACAGATGTTCGATATCCATGCAAAGCAAAAGGGAGCATTTCATGCCAATCCTTATACGTAACAACCATTTTCTAGATAATTTTCTTGATATTCTTATTAGCATCTTCAACAGCCCTATTCATCTTCGGCCTGTACGGAGATGAATTGTGATGGATAATCTTGAATTCCTCACAAAGTTTTGTCATCATTTTATTGTTCAAATTCGAGCCATTTTTGATGATAATTAAGTTCGGCACACCATACCGACATATAATATTATTCTTGATGATACGCACAACCACCTGCTTAGTAACATTGGCATATGAAGTAGCCTCCACCCATTTGGTGAAGTAATCAATTGCTACCAAGATAAAATGGTGTCCATTCGAAGCTTTGGGTTCTATCATCCCTATCATGTCAATACCCCACATAAAGAAAGGCCACGGGGAGGAAATCACATTGAGAAGTGTCAGAGGCACATGGACCTTATCTGCATAAATCTGACATTTATGACACTTCTTTGCAAATTTATAACAATCAGATTCCATTGTCAGCCAATAGTAACCTACCCTTACATTCCTTTTAGCCATCAAATGTCCATTGGCATGAGTGCCAAATGAACCTTCATGAACCTCATGCATCAACATGCTTGCTTCGTGTCTATCCATGCATCTGAGCAAGACCATGTCATAATTTCTTTTATATAACACATTTTCACTGAGGAAGAAACTGCCTGCCAATCTTCTCAATGTCTTTCTATCTTTCTTCGAAGCACCAATTGGGTATTCCTGAGTCTGAAGAAAATGCTTGATGTCATGATACCAAGGTTTTTCATCTGCTACTTTCTCTGTTTTAAACACATGAGCGGGCCTATCCAGTCACCGAACCGTAATTCAAGGTATATCATTCCAAGTATTCACTTGGTACATAGAAGCCAAAGTTTCCAGAGCGTTCGCCATTTGATTTTCATCTCTAGGAATGTGATGGAATTCAACTTTGTTAAAGAAGAGTAACAATATTCTAGCATAATTTTTGTAAGGGATCAAGCCGCGGTGATGAGTATCCCATTCTCCTTTTATCTGATTTATTACCAAAGCTGAATCACCAGACACATCTAAAATTTTAATTCTTAGATCAATAGCTTCTTCGAGACCCATTATGCAAGCCTCGTATTCCGCCATATTATTAGTACAATCAAATGTTAACCTTGCGATAAAAGGAATGTGCGATCCATGGGGAGTGACAATCACGACACCAATTCCTTTACCATAAGCATTCACAGCTCCACCAAATATCATATGCCAGCGAAATTCTGGGTCAGGACCTTCCTCAGGCAACGGTTCCTTACAATCCTTCACTTTCAGGAACATTACATCCTCATCGGGGAATTCATATTCTACAGACTGGTGATCCTCCATTGGTTGGTGAGCAAGATAATATGCCAACACACTGCTCTTAATAACTTTTTGAGTGCGGTATTTGATATCATATTCAGATAACAACATCTGCCAGCGGGAAATTCTCCCAGTAAGAGCAGGCTTTTCAAAAATGTACTTGATTGGATCCATTTTGGAGATCAACCAAGTAGTGTGATTCAACATATAATACCGCAAACTTTTTTCCGTCCAGGCCAAAGCACAACATATCTTTTCCAGCATGGAATACCGCGACTCACAATCAGTGAATTTTTTACTGAGATAATAAATGGCGAACTCCTTCTTCCCTATTTCATCCTATTGTCCCAGAGTACAACCCATGGATTTATCTAACACTCTCAGATACATAATCAACAGTCTTCCTTCGACGAGAGGGAGCAAGGTAGGAGGTTCATGTAGATATTCTTTAATACATTAAAATACCCTTTGGCAGTCATCCGTCCATACACAACCTTGATATTTCTTTAATAACTTAAAGATCGGTTCACATGTTGCAGTCATGTGGGAAATGAGTCTGGAAATATAATTCAAACGCCCAAGGAAACCTCTAACTTGCTTTTCAATTCTTGGCGCTGACATCTCTTGAATTTCTTTGACTTTATCATGGTCAACTTCAATTCCTTTCTGGCTAACAATGAAACCCAACAATCTTCCTGATCGAACACCGAAGGTGCATTTATTTGGATTCAAGCTGAAATGATACTTCCTCAAACGATGAAACAACTTCAACAAATCTTCTACATGCCCTTCTTTAGTCTAGAATTTAGAAATCATATCATCAACATATACTTCGATTTCCTGGTGCATCAGATCATGGAATAGGGTTGTCATAGCCCTCTGGTATGTTGCACCAGCGTTCTTAAACCCGAAGGGCATCACTCTGTAACAGAATGTTCCCCAGGGTCTGATAAATGTTGTTTTTTCCATGTCCACCAGATCCATTCTTATTTGATTATACCCGGAAAATCCATCCATGAACGAGAATACTTTGAATTTTGCTGTGCTATCCACTAACATATCAATGTGTGGCAATGGAAAATCATCTTTTAGACTAGCTTTATTTAGATCTCTGTAATCTACGCACATGCGAACTTTTCTGTCTTTCTTTGGTACTAGGACAATATTGGCAATCCATTGAGGATACACTGACGTCACAAGAAAACCAGCATTAATCTGCTTTAGAACATCCTCTTTGATTTTCACTGCCATATCTGGGTGAGTTCTTCTCAACTTTTGTTTAATCGGCGGACACTTTGGCTTCAACGGCAAACCGTGCTTTACAATATATGTATCTAGACCAGGCATATCTTGATAAGACCAAGAAAAAATATCCACATACTCTTTCAACAACTCAATCAACCTTCTCTTCACATCAGGATGCAACAATGCTCCAATCTTGACTTCCTTCGGATCTTCTTCTGAACCCAAATTAATCACTTCCAATGGCTCTCTATATGGATGAATGATATTTTCCTCGTGCTCAAGAAACCGTGAGACCTCTTCTGGAATCTCATCATAATATTCTTCTTCATCCCCGTACTCAGGACATTCAAAGTTGGGAGAGGGTGCAGGGTCATTGTATTCAACGGGTTTTTTAATTAATCTGCACATATGATTTATGATTGCTTTTAGAAACTGACACATATAACAAGTGATCATGTAGATTGAATTTCAGTTATTATTTATTTTGAAAGGTTTTTTTTTATTACCATTTTCTAAGAAAAACTAGAAAATAAAGACACAATTTGGGAAACAAAGACAACTTTTATTATTGATTTTAACAGTTACAACAAACAGATAAGCCCTATAACATTAAAACTTCCACCTTGGGAAGAGTGAAAGCCTTTTTCTGAAAGATTAACAAAACAAATTACTTTGACACATGTATGCAAGAGGGAACATCAATGGTGATCCAGTTCTGAACCCTAACTCCGTGCGTCACATAATTCGGTATTTCCTGCTCTGCTTTATCTTCCACAATGGCGTTTATCCTGGAAACAGTTGGATGAAGATAACCCCCTCTACAGAAGATGTCTTGATACTTGCTCGCAGAAGACTTCAGATTTGTTCCCTTACCTTTGTCATTCTTCAAAGAGAACCCTAAACCAACTCTTTTCTTGTTCACAGGTGGATCCATAATCTGTCCCCACACTTCACTATGACCCTTACGCACAACCTGCTGCGCATCCTTAAGTGAAACTATGGAATTCTCATTTCCTCTTATATTTTCAATGGATAGGGATTGGAACTAGGTGCTAATAGCAGCTTCATCCGCCTCCACAATGCTGAAAGAGGACAAATGAGATATCAATAATGCTTGTTCCCCATTTATGATCACTACTTTCCCTTCAAGTACAAACTTCAGTTTCTGGTGTAAAGTTGAAGTTACAGCCCCTGCCTCATGAATCCATGGCCGTCCTAGCAAACAACTATAAGCGGGAACAATATCCATGACCTAGAAAGTTATCTGAAACAAAAGTGATCATATATGAATAGGCAAGTCCACTTCACTAATAACAGATTTCCTTGATCCATCAAACGCTTTCACAATGATGCCACTCGGGCGCATAGGCGTTCCTTGATATTTCAACTTCATAAGCGTACTCCTCGGTATAACATTCAACGCGGATCCATTATCAATCAGCACATTGGATAGTGAATCATTCTTGCAGTTCATGGAGATGTGGAGGGCTAAAATGTGATTCCTTCCTTTATCTGGTAATTCATCATCGCAGAAGCTAAAGTTATTACATGACTTAATGTTCCTTGTTACGCTGCTGAATTGGTTTATTGGCATATCACTTTCCACAAAAGCTTGGTCCAGTACCCTCATCAAGGATTCTCTGTGAGTAGAGGAGTTCATCAATAACTCCAGGATAGATACTTTTAAAGGAGTCTGTAGTAGCTGATCTACAATTCTGTAGTCGCTCATCTTGTTTATCTTTAAAATATCATCCACTTATATTTCTAATGCAGCCCCGCTAGTCTCACCCGTAGCCTTCTTGGGTTCAACATTCTCAGTAATTTTCTTTCCAATACTAACATCTCTTCGATTAACAAGTGCAAACACAGGACCGCTGCGGGTCACCCTATTATTTTTGGCAATATTGCCAACATTAGGCATTGGCTGGATGTGAACTTCCACTCCATCCTCTAAGATTGTAGCGTTGTATTTGTAAGGCACAAGCTTATATGATTTGTAGGGGATAGGACCAGGCAAACTAATCACCAATGGGGTAACAACTGGCTTGCTATAATACTCAATTTCAAGATGGGCGGGTGCCCCAAAACAAGGTACAATGACATTTACCCCTTCTTCAACACAATTAGTCATTATTGAGTCATTTCTGGTAAACAAATCCTCATCTGAGGAGAAATACTCATTTGCGGAGGCATACTCTTCATCTGACTCCTCTTCAGTCAAACGGACCTCAACCATATCAACTTCACAGTAATAATCCCTTTGACTTATAACCTTGATAATTCCGTTATCTAACAATAATTGAACACCCTTCTTCACGATTGAACATCCTAGGGAATCTCGATAGCAAACTCGGTAAGATCCATATTGGTGTTCCATCTGACCAGCCATATGGAAGAAAGTAGCATGCAATTGCACAAGGTCTTCATTCATATACTCTACATCAAAAATTCTGAATTCTCCAGGACATCCAAAAACCGTATTCACTTCATCTTCATACTCTGCCCTAGGCCTGATTATATGGATAAGACCCTCATCCATCATCTCTTGTAAATCTGCCTTTATCTTATCGCAACCTTGTATGTTTGTACTGCAAATATCACAACCGGCATGGTCATGTGTATAGTAGCTAAATTCATAAACGTCTTCATGCATTTTCACCAAATCTCCTCTAACCAGATTAATATCAAAAATTCAGAAGTTACTTGGACAACCGGCCACCATATTCACGGCATTTACTTCCCCATGCTTGGGTAGAGGATTATCTTTCACCTTAGGTCCCATATCCTTGAAAGATAGAATACCAGACTTCACCAATTTCTGCATCTCAGTCTTCAAAGGATAACAATTCTCAACATTATGCCCTGGTGCTCCCTGATGAAAAGCACATGTTTGGTCTTCCTTGTAATACCAAGGCAATGGTGATGGTACGGCGGGAGGTGGTCGGGTATGAACCAACTTCTTTTGAATCAATGTCGGTAGTAACTCTGTATAGCTCATAGGAATAGGATCATAACTCTCCCTTCTCTGACTATACCATTGATTCCCCTGCTGGGACGATCTTTGATAACCAACGGTAGTTGGAGCGGTATCTACAACTAGAGTAACAAAGGAGACTTGCTGATGACGGTGATAATTCCTTCTAGGAGTATTAACCCTCCTCTCTTGCATAACAACATTTTCATCCGCTTTCTTTTTGTTGGTAAACCCATAAGATGGTTTCTTCACACCTCCAGAACTTTCACTCTTTTTTAAATGACCCTCTCTTACAGCCTCTTCTAAGCGGATACCCATTCCCACCATTTCAGTAAAGTCACTTGGCGCACTTGCTACCATCCTCTCGTAGTAGAAAGCACCCAGCATTTTCAAGAAAATCTTAGTCATCTCCTTCTCCTCCATGGGAGGAATCACTTGGGCGGCTACCTCATGCCATCTCTGCATATTCTTTGAATGATTCCCTATCTTTCTGAACCATGGCCCTGAGTTGATCACGATCAGGCGCCATGTCCATGTTGTACTTGTATTGTTTGATGAATGCTTCTCCCAAATCATTGAAATTATGGATATTGGCGCTGTCCAAACTTATATACCACTTCAGCGCAACACCAGTCAAACTATCCTGAAAAAAGTGAATCAGCAGACGCTGATCATCAGTATGGGTAGACATTCTCCTCACGTACATCACCAGATGAGCACGAGGGAAAGTGTTTCCCTTGTACTTCTCAAACTCTGGGACCTTAAACTTAGCAGGTATCTTAACATTCGGGACCAAGCATAAATCATTCACATTCTTCCCAAATAGCTCATTTCCCCTGAGGGCCTTCATCTCTCTTTGCATCTTGTCAAACCACTCTTGAAAATCATCAATTCTGTCATAAAGACCCAAGTCTTCACTCGGTGGAGGCAAAGGACGACACACATCATCATTAACAAACAGAACCATATTTACCGAAGGAGGCGCAACAGGAGCAACATGCACCACAGGAGGTGCCGAAGTAACAATAGTCTGAATAATCAGAGTATCTTGAGGACCAAGATTGAAACCTTCAGGTGCAAAATTCTCTGGAATTCCCCATGGAAAACCTTGAGGCATGCGATTCTAAATAACAGCTGGAGTAGAAGATACGGGAACAGTTGGAGCTTCAATAGTTGCCCTTGTTGGTTGAGGTTGGACACTCGGTGGCTGAATCTGAGCAGCCAACAGAGCTTCCATCAGAGTAGTCAGATTGGCCATGCCAGCCTCAAAGCAGAAACCTCCTCACGCAACTCGCGATTATTTTGTTCTAAGTTGTCCAACTTCTTTCTGAAATTAGCCCGAGTGTTGTAGTGATGAGTCATCTTGCTGAATAAAGTAAAGAAGCTAGGTAAGACACCTGGATATGCATGACAAATGCAAGAAATATGTGCAATATGATGCATGATTTGTAATGCACATAATTTTATTTTATTTAATATTTCAAGGGATTTAAAATTTATGGACATATTGCAAATATCAAAGTAATAACGCATTTGAAATACTGAAAATTTTTATTATAACAACTCCAAAATGGATTACAAGTTTCAATGATCCCAAGTACAAGATGAAACTAAAATCTAAAACACTGAAAAGTAAGACTGATAGAGATCACTCTATACGTTGGCGCTTCCCCGTGAGCCTGGCAATCTGAGCCTTCAATCTCTGGTTTTCTTCCGCATATCTGGTGTAAACCTCCTTCCAATCACCTGAGCCAGAAAGTGAGTGATTAACATCTGATTGAGGCTTAGGAGAAAATAAATCCCCTTTCCTCTCCATAGTCTCTACCGCCCGACTCTCAAGGATCTCAATTAAGTCATTTTTCTCCTTCAGGTCCGCTCTATAGGAAATCTCTAAAGTTTGGAACTTGTTCTTCCAAGCGTCCTTTTCCTGTTGCATCCTGACCAAAGAAAGTTGTAGCTCTTCTAGATCATCTAATAAGGGAGGAGCGGTCTTCACAAATAGATCATGCATAAGTGTTTCCCGGGAATACGACATCTTCAACTGAATAGCTCTCGTTTGGACCCACTGAAGATATGGCTCCAAAGAAACAACACCCCTAGGTCCCAAATCCTTCCTACTCTTCTTATGAATGTGACGTCAGGCCTTCGCAATCTGCTCCCTAGCATCCCTATGATCTTCTCCCTTCTTCAGAAAGAAACTACTCAAATGAATACTATTTAGTTTATCCCTCATCGGATAACCAAGCTGTCGTCATGCAAGAATAGGGTTATTGTTAATTCATCCCTTTGTACCAAGAAGAGGTGCATTGGGGAAACTACCACAACTATCAATAATCTCTATATCCTGGTAAGCTCGATAATAACAATCAATATCCGAGTGAGTAAGTGCCATGATCTTAGGAGCCCAACGGGGTTCCTTCTTGACATCCCCAAAAGCATCAGACTGAGGCATATGAGAGATAAACCACTGGTACAACAAAGACGTGCAATAGATAAACATCCCCCATGATAAGAATTCTGAAGATGAATAGAGTAATAAGCATCACCTAACAAGGTAGGATCTGGCTTTCCAATCATGAAGATCCTGATAGCATAAATGTCAAAAACTTGTCGATATTAGGAAATAAGAACAACCCGTAAGCAAGTAGAGCAAAGATGGCCTCAAAAGCGATTGTACTCTTCATCCTGGCAAAGTAAAGAGCTTTCTCCAATAAGAACTGAGCTGGTAATCCTCTAATCCCTCCTTTAGTATTCATATGGGCTTTTACCTCAGACTTCCCCAGATGAATCAAAGCAACAATCTCATGTGGTTTTGACTCACCATCTAAACCAGTAAAAGGAACACGATCGATAACAGGTAAATCCAATAGATAAGAATACTACTCCAGTGTGGGCATCAACTGATAGTCGGGAAAAGTAAAGCAATTATACATCAGTTCATAGAACTGGACCAAGGTCGAGAGAATACCCTCCTTCATCTTCATCTTCATGAGAGGAATAATAGATCAATACTTCTTCCGAAATTCTATAAAACACTCAATCTTTGGAATTAGACTGATCAAATCATCTATCTTGGGATCCTTGAAACTGTACTTCCCGGTCTTTCTCTTTCCAGAATCCATGGTTAAAAAGTACCTGAGATATTCACAAATGGTCAATCTTTAAATCCCTTGAAATATGATTTCTCCAAAAGATGCTTATGAGTGCATGGATGCATGATGCATCAATCACATACAAGATCACACATATAAGGTTCATAGGTTCAACGTCACGAGCATGAGGTCGAAGGTACTACCCATAAGGTGTTAGTCTAAGAGTTATCACCTTCGGAACAAGGTTCTAGAGGTTCTCAGAGTCTACATCCTTCCTTCAGATATTACCAACTTCCCGATTAACTTGGTAATTAGTAATATTCTCAAGAAAGACTCGTTCGAGCGTAGTATCGTGTGACAACTATTTCCAGATTACTCCGTCATAACTTCTGCACTACACCTAAAGGCTAAGATGGGTTTGGTATTCTACGGTCCTCAGCTTCAGTAGGCTCCCGGGTCGAAAGCAGTACGTCTTCCCGATTACTCGGTAAACGATACTACAATCAAAGAGCCTCCACTGAGTGGGGGATCTCATGCCTCCTTTTTTGGGATTACTCCCTCAAAGTTAACATGATTATACCTCCCGTCCTATCCTAAAGTTTGCCCAAGTCCGGGCATAGGACTTATGAGTAATCACCAAGCACCCTGAAAACCAGGAAAATCCAGACAAACATATATACAACATATAACACAAAAAAACAATAATAACACATATACAGATATAAACAAACATAGGCTCAACCCACTTAGGGATGGACCAGCAAAAGGTCAATCTTTCCCTAGTGAAGTAGCCATTTTTCTGTAGAGGTAGAAATGTTTAAGACTAAGCCATTGGATTGAGTAGACTTATACAAATCAAAATAAAAATCGCCACCGTGCTTTATTGTTTCCAAAGGAATGGGAAAAGAACGAATAACCCAAAAAGAGGGGGGGGGGGGATTCTAGGTAAGGGGGTTGGTTTTGGAAAGGGAAGGTATTAGCACCCTAAACATCTAAGGTACTCCGTAGGAACCTCTTTGTAAAATTTGTATATTTTGGCTATAAAATGTTGTATATAAAAAAATTTGTTGGTTAATTTTATGAGATAAAACATCATCATCATTGTCTGTGTGGAAAACATACCTACTACCCACAATCATGAGAATGGAGAATTTGTATCATCACAAAGTGGAGGATATGGCTTGGATATTAAAATCAACAATGCCTCACTCAACACCCAAGTGGAAAATATCTCTCTTCACTACATATTGTAGAAGTATAGTTATTTACATCACTACAAGGATTGACAAGAGTTCAATCTTTTGAGAAAATTTTAAAGGTAAAAGCCAAAGTGGCAAAATGGTTTGAAATGAGATTGATTTACTTTTAGTCTTCTCACAAAAAATTTCAAAGTATTATTAAGTTTATTGAAGTTTATTTATGAAAATGTTTGAAAATGCATGGACCTAAGTCCAAGTGTATTATGAAAGTGGTTCAAGTTTAAAATCAAGAAGAATTTTCAAAAGGAGGGAGAAGATTTTTGAAATTAAAGAAAATGAGAGGAGAAGAAGAGGCTATCCTAAAGCGTAAGGTAAAAGCTAGGGATAAGAACTATCTATCCAACAAGAAGTCGATGCTTAACATTATGAGCCAAGATAGCATTCTCATTCTTTGGATTGAAACCAAACAAGCAAAAATACTAGACCTCTTGAGAGAACCAAACTTCAAGTGTATTAAGTCTTAAAAAAACAATTGGGCAGAGTAATGGCTGTATACGGGTGAATTCCAGATTACAAACAAATGGTGTAATCACAATAACCTTCACATAAAACAAACAAACAACCCAATGTCTTGAGGTAAAACTCAAGAGCTCTAGACAAAATAATCAGATAAGATCACAAGGTCTCCAATCATAGGCCAAGGTTTCTAATCCTAAGTCCAAAAAGTCCAATGCTCCATAATGTTGAGGATAGTAACCAAATAGTCCAAGTATCATTAAGGATTTTATGGTTCATATTAATTATTAAGTATCTTAAGAAAAAGAAAAGAAAAGCTCAAGGGAGCAGAATAAAAATGACAAGAAAGTAAATGCTCAAATGAGAAAATATGAAAATGGAATGAAATGTAGATGCTAAAAGTAAATAGTGCATAAAAATAAAAGGGGCATATAATAAAATAATAAAGGACAAAGTCAATTATTAATGATTAGTGGTTAGTTGGATAATCATCTTGAAACTTGCATTTGGAACTCATTAGAGGTTGGTAGAACCAAATCGTCCACACAACAAGTTGCATTTGCTTTTTGTCAAGTATATCATCCATTTGGAATCCTTATGAGTATCATTTAATGATCAACGATGTTTAAGTGATCCGCGTTGACCAAAGGTATTGTAGATCCATTAGAGGATTGGTAGAACATAAGCCTCCATACAATGAATCTCAAAGTTATTGGATCAAAGGGGTCAAATTAACATACTTGGGCTTGCAAACATAAGTTTGTGCCACGAATGATCATTTATTCGAATCGAGACAAAATTTAGCGCTATGTTAAGCAATCGTAAGTGGACTTATATAGAAGTTGCACCTATTTTGAGGCCGGTTAATAGTAATCTATGCACCATTTGTTTTGAGACATGATATAGAGATCATGCTCCAACAACATCTTGTGCAATAAGAAGGGGATGAGATGAAGAGGGGTGGGAGAGAATATACAAACCACTTTTGGGTTAAATTTATTCAAACTATTATTAAAATCATTCACCCATTTTTGTGGAGTTAGACTCATACAAAAGGTTTAAAAATAATGTTTAAACATAGAAATAAAAGAGAAAAATATCAACTATGTTCAAGTTATTCAAGAAATAAAATGTATAACCATGGAAAAATCAGAAAAGGGCTCAAATGATTTTATAAATTTTTTGGTAATTTTTTAAAGTCAGAAATTATTTTAAAAATTAAAACAAATGGGTAAAATAAACCAAAATTGATAAAAAAATAGCAAAGTCAGAAATAAAAATAAAATAAAGTCACCAATATTTGTCACAATATCATTGGATCATTCCATAATTTTTTCAGAATTTAAAAATGCATAGAAGTATTTTTAAACATTTAAAACAATTCCAATAAAGTGTAAATTTATAAAAAAATATCAAATCACAAAATTAAATTGTGAAAAAATAAAAATCAGAAAGAGAATAATCAAAAATATTTTTCATAATTTGTTCGGATTTTTTGTGGACCATTGGATGAGAGTCAAAACGCGTTAGTAATCAAATCCAAGGGATCTGGCGCGCTGTGGATATCATGGTCATTAGTGAATAAAGCACTGAATCAATTATTAAATCAGAATTCAAAAATAACAAGTGGCGTGCCATCATTGGTTGGAAGATGACATGTTGGTAACCTCCAGCCAGCGTGCATTGCAGGTCTCTTAAACTGTAAAGTTATAAGCTCATACTTATGCCATTCGCTTCGTCTCTTCAAGACGAACCTAACCACACCCTCGCGCCAAATTTATATAAACTGTAGCTCAAGAAATTTTGAAAGAAAGTTTTGAAAAGGGATTTGAAATTTCATGGTCAAAACGTGTTTCCAGTAAAAGGTAAGTGTTGCGACTAGAACCAGGGAAATGAGAGCATCACAATGATATCAATGTTTTGAAGAATTGGTGAAGGAATCTACCTATTGAAGTTGAGTTGCAGGGCTCTGAAACTGAACTTCTATGGAGCAATATAGTGTATGATTCTTGAATGTAATTATATGGTTAGCTTCAGCGAAGATCAAGGAAGGTGAATTGATGAAAAAATGGATTGAAAAAGGCTTGTATATGGGTTTCGAAGTTGCTGAGTTCGGAGTTATGGAACAAGTTTGGCAGGTTGATTCTGGCTATCTAAGCTTGAGAAAATGAATGGGATAGTTCATGTATTTATAGGAGAAGCAAATGGGATCAAAAGGAAGAGTGAATGATGCATTTTGGAGGGAATTCGTGAAAACATGATGCACGAGTGAAGTGTGATCAAATTTTCACCAAACATGTTTAGAGGCAAAAATGTGTGGAAAACTTGTGATTAGAGGCCACATTATGGATTTCAAAATTCTGATTTGGTGAGAAATTCAGTTTCAAAGTGCTAATTCTGACCAATGGCATTTTCAACTCAAGGGGTCTTAGGGCATAATTCTTGATGCTTTAGAAATATGATGTTACAAGCTTTGCAATGGAACAAGAGTGGAGTTAAATGGATGCTTGAGCTGAAAGTTGCAATGAGTCAAAGTTGGAGAAAAAGGGTTGACTTTCCATACTTAGAAATATTTCAAATTTTCCTTCAAAAATTACCTATAATGTCTTGCATCCAAACATAGCCTTCCACTTGGAATTTGCTCTTGACCAAAAAAGATGGCATGAGGTAGATCTCTTGAATGAAATTTTGAAACTTGAACCATTCAAAATCTCCAAAAATTGAGAAAGTTATGACTTGTTGAAGTTGGTAAAATTTCATAAAATAACCTATAATCTTTTGTATCCTTAAGGCAACTTCCATACATTTTATCACTTTGCACATAAAAGAAATAAAAAATTTCACATCTTCAAGATCATTATGGAAAAATAATGGGATTAAGGTGATAAAAATTGACCAAGTTATGCTCATTTGAAGTCACACATGAAAAATTAGCGATTCATCTGGAGGACTTGTAATCTTTCTTCATCATCAAGTTTCTTCCACATGAAAACTCCTTGTAAATTTTGAAGTGATTTGTTAATACCCATTTGAAGGGAATGATGTCTTTGGAATCACTCAAAAATACCAAAATATGTGCAAGATATACTCCTTTCAAGTTAAAAACCCTAGCTCCTAGATTAAGAAACATGCCTTGAGGAACTTTGACAATTTTTGAACAAACTTCTTGTACAAAAACAAATGCTTTGTAAATATAAGTTGTTGAGGATGATAATGAGAACTCATAGCAACCATAACCACTTCCATATATTGAGAATTGAGAGAAATATGCATTTGTGACCAATGGGAACAAAGCCTTGTCCAAGCGTGACAAATTCTCCAATCAATCCCTTGTGTTTTTCAACCAAATTTGATAACCTTGAAATATGGTGAACCAAAATAACCTATCCATGCCATCTCTTCTAAAACAAATCTAATGGCGAGGTTTGGACTTCTCAAGCTTTATTGACTAGGGCATGGAAATAAACTCACGAACCCATGGAGCAACTTGCTGAATCTTATTGCCTTTACCTACATGAGTAACAAGCAAGACAAACTAACATTGAATTTCATTAATTAAAAGAATAAATCAAGATAAAAATATTCATGATCATAAAAGAACACAAGTCAAGGTGCTTGGTGATTTCTCAAAGAGAAAAGCTAAATATAGGGAGGGGAACCAAGAATCCTAATGTAATCTTGTTGTGAACGAATCAACATGGTATGATGAAGGGATCTTAGGTGGAAAATTGGGGTACAAAATGGGGCTTAGACATGATTGGAGTGATCAAGCCCACAACATTTAATGGACATATTTACATCCTAGTTACCATTGATTACTTCACCAAACGGGTTGGAGCTGCCTCATTTTCCTCATTTACAAAGAACGTTGTAGCCTGGTTTATCAAGAATAACATTATCTGCCGTTACGGTATCCCTGAAAGGATCATCACTGACAATGGAACCAATTTTAACAATGTTATGATTATGGATCTCTACACTCAGTTTAAAATCAAGCATCACAATTCTTCTCTGTACAGACCTAAGATGAATGGCACAGTGGAAGCTGCCAATAAAAACATAAAGAAGATTATGAAAAAGATGGTGGTGACCTACAAATACTGGCATGAGATGCTACCATTTTATCTCCATGGTTATCGTACTTCAGCTCAAACTTCAACTGGGGAAACCCCATTTTCCTTAGTCTATGGCATGGAAGCTATTTTCCTGTGGAAGCTCAGATTTCTTCCTTAAGGATTATGAAAGAAGCAGATTTAGGTGAAGACGAATGGATTCATAATAGGTTAGATCAATTGAACTTAATTGACGAGAAGAGACTGGATGATGTTTGTCATGGTCAAATGTATCAAATGCGTATGATCAAGGCTTTCAACAAAAAGACCAAACCTCGAGTGTATCAGGCTGGCGACTTGGTAATAAAACACATCATTCTTCCACAAGGAGATCCCAGGGGAAAATGGACTCCCACTTATGAAGGGCCATTTGTTGTTAAGAAAGTATTCTTTGGCGGTGCCATGATGCTAACTACTATGGACATCGAAGATTTTCTGCATCTTGTAAATGCAGACATAGTCAAAAAATATTACGCATAAAAATGACCCACTAGGTTGACATACCAAGGCAAAAACAAGGGCATCCCGGAGAACCAAAAGGGTTCAGGAAAAAGTTATAGATATATAAAAAATATTGTACACCCAACAATTTGAAAACCCGAAAGGGAAGCTTGGGCAAAAAAGGGTATCCTGGTGGGCTGAAAATCTGAAAGGGCGGTCCAGGAAAAAGTTAAGGATTAAAGCGTATGACTACGTCCCGTGAAATCACTACAACCAACTTTATTACTATGATCCAAGTTCTTGGGTGTAAGATCAATTCAATCAACTTCTTTCAACGACAAGGGATGATTTTCAAAGACATAGGGACAATAGCAGAGTTGGAACACAATGAGATCACTTCTACATGGCTATTTTTTTTATTTTTACTTTGTATTCTTTCGATGATTTCTCTTACTAGGATCTCTGTCTCCTTGTACAAAATTCCTATTTATATGCAAGACATTAATACAAATATACTTTGAAATGCAAACTTTTTGTTTTCCTATTTTGAGTGCAAAAACGTCCAATGACTAAAATTAAATGAACATATGCATATGAACATGATTAACTGTTAACAAATGTATGTTTAAAAAAAAGGTAATAAACATTTTCTTAAAGTATTCGGGATATCCCCCATAAATTTACTTCAACAAAATTATCCCCACATATTTGAATTCATGCAGTATCCATCCAGAGTTCCGATCTCCTAACAATCAATTCCCCAGCTGAGTTGGTCCTAAACTACAAGAGAAACCTTATGGAGTTCGTCTCCAACAAGAACTCATCCCCAATAGGGTCTTCAAAATGCTTTCCTCAACATGGTTTATTTCCCCAACAAACTACCAAATTCCCCAGTACAAGTATTCCTCTCAGACCATTGCAACAGACAAAACCCCTTTGTCCCCAGAAAAGTTATTATAATCCCCAACGGAGTCGCTACTATCCACAGAAAGTTACTGCAAAGCCTGAAATTCTACTAGATACCAGTTAACTTTCATTCTCCCCAGTTAAATTATGATTCCCCAGTAGAGTAATGGACAACCAAGCTTCCTGAACTCTATTCTCCAAACTGAAATCAACATTCCCTATAGGATTTCCTCGAACAACAAAACTGGGATCCACATCGGAAATTGTGATAAGGTGGCAGAACCGACTGTTGTACTGGTTTTACGTTTCTCTTCACAAATGTTGTGGTAAGCAAGAGTCTCTACCGACTTTTATTTTATCCAAATTAAGGAAAGGGTGAAAAGAACATAGAAAGACCTTTTTGAGAATTTTCTGAGTAAGGGGGGTAGATTATAGAAAGGAAAGGTGTTAGCATCCTTTCCATCTGTAGTTTTCTACGGGCTCTTAGATGCTTAGCTCATTTTTTAAATACCTTGTTCTTTCGTGTATTTTTGAAAAGTATTTTGAAATACCTTAGTGCGGCAGTTTGCTTCATGATAACTCTTGTATCAGTCCTCAAGAGTGTTGATAAAGCATTTTTTTGAAAAATGTTTTGAAAGTGTAGTGTGAAAAGGTTATTTTTGAGCAAGTACCTAACATTTATCTACCTATTCGAAAAAGGTGTTATTTTCCTCCTTTACTTTAGATAGTGCTATCCTACTATTAGTGAGTAGGTAGCCCTATCGTGGGATGTTGAGGGACAATCGAAGGGACGTACAATCATAAAGGCAACATGTGGAGATGCTTCAGCAATTTTGTCTAGGGACTAGATCATTTACCGAAAGGCAACATTGTAGGGTCATCGAGGGACTATGATCTTTGGTTTACGGGTCTTTCCTAAAGCTTCCCCGTTTCGAGGGACATGACTGTGTTTTTTCGAAAGGCAACCAAAGTGGGCGTATCCTAGAGGTGTATGTGTGTAATGTGTGCTTGTTTCAGTTATTTGTCTTTGAATTTAATTTTGCTAGCACTTTGTTTTCAGTCTTTCCATACAAGCCTAATTACTAACATTTAATATCTTGCAGAAATTTAAAGTGCGGGAATTGTAAATCCTACACTATTACAATGCTTCAGGGAGGGGGTATTTACATGTCCAAATGGGGAAACAAAAAGTAGAAAGTCCTACATTTAACTATTACAACCTTTTGCAGTTACATAAATATAAAATGAATGAAATTTAAAATGGACGCGCGAATATGGGAAGCGAGGTAAACCCAAAATACTTCTGCATACTTAGCACTTTTTTTGTCATTTTTATTAAGAAACATACTTAAATTAAAAAAAAATTAATTTTAAAAAAATAAAGAAAAGAGTGGTAAATCAGATGCAATTAAAACTAATCAAAAGGAAATTAATTCTAACAGTTTTTTGATTTTTATTATTGAGAAAAAGATTTGAAATGATTAAGTCTAAGTTCTAGTTGATTTTAAATTACTTGAAATAAATCAAAATATAATTAATTAACTTGCACAAATTAAATTTAATTATATATAAAAAAACCTAAATCTATTTTTTTTATTTTTTTTATTTTTTGATTAAATAAAAATGATTTTGAAAAAAGTAAATATAAAAGAAATTAAATAAAGAAATCTGTCGTTAGTTTTGGCTAAAGGTATTTGAATTTTGCGTTTCGAAACCAAGCTTCCGATCGATGTTGAGAATGACATCTCATGAACCAGGCCTCAAAACATACATGCTTCACGTCCAACCTGCTCTATGTACGACTACAAACATGTATACAAACGACAAATAGATTAATAAATGCAGATTAACAAGATTAGATTTAAATAAATTATACCGAACGATGAAACTTGTATGGACGACTCGGGCGTGCTCCAAGCAAAGGTGAGGAATGGAAATAACTCCTAGGGACCTCAGGAGTGCAAAGATGACACAAGATTTTATGGAGGAAAGCTGAAGATCAGGTTTTGAATTTTCACAACTTTTGAACGATTTTGAGAATTTTGAGAGAGCTTTGTGAAGAGCTTTTTAAGAAATTTTTGAAGAGTAATTTCGTGTCCCTTTGCATATGGTTTGATTATTATTATATAGAGGTATGAATGAGGCAACATACATGGCAATGAATCAATTAATCAAACCATGATAAAACAAAAATCAAACATATTGAAAACTTTCCATTTCTTGAGTTTGTTCTTGCTATTTTTGAAGATCCTTGTCTCTTTTTGAATGTTCAATGAACCTGGACCATTTGGATGTATCTTGCATGAAAATATGGTCCTTCTAATAGACCAAATCAAACCCAAATGTCATGGCTCATTATTCTTTGTATTTTTATTTAATTTATTTGATTTAATTCATATTTAAATGAATAAAAATCCAGATTAATAGAAATAAAAATCAAAATAGTTCATGGTTAGGTTTAGAGGTCCTTGGGTATGTCATAGACATGTTTGAACCCTAAAAGTTAGGTCCATTAACCTAAAAATGCAATTTTTCTCAAAGTTGACTTCATGCATTTTTCACAAATTTGCCCAACTTGTGCAAACCATAACTTTCTCAATTTTAATCTTTTGAATATTCTCTTAGACTTTTTGGAAATCCCAAGATGTCCTATACAATCTCTCTGTTTATAATTTTTGCTTTTGAATATATTATCTTGATGTAAGTTGTCTTGACAAAAATTTCTTTTGTTGACTTTTTGAAAATGACCTGTAATGTATGAGCTTGTATCTTTCAAATGGTGCATTTCATGAACTTGAGGATAAAAAACAAGTTGTACGGAGTTGGATTCTATTCAAAATGAGCTTTGGTTGTGGAAAAATGGATGAAGTATGTGAAAGTTATGCTTGGTCAAAGTTCAGTTGACTTTTCCTAGGAAACCCTAATTTAGCAAATCTTGACTTTTGATGATCTGAGGACTTTCCTTGAGGAATCATGATCAAACCTTGATTAAATGATGAATATAACTTAAAAATATGGATGTTGACCAAAAATCTTGAAGTTTGACTGTATATAGGCCACAATTGACTTTTGACCTAGTATAGTTGATTTTCAGGCATTTGAGCAATTGACTGAGCAAACTTGTAGTGCAATGCATGAAATTTGTCATGGACAATCTTGAAGGAAAATTAGGACCATGGCAAACATTTGTGACCTTTTTAGCTTACACATCTTGATGAAAGGTGAAACCCTAATGAGAGGTTCAGTGCTTAGGAGGAGAGTTTGTCTGATCAATTCTTGGTCAACCTTGAGTAATTAAGGATCTCTAGAAGCATGTATTGAGTGAAAATGGGAGGGAAAATTTTGGGGTACAACAGCTGCCCCTGTTCAATCTTCTTAAACCTGAGGATTTATATTGTCTTGTCTGCCTTTCGTGATCTGAAGGTGGAAGAGGATTGAACACTAGAGTGCCCAGAAATTTGCCCAGAAATTCCATTTGGAGTAGATAACTGAGAGTCGTCGGAGATGGGCTTAAAGATGCCATCAGAAGTAGATGACTGAGAGTCATAAATGGTCCCTTTATGGGGATTCCTGTTCCTGTTGTCTGAGGAGGAGTCCACTGGGGATATTGATTTATATTGTTTTCCTGTTTGAGGAAAACTGTAGGGAATAGAGTCTAGGAACTTCATTTGTCCATGACTCTATTGAGGGGTTATCTCTGGATTGGAGAGATGAAAGTTTGTTTTTTTCTGGTTGAAATCCAGGCTTCGCAGTAATTTTCTAGGGATAATGAAATTAACTGCTATATGGAAATGTACCAGAAGAAACCTGTGTAGGGATGTTTCAGGATGAGTTTGGGTAAGACTTCATCTGGAAGTGTATGAGAAGGAACCTGGGTAGGGTTGTTTTAGGAGATATATAAGAGGGAGCCTGGGCAGGGCAACTTTAGGATGAGTCAGAGTAAAACTACATCTGGAAATTGTAAGAAGGAACCTAGGTAGGGTTGCCTTAGGATGAGTCTGTGTAAAACTGGATTTGGAAATTGTGAGAAGGAACCTGGGTAGGTTTGCCCCAGGATGAGTCCGTGTAAAACTGCATCTGGAGATTGTGAGAAGGAACCTGGGTAGGATTTCTTCAGGATGAGTCCATGTAAAACTGCATTTGGAAATTCAAGAGAAGGAACCTGGGTAGGGTTGCCTCAGGATGAGTCAGTGTAAAACTGCATCTAGAAATTCAAGAGAAGGAACCTGGGTAGGGTTGCCTCAGATGAGTCTATGTAAAATTGCATATGGAGATTGTGAGAAGGGACCTCGGTAGGGTTTCTTCAGGATGGGTCCGTGTAAAAATTCAGAAGGAGGGAGAAGGAACCCGTTTAAGATTGCTTCATGAAGAGCCCGTATAAAGCTGTATTTGGAAGTCATAAGAAACTCGTGTAAGATTGCTTCATGAAGAGCACACATAAAGCTGTATTTGGAAGTCAAAAGAATCCCGTGTAAGATTGCTTCATGATGAGCCAGTGTAAAGTTGTATTTGGAATTCAGAAGAAACCCGTGTAAGATTGCTTCATGATGAGCCCGTGTAAAGCTGTATTTGAAATTCAGAAGAAACCCGTGTAAGATTGCTTCATGATGAGCCCGTGTAAAGATGTATTTGGAAGTCAGAAGAAACCCGTGTAAGATTGCTTCATGTTGAGCCCGTGTAAAGCTGTATTTGGAAGTCAGAAGAAACCCGTGTAAGATTGCTTCATGATGAGCCCGTGTAAAGTTGTATTTGGTTGCACAAATAATTACTCTATTTTATTTCAGGAGCTAATCCTGGACCTGTTGAAAATTGTTAATGATAAATATATGTTGATTCATCTTTCCTGAAAAGGTAAAACATTATTTGTATGCAATGTCATGATGTATGAAATGCATTGTATAATGGTGTTCTCAAAATTAATGAGATTGGGATGTATGCATTTGTACTACAGATGCTATGACGTTTGTAGAATGATGTATGAATGTATCAGTTGTTCTATTGCATCATTGTTGAATTAGGGGAAATAAATCCCTGATTGCAGCTGGCGATGAAGAATGTAGGTCTTCAGATTTTGTTGAAACTGAACTGCTGGGAGATGATCATCCGTTGTTAGAGAAATAAACTCTGTTGGGGAAGGAAAGCTCTGTGCACTACCTGAGGATTTTGGGAAATCCTATTGGGGAATCCTGAGAAGTTTGACGACTTTACTGGGGAAAACCTGATGTCAGAGCAGTAGTTGGAAATTCCTATTCTGCTGGGGATACAAGAACACCTAACATCACTATTGGCTATTCAACATTTTTGGAGAGATTTTTTTTTCATATTGGCTTGACTTCCCCAAATTAATTAGACATCATGTCATGCCCCTTGATTGTGAAAGGCTTGTTATTCAGAATGTTTTTTCCATCTGAGGTGATTCTGTCCATTGAGGGGGTCTTCATTCACTGAATATTCGTTGTGTGAATTTTTCTGCCATTTGAACAATTAACCATATGCAAACAATGTCATTTAAAGAATGCAAAGCTTATGTCTGTCTTGAAATTTTTTGCAAATGCGTTTTTTTGTAGTAAAACAAAATTTGCAAGAATGTGGTATCAACTCATGATTTATAGCAAACCTTGTAGGAGTCAGGATACCTTTGTAACAATATGCTCTCAAACTAACCCATGCTTCAGCTAGTACTTTTAATGGTTGTAGCATGGCCTGGTTCATGGTTTAAGAAACAAAGGATAAAGGCTCAAAGTTTATTTGTATCCACTCGTTCTTCGTGATTTTCTTCAGTCCTATGCTCAGTTAATTGTGCATTTAGAATCCTAGTTGAGTTCTGGAATGTTAGCCACAATATTTTGGTAATGGTTCAGAAATTGAAAGTTTGTTTGAGAAGGCAGTCATTTTTTGTTCCCTTTTCTTTTTGTTGAGGATTTGTAGGACCTCTTTCTTTTTTTGATTTTTCTATCCCTGTCTTTTGCCTGAACTGTTTCTTTTGTGATTACAGCCAGCGAGATGCCCCAGTTTTCTTCGTAAGTCTCCTTCATAGGTTTTAACTTAATGGGCTTTTATTTTGAGAGATAATGACTGCCTGTTCTTAATGATTATGTGGAACCATCACCATCTTTTGGAGAACATCTTTTACACTATTTGTCGTGTATGAAGGGAAAGCTTGCGACTGAATGCACATCTGAATTAACTGAGAAAACTACCCCGCCCAAGGTTATGATTAAGGGTTTTAATTTGTGTGAAAAGAAAACTCCTACTTCTTAGGCTCAAAGGGGTTGACTAGGGATTATCTTCTTTATAACTCCACTATTTAGGATTTGGAACAATTCCTATACATCATCAGCATGGTCTGTTCAAAAGCATACTGTAGAGATTGTGGTATCGTTCTCGTTATCCTCCCTCTAAAGTATTAGAGATTTTAATCAAGAGTTAAACATCACAAAAGGGAAGTTAGAAAGAAGTTTAGGCATAATGAAAACAAATTAATTCAAGATAAACATGTGCAATGCAATAATGAAATAACAAAGTTTGACATGAAAATAATTGTTTGAACAAACAAAGAAAATACAACTTGAGAATTCAAATGAACAAAAATGCTCTCAATCCTGGCCATGATTTGGCATAGGAGCAGTGATCACGCTGGGAGTCTCAGCAGGTCAAACTCAATCTCCTTGGTGTCAATCATATTTTGAATCTTGTATTTCAGTGCCCAACAATCGTTAGTATCATGCCCAAGACTGCCAGAATGAGAGGCACACCTTGTATCTGGATTGTAGTTAGGAGAAGAAGTCTTAGGGTTTGGATGAGGTCCTATCAACGTAATCAAATTCATCCTTAACATATGTTTTAATGCTTGAGACAACGACATATTGATCTTGGTAAACTTTCTCTTAGGCTCGTCTTGCCTTCGCTGATTACCCCGTTGTTATGGTTGATGCACGCGCGCCGAATTAGAGACCAGCACTGCCCCTACAGATTGGTGGTAGTCTGCCTTATTACGACCCTTCTGGCCATACACGGAATTGGCTTCCCTCTTACCATCAAATTGCTTCTTCTCAGCATTAGAAGATGCAGCCATCGGGATCTTCCCACTCTTGATACCACTTTCGATCCTTTCTCCAGTCAGAACCATCTCTGTGACCCAGGATGAGGAACTCCCAATCATCAGATTAAAGAACGGGCCTGTCAGAGTGCCCATGAACATGTCTACCATTTCACGATCATTAAGAGGAGGTTGTACCCTGCCAGCTAGATCCCTCCATTTCTGGGCATATTCCTTGAAGCCTTCGCTAGAACCCAAAGACATGCTTTGAAGTTGTGTACGAGTTGGAGCAAGGTTAGCATTGTATTGATACTGCTTGTAGAAATCAGCATCCAAGTCTTCCCAGGTATGAATGTCTATTCTTTCTAGTTGATAGAACTACTCCAGTTGCGTGCCATCTAAACTTTCTTGGAAGAAATGGACCCATAACTTTCGGTCAACAATGTGAGGCTAGATCTTCCTGACATAGGACCTTAAGTGAAACATAGGACAGGAGACACTGTCATACTTAGAAAATGTGGGAACCTTGAACTTTGGTGGGATGAACACTCCAGAAACCAGCCCTTACTTTTCAAAGTCCAAGCAAGGTACCTGCTGAATCTCCATAGCATTGAGACGATCCTCTAGCTGTTTGTATTTATCGTCAACAAGAGGATATTGTTCCTCAGAGTAATCAGCTTCTTCTTCATCAGCCTCCGGGTTGTTGACTTCTTCATGATTATCCACTTCGTTTAATGGAGTTTGGAGATCTAGATCTCGTTTAACCGGTCCTATGAGTCTTCTTCCCATATTCAAGATGTCACCCGAGTTCTTTGCCTTCTTCTTCTTCTCTTGGATGACGATAGCTTTCAGTTCATCCTGCCCCTGGGCAAAAGTCATGAACATTTGTTGGAACTGAGCGTTTTGATCTTGTAGGTATTTTACTGTTTGTTCAAGGGCCATTTCTCTTGTTGAAATAAACAACGAAAAGATGAGAAACCCGTACTGGAAGACCTGTTATAAAATGACATGCATGCAATGTTTTCAAGGATCTCGCGGGGTAAGCAAGAAAATGTCAGAAGTTGAAATTTGCAACTTTGATTGAAGAACTTCGTATCGTTGAGCGTCCTTCTACGAGAGTCAAGCTCACCATATCAAGTGGGTCATAGCCCCTGACTTAAGTTGTTGAGTTTTTATCTTTTTACGACATTGGCTAGAGGAAAATAAATCCCCTTGCCCCTTGCTAGACGTCTGATTTATCATAACCTGCATCACAAACCCTTGAGATCCTTGAAATGGTTAAGGAAATTCCGTTGCATGATGTTATGATGTGTATGATATGTGTTAAGAAAAAGTTTAAGGTGACGAAGACAAGTGAGCCTAAGAAGTCCAGGTTACTGGATAATGACTGTAAACAAATCCCGCAAGAATATCATGTTGTTAGATAAAAACCCTGGAAGTAGCTCAAGTTGAAATCAAACAAATAACACAACCAACCTTAGGTTTAGGCTTGCATGGGGTTTGTAGGTAAGTACCTTCTTGAAATTTAGTTGGCTCAACCTGTCCTAGTAATAGTAACCGAGTTCTAAGGGATCTCAATATCATTGATCTTTCCCACAAGTTTCATTCCGATCGATAATTGACTTGCCACCAAACAAAACTCGAGAGTCAAATCTCAATGAGTGTAGTATCGAGTATCAACTGACTTAGGACTGCACCAAAGATGGCTATCTCACTACTTCCTAATGGCCAAGTTGGTTAATTAAAGGTTCTGAGGTCAGTTGATGCTTTATGACAACACACAACGGCCCTGTATTATCCTTGATTACTCAAGGGCTACCGGTACCAACCAAAGTGTCACATCAACGTAGCTATCGCTTTAACCGTGTCGGTATATCCCATACAATCTCCACGATCTATTGCTACTTACCTAAAAGGTTTCCCAGATCCGTGTATAGGATCTATAGTAATAACCCAAACAATCCCCAAAAGGTAAAGCATACAAAGCACACCAAGCAGTTTAAAAACAAACTATCTCTAAGGTAACCCAACTTTTTATTGTATCAGCAGAGTTGCCAGTTCTGTGATACGGTGGTAGAACGGACTATTGTATTGGTTTTGCGTTTATGTTTGCAAATTTTGCGGTAAGCAAGAGTAGCCACCGACTTTTCTTTTATCCAAATTAAGGAAATGGTGAAAAGAACAGAAAAAGACCTTTTCGATAAATTTTTGAGTAAGGGGGGTAGATTATGGAAAGGGAAGGTGTTAACACCCTTTCCATCCGTAGTTTTCTACAGGCCCTTAGATGCTTAGATCATTTTTGAAATACCTTGTGCTTTCGTGTATTTTTTAAAAGTATTTTGATATGCCTTAGTGCGACATTTTGCTTTATGATAACTCTTGTATCAGTCCTCAAGAGTGTTGATAAAGCATTTTTTTGAAAAATGTTTTGAAAGTGTGGTGTGAAAAGGTTATTTTTTGAGCAAGTACCTAATAGTAATCTACCTACTCGAAAAAGGTGTTCTTTTCCTCCTTTCCTTTAAATAGTGCTATCCTACTATTAGTGAGTACCTATCGTGGGATGTTGAGAGACAATCGAAGGGACGTACAGTCATAAAGGCAACATGTGGAGACACTTTAGTAATTTTGTCTAGGGACTAGATCATTTACCGAAAGGCAACATTGTAGGGTCATCGAGGGACTATGATCTTTGATTTACCGGTCTTTTCTAAAGCGTCCCCGTTTCGAGGGACATGACTATTTTTTTCGAAAGGCAACCAAAGTGGGCATACCCTAGAGGTGTATGTGTGCAATGTGTACTTGATTCAGTTATTTGTATATGAATTTAAGTTTGCTAGCGCTTTGTTTTCAGTCTTTCCATACAAGCCTAAATACTAATAGTTAATATCTTGCAAAAATTTGAAGTGCGAATATTGTAAATCTTACGCTATTACAATGCTTCGGGGAGGGGGTATTTACATGTCCAAACGGGGAAACAAAAAGTAAAAAGTCCTAAAGTTAACTATTACAACCTTTTGCAATTACATAAATATAAAATGAACGAAATTTAAAATGGGCGCGCGAATATGGAAAGCGAGGTATGCCCTAAAATACTTCTACATACTTAGCACTTTTTTTGTCATTTTTATTAAGAAAAATACTTAAATTAAAAAAAAATTAATTTTAACTAAATAAAGAAAAGAGTGATAAATAAGATGCAATTAAAACTAATCAAAAGGATATTAATTCTAACATTTTTTGGATTTTTATTATTGAGAAAAAGATTTGAAATGATTAGGTCTAAGTTCTAATTGATTTTAAATTACTTGAAATAAATCAAAATATAATTAATTAACTTGCACAAATTAAATTTAATTATATATAAAAAACCTAAATTTATTTTTTGATTTTATGATTAAATAAAAATGATTTAAAAAAAATAAATATAAAAAGAAATAAAGAAAGAAATCTGGCGTTAGTTTTGGCTAAAGGTCTCTAAATTTTGCGTTTCGAAGCTGTTTACCGTGGTTTTTAGTAAACAACTGATGGTCTCTAAAAAGGAAAGTTCTTTTTGGTTTACTTACGGGATCGATCAGATTAATCCCAGAACATATGCTAATTTTTATGTAAGACAGATAATCAGGAAGAACACACGTTCGACCCAAAGAAAAGATGTTTGAGATTTTGGAAGAATAGACAGGAAAGTAGAAATGTAGGTAAAGAAGTAAGAAAGATAACTTTGCAAGATAAGATTAAAGCAATGTAAAAAGACTTTCATTAATAAAAAGAGGTGTTTCAAACGTATATTTCTCAGTTTTATCCTTTCTCACGCAGCCGTTACTTGGATAATTTTTGAGTGACTAGTACAATAAGTTGAACACCCTTTACAAAATACACAGGTTTCCTAATTTATAATAAAAAATAAGTAACCGTCGAGGGATCATTCTGCACTAAAATGAAGACAAGTGTCTTCTGCATGTCCCTCGACCTATGGCTTTCAGCCACGTTGCTTCTTCCTAGCCGCTGGTGAAACTGCCTTTCCCTCCAATAATTCAAAATTCAAATATCCCTCGTATCATGTGTTAAAGAGAGGATATTTTCTCTCAGCCGAAGGACATAAGTCCTCTTCAGTCGAAAAGACCTGAAAGCGAGCCCTGGTCGAAGGCTCAAATATAACTTAGACCTTTTTCCTAAGTTATTCCATACATCGAAACGTTCTTCTTGACTTGGTTCATTCTAGTTTTTTGGTCTAAAAGACCAAATATAGTAGGTGTCGAATTTGGGAGGCAACAAATTTCCCCCCAAGAATGTCTATTTCGACGCTCAAAGAAATATCCATTCTTTGATCTTTCCATTCAACACCTTTCTTTCTAGTTGTTCCACAAGGTTTTGACGTGTGCTTTTCGTCTTCCGACAGTTGTTGCTCTTGAGAAAACCATCATTACTCTTTCCCCAAGATGTCTTTTCTAACTGCCGTTACCACGCTTGCCATGATGACCATATTCCTATAACCTAGGAAAGCATGTCAAACGTTTCCCAACGTATACACGGTAACCGCTTCACACTTCGCCACGTGCCCCACTATCTGTAAAACATTAAATGGCCTTGACGAGACATATCCCTCTCTGAAGGATATAAATACTTCTGAGCCTTTCTATTTGGAACTTTTACCATTTCCAGCATTTCCAAATCTCTTGCTTTCAAACACTTTGTACTGTCAACTTCGTTTTCTCCCAAGTCTTCAACAATGGCTTTCCTCTCCAATACACCAAACAATCCTTAACCTAAAAATGCTGATGATGTCCAAAACCTACCAGAGGTCTTTTCCACTAACCCTTCTCCTTCCTCGATTGATCGGTACGTTGCTGAACCCATGACGAGGGAGTGGCGAGAAGCATATGATTCTCAGCTCCTCATTCCCATTAGATACAGTGGAGACATGTATGCTATGTCTGGTCCTTTGTCTTCATGCGTCAAAAATCCCTTGAAGAATCGTGCCTTCTTCCCTACTCACCCAAGGCTCAGACCCATAGGTTGCGCGAAGAAGCCTAGGGATGACCCTGAAGACACTACTCCGGCCAACCAGCAGCACGCTTAGACTACATAGGATATCAACCTCCAATTCATGAACAAAGGGAACCGAATCTTTCAATCAAGCCCTAACCTCCCCTCTGAGTATTCAGACTGGTTGAATAAAATGGAGAAGGCGCAAGCTTCCGTTTAGAAGGAAATGGGCATTTATGACTTGGTGATGCTTTCGAAGACAAGATTGCCTTATTGTCCCCTCATGCTGGTATCTTCACTGTATTTCTGGGATAACGCACATTTCACCTTTCATATGCCCTGTGGGATGATGACCCCCATTTTATTCGATATAGCAACAATTACCGGTCTTCGACCAACTGGCGACTATTTTGACCCTGAGGACTTGTCTGAAGATGCTATTGGGTTTGCAGCTACAAAACCTACCTACACCACCTTTATCAACCACTTCCACGATAAAACCTCTAGTACTGTGTCAGAGGTGGAGCATATAGCCTTCTTGTCTATGTGGTTGTCTCATTTCGTTTTTTGCACTAAGTCACTTCAGGTGACGAAAAAAATGCTTACGCTCGCGACGCAGCTTCACCACAAATATCCCCTTTGCCTGGCCGAATTGATTTTGCCCAATCTGTATGATTCCATCAGTAATGGTGTGACTCAACTTAAGGTTATAGGGGACAGGGGGAGCCTGCTGCTATCTGGCCTTTTTTGGCTTCTCCAGCTTTGGTCAATGCCACTTTTGAATCTTTTCTCCCTCAAAAGAATAAGATTAATGAAGAGGCCCCAGAAATCCTGAACAGGAGGGTCGAAGGTACCAGGCTTGTGTTGATGACTCCTACTGATGAAGGCCAACAATTTCAGAAGGCTTTCACAAGCTTCGTGATGATGTTTGTGGAGCACAAACGCTTTGTTTCGACCATGGCTCCTTTTGCCAGTCGAAAAGTTGGTCCAGAATGGTTCACCAGACCATTTCCTTCGAATGAGGAGGAAGACGTGACTGATGAATACGTGAGCATGTGGGAATCGTTTCTTCGCCCTAGGATCATGCCCTTGAGATTCAAGAGCTCCAAAAATCAATTGAGCTTGATCTCTTATCAACCAAACCTTGTCTCTCGACAATTTGGTATTGTTCAGCCACTTCCCTCACCCATTTATCCTCGAGAGAAGCTGCTATTATTTTACAATGCAGACTACTCAAAAGATGCTGCTACCAAGCATATTGGTAGGCACACCGGTTGAACTATACTGACCCTGTTCGACTTTAACCTCAAATTTGAGTTCTGTTAATTTTGAGGGGTGGTGGAAACAGTATTATGACGAAGAGTTCTTCGATGAGAAGGACTTCGCCCACCACCTTCGTGAGGCGTTTAAGCTGGTTCTCGAGAGGATCAAGAAAGGTATTACTTTTTCTTTATCTTCGCCTCAGGTTTATCATCCAACGCTTGGTTAACTTTAGTTTTCTCGTCTTTTGTTTAGCTGTCAAGAGAACCACTTAGAAGAAGGTTGCTGAGAGCACAAAAGGGGGAGAATCTACTGTCAACACCTCTCCCAAGGTATTCAATTTTTTCCATACCCTTATTTTCTATGATTGTCTGACATGGGTACTGATCCCTTTGACTTGCCTTTCTGGGTATTCAGAAAACTACCCCTAAAAAACGGAAGGTCCATGAGATCTAAATCTCTAGCAACGAAGAAGAGGAGTCTCCTCCTGTAGTTATCAAAGAGCCTACTGAACAGGAAGTGGCTTCCAGGCTGAACAACCCTAGCGAGAGTGATAAATCCAGTCCCGGTGATGAAATCCCAGTCCAGGTATTTGCTTCGACAGACCATCATTTATTTCTCGACTCGTCCTTTTTCTTTATGAGGATTCTGAAAGAAAGGAACTTCTTTTGTTTTCCAGGACACTGCTGGCACTTCCAAACGAGTTCCTACTCCTGTCGAAGGCTCTGTCACCCTCTTGAATAGTGAAGAAGAGCCTACTTATAGGCCTTCTTCAGCGAAAGGCTCTTTCATGAGTTCAGCTGATGAAGTAAATCAAGCTTCCGAACCTCAATATGAAACTATAGAGGAAGCCAATGAAGAAGAAGCTGTAGGAAATCACGAAGAGACTAGGGCTCCATTGGTCGATGTGCAAGAGAATGAAGAGGAAAGGATCCCTGTTGCTGAGATTGTGATAGCAAGGGAGGATGAAGGGATCCCAGGGGCCGATGGAGAAGAAGGTTCTGCTGAAGGGAACCAGAATCCTCCAGGCACTGAAGCAATTTCAGAGCCAGTGGCCAACGTGATTGTTACTGCCAACGAAAGCGTCCCTTCGACGGGGTCTAGAACCAAGGAGGACTTGGCCTTGCTGAAACAGAAAAACCCTTTAGGTTATCTGACTACAATTCTGGAAGGTCGAGAAAGTTCCTCTGATCATAGCGCCTCAACTGCATCTGGAAGATCTACTTCGAATTCTCTTCTCAACGAGGCTCTTCAAAAGGTTAAAGCACAAATCTTCAAAATAGATTTGATGTTAACTTTAGAGGGGGAACCAGCGGCTCCTTATTTCCTGAAGACTACTCTGAGTGCTGTCGATCTCCTTGTTGCTTCTCCGGACGTGGCCAGCGTGATCTTGGCCTTAATCTCCATTGTTGACCAAGTATCAGCGGATTATAACCGTCAAAGGACTCTCAATCGTGAGATTGAAGAAGCCAATGGTCAAGTGGCTACTGCCTGGCATGCTGCTACTGAATCAGCTTCTAAGGTAAAGGATTTGTCAAAGGCCTAGAAGGCTAGACAAAAAGAGCTCGAAGGGATAGATCGAGACAATGCTCAACTGAGGGTGCATATTGCAGAGTTGGAAGCTAAAATTGCTGCCAATGACAAAAAGAAAGAGGAACTTCTCGCTGTTAACACTGAACTAGAGAGCCAAGAAGAACTGGCTGAAGGGTTAAGGCACGCTGATCGAGCCCAATCTCTTGATGCTAAGCTCGAGACCCTCCATCAATTGAAGTCTCTATGTGATCGACGCCTAGAATTGCAAAGGATCAAGTATCTTTAGATTAAGGCTAATCTCCCCTTTTAAATCCTGTTTCTTTCCTTTATGTAATCACTTGTTTGTAACAATTTCAGAGCCATTTAGGCACTTTTAATGAAAATTTAAGTTTCCATTTTGGCATTCTCTATTCAACAGTGACTATATATTACTTATTTTTACCTCTTGAAGCATAGGTCTATACGCTTTCAGGTATTTACCCTTTCACCTTCAAAAGTCTTTGATCTTCGCTTAACTCTTCGATCTCATAGGCTCCACCAGAGAAGGCCTGGATAATCCTAAAAGGTCCTTCCCACTTAGGGGACCATTTTCCCAAATTTCTGTCTTTTCGATCCATTGGAAGAATTACTTTCCAAACTAGATCTTCAGGCTGAAACGTCTTAGATTTCACTATGCGATTATAGGATTTCTTAACTCGCTTCTTCTGCAGCCTCAAAAGATCCAGAGCTTTCAATCTTTCTTCGTCTAGGTCAACTAGTTCAACTAACACCATTCTCCAATAGACTTCAGAAGGGATCTCATGATGTATATGAATCCTTGGCACATGCAAGTGGATTTCCACTGGTAACACTGCATCATGACCATAGGTTAGGCGAAATGGTGTTGTTCCCGTGGCTTCTTTTGGACATGTTCGACAAGCCCATAGAACTTGGTCTAGCGTCTTGTGCCAGTTTCTGGGTTTCTTTCCCACGTGTTTCTTTATTAAACTGACCACCACTTTATTCGCTACTTCGACCTGGCCATTAGCTTGCGCATAATAAGGTGTAGACATTAACAATTTAAACCCCATTTTCGCAGCAAAGTATTTCATTTTTCGACCAGTAAAGACTGACCCTTGGTCTGTAGTTATTGTTTCAGGAATTCCGAATCTATATATGATGTACTTTTGAATGAATTCAATGACATTCTCTTGGTCTACATTGACTAAAGGGATTGCTTCAATCCACTTAGTAAAATAATCAATGCCCACCAATATATACTTCTAGATTTTAGAAGATGCTAGGCGAATTTCTCCAATAAGATCTAAAGCCCATCCTTTAAAAGGCCAATGCTTCACAATCGAGTTAAGTTCACTTGCTGGCACATGTTGAATACCTGTATGTTTTTGACATTCTTAGCATCCTTTTGCAAACTCAACACAATCCTTTAACATAGTGGGCCAATATAATCCTTGTCGAAACAATAACCATTTCATCTTTTGGCCTACTTGGTGTGCTCCACATGCCCCATCGTGTGTGGTGGAAAGAGCTATATATGCTTCTGTTTCACTTAGGCATTTCATAAGCACACCTTCAAGTGTTTTCTTCAATAAATCCTTTCCCATCAACACATAACTCAGTGCTCTATACTTTATCTTTCGTTCTGTCGAAGCCGTTGGATTTTGTAAATAATCCACTACAGGCTTTCTCCAATATTGTTCTGTTAGATTGTCTATGAATGAAATTTCAAAATTTTCATGATCAGTGCATACCAACGTTATGGTCCTTAAATCTAATGGAGATAACTTAGTGGAAGTTACTCTCCTTCTAACTTCGATTGCATGTTGTAGCCTGTCTTTCGACACCTTATACCCGGAGGCAATCTGTGCTAAGTCGTTAGCTACTTGATTTTCCAATCTGGGTATGTGTCGAATGTTAACTACTTCAAAGTTCTTCAACAACCATCTGGATATTATGAAATACATGATAAGATTTTCTTTTATGCATTTGTATTCTTTCGTAATTTGTTTTAGGACTAACTCTGAGTCTCCCATTATTTCGACCTGAGTTGCCCCCAATTCCAACAGGATTTCAAGACCTGCGATTAACGCTTCGTATTCAGCCTCATTATTAGAGCAATCCCCATCTATTTTGTACTTAAATGTTGTTGGAATTTTGTTTGGATAAATAATAAGGACTCCAACTCCAGTTCCATCTTTATAGATAGAACCATCAAAGTACAGTTTCCAAGGTTCGATCTCCAAATAATTCAGTGATCCTTCTTGTATTGAATGGTCGACTATAAAGTCTGCTACCACTTGACCTTTTATAGCCTTGAGAGGCATAAAGGTTAATGAGTACTCAGTTAATGCAAGTGCCCATTTTCCAATTCTACTGTGCAAAATGGGTTTCGACAACATATATTTGAAAACATCAAAATGAGACGAAACATAAACATTAACTGGATTTATATATTGCTTAAGTTTTGTACATGAAAAATATGGACATAAACATAGTTTTTCAACTTCGTTATATCTAGTTTCTGCATCGTTTAAAACTCTTTTGAGGTAGTATATGGGCCTTTCGACACCATGTTCATCCTCTTGAGCCAGCATGCTCCCTAAAGTTTTATTAGACGCAGCTATGTACAGTCTCATGCTTCTACTTCGACAAGGAGGCACCAAAATAGGTGGTTTGGTGAGGTACTCTTTGAATTTGTCGAAGGCTTCTTGATGTTCTTTCCTCCATTCAAATCCTCCTTTATTGAGTCGAAGTAGTGGCAAAAAGGCTTGTATTTTCCCACTGAGGTTGGATATAAATCTCCTTAGGAAATTTATCTTCCCAAGTAAGGATTACAATTCCTTTTTGTTAGTTGGCGCTTTGGATTGCAAGATGGATTTGGTCTTGTTTTGGTTTATCTCAATGCCCTTTTTATGGACCACAAAACCTAATAAATCTCCCGCTTTGACACCAAAAGCACATTTTAGAGGACTCATCTTTAGGCCGTAGCGTCTCATCCTCTCAAAGGATTGTCGAAGATGATCCATGTGAGTCTTCCCTGAAACAGATTTGACAACAATAACATCAATATAAATCTGCATGAAAGTGTCAATAAAATCATGAAAGATCGAATTCATGGCTCTCTGGTACGTTGCCCCTGCATTCTTTAGGCCAAAGAGCATCACTACGCATTAAGAAGTGCCTAAAGCCCCAGGGCAACAAAATGCCGTTTTCGACACATCTTCTTCAGCAATAAAGATTTGATTATATCCATAGTAGCCATCAAGCATACTCATGTATTCGAAACCAGTGGCAGAATCCACTAGCATTTCTGCCACTGGCATTGGATATTCATCTTTGGGTGTTGCAGCATTCAGATCTCTGAAATCGATGCACACCCTTAAAGTACCATTTTTCTTTTATAACATGCACAATATTTGCAATCCATTCGACGTACCTGGTTGTTCGTATGAACTTGCATCTCAGCAGCCTTTCGACTTCCGTTTTGATTTTTGATAAAATCTCTGGCACAAACCATCTTGGAGTCTGCTTAATGGGCTTCTTTCCAGACTTTATTGGCAACTGCAATTCTACCAAACTCCTGTCGAGACCAGGTATCTCGTCATAGTCCCATGCAAAGCAATCCTTGAACTCTTTTAGTAATTGAATCATTTCGACCCTGAGTCCTGGATCCATTTTTGTGCTTATGTATGTTGGCTTTTTTACAGGACCTTCGCCTAGATTTACCTCTTCTAGAGGATCTTGAGCCAAAATTCTAACATTGTTCGCCAACAGGTCCTTTTCGAAACCTAGAGGTTCATCGTCATAGATGGCGTCTAACCTCTGATCTCGAAGGTCTTTCATTCCTAAGTCGGGAAGCTCTGGGTCGAAATCTTTTCCAGGGCCTGTCTCAGAAAGGACTTGTTCATTGGCTTCGAAAGCCATATACTTAACTTCAGCATCCAGGGCCACTATCATTCTACTTTCGGCCACATACGCCGAAATCTTTTGCAGAGTTTGTGACTCAGTCATCATCACCGAACTCACTTCCCCAGCATGTTGGCCGTATATCATCAACTCCTCCAAAGTCGATGTTGGATAAGTCTTCTCTGTTAGAACAATGTTTGAATCTAGTACCCTATATTTAAGTTTTGATGATAACAAAGTGAAAAGATATAGTATTTGTATGTTTCATGTTTGAACTATATGCTGCCTAAAAATACTATGCTCTGACTTGCAGATATGCTGATTAAAATAAGCAAGATCACTTATTCAGCATCAGAACTTGACTTGAAACACCAGCATCAGAAGTTGCTGAATCAGAACGTGAAGATCAGATGATCAACTCACGCACATGCTGAAGCTTGATGAACAGAACTGCGCGTAAACACTCTGATACAGAAACAAAGTAGTTCATCAGCAGCGAAGCAGAATCAGAATGAGCCAAGCCAGAACGTGCATTGAAGAAGCAACGGTACTGTGCATTGAACGCTAATTAATTCCAACGGCTTCATTCTAGACAAGATCTGCTCAAAAAGGAAAGCTTGTTATTAGCATTGAATCAAGAATATTGCATTCAACGTTCATCTTCTCAAGTGCTATATAAACAAGGCTTCGAAGATTATCATGGCTAATGCTTCCAAACTCTCTACACGCACAAAGCTGAACAATAATCTTCATCTACCAGTTTTGCTAAACCAACAAACTCTGATACTCCATTAGTGTTTAGCATTCTAAGTTTCTAAGCTTAATTTGTGTATACATCACAGTTGTGATAAAGTTTTGTAGAAAACATTCACACACATTTGTTTATACCTTTGTAAGAAAGTGTTGCCTTGACAAACCGGATTGTGGTTTGAATCAAGAAGGCTTTAGCAGTTGTTAAAGCAGATTTGTATTCAGTTGAATATAGTGAATTAAGACCTCGTTGGAGAGAGGCGAAATCACCTTGACGGGTGGACTGGAGTAGTTTGAGATCAAACGAACCAGGATAAAAATATCTTGTCAATTGCTTTAAGATTCCAGTTGTACAATTCAACCCCCCCCCCCCCCCCTTCTTGTGTTTTTCACCCCTTCAATTGGCATCAGAGCGCCTGGTTCTGAGCTAAAACACTTAACCGTGTCAGTACAAGATCCAGCGTCAGAAAAACACAATGGCAGGAAACAACTCTCATTTCAGCAATGACACCAATGAGGACAGAGACAGATTCAGCGGCAAACCTCCAGTCTTTGATGGAGAAAACTTTGATTACTGGAAAGACAGAATTGAAAGCTTCTTTCTAGCACATGATGCTGATCTGTGGGATATGGTGACAGATGGATACACGCACCCTGTGAATGCAACTGGTCAGAAGATTGAAAGAAAATCAATGACTGATCAACAAAAGCGTGATTTCAAGAATCACCATAAGGCCAGAACCATCCTCCTCAGTGCCATCTCCTATACTGAGTAGGAGAAGATCTCCAACAGAGACACAGCTAAGAACATCTTTGATTCTCTCAGAATGACGCATGAGGGCAACGTTCAAGTTAAAGAAACAAAAGCTCTGGCGCTCATTCAGAAGTATGAGGCATTTAAAATGGAAGAATCTGAATCCATTGAAACTATGTTCTCTAGATTCCAGATTCTGGTAGCTGGTCTCAAAGTTCTGGACAAAGGATACTCTACTGCTGACCATGTCAAGAAGATAATCAGAAGTTTACCCAAGCAGTGGAGGCCTATGGTTACTGCTCTGAAGCTGGCGAAAGATCTCAACAAAATCACTCTGGAGGAACTTATAAGCTCCCTCAGAAGTCATGAGATAGAGCTGGAAGCTGACGAGCCTCAGAAGCAAGGTAAGCCTTTAGCTTTAAAATATAACAGAAAATCTGAATCTAAAGTTTTGCAGGCAGTTGAAGAAACATCTGATGGATCCTCATCAGAAGAAGACGAACTTTCCCTTCTCTCCAGAAGAGTAAATCAATTGTGGAAGCAAAGACAAAGGAAGTTCAGGAATCCCAGAAGATCTGATCAGAACGAGTCTTCTTCCAGATACAGAAGGACAGATTCTTCCTCTGGATATAGAAGATCTGAAGGCTCCTCCGGTAGCAAGAAGCCAAATACAAAAGACATCATCTGCTACGAGTGCAATGAGCAAGGACACTACAAGAGTGACTGCCCAAAGCTTCAGAGGGAAAAGCCCAAAAAGAAGTTTGGAAGAGAGAAGAAGAAAAGTCTCATGGCCACATGGGATGACTCTGACTCGTCTGAAGCTGACTCAGAATCAGATGATGAAAGGGCAAACATAGCGCTCATGGCTAACATTCCAGATGACAGTGAAGCTTCTGAATCAGACTCAGAATCAGACACAGAAGAGGTATTCCCTAACTTCGCTGTTAATTTTACAAAGGCTGAACTTGCTGAAAGCCTCAATGAAATTCTGGAACGCTATCAGCAGATTAGAGCTAAATTCAGAGACCTGAAAAGGACTCTTGAATCTGACTCTAATAAGTCTGAGAGTCTCAAATTGGAAAACTTTGAGCTGAGAGATAAAATTTCAAAATTAGAAAAATCTTTACAAAACTCTCAGAAAGAACCAATTTCTGAAACTCCCAGCAACGCTGATGAGATCATCAAGGAGTATGATCATAGTTTCCAGAAGTTCCTTGCTAAAAGCATAGATAGAAGCAGAATGGCTTCAATGATCTATGGAGTTAGCAGAAACGGCAGGAAAGGAATAGGATACCTAGGTAAGGTTCCTACACCTAAAAATGTCATGGATTTAACCATTAAACACACTCCTTTAAATTCACACTTTGTGTATGGTCACACACATGACATCAAATATACTAGTAGTAAGCACTCTGTGAAACCAAAATTCAACCAGAGTTTTGGTAAAACTAACAAATCAGGACCCAAGAAGATCTGGGTACCTAAGGATAAAATAATACATGTTGCAGATATCTTTAGCAGCAAGTCAGAAACACTAGTCATGGTACCTGGACTCTGGCTGCTCACGACACATGACGGGAAGAAGGCATATGTTCCAAAGCCTGGAACTTAAGCCTGGAGGCCACGTTGGCTTTGGAGGCAATCAGAGGGGAAAGATAATTGGCTCTGGAACTGTAGGTAACGGAAATCTTCCCTCTATTAATAATGTTCTGCTAGTAGATGGATTGATGCATAATCTGTTATCCATAAGTCAATTAAGTGATAACGGTTATGATATAATCTTTAATCAAAAATCATGTAAAGCTGTTAGTCAGAAAGATGGGACTATCCTGTTTAATGGAAAGAGGAAAAACAACATTTACAAAATCAAACTTTCTGAACTAAAGAGTCAGAACGTAAAATGTCTTCTGTCTGTTAACAACGAGCAGTGGATCTGGCACAGAAGATTGGGGCATGTTAGTATGAGAAGAATATCTCAGATTAACAAACTCAATCTGGTCAGAGGACTTCCAAATTTGAAGTTCAATTCAGATGCTCTGTGTGAAGCATGTCAGAAAGGCAAATTTGCAAAACCGTCTTTTAAATCCAAAAATGTTGTTTCTACCTCTAAGCCATTAGAACTTCTGCACATTGACTTATTTGGACCAGTTAAAACTGCTTCAGTCAGTGGCAAGAAGTATGGGTTAGTAATCGTAGATGACTATAGCAGATGGACATGGGTAAAGTTCTTAAGACACAAGGACGAGTCACACTCTGTGTTTGTTACCTTCTGTAACCAAGTTCAGAATGAAAAAGATCTTAGAATCGTTAAAGTCAGAAGTGATCATGGTGGAGAATTTGAAAATAAAGATTTTGAGTCATTCTTTAATGACAAAGGCATTCTGCATGATTTCTCTTGTCCTAGAACTCCCCAACAAAATGGAGTTGTAGAACGAAAGAACAGAACATTGCAAGAAATGGCCAGAACCATGATCAATGAGACAAACGTTGCTAAGACTTTCTGGGCAGAGGCAATAAACACAGCGTGCTACATTCAGAATAGAATCTCAATAAGACCTATTCTGGAAAAGACTCCATATGAATTGTGGAAGAACAAAAAGCCCAACATTTCGTATTTTCATCCATTTGGATGTACTTGCTATATGTTGAATACAAAGAATTATTTGAACAAGTTTGATTCTAAGGCACAGAAGTGTATTATGTTAGGATACTCTGAACGCTCAAGAGGGTACAGAGTATACAATACAGAAACACAGATTGTGGAAGAATCAATCAGTGTTCGTTTTGATGACAAGCTTGACTCTGAAAAGTCAAAGCAGAATGAAAATCTTGCAGGTATAGAAATTGAATTTGCAGGTTCTGAAGACAAGTCATCAGAAGCTCTCAACACAGACATCCCTTCAACGTCTGAAAGAAGCAATGCTAGAAATCCTACAACTGCTGCTGATCAACCTCAGAAGAGATTACCCAGAAGCAGTTTGGATCACCCAGAAGAGACTATCCTAGGAAGAAAGGAAGATCCAATCAGAACAAGAGCAAGCTTCAGAAACTCTGAAGAAACTCTTATGGGACTTGTGTCTCTGATTGAACCTTCTTCTATTGATGAAGCACTTCTGGATAATGACTGGATTCTGGCAATGCAAGAAGAGCTGAATCAATTCACCAGAAACGACGTATGGGATCTCGTTCCCAGACCAAAAGGATTCAACGTCATTGGAACAAGATGGGTGTTCAGAAACAAGCTCAATGAACAAGGTGAAGTCGTCAGAAACAAGGCACGACTGGTTGCACAAGGTTATAGTCAGCAAGAGGGGATAGACTATACAGAAACCTTTGCCCCAGTCGCCAGGTTAGAATCTATCAGACTTTTAATTTCATTTGCTGTTAATAGAGGCATCACTCTGTATCAGATGGATGTCAAAAGTGCATTCTTAAATGGTTATATAGAAGAAGAAGTTTATGTTCACCAACCCCCAGGTTTTGAAAATACAAAACATCCAGAACATGTTTTCAAACTGAAAAAGTCACTGTATGGTCTGAAACAAGCTCCCAGAGCTTGGTATGAAAGGCTAAGTAACTTTCTACTTGAAAATGAATTCACCAGAGGGAAAGTGGACACTACTCTATTCTGTAAAACAGTTAAGAGTGACATTTTAGTCTGTCAAATTTATGTTGATGATATTATTTTTGGTTCTACTAATCCTTCTCTTGGAAGAAAATTTGCTAAGTGTATGCAGGCAGAATTTGAGATGAGCCTCATGGGGGAACTGAAATTCTTTCTAGGAATTCAGATCAATCAAACTCCAGAGGGAACTTACATTCATCAGAGCAAATACATCAGAGATCTTCTGAAGAAATTTGACCTCTCAGAATGTAAGCCATCAAAGATTCCAATGCATCCCACGTGCATTCTGGAAAGAGAAGAGGTAAGCAAAAGCGTAGAACAGAAAGTCTACAGAGGTATGATTGGTTCTCTCCTTTATCTGACAGCTTCAAGACCTGATATCTTATTCAGCGTATGTATTTGTGCTAGATTCCAATCAGATCCTAGAGAATCTCACTTAACAGCTGTTAAGCGAATTTTCAAGTATCTGAAAGGTACTACTAATCTGGGTTTGTTTTATAGAAAATCTAGTGATTACAGCTTAGTAGGCTACTGTGATGCTGATTTTGCTGGAGACAGAGTGGAACGTAAAAGTACTTCTGGAAGCTGCCAGTTTCTGGGAGAAAATCTGATCTCGTGGTCCAGCAAAAGGCAATCAACAATTGCTCTGTCAACAGCAGAAGCTGAGTACATAGCAGCAGCTGGATGTAGCACACAAATGCTCTGGATGAAAAGTCAGCTTGAAGACTTCCAGATTTTTGAGAGTAACATTCCTATTCTTTGTGATAATACTTTTGCTATTTGCTTAAGTAAGAATCCTATTTTACATTCTAGAGCTAAGCATATAGAAATAAAACATCATTTCATTAGGGACTATATATAGAAGGGTATTTTAAACTTGAAATTTATAGATACAGACCATCAATGGGCTGATATCTTTACTAAACCCCTTTCAGAAGATAGGTTTAATTTCATTCTGAAACATCTCAGCATGAAAGTATGCCCAGAATGAAAATGTTTTAATTCCATATTTTTACCTTCAGAATGTAATTATATTACTGTGAACTTCTGATCAATCTTCTTTCAGAAAGATAGAACATGCAGATTGTATCAGATGCAAGTCTAAAGATCTGAGAGTCTAATCTCAAAGACAGACGTGCTGATCACTACATCAAACAAGTGTCATCCAATCATCAGCAAATCCCTGAAGCAGAACGCGTGCACGCTTCTGAGAAGGCAAAGCGCTGATTGGGTGCATTGAGACACATGTCTGGTAACCGTTTTTAAGTATCTTTCTCAAATCCCCCAAAATCAGCAAGCATTTAATGCAGAGTAATCACGCTTGTTAATGGCAATCATTATTTTTTTTCTCTCTCTTAAAAACGTTTAATTTTTCAAAATAATTTTTTTTTGAAAACTTTATTTAAGCACATTATTCTTCATTCTTACTCTTTACGCTTTCTCATAATCACTCAAGTATTTTCTGCATATTTCTGAGTTTATCTCCTTCAAAACCTTTTTCTCTCAAATCATTCTAAAATCTTTGTTGTGTGAGAACAATGGCATCCTCCAGCATTTCTGCAGGGAATCAGAAGAAAGAAACTTCTGAGCAATATCAGGTGCCTACCAGAACTCTTCTCACACCGGTAAAGAATCTTGAAGTTCTCTCTGAGTTAATCATCGACTTCGAAAGTTTGAAGGAAAATGGATTTGACCTAACTGAAGAGATTAGGGCTCAAAAGTGGGAGAGGTATTTCGATAGGTTGGTTGGACCAACTTTCCCAGAGCTTGTCAAGGAATTTTGGATTCACGCCAAGATTTATAAACATCTTGTCATCTCTTCTGTCATGGGAAAGAAGATAATAATTTCTGAAGACCTCATTGCTAGGTTAATTGGTCAAAGTGGTGGTGGAGTCCGTTGTGTGGACATGGCTGACAGATGCCCTGATATAGGTGTGGTAGCCAACTGCATTTTCACTCTTGGTTTTCCCAGCAGCAAAATTAAGGATCTGAAGGATCACTGCAGAGTATGGGCCAAGATTGTTCTGGGCTGTTTCAATCACAGGAAGCCAACAAGCTCTCCTGATTATATAAACGTGGATCAGCAATTTCTGATCTACTTTATTGATCAGAGGGTGAAGATCAATCTGGCACACTTCCTGTTCAACCATCTCAAGACTAGTGTGAAAGAGACTAGAGAAGAAGAAAGGACCAAAAGGGACTGGATACCGTTTGGAAGGCTCATATCAGATATTCTGACAGAGAATAAGCTGATAGATTATCTGAGCGAAGCTCAAGTGCTGGGCACTATGGAACCAACTGTTGGAAAACCGCTGAACGCTAAGAACCTGAAAAAGATGAAGCTGATAGAAAATATTAGGAAGGAACCCAAAGCTACTTCAACTGCTGACATCTCCAGCAGAAGAGTGCCTCTGAGTAATTTCCCAAGATTTTCTGAAATGGAATCCCAACCTGATATGTTTCTCAAGTATCCAGATTCATACAAGGAAGAAGATGCAGGTTCAAAGCTGAAGATCAAAGATCTGAGTCAAGTCCAGCCTGAAGTGACTCAGAAGAAGACAAAGAAGAGGAAAGCAGAAGGATCATCTCATCAGACTCCAAAGAAACGAGGTAATTCATCTGCTGCCCCTATTTCAATTTCATCTACTATTCCAACATCTGCTGCCCCTCCTAAAACCTCTCACAGAATATCAATCCCAATCCCTACTATTGATGAAACCATACCAGAAGACCCTTCTGAGGCCTTACTACTCAGAAGACCCAGAATCAAAATTACCAAACAACCAACTGTTTCAACAACACCAGCACTTGATAGAGTGCTAGCTGATATTGAGCGTGAACATGCTGCTCAACCAAATTCTGAACCACCAAATATTCCTCCTCCACAACCAGAACCTCAACCTGAACCAAAAATACAACAACAACCAGAATCAGAACCACAACCACAACAACCACTCACAGAAGAACCTCTGATCCCTGAGCAATCAGAGATTCCACCACCTCAACCAGAAAATAATCCACCCTCACCACAAACAGAGTTTCACCCCTATGAAACCCCTTCTCCACATCATTCTGATCCCCACTCACCTCAACCTTCACCGCTGGCAATCCAGTTGCCATGTGGAACCACTATTGTCAGGCCCCAGTTGCCATCTTCAGAGGAATCAACACCTCCAAAAACTCCAACCACTCCAATAGAAATATCCTCTGACTCTGATAACCCTCCTCCAAAACAAACAACCTCTGAAAACCAATCCGCTGAAAACCCTAGCAGAACTTTCATTGACTTAACAAGTCTTGAACGTCTTGCTGACCTAAGACACAAAATTGCCATACCCAAACCAAAGCAACCAGATGTTGGCTCTGGTATCTTGAATTTTGAAACAGGTATGCTGCAATGGATTGCTTCTTTGAAGCAAGTCTGTCCGGGGATGATCGACCCAGCTGCTTCTGATCAGCTCTGGTCACAGTTCAGAGTATGGGTACGTGCTGAAGCACTCAAGCTGCAGGACGTCAACTATGAGCAGGCTCAACAGAACTTTAGCAAGCTGCTGAAGGAAGTTGAGAGTCAGCTGCCTCAAGAAGTTGTGCTCCCTCTGGACAGTGAATCCTGGTCTGAGAAAGAGCAAGCTGCACAGGTGCAACCATCAGAGGACAAGACCATTCAGGCTGAAGAAAATCCAGCAGAAGATGTAGCTGAAAGTTCTGAGAAGCTTCCTCCTGCTGAAAGTTCTCAAGCTGCCTTGGACAGGCAGGCTCTGGAAGAACTAAGGCTGAATGACTTGCGTCTACAGCAGCGGATGGAAGAGAATGATCAGAAGATGGAAGCAAGAATGAATGTACAGGACAGCAAGATTGACACTGTTGTCACCATGGTTCAGAAGCAGAATGAAACTTCTGAAAAGATTCAAGCAATGCTGGAAAGCCTGTTCTCACGCATGCCCCCACAACCTTAAACTTTTTTTCATGCATGACATTCTCTATGTTTTCTTCATTTTCTGATGTATTGTTTTGCTTATGTTTTGTAATGCTATTTTGCTCTGATCATGAACTATTTTAATATAATTTGTTTTTCTGATCTAAATTGTTTTTAGCACATCACCAACACTTTTTGATTGCTGACAAAAAGGGGGAGAACAAGAATGATATTTAAAATCAATAACGGCTAACTAGACAGAAATTCTCAAACATTCTAACTCTATTACTTGAAATGTTTTTCTGTTTTGTTTTTAAGTCTACAGGCACAAGGAAGCTCTTGAACACTATGAAGACTAGAAGCTAGAAGCTCTGATCAAAATGTAGAAGCTCATGTTGCTCTGATCAAATATGAAGTTCTGATATATGAAGCTCTGATCGACCTAACACTCTGATCCGAAGCAAAGCTCTGACAGGAAAAGCTCTGAAGCTCTGCTCTCTGATAAGTCAAAGACTCTTCATCTGATGTTCAAAGATAGAAAAAGATCTGATCCTGAAGAACACGCATATCAAAGGGAAGTAACAAACTCAGGGGGAGTATCTCTTAAACTCTGATTTCTCTTTACTTCTTAACTCTGAAACATTTCCTAGATACCTTTTCACGTTATTATTTATTTAAAATATCTAGTTTTTGTCATCATCAAAAAGGGGGAGATTGTTAGAACAATGTTTGAATCTAGTACCCTATATTTAAGTTTTGATGATAACAAAGTGAAAAGATATAGTATTTGTATGTTTCATGTTTGAACTATATGCTGCCTAAAAATACTATGCTCTGACTTGCAGATATGCTGATTAAAATAAGCAAGATCACTTATTCAGCATCAGAACTTGACTTGAAACACCAGCATCAGAAGTTGCTGAATCAGAACGTGAAGATCAGATGATCAACTCACGCACATGCTGAAGCTTGATGAACAGAACTGCGCGTAAACACTCTGATACAGAAACAAAGTAGTTCATCAGCAGCGAAGCAGAATCAGAATGAGCCAAGCCAGAACGTGCATTGAAGAAGCAACGGTACTGTGCATTGAACGCTAATTAATTCCAACGGCTTCATTCTAGACAAGATCTGCTCAAAAAGGAAAGCTTGTTATTAGCATTGAATCAAGAATATTGCATTCAACGTTCATCTTCTCAAGTGCTATATAAACAAGGCTTCGAAGATTATCATGGCTAATGCTTCCAAAGTCTCTACACGCACAAAGCTGAACAATAATCTTCATCTACCAGTTTTGCTAAACCAACAAACTCTGATACTCCATTAGTGTTTAGCATTCTAAGTTTCTAAGCTTAATTTGTGTATACATCACAGTTGTGATAAAGTTTTGTAGAAAACATTCACACACATTTGTTTATACCTTTGTAAGAAAGTGTTGCCTTGACAAACCGGATTGTGGTTTGAATCAAGAAGGCTTTAGCAGTTGTTAAAGCAGATTTGTATTCAGTTGAATATAGTGAATTAAGACCTCGTTGGAGAGAGGCGAAATCACCTTGACGGGTGGACTGGAGTAGTTTGAGATCAAACGAACCAGGATAAAAATATCTTGTCAATTGCTTTAAGATTCCAGTTGTACAATTCAACCCCCCCCCCTTCTTGTGTTTTTCACCCCTTCATTCTCTATCCCACTGAAAGCCGTAGTCGGAGTGTAGGTATAGGGAGTAGAAGGCATTAGGAGTTGGGGTTAAATCAAACTCAGGTGGATTGCATGGCTTTATATGAGCCAAATTTCTGTCGAAACTATTTTTTCCGACACTGTTGATTTCACCTAAGTAATAACTCTGATCTGCTTCAACATGTTCCACAATGTCGTCGGGGTGCCATATTATGACCCTTTGGTGCATCAAAGATGGCACTGCTCCAATGCCATGTATCCACTCTCGACCTAAGAGCAGATTGTAGTTGTGTTTTGCTGAAATCACCATGAACATGGTGGGTCGGAGGATTGATCCTACTTTGAGGTCTAGCTGTATGACACCCATTGTGGTGCCAATGCCCTCTTCATAGTTGGACAAGACCATGTTATGTGGCTTTATGTCAGCATCTCCCTTGCCTAACTTTTCCAGCATGAATTATGGTATGGTATTGATGGTCTCCCCACAATCAACCAGAATTTTATTTATAGTTATCTCCCCTATCTTTGCTCTAATGAACAGGGGTTTCAAATGGCTCTTCATAGCCTCTGTTGGTGGCTAAAAAAAAGCGTTATGTTCTTGTATGCAGCCATTGTTCATTACATAGTAACTTCCTGGCTTGTGTCTAGCCATTTCTTGTTTAACCATTAGGTCAGTTTCTTCGACTTCGACCTCACAGTTGTATTCTTTAGGTAACACGGATATGACATTCACCATGATGTCAAAACTGTCACCGGAATCGGAGTCGTCTTCATCATTCGACCCACATTCCTCCGTCCAAGGCATATGATTTCTCTTTAGAGGCTTCCTTTGTTTCCTCTGCACATTAGTGATAACCTCTGGATGAGGTCCAACTTCCTCTTTTTCAGCCTTTCGCCATCTTTAGAATCTTCTCCACTGCGAACGAGACATAGGATTTTTTCCTTTGTAATTGCTCGATACATGGGTCATTTTATTCGACGCAGAAGCATGGTACTCCTTTATGTAATCTAAAGAAGAACCTCTTGGCACGTCGAACTCCTCCCATCTATCTTCATTTGGCCTCTTTCTTCCATGGTGTTTAGCCAAGTATCTGTAGGCACATTAGTTGGAGGCCTAAAAGTTGGTGGCCTCCTTATCTGACTCATGGGTCCTTGTTGATGCCCCCTTCTGGGGTCAAATCTGATTTCTGAACCCATTCTTTGTTGGGCATTTGTGCCCTATTTTGCTTTCACAATCCGCATAGCTTGTATGTGTTCTGCGACTCTCTTGTCGAAAATAGAGCTACATCTAGGGCATAACATTACTTCTGATTTATTTTTCTGGCACCTATGTAGAAAATATGCGAGATCTTCATTCTCCTTTGGAAACGCCGTTTTGTTTACTTCTTCTTGTCGAATGGCTTCCTCTGAGGATTTGGCGCTAGAGACTTCAACCATGTTAACCTGCATGTTGCTTTTGGCAACAAGGTTCATCTTCTGCATTTTGGCCTCTAGTTTCTCTGTCGAACCTTTTACAACAGCCAAATAAGAACCTGTGGTGGTTCTTTTGCTGGAGTTCTCAACAACTCCTTTGTTTTTGTTTGGGTTTTCAGTAACCCGTTTAATCAGTTTTAGGCTTTCAGTAGCCTTCTTGTTCGAACCTTGGGCAACTTCTTTTTTCAAATCTAGGCCTTCAGTGGCCTTTCTCACCCCTTCAATAGTTTTTCTGGAGATGTTTCTAGTAAAACTTCCAAAGATGGGTTTTATGATGAAATCTTCAGAAACTTCCACCATGTGAATGCCAACTGGTTCGGCATAATGTGCCTCCGTCTACAATGGGTTTGGGACGATTTTCATTGCTGACTTATCAACAAATTACGGCCTTCCTTCTTTTAGCGCTTGTTGAACGAGATCCCTGAAAAGGAAACATTGTGAGGTTTTATGTCCCAAAAAATTATGGTATTTACAAAAACCTCTTTTCTTTCTCTGTTCTAAAGGAGGCAATTTTTCCTCTGGGGGCACTATCATCTGGCCATCTTTAACTAATAGATCAAATATTTCGTCACATTTGGATATGTCGAAACTATAAGTTTTCTTAGGAAATTTGTCGCTGTTTTTCTCAGGCTCTACAAGATTCTTCCCATTTGATGGCACTAGCAATTTACAAGAATATGGTGGTCCTTGTTTTAATTCTGCTAAATCTATTTCGCCTTCTTCGACATCTATAGGATCACTAGATGTCTCTGGATCGTTATCATCCATTTCGACATAAGCTACCCTTTCTCGTCGATGCGTTTTGGCAGCTTTAGCTTTCTCAGCTTTAAGGCGTTCTAATTGTCGAACTCTACCAGCCAGTTGGGCCATATCTCTTAGGTATTGTGTATCTAACTTTTTCCTAATCGAATAGTCCAGGACCCCTGCTGCTATTTCGACCAATTCATGCTCAGGCACTTGGGTAAAGCATCTAGCTTTGAGTAATCAAAACCTATTTAAATATTCATCAATTGGCTCTGTAAACCTTCTCTTCGCACTAGCCAATTCTTTTAGACTTATCTTGGTTTGACCCATGTATAATTGTTCATGGAACAATCTTTCCAATTGGTTCCAGTTGTGGATCGAATTGGCTGGGATGGTGGTGAACCAAGTGAAAGCATTCTTTGTTAGGGAACTTGGGAAATATTTGATTCTAAGACTCCCGTTGTTTGCTATTTCCCCAGCCTCGATCAAATATCTAGCCACACGTTCGACAGTGGACTCTATCGTATCCCCTGAAAATTTAGTAAACTTTGGAACCTTTCCCCTAGGTGGTAAGTCTGTTTGCAGAATATATTCTGACAATGGGGATGTAAAGTTTGATCTGTGAAAACCAACGTTCATCCCGTTTTAAAGCATAATCCTTTCGATCATGGCATTTAAATTATTGTCCGTCCCATAGTTTTGGTGTCAAACTTACTGTATTAATTCATCAGCATTTTGGTTTCTATTAGCCATAATAACTCCTTGATCAATTTCTCTTGGGTTTCGTGGTATTTTAACCCTTGGTTGTTCTATTTCTGCTCTAGGAATCTGGGGGTTTGGATTAACGGTCAAATCCTCTTCCATGATTACCCCTTGATTTGCTCTTATTGGTATTCTCTGGGGTTGTCAAACAACTTGGGGTACCCCAAAGAATTCAGCCATGCGCGTCATTTGCGATGTCATCTGTCGATTCGACTGCGTAGAAGTTTGAATAAGGGGGTTTAGAACTGTACTTAGAGTTTGTGCTAACATTTGTACCATTTCATGATTACTTTCGTCCATCTGTTGCCTCAAGATTGCTGTCGAAACATTTGTGAGGCTTGGTATTACATGAGATGGCCCTCCCAAAAATTGGTTTCTACTGGCTCCATACCCCTGTAATGGCGATGTTGCATTCACCAAAGGTTCTGAAAAAGTGGAAGCAGCATTCATAAGGCTAGCCATTTCAGTAGTTGGCATGCCATATAGCTTCTCTCGACCCATCCAGGATGTCGAAAATCCTGGAGGCACAACTGATCGAGATTCTAGATTTACCCTTGGTGGAGGCGTTCCTAATGGACCTCTTGGACCTACATACGAAAGTAAGGGTCCAGTTTGATTCGTGGTTAGCATTAGCATTGATCCAAAAGAAGTTGGTATATTCCCTTCGACAGCAGTAGTAACCACTGTTCCTGTGACTGGTGGAGGTATTTCTCAATGGTTTGGCTCGTTAGCCATACTACTCTCACTATTTTCTTTCCTAACAGTATACTCGTTGGTTACTCTACCACTGCTTAATAACATGCAACGTTATAACTGTACAGGAAAAACACAATAACATAAATAAGATTTTTTAATAAAAATTAGCAACTGTCCCACCGGGTGTGCCAATTTGTTTACCGTGGTTTTTGGTAAACAACCGCTGATCTCCAAAAAGGAAAGTTCTTTTTGGTTTACTTACGAGATCGATCAGATTAATCCCAGAACATATGCTAATTTTTATGTAAGACAGATAATCAGGAAGAACGCACGTTCGACCCAAAGAAAAGATGTTTGAGATTTTGGAAGAATAGACAGGAAAGTAGAAATGCAGGTAAAGAAGCAAGAAAGATAACTTTGCAAGATAAGATTAAAGCAATGTAAAAAGACTCATTAATAAAAAGAGGTGTTTCCAACGTACATTTCTCAGTTTTATCCTTTCTCACGCAGCCGTTACTTGGATAATTTTTGAGTGACTAGTATAATAAGTTGAACACCCTTTACAAAATACACAGGTTTCCTAATTTATACTAAAAAATAAGTAACCATTGAGGGATCATTATGCGCTAAGATGAAGACAAGTGTCTTCTGCATGTCCCTCGACCTATGGCTTTCAGCCACGTTGCTTCTTCTTAGCCGCTGGCGAAACTGCCTTTCCCTCCAATAATTCAAAATTCAAATATCCCTCGTATCATGTGTTAAAGCAAGGATATTTTCTCTCAGCCGAAGGACATAAGTCCTCTTCAGTCGAAAAGACCTGAAAGCGAGCCCTGGTCGAAGGCTCAAATATAACTTAGATCTTTTTCCTAAGTTATTCCATACGTCGAAACGTTCTTCTTGACTTGGTTCATTCCAGTTTTTTGGTCTAAAAGACCAAATATAGTAGGTGTCGAATTTGGGAGCCAACAGAAGCCAAGCTTCCAATCGGTGTTAAGAATGGCATCTCATGAACCAGGCCTTGAAACTTACATGCTTCACGTCCAACCTGCTCTATGTACGACTACAAACATGTATGCAAACGTCAAATAGATTAATAAATGCAGATTAACAAGATTAGATTTAAATAAACTATACCGAATGATGCAACTTGTATGGACGACTCGGGCACGCTCCAAGCCAAGGTGAGGAATGGAAATGACTCCTAGGGACCCAGGAGTGAAAAGATGGCACGAGATTGGGTAGAGGAAAGCTGAAGATCAGGTTTTGAATTTTCACATCTTTTGAACGATTTTGAGAATTTTGAGAGCTTTGTGAAGAGATTTTGAAGAGATTTTTGAACAGTAATTTTGTGCCCCTTTGCATATGGTTTTTTTATTCTTATATATAGGTATGAATGAGGCAACATACATGGCAAGAAATCAATTAATCAAACCATGATAAAACAAAAATCAAACATATTTAAAACTTTCCATTTGTTGTGTTTGTTCTTGCCATTTTTGAAGATCCTTGTCTCTTTTTGAATGTTCAATGAACCTGGACCATTTGGATGTATCTTGCACAAAACTATGGGCCTTATAATAGATCAAATCAAACCCAAATGTCATGGCCCATTATTCTTTGTATCTTTATTTAATTTATTTGATTTAATTCATATTTAAATGAATAAAAATCAAAATAAATAGAAATAAAAATCAAAATAGTGCATGGTTATGTTTATAGGTCCTTGGCTATGTCATAAACATGTTTGAACCCTAAAAGTTAGGTCCATTAACCTAAAAAAATCAATTTTTCCCAAAGTTGACTTCATGCATTTTTCACAAATTTTCCCAACTTGTGTAAACCATAACTTGCTCAATTTTCATCTTTTGAAGATGATCCTTGACTCTTTGGAATTCCCAAGATGTACTGTATAATCTCTGTGTTGATAATGTTCGCTTTTGAAGACATTATCATGATGTAAGTTGTCTTGACCAAAAGTGTCTTTTGTTAACTTTTTGAAAATGACCTGTAATGTATAAGCTTGTATCTTTCAAATGGTGCATTTCTTGAACTTGAGGATAAAAGAAAAGTTGTGGGGAATTGGATTATCTTCAAAATGAGATTTGTCTAGGCAAAAGATGATGAAGTATGTGAAAGTTATGCCTAGTCAAAGTTCAATTGACTTTTCCTAGGAAACCCTAATTTAGAAAATCTTGACTTTTGATGATCTGAGGACTTTCCTTGAGGATTCATGATCAAACATTGATAAAATTATGAATATCACTTAAAAATGTTGGTGTTGACCATAAATCTTGAAGTTTGACTGTATATAGGCCACAATTAACTTTTGACCTAATATAATTGATTTTCAGGCATTTGAGCAATTGACTGAGCAAACTTGTAGTGGAATGTATGAAATTTTTCATGGACAATCTTGAAGGCATATTAGGACCATGGAAAACATTTGTGACCTTTGGAGCTTACACATCTTGATGAAAAGTGAAATCCTAATGAGAGGCTTATTGCTTAGGAGGAGAGTTTGTCTGATCAATTCTTGGTCAACCTTGAGCAATTGATGACTTCTAGAAGCATGTCTTGAGTGAAAATGGCAGGGAAATTTTTTTGGTACAACAGAAACATTCTAAAAAAAGTTGAAGATACACATACTCTTCATCTCCAGCGGTAGTTTGGGATTCAGCTTCCCAATACTCCCCAGTAATTTATCAAAGATTTATTTTCCAGACAAAGTTGAACTTCAATGTTTCACATTCATACATCATAACACATACATAAAAAATGCGTATAACATAATCTCAATTATTTTCAGAACATCATTACGCCATGCATACATCTGCATGTAACTAACCCTCTTCCTTTTAGGAAAAATCAAACGAAGAACTCTTCTGGTTTAGATTTATTTCTTCCAGACTAAAGACAAGTGAATGAAGAGCTCTTCTGGGTAGAGTTATTTCTTCCAGATTAAAGACAGGAAAACGAAGACCTCTTCTGGGTAGATTTATTTCTTCCATATTAAACACAGACAGACGGAGACTTCTTCTGGGTAGATTTATTTCTTCTAGATCAAAGACAGGCGAACGAAAACCTCTTCTGGTTTAGATTTATTTCTTCCAGATTAAAGACAGGCGAACGAAGACCTCTTCTGGTTTAGATTTATTTCTTCAAGATTAAAGACAGGCAAACAAAGACCTCTTCTGGTTAGATTTATTTCTTCCAGATTAAAGACAGGTAAACGAGACCTCTTCTGGTTAGATTTATTTCTTCCAGATTAAAGATAACCAGACGAAGACCTCTTCTGGTTAGATTCACTTCTTCCAGTTAAAAAAAGGAAATCAACATACCTCTTCTGGTTGTGATTACTTCCCCATTGAATTATCTAAACAACATACCTCTTCTGGATTAGATTTATTTCTTCCAGTTGAAAATAGGCAAAAGACATATGTTGTTTCAGTATAAATCGACCAAAGATTTATTCTGACACTTCTCCCAGTTTCTATCAACAGTCACTCTGGATGGCATATGTAAGCCCATATCTGACAAACTCTTCATCACTTCTTCAAATGGCATCTTTAAGCCCATTCCCGTCACAATCAACTAACACATAGTCGAGTGCAAATTTCTGGGCACTTTAGTGTTCAATCATCTTCCACCTTCAAGTCATGAATGGCGGACTCACCAATCTAACTCTTTAGGTTTAAGAAGATTGAACAGGGGCAGCTATTGTACCCCAAAATTTTCCCTCTCTTTTTTCAAGATATTTCTCAGAAATATCTTCAAAAGCTCAAGCTTGCACAAATATTGACTAGGTCAAGCCATCCCCTCCACACTAATACCTCAAATTAGGTTTTGAATTTGCACAAGGAAAATTGGGATTCTAATGCTTCAAATGACTTTCATGGGTCATTGTGGACCCTCAAGATTTCTCATATCAAGTTTCAAGTTTTGGATCACAAAATTTCTCAATCAATTGATCAAATGACCTAAAATCAGTTGTATTAGGTAAAAGTAAACTATGTTCAACCTAAAGTCAAACTTCAAGATTTTGGATGAATATCAACATTTTGTAGTCATATGTATCAATTGATCAAGTTTGGATCACAATTCCCCAAGAAAATTGTTTAAATCACCAAAAGGGCAAAATGGTCAAAATTTGGGTTTTGATTGTATTTGACTAATCAAGAGTTTTTTTGACCTAATACATGATATAATGGCTTGAATCACAATCTCAAGGATTCAAATACAATATTTTGACCTAATTTCATGGATGAAAACATTTCTTAAGATCAATTGATTAATAGTTGAAATTCAGTCAACTGATGAAAAGTCAACTATTACACCAAAAGTCAAACTTTGACTTTTTGATCAAGTTTGAGTTTCAAATATAAAATTTCATAAAGACATTCAAAAATATGAAACTTGATCATCAAGAAATCAACAAAGTCAAAATTCATCTTAAAAAGTCAAACTTTTCAAGACTTAGAATTTTTCCAAGTGTTTTTAAGTCTTATTTTTTTCATGACTTCTTACCAACTTTTCAACAAGATGCAAGATGATTCAAAGAAAATTTTAAACAAGAAAGTTGTATATCTTGATGATATCTACAAATTTTCTTTACTTATCAAGTCCTATAAATTCTTGGATTTTGAGTTATAGATTCACAAAGTCATGCAGTTTGTAAAAAAACAAAGTGAAAATTTGACCTAGTTAGGCAGATTTTTGGTACCAACTTCATGGAAATTTTCACATAGTTCCAATTGGATTATTCAAAAATGAAAAACATTAATGTTTTATAGGATTTTCCAAGCTTTCCAAAATGTCCAAGAACTCAATGAGATCATTCTTGAGCTAGGAGAATCGAAGAGATGAAGTTAGGGTTTCAAACTTAAATTACAAGGCAATTTTGTGATGAACAATGAATCAAATCTCAAGCCATGCTGTATAAATCTCACTTTGCCAGTTTCAAACTTGTTTTTCACTCCATAATTAAAGGTTTACACAATTTATTGAGCCCTTATCCAAGTGATTCAAGCATTATCCAAACCAATTTGCCATTTTAGGGAGAAAGTAACCATTCCATTCTTGTAAAGCAAGCTTTATGCACAAAGTCAATGCATTGAGCTCCTAAATTGTTTGCTCTTATTACAATCCATCCATAAAGTCATAAAAATTGTGTTTAAAGTGATTAACAACTCTTGATCATGAAGTATAAAGCATTGAAACTTGTTTTGTCAAAAAATCACATGTTGAGCTTAAACATGTGAATTTGAAATCTGATCAACTTGAGCACTCCAAATATCTTGCTTATAAATAGAGACACTATTTGTGAGCTAAGACACGAATATACAAGCCCTCAAGCATCCCAAAACTCTCACAAACTCAGATTACATACATACTGCCATTGTTATGTAGAATTTGGCCAAAACCTTCCATCTTTAAATCCACTCGTGCGTTTCTTGGCCAAACCATTTCAAAAGCTTCCTTACCTCAAATATAAGTCATCCCAATACCTGTTACACTTCTGTAACACCTCCATCACCATCTTCCATTTTCAAAAACAGAGCTCTGCACTTGGACTTCTCTAGAATAATTCAAGCACTCTCAACTCAAAATAACTATGGAATAACTTTCAAGAGGTTCAAGGAAGCTAACTAGATCATTAAAACACCTTGAAGTGAACTCTAACTCAAAACATGATTTCCAGTTTTGAGGTAAGTTTTATGATTTTCAATCTCTTCATATTGGCATTGTTAGCTTTCCATTTTCAAAGATAAAATATAGACATCATTGCCCTGAAGTTGACCATGTCCTTAGAATTCATTTATATTGCTTGAGTAGTGAGAATTTTAAGCTTGAACTTTCTGAAAAAAATAGGTTAGATTTGGTACCATTCAAAATTCATGCTTATCTTTGAGCCATTGTTTAAGTTATTTATATTTCTGGAATCATGGTGAAATTTCTAATAAGTTTGATGTTCATACTTTTGAGAATGGTTGAGAAATGAATGAGTTGCAGAGGCTCTGGCTGGCGTGAGGAAGAAGATGAAATTTATCATTAGAACTGATTTGTTAATATATATTTATGGTTTTATATAAGACACCGGATGTATATCCATCTCAGTGGTAGAGAGTGCGCGCGTTATTGCCAAGGGCCTGGGTTCGAGCCCCAACGTTGCCCTTTTTCCTAACATTTTCTTTGTTTTCTTTTTTTTGTTACAGGGCACGCCTGGGCCTAAGATCATTGGGCCTTCATCATTTTTGCTCAACTTCACCCCCATTTCCTTTTTTACTGCGCAACCCAATTGCTTGTTTTTATTTTATTTCTTTCTGATTACAAAAAATGCTAATGGGCCTAACACTCAAATAAATCTGTTTTTTCCACTAAACCACCCAATTCAATTTTTCACCCTCCTGACTTTTATTTTATTTTTCTATTTTCTTTTCTTTTCTTTATTTTTATTATTTTTAATATTATTATCATTATTATTTTTATTATTAAAAAAACCAAAAAATATATATCTTTACTTATTATTTATATATTAATATACTTATTTCTTTTAAGACAAAAGACCAAAAATATTTTTCTAACAAATTTAATTTCTTTTCTTAAATTTAAATAAAAATTAGGCTTAGATTTAGTTTATTTTATTTTAATTAAAATTAAATAGAAATTAAGAATCTAATTAATTTTTTCTATTCATTTTAGTTTGATTAATTAAATTAAAACCTTTTCATAAAGACCCTAAAAAAACTTGTTTTCTTAATCGAAATCTAATTTCTTTTCTAACTTAGGTTTAATTTTCTTAAATTAATTATCTTCTTTAAATTTAACTAAGTTTAAAAACCTTTCATAAAATTTTAAGAAAAACAATTCAATTCTCTTTTCTTTCCATATCACCTTCGTATCCTTTTACATTATCTTTACATTTTGGTACATTATTTATTCATTCAATATGGTTGTAATAGTAAATTAGGGTTTAATTTATTATCTCCCCATTTGTAAATTTGTACCCCCATTCCCAAGGGATGTAATAACATAGATTTTTACATTTTCGCAATTTATCGTTTACAATATAAATGCTAGTAATTAGGGTTTGTATGGAAAGACATAAAATCAACAAGTAGAAAACTTAATTCAAAGACAAAGAGCACGAAAACAAACACTTTGCACACTTGCACCTCTAGGGTTAACCTCACTTGTTTCCTTGAGAATAAATATTCATGTTACGCAAAGGTGGGATACTTTAGCAAAAATAATCAAAAACAAGATCATAGTCCCTCGATGACCCTTCAAATGTTGCCTTCATAAATGATCTTAGACCCTTAAAATAATTGCTAAGGTATCCTACAACATTGCTTTCTATGACTATACGATGACCCACGCCCGTTCCTTCACATCCAATGATATGACTTCCTACTAACTAATGGTAGACAAGCATTATCTAAAGGAGGTGGAAAAGAACAAAGACTTTTTGAGTAGGTAGAACGTTCATAGTTGCTTGCTCACAACCATTTTCAAAACATCTTTTAAACACACCAACACTTTCAAATGAAATATTTTCAAAATTCGATACTTTGTATACATTATTATAGAGACGAGAATCATTACAAAGTCTGCCTAAACGAAGGCACTTTTCAAAAACAAATCACAAACACATTTCAAACAAGGCATTTTCAAAGTGATCTAGCAACTAAGAGCCCGTAGATAACTACGGATGAAAAGGATGCTAACACCTTCCCTTTTCATAACCTACCCCCCCCCCCCCCCCCCCCGAACTCAAGAAAATTCATAAAAGGTCTTTCCTGTTCTTTTCACCCTTTCCTTTATTGTATAAAAGAAAAGTCGGTGGCGACTCTTGCTATCCGTAATAATTGTGATAAATTGCAAAACACCCAAGTCAGTTCTCCCACTGTATTACACTATCAATATGCTCACCTTTTGAGAACCATGAAAGAGAAGTCCTAAGAGCATGATACTTCATTCCTTCTTCCTTATTCATGACTTTCTGCTTTATCTTTTTCTTATCAAGCTTTTTCTCGTGACTGTCTAAGCAAGTAAGTTCTTGCTCATATTATTGAAACTTACCAAACAATGTAGTGAGATCAAGTGTTGTAAGATGATTGGCTTCCTTGATCGCGGTGACCTTCGGTTGCCAATTCCTAGTAAGATATCTCAAAACTTTGTTAATAGCAATTGCATTGGAAATATACTTACCAAGTGTGTTCAAACGATTAATGAGATTTAATGAATTTTTCTTATCATCATTATTCCATAGTGTTTGCGGCTTAGGTGTGACAACACCATTAGCATCGAATTTAGTAATAGCACTACACACCCTTGTCATATGAATTAACATGAATGTGCATACAAGCTTTTCAATAACCATAGTTTTCTCCTGAAAAAAGTTGGGGTTGTTTTGTAATCCCCTTTAGGTTCGTACGCCATTTTCTAATAAGAGTTTCAAAGCACAAAATTAACCATATTTCTGATAACACTTGTTAGACTTAGGCGACTAATCTAGGGGGGGGGGGGGAGGGGTGAATATATTACTAAATTAAAATTGACATTTCAAAAATTGTTATTTAAATACTTATTTAAAGAACAATGTTGAGTGGAAGGATTTTGGCCTGGATCATAATAATAGTCTAAACGAACCTAGTTATTGGAAACTCGGATATGCACAAACCATATGAATTAAGGTAATGATAAAATCAATCAACATAATAATATTTCAATTATTAGTTTAATATAACAACAATGGGTTCATAGTTCTAATGAAATCATATTAAAAACATAACTTAACAATTTATCGAACATGTGACGCACAATCAATTTTTCAGAATTTCTTTTGAGCTTTATTGATATGAAAAAGAACTTACAATCAAAGTTATTATAAGCTAATTAACAAAAAATTTAAACTTTAACAATTAAATAGATATTCTATACGAATCGATCAATCAAATAACACATTCAACAAATTGCATATAGAGAGTAAATGAGAGTAAGAGATAGAACATTATAATTTGTCAAACACTTGGTGTGCTTTCAACTTTTTATAAATTATCCTTTGAGTTATGTTGATATGAAAACCATTTATAATCAAAGTGATTATAAGCTAATCAAAACATCACTTTAACCAAAATAATTGCAGAAAAATTCTCACGAGTCAATCGATCAATTAATTTGTCAAACATTTGGTGTGCATTTGAATTTTCAGAATTTTCCTTTGAGTTATGGTTATATGAAAAAGCACTTATAATCAAAAGTGATCATAAGCAAATCAACATAGAATTCAAAACAAAAACAGTCCCGAAAAATTCCTATGAGTCGATGGATTACTCAATGCGGTTTGACAAATTGATATATGAAAATTAAAGCAAGTAAAGCGGTAAAAGAAAAGAGACACATGGATTTATCTACACAGTTACCCATTTTCTTCCTTGTGCATGGGTACATTTGTGCCCAATTCCAATATGGAATAGGATACTTTCTTACTTTGAAAAAGTATGATTACAAGAGAAGTGATCAATAGAAATCCTACAAACCCTAACCGTTTGTTGTTGATTCAACCCCTTATATTATTTTGATCTTCAACAAGATCAAGCACACAATAAATTGCTAATTTATTATATGGATCTTTCTACTCCTTTGTGTTCTTTATCTCCAAAGTTTTCGCACACCATCAATTGCAGTTATTGCCACAAAATACTTCAATTTGATTCACAGTTCTCACACTACTTCTTTTGTGTTATTAATCTACAACGGATCCTTTGCATTCTTTATCTTTAAAGTCTTTCACTAGGTCGCAATCCTCTCTTGAATGTCTTACACGAAAACCCCTAAATCAACCAATAATATTATAGGACAAACCCGCGGTTTTTTTGGATGAAGAACCATGTAAATATCAACCCAATATTCTAGGCTACACAAGAACCTAATTGGACGTTAGCGAACCTCATCTAGATGGCACCCCAACAAAAGATCGTTACAATGGTTTGATAGTGTGTATGCATAGGTTGGAGGTTGAAGGTGATGAGAAATTGCAAGAAATATTTATGCTATCATCAAGTTGGAATGATGCATGAATGATATATTTATAGTTGGGAACTTTTTAGGCAAAAGATGGAAGTTTCAGAATAAAAAATGTGCAGAAAATGACCCACAAAACAATATGAGTTGGCCAGAAAGGCTCTATGAGCTGACCTATACAAGAAAAAGAAAATTTTCTTATTTAGGACAATACATGAGCCAACCTGAAAGGCTCTATGAGCTAACCTATACAAGAAAGAGGAAAACTACTTATTTAGGACAGTACATGAGCTGGCCTGAAAATGTTACGAGCCTGCTTGAAAATGTTATGAGCCTGCTTGAAAATGTTATGAGCCGACCTGAAAATATTATTAGCCAGCACATGCAAGTGTGTTTTGTGAAAAAAAAATTATTTTTCATGATTTGGATCAATTTTAAACTTATTTTGAATGCTTCATAAGACATGTAATGCAAGGCTGCACCAAACTGCATAGAAATATTGTCCAATATACAAAAATGCTAAGTTTTCCTAGTTTTGACATCATGCAAAACATCTAATGGTGAAGTTGCACTCACAATTGGAAGGAAGTGAGAGGGGGATCTCATATCTAGAAGGTTTCTCGGTAGAAGTTGCACAAGGTAGGGATTGGGAGACAAGTTGTAAACTAGGATTGTTTAGGCTTGAACTAATACTATAATAGTGATTTTCCTTCCTGGCTTGGTAGCCCCCAGAGTAGGTGACATTGCACCGAACTGGGTTAATAATTGATTTTGTTTATTTTTCAACATTTTACATTCTACACAATCTCCTGTTTTAGAAAGTGTGTTTCTGTCAATAGATGATGTCATAACATCTGTATTGACACTGTATGGTGTTGGGACATAAGTACTAACATCTAAGTTGCAAGTGGCAGAATTTCAATTGGCATCAGAGCAGTCACCATGTTCTGTTTATTGGTTGAGCTCCAGGGAGAATATTTTCTGGTACTATGGATAAGGAAGGAGGATACAACAAATACCACCTTTGTTAGATGGTTCAAATTATGATTGGTGGAAGGTTAGAATGGTGACTTTTCTGAAATCCATGGACAACAAATCTCGGAATATGGTTTTGAAAGGATATAGTCATCCTGTAGTGAAGGATAAAGATGGGAATGAGTCCTTGAAGCCAAATGAAAATTGTTCTGAGGAAGATGATAAATTAGCTCTTGGAAATTCCAAAACCTTGAATGCTCTATTCAATGAAGTGGACAAGAATGTTTTCAGATTGATCAATACCTATACTGTAGCCAAGGATGCTTGGGAAATTCTCAAGATAACTCATGAAAGTACATCTAATATGAAGATGTCAAGACTTCAGATTATCACTACTAAATTTGAGAATTTAAAGATGAATGATGATGAGACTATCCTGGACTATCATATTAATATTCTTGAAATAGCACATGCATCTAGTGCCTTGGGAGAAAAGTTGTCAAAAGAAAAGCTGGTTAGAAAGTTTCTTAGGTCCTTACCTAGGATATTTGATATGAAGGTAACAACCATGGAAGAAGCTCATAACATCAGCAACATGAGGGTTGATGAACTTATTGGGTCACTTCAAACTTTTGAATTATCTATTAATGACAAATTTGATAAAAAGAACAAAATCATAACTTTTGTATCCAATTATGAAGATAAAAAAGGTCAAGCTGATCTAGATACTGATGAAGGTCTGTCTAATACAATTGTATTAATTGGAAAGTAATTCAATAGAATTCTAAAAAGAATGGATAGAGGGGGAAGACCAAATGTCAGGAACATCTCTTCCGACATCAACAATGATGATGATTCTCATAAGAATACCAGACCCGAAGAGAAGAACAATCAAAACAAAGGCATTCAATGTTATGAGTGTGAAGGTTTTGGTCACATTAGACCATAATGTCCCTCCTTTCGCAAGAAGAAGAATAAAATGGCTTTTATGTATCTTAGTCTGATGATGATGAGTCAGAAGATGAATCTAACACTGACACTGCCAAAATTTGTGATGGCTCTTTCTGGCAGATGGGAAGTTGAAGTAGAAGCTTGTGATGATAATGATCTCTATGAAGATATGGATGTGTTCTACATGGATACTTGTGACAGGTGAAGAAAGTCTTAAGATAAAGGATGAACAAAGAAAGATCATAGCCGAATTAGAGAATGAAAAGAAGAAGCTTCTTTGTATTGTTTCTCATCTTCAAAGTGAGGTAACTCTCTTAAATTCCAAGCTTAATAAAATGACACATTCTTTGAGAAGAATGAATGATATAGATGATATGATGAAAGAAGCTGAAGATACAGGGTTTAATCATTCATTTGATAATCAACAGAGTAAATGAATTGGAGAAAAGTTATTTCCTTCTGAAAAGAAAAGAATGATTAACATGTCCAACCACATATTACAAAATCCTGGCAGATTTAATGAAACTCCAACTTTCCAATTTTTCAATTTGAAGATGTCATTATTGTGGTAAGTATGGTCATATAAACTTTTTGTTACAAATTATACGGGGATAAAAAATCATCAGATTATTTCAAGGCTAATCAAGTGAGCAAAAAGAGAAGTGTTAAATATAGGGATGTTAACCTCATTGCTCATACTTCCTTAAGAGATTCAACTAGTGAAGACTGGTACTTTGACAATGTGTACTTAAGACATATGACTGGGGCCCATAAGTTTTTGGTGGATGTTAAATCTCATCCCATAGGTTTTGTCAGATTTGGTGATGGGTTAAAAGGTGAAATGAAAGGAGTTGGAAGGTTGATGTGTGTTGGTTCTCCTGGTTTAGAAGATGTTCTTCTTGTGAAAGGATTAACTGTCAATCTTATTAGCATTAGTCAATTGTGTGACCAAGGATTGTTAGTCAACTTCTCAAAATCAGAATGTCTGGTCAATAATGAGAAATATGTTATTCCGATGAAGGGAATTAGGTCTAAAGACAAGTTCTATCCATGGGAATCTCAAATAACTACTTATTCTTCCACATGTTTGATAACCAATAAAGATGAAGTAAAGCTATGGCACCAAAATCTTGGACACATTCATCTAAAAGGAATGAAGGAAATCTTATTTGAATGAGCTATTAAGGGAACACCAAATCTAAAGTATGAGGACAAGAAAGTCCATGATGAGTGTGAAATTGGAGAGTAAACCATGATGTCACACCTAATGTTGAAAAATCATACTACTTCCAAAGTGCTGGAACTTCTTCATATGGATATAATGGGACCAATGCAGATAGAAAGCCTGGATGGAAAAAGGTATGTTTATGTAGTTATAGATGATTTTTATGGGTATACTCAGATGAGCTTTCTTAGAGAAAAATCAGATACTTTTGAAGTCTTCAAAGATCTGTGTCAAAGCATTCAAGAGGAGAAGAACAATTTGATTGTAAAGGTTAAAAGTGACCATGACAAGGAGTTTAAGAATGAAAAATTCTCTAAATTTTGTGAGTCTGAAGGTATTAGTCATGAATTCTCTTGTGTCATCTCTTTTTAGTAAAATGGAATTGTTGAGCAAAAGACTAGAGCTATATAAGAATCATCTAGAGTTATGCTTCATGCTAAGCAACATCCATTGGAGATTTATGCTGAAGCTATGAATATTGAATGCTATATTCATAATAGGTTCACTTTGAGAGGAGGTACTTCAACTACTCTCTATGAGTTATAGTGAGTAAGGAAGCCTACATTCAAATATTTTCATACCTTTGGAAGTAAATGCTATGTCTTGGTAGACAAAGATCAAAGGGGTAAGAAGGTCCCATAAGGGATGAAAGAGGTATTTATGGGTTACTCTTCAAGCAATAAATATTATAGAGTCTTTAACTCCAGAACTATAATGATAATGGAATCTATCAATATGGTAATTGATGATTCAATTACTAAAAAAAGGATGGATGTTGAAGACAATGTTGGAACAACCTCTGTGCAGACGAATGAGGTAGTAAGGGAGGTAATATGTGAATCCACAAGCTCTGAATCTATGAGTTCTGAAGCCAACAAAGGTCTCTCTACTACAATACAAATAGAACAATCTAATGAACTAATTTTAAGCCATCTTAATAAAGAATACACCACTGAATCCAATAAGAAAAAAAATCAAATTCATGTCTTCTTTCTAAGCTTGAACCAAGGATGTGTATTGCTATTTAATAAAAGAATATCTTGAACTACATCATTGTAATCAATTTTTATGGTGTAACTTACTCTTTCATGCTGAAAGAATTCTGCAAGGAAAAGTTAGATATTAGTACTGATGGATGTTTCTCCTTGAGAAATAATTTGATTACTGCTGAAGCTGAACATGGTGGAACAAGGAGATATTTCTCTTAATTGGTATGGATGAAAAAGATGTTGAAGGATTATAATGTCAAATATGATGTCCTAACATTATATTGTGAAGATTTGAGAGATATCAAACATCTCATTCAATATGGATGGAACAAGAAACTTGATAGTCATAATCAATTAATCAAGAATCTTATTGAAGGAAAAATGGTTACTATGGATCATATAGACAACAAGGAACAACTTGCTACTATGTTTAAAGAAAATCAGATTGAGAACATAAGCAGTGGGATTGGAACTTGAACTATTAAGGAGTTATATCAACTACGAGTTTGGAGGAATGCAACAAATACCATGCTTTTCCTCTATGTTCTGAGGCATGATAAGCCTATAAAAATTCATGTTGATAGAAGGACTGGTGTCAGCACCAAGGAGTACATAAAGATCTTTGATAGGGGAAAGAGATGGAAGATCACCTGAAGTTAATCAAGTGATTGTGTATTTCCACTTGTGTTTGTTTCCATCAACTGTATGCTTCCATCTGAGTTTTTTTGTGCTTCCATCTGTGTTTATTGCTTGTGTGTAATGTGTGCTTCCAATTTGTTTTTATATTTACTCTGTTTTTGTCAATTTTTGGCTAAAAAAGGGGAGTAAAGTGTTAGTGTTTTTTTTGTCCTGAAGTTATGTTTCATGTCTTGACATTTTGATTAACATGCTGATATGACTGTGATACCGCTAAGGGGAGAGTAGTTATTGTTATTTCTTATTGTATGTAACTATTTAGGGGGAGAATGATTTCCTGTCAAGCTTGTTTATGCGGCTACTACTACTTCTGATGTGGTTTGTGTGCATGATGTATTACCTGATGTTATGACATCTTTCCTGATGCGGAAAATCCTAATGTGTAAGGTTGTTTTATATTTTGTTGCATGTGCCTCTGATGTGTGAACTTGGATATTTCATATTTGGGAATTTGAATTTTTCTAGTGATTTAGGTTTTCCCTTGAGGGGGAGTACTAATTATGTGTGACAGGGGGGTATTGGACCTGTGTAGCAGTAGAAATGTAGAGTCTAAGCCATTTAATTGACTTGAATCTCACAAATCAAATAAAAATCACCACCGCGCTTTATCGTTTCCAAAAGAAATGGGAAAAGAGGGAATAAACCCAAAAGAGAGGGGGAGAGAATCTAGGTATGGGGCTTGGTTATATAAAGGGAAGGTATTAGCACCCTAAAAATATACGGTAATCCACAGGAACCTCTTTGATTTTTTTTTGTATTTTGGCTATAAAAGGTGTATACAAAATAGATGGCGGAGATGAGAAAAAAAGTATTTTTTTCCCACAAGTTTGCACCCGTCGCGGTTGCGAACCTTTAGTGCCTATGTACCACCTTCTGTGCAATAGGGGATCAGAGTACTCGTAGTTCACCTAATTTTTTTTAAAGCATATGTGTGTTGGTTAATTCTAAGAGAATAGACATCATCGTTATGTTCGAGTGGAAAACATACTTACTACCCGCGATCATGAGAAAGGAGAATTTGCGTCATCTGAACATGGATGATATAACTTAGATTTTAAAATCAACAAAGCCTCACTCAACACCCAAGTGGAAAATATCTCACTTTACTATATATCATAGACGTATAGTACCTTGCATTACTACAAGAATCGACAAAAGTCTAATCCTTTTAGAAAAGTTTAAAGTAAAAAGCCAAAGTGGCAAAATGGTTTGAATGTGGTTAATTTACTTTTAGTCTTAAAAAAATGTCAAAGTATGGTTAAGTTGATTAAAGTTTGATTTAAGAAAAGATTTTGAAAATGCATGGACCTAAGTCCAAGTTTACTATGAAAGTGGTTCGAGTTAGAAAACAAGAAGATTTTTGGAAATAAAGGAGAAATTTTTTGAAATTTAAGAAAATGGGAGGAGATGAAGGGACTAGCCTAAAGCATAAAGTAAAAGTTAAGGAAAAGAACAATCTCACCAACAAGAAGCCAACACTTGATATAAAGAAGTCAATTTAGAATTACCATCCTTTGTATTAACCAAGCAAGCATAAATACTAAACCTCTTAGAAATACCAAGCTTTAGATGGATTAAGTCTTCATAAAATTAGGCAGAGTAACAGCTGTATATAGAGGAATTCTCAATCACAGAAAAAGTATATAACCAGAATGACCTGCACACAAAGAAAATCAACCCAATGTCTTGGGGTAAACCCCAATAACTTCAGACAAAATAAAAACAATCACAAGGTCCCAAGGGTAATCAAGGCTTCTAATCGTAAGTCTAAGAGGTCCATAACTCCATTATGCCAAGAATAGTAACCAAATAATTTAAGTAACCTTAATGTTTTTTTTAATATTCAAATTGGTTATTAAGTGTCTTCAAAAATAAAAGAAAGCTCAAGTGAGCAAAATAAAAAAAAGCATAAAGATAAACTTTCAAATGAGCAAAGATAAAATGAGATAAAGATAAATGCTCAAGTTAGCAAAGATGAAAATATCATGAAATGTAAATGCTAAAGTAAATGCGCATAAAAAGTAAAGGCATTAAATAAAGGGCACAAAGTAAAAGCACAAAGTAAAAGCACAAAGTGAAAGCACAAAGTAAAATCACAAAGTAAAGTCAATTGTTAATGAAGTAAAAGTTATGGGTTAGTTGAATGACCATCTTGAAAATTGCATTTGAAAGCTCATTAGAAGATTGATAAAATCAAAGCATCTCAACAACAAGTTTCATTTTCTTTTTGTCAAGTATATCATTCATTTCAAGTACTCAATGCAACCATATATGATCAACAATGTTTAAATGACTCACTTAGACCAAAATTCATGAAAGTTCATTAGAGGATTGATAAGATCGAAGCCTCATAACAATGAACCTCAAGGTTATTGGATCAAAGGTTTCAAATTAAACATACTTGGGCTTGCAAAAATAAGGTTGGGCTACGAATGATCATTTTTCGAATCAAGATAAATTTAGCTCTATGTTAAGAAATTGTAAGTGGACTTATGTAGAAGTCACGCCTATTTTGAGACCGGTCAATAGCAATCTATGTACCACATGTTGGAGAAATGATATGTGAATTATTCTCCAACAACATGTAGCACAAGTAAGAAAGGGATAAGATGAAGAGGGAGGGGATGTATCAGATGAAATTAGAGTTTCAAACATCATCAACATCATTCATCCATTTTGGTGGATTTGTTTTTTCAACTCATCAACATCCAAGATCCAATGAGGTTGAGGAATTTGTCCCAAAATAACACCCAAATCAGGACCAATCAAAAATAATAAAATAACATTCAATAAAACAACACTTAAATGATTAATAAAAGGGAAATAATTGGTAAAATACATAAAGTATATTAAAACACCAAATAAAAATCCAAAAAAAAAATCAGAGGTCAAACATGAGTCAATAAGTGTTGACAAAAATTTTCAGAATTTTTTATAGTCAGAAACTACTTTAAAAATTCAAGAAATAAGGAAAATGAACCAAAAATTGTAAAAAATATTAAAATGAGAAATAAAAATAAAATGAGGTCACCAACATTTGTCAAGACGTCATTTGATCCTTCCATAATTTCTCCAGAATTTAAAAATCAAGAAAAGTATTTTTAAACAATTAAAACAAGTTAAATAAAGTAAAAATATGGAGAGCCAAGTTATGGTTTCTCCCTTCATCAGGAAACTCGTCATCACAAAAGCTATGATTATTACGAAATGTAATATTCCCCACAAAACTGTTGAACTGATCCAGAGACATATCACTTTCAACAAAAGCCTGATCCAACATCCTCATTAGAGATTCCCGATGAGAAGAAGAATTCATCAACAAGGCTAAATGGAAATCTTAGATGGAGTTTGAAACAACTGATCCACAATCTTGTAATCACTCATCTTGATGATTTTTAATAGATCATTAACTTCTTTTTCCAAGGCGGCGCCACTAGATTCTCCTTCCACTTTCTTAAGCACAACATAAGTCTCAGTAATTGTTTTGCCAATATTAACATCTCCTCTAAAGGTAGGGGTGAAGACACGACCACTGCGAGTTACCCGACTAGCTTCAGCAACAGTCTCCACATGGGACAAAGGTTGGATAGGAATTTCAACACCATCTTCCAGGATAGTTGTGTTGTACAATAAGGTACAACTTTGTCTGATTCATATGGGATAGGACCAGGAAGACAAATAACCATAGGAGCAACATCAAGATTGCTATAGTACTCAATTTCTATAGGATTGGGATCACCAAAACATGGTACAATAACATTTACCCCCACTTCTTCTGAATATTCAGGCATCGCAAAATCTTTATCAGAAAATATACATTCATCCGAGGAAAAGAACTCATCAGCAGAAACATATTCGTCATCAAACATTGCTTTAATAGGGTAGTATTCAATCAAATTAACTTCATTATAATCATCTCAGTTGCTTGTGACTTTGATAGTACCTTTATCTAGCAACAATTGAACACCTCTTCTTACAATAGAACAACCACGAGAGTCCCTGTAGTAGATATGACAGGACCCATAATGATGAACCTCCTAGCTATCCATGTGACAAAATGTGGCGTGCAACTGCACCAGATCATCATTCATGTAATTCACATTAAAATCTAGAATTCACTAGGACATCCATAAACCATATACACGTCTTCTTCATATTCAACCCTTAGTCTGATTATATGGATAAGACCTCCATTCAATATTTCTTGAAGACCAACTCTCACTTTATCACATCCATGGATATCTGAACTGCAAATACTATAACCCGCATGATCATGTGTATAATAGCTGAATTCACAGAGATCAACATGCATCTTCCATAAAACACCTCTGACCAGATTGATATAAAAAATATGGAAGTCCCCAGGACAACCAACAACCATATTTACAACATTTCCACCTCCATGTTTGGGTAGTGGATTATTCTTTACATTAGGACCGACATCTTTAAAATACAGGAGACCCGATCTTACCATTTTCTATACCCGTGACTTCAATGGATAAAATTTTTCAATGTATTGCCCAGGGGCTTCTTGATGAAAAGCACAAGTCTGATCCACCTTATAATACCATGGTAAAGGTGAAGGTATAACAGGGGGAGGCTTAGTCAACACCAATTTCTTCTTAATCAAAGCTTAAAACATCTTTATATAACTCATTGGAATAAGGTCAAAAGCTTATATCTCTTGGCCTTTCCCTTGATTACCTTGAGCAGGTACTCTTTGATAGGAAACAATAGTCGGAGCTACATTGACGACTGGAGTCACAGAAGCAACTTGAGCAGGTCTAACCTTTTTTTCCTCAACGACAAGATTTGTTTCACTTTCTTTCTTTCTAGAAAAACCATATGATGATTTCCTTGTTCAACTAGAACCTTCGCCTTTTGTCAATCGTCCTTCCCTGACAGCTTCTTCTAGACAAACACCCATACTTACCATCTCAGTAAAATCACTCGGTGCACTTGCAACCATTCTTTCATAATAAAATGAACCAAGGGTTTTTAGGAAGACCTTAGTCATTTCTTGTTCCATCGGGGGTACCACTTGGGCAGCAACTTTGCGCCAATGCTGCACATACTCTTTAAACGAGTATTTATCCTTCTGGGCCATCACCCTTAAATGATCACAGTCAGGCGCCATAAACATGATGTACTTATATTATTTCACAAAAGAATCACCCAAGCCATTGAAGGTGCAGACATTTCTACTGTCCAATCCCATATACCATTTCAAAGAAGCACCGGTTAAACTATCCTAGAAGAAATGAATAAGAAAGTGTTGGTCATCCGTATGAGTGGACATTGTTCTGATATATATCACCAGGTGATCACGAGGACAAGAGTTTCTCTTGTACTTTTCAGATTCTGGAACATTAAACTTTGCTGAAACTTTCACATTGGGAACTAAGCAGAGATCACTGACATTCTATCCAAATAACTCTTTCCCTTGGAAAGCATTCACTTTTTTTCTGCATTTCATTGAATTGATCCTGAAAATCATCCAATCGGTCATAAAAGCCCAAAGTTTCACTTGGTGGAGGAGCAGGATGATAAACTTCATCAGGTATAACATTCATTGTAGGAGGCGCAACATGAAGAATCTCAATATTGGAAACAAGAGTTGCATGCACCACAAGAGGTGCAGAAATAGCAGTAATTTCAGTAAATGGAGCAAATTCAGATACAGGATTATAACCTTATGGAATGAAATTATTAGTCATTCCCCACAGGTAACCGTGAGGCATATGGTATTGAGCAGCAGTAACTAGAGTAATAGAGATGGGAACTGACAGAACATTCGAAGCAACAATCATCTATTGTGGATGAGTAGCTTAAGGAGACGGAGGAGGAGGTGGTGACCGATTCTGAGAAACCACCAAAGATTCCACTAAAGAAGTCAGGTTGGCCATAACAGCCCCAAAGCAGTAACTTCTTCGTGCATCTCACGTTCTCTTGTTCAAGATTTTCCATCTTCTTCCTAGAATTAGCCAGAGTATTGTAGCGATGAGACAACTCGCCGGCTGAACGAAGTAGAGAAACACAGTAAGACACTTGAGCATGAACAAGAATGCAAAAATATGTGTAAAATGATACATGATATCCAATGCATATGATTTATTATGTTTATTCAAGGAACTCAAAGAATCAAAACAATTTCAAATATTAAAGTACTAACACATTTAGAAATATTGAAAATTATCATTTTAATAATAACTTCAACAATCCTAAGTACAAGAGAATAAAGATAGAGTCTACAAATTATAAGGAGCCAAAGCTGATGAAAATCTCTCCACACACTGGTGCTTTCCCTTGAGTATTGCTATCTGAGCCTTCAATTTCTCGTTCTCTTCTGCATATTTATCAATGACTTCTTTCTAATTACCTGAATCAGAAGATAAGTGGCCGGAACCTGGCTGAGCTCTAGAGGAAAATAAATCCTCTTTCTTCTCCATCATCTCCATAGCACGACTCTCAAGAATCTTGATCAAGACATCCTTCTCTTTTAATTATGTTGAGTAGGAAACCTTTAAAGTTTTATACTTGTTCTTCCATTCTTCCTTCTCTTCTTACATCCTAACCAGGGCAACTCGAAGTTCTTCCACATCATCTTAGAGATGAGGAGTAGTCCTCATAAACATATCAGATATATGTTCTTCACGAGAATAAGGCATCTTCAACTGAATTTCCCTTGCTTGTAACCAACAGAGGTGAGGCTCCAAGGAAACAACTCCTCTTGGTCCCAAATCTTTTCTACCTTTTCTATGAATATGGCACCAAGCCTTCTCAATATCTTTCTTAGCTTCCTTATGATCTTCTCCTTATTTGAGAAAGAAACCACTATGATTAATGTTGTTTGGCTTGTCTCTCATTGGATATTCAAGTTGACGATGCATGAGAATGATATTGTAATTAATTCCTTCCTTTGTACCACGAAGAGGATCATTGGGGAAACTGGCACAACTATCAATAATCTCCATATCATGATAAGATTGATGATACCAATCAATATTAGAATGAGCGAGAGCCATAATCTTCGATGCCTACCGTGGTTCCTTCTTAATATCCCAAAAAACAACAGTCTGAGGTAAGTGAGAAATAAATCACTTATATAAAAACGGCGTGCAACAGATGATCATCCCTCCATGATGGAAATTTCGAAAATGGATGGAATAATAAGTATTTCCTAGTAGCGTAGGTACTGGATTCCAAATCAGGAAGATCCTAATGGCATTAACATCCATAAATCTGTCGACATTAGGAAACAAGAACAACCCATAGGCAAGCAAAGCAAACATGGCTTCAAAAGCAGCTGTACTCTTCATTTTGGAGAAACAATGAGCTTTCTCCAATAGAAATTGAGCAGGTAAACCTCTTATTCCTTCTTTGGTAGTCATGTTAGCCTTAATCTCAGACTTCTTCAAATGAGTAATGATGGAAATCTCATGAGACTTAGGCTCTCCTTCTAAACCAGTGAAAGGAACACGATCAGTAAAAGGTAAACCAAGTAAATAAAAATACTCCTCCAATGTGGTCATAAGCTGATAATTAGGGAAAGTAAAACACCGACAAAATGGATCATAGAACTAGACCAATGTAGAAAGAATAACCCCCTTCATCTTGAGCTTCATAAGAAGCACGACATATCCATACTTCTTTCGAAAATCTATAGAGATCTCAATCTCAGGAATCAAACTCAACAGTTCCTCTATCTTAGGATCCTTGAAATTGTACTTTTGAGTCTTTATTTTTCAATAATCCATGGTCAAAAAGAACCTGAGATATTTGCAAAAGTCAACCCTTAAGTTCCTTGAAGTAACTATTTTAAAGAATGCTCATGGATGCATTAATGCATGATGCAACAATCACATACAAGATAAAAAACACGGGGGGGGGGGGGGGGGGGGATCATAGGTTTGGCGTCACAAGCATGAAGTCAAAGGTACTACCGATAAGGTAAGGACTAATAGTTTATCACCTGTCGAACAAGGTTCTAAAAAGTTCCCAGAGTCTACATCCTTCCTTCGGATATTGGCAACGTCTCTATTAACAAGGTAATCGATAATATTCTCAAGAAAAACTCGTCTGAGTGTAGCATCGCATGACAACCACTTCCAGACTGCTCCATCATAGTTTTCGCGCTACACCTAAAAGGCCAAGATGGGTTAAGGGTTCTACGGTCCTCAATTTCAGTAGGCTCCCAGGTCGAAATAAGCACATCTTCCCGATTGCTCGGTAAACGAATACTACAATCAAAGGGGTCTCCAATGAGTGGAGGATCTCATGTCTCCTTTTTTGGGATTCCTCCCTCAATGTTAACATGACTATACCGCCCGTTCTTTCTTAAGTTTGCCCATCTCTAGGTACAAGTCTTTTGAGAAATCATCAAGCACCCTTAAAATCAGGAAAATCCAGACAAACATATATGCAACATACAATATACAACAAATAATAGCACATACACAATATAAACAAATATAGGATTAACCGACATAGAGATGAATCATCATTTGTTCGATCTTTCCCCAGTGAAGTCTCCATTTTTCTGTAGCCGTAGAAATGTTCAGACTAAGCCATTGAATTGACTTGACTCGCACAAATCAAATAAAAATCACCACCGCGCTTTATTACTTCCAAAGGAAATGGGAAAAGAGCGAATAAACCCAAAAGAGAGGGGAGAGAATCTAGGTACGGGGGTTGGTTATATAAAGGGAAGGTATTAGCACCATAAAAATCTATAGTACTCTGCAGGGACCTCTTTGAAAATTTGTGTATTTTGGCTATAAAAGATGTATACAAAATAGATGGTGGAGATGAGAAAAAAGTATTATTTTTTTTACAATTTTGCACCCGCCGCAGTTGAGAACCTTTAGTGCCTAAGTACCACCTTCTGTGAAATAAGGGATCAGGGTACTCGTAGTTCACATAAAAAAAATTTAAAACACATGTGTGCTGGTTAACTTTAAGAGAATAGACATCATCGTCATATCTGAATGGAAAACATACTTACTACCCGCGATCATGAGAAAGGAGAATTCACATCATCTCAACAAGGATGGTATAGCTTGGATTTTAAAATCAACAAAGCCTCACTCAAAACCAAAGTCGAAAATATCTCACTTTACTACATATCGTAGAAGTATAGTAGCTCACATCACTACAAGAATTGACAAGAGTCTAATCTTTTGAGAAAAGTTTAAAGTAAAAAGCCAAAGTGGCAAAATAATTTGAATGGGGTTAATTGAATTTTAGTCTAAATAAATGTCAAAGTATGGTTAAGTTGATTAAAGTTTGATTTAAGAAAAGATTTTGAAAATGCATGGACCTAAGTCCAAGTTTACTATGAAAGTGGTTCAAGTTAGAAAACAAGAAGAGTTTTGAAAAGAAGGGAGAAGATTTTTGAAATTTAAAAAGATGGGAGGAGATGAAGGGACTATCCTAAAGCATAAAGTAAAAGCTAAGGAAAAGAACGATCTAACCAACAAGAAGAAAACACTTGACATAAAGAAGTCAATGTAGAATTCCCATCCTTTGGATTAACCAAGCAAGAAAAAAAATACTAAACCTCTTAGGAATACCAAGCTTCAGATAAATTAATTCTTCCAAAAAATTGGGCAGAGTAACGACTATATACAGAGGAACTCTCAATCACAGACAAAGCATATAACCAGAATGACCTACACACAAAAAAATCAACCCAATATCTTGGGGTAAACCCAAATAACTTCATACAAAATAACAACAGAGTCACAAGGTCCCAAGGGTAATCAAGGCTATTAATCCTAAGTCTAAGAGGTCCATAACTCCATTATGCCAAGGATAGTAACCAAATAGTTTAAGTAACCTTAATTTTTTTTTAATATTCAAGTTGGTTATTAAGTGTCTTCAAAAAGAAAAAAAAAGTTTAAGTGAGCAACAAAAAAACATAAAGATAAATGCTCAAATGAGCAAAGATGAAATATTCAAGTGAGATAAAAAATGAAAATAGCATGAAATGTAAATGCTAAAGTAAATGACACATCAAAAGTAAAGGCATAAAATAAAGGGCATAAAGTAAAGTAAATTGTTAATGAAGTAGAAGTTAGGGGTTAGTTGAATGACCATCTCGAAACTTGCATTTGAAAACTCATTAGAAGATTGATAAAATCAAAGCTTCTCAACAACAAGTTTCATTTTCTTTTTTGTCAAATATATCATTCATTTCAAGTACTCAAGGCAAACATATATGATTAATGATGTTTAAATGACTCAGTTAGACCAAAATTTATGAAAGTTCATTAGAAGATTGATAAGATCAAAACCTCATAACAATGAAACTTAAGGTTATTGGGTTAAAGGTTTCAAACTAAACATACTCGGGATTTCAAACATAGGTTTGGGCCACGGATGATTATTTTTCGATTCAGGACAAATTTAGTGTTATGTTAAGCAATCGTAAGTGGACTTATGTAGAAGTCACACATATTTTAAGGCCGATCAGTTGCAATCTATGTACCACATGTTGGAGAAATGATATACAGATTATTTTCCAACAACATGTAGCACAAGTAAGAAAGGGATATAATGAAGAGGGAGGGGATGTGTGGGCTGAAATTAGGATTTCAAATCTCATCAACATCATTCATCCATTTTGGTGGATTTGGTTTTCAACCTATCAACATCCAAGATCTAATGAGGTTGAGGAATTTATTTCAACATAACACAAAAATCGGGACCAATAAAAAAAATATTAAATAAAACAATATTTAAATGATTAATAAAAGGGAAATAATTGGTAAAATACACAGTATATTAAAACACCAAACAAAATCCCAAAAAAAAGTCAGAGGTCAAACATGAGTCAATAACTTTTGACAAAAATTTTCAGAATTTTTTAAAGTCAGAAAGTACTTTTAAAATTTTAAGAAATAAGAAAAATAAACCAAAAAATGTAAAAATAGTAAAATGAGAAATAAAAATAAAATGAGGTCACCAACATTTTCCAAGAGGTCATTGGATCCTTTCATAATTTTTCCAGAATTTAAAAATCAAGAAAAGTATTTTTAAAAAATAAAAACATGTTAAAAATAGTAAAAAATAAAAATAAAAAATATCAAATCATAAAATAAAATTGTGAAAAAATAAAATCAGAAAGAGAAAAATCAAAAGTATTTTTGAGAATTTTTTCAGAATTTTTGAAGTTGAAATTTTTTTTTGAATTTTTGAAGTTTAAAACAATAAAATCAAAAATTAGAGAATAAATATAATGTCAAAATAATATAGGTCATCCGATCATAGTTAAAACGCGTTAGTAAACATATCCAAAGGACCTGGCGCGTTGTGCTCAATATGGACCTTATTGAAAAACACATAATCAAATAAATCAGGGCCAATCAAAATAATACAATTGGCGCGCTCTAATTGGTTTAGGCGAAATATGTCATTGTCTTTAACCTCCAGCCTTCAAAAAACCATAGAAATCGTGATTCTTCAAATGGAAAAATTAGTGGTTCTGACTAATGCCATTTGATTCGTCTCATCAAGATGAAGACAACTGTACCCCTGTGAAAAATTTATTTAACTTGTAGCACTGTCGATTTGACAAAAACCAGAGAGTTTTAAAAATTCTTGAAATACAAAACAAATGTATCAAATGCATCGATTGATCAAAATTAAACCATCAACAAGCATCAGTGAACTACCTGAACAAAGTCAGATGAATTTGCTCTGAAATTAGACTTGGCTAGCACGATTCAGAGCACCTCAAGGCTTGGTTCTTCTTTGTTAGCTTCAGTATTGTTCAAGGATGAATTATCAATCAAGAAATAAGAGATGGAAGCACTTTATAATTGAATTTGAAGTTGCTGAATTGAGAGGTATGAAGAGAGTTCAACAAGGGTTCTTTGGCTCTCTAAAGCTTGTCAAATGAAGTAGAGGAGGTATCTATTTATAGGACAAGTGAAAGGAATCAAGAGGAGGGGTTAATCATACAATTTGCTGGAAATTATGAACACCTGTGATTGTTGTTGTGGTATATAGCAGCAAGCAAAAAGTAAAGTATTATTTTTATCGGGTGATATAGGTTATATTGTATCGTGTCCACAGAGATTGGTTATTGAATTTATGTTCAATAAATCAATCATTAATGAGTTTGGGGTTTGAATGGTATAGAAAAGTATCAACAGAAAATAAATGTAAATAAAAGTAAAAACTAAGGAAGAACTTATCAAGCCTGCATATAATCTACTCATCAGACTTAAATCTACCGACCAGTTACACTCAACCTAACAATACTCTTCAATGTCACTATGTATCACTCACAACCTAAGTCATTTCTAACCCAAATTGAGAGACTGACTATATCACCAAGGAAATGATCTCTCTACCTCCTCCATAACACAAAAAACAACTGTGTAATCACGCTGACGATATCTCAACATAACACAACCAAACAAAGGCATTAAGCTCTGATACCCAAGTTGATGTCAACTCTAAATCTATCTCTAGAGTTTAGAAACTAATAGATAATCATTCTAGATAAGAATCTAAGTAGTATATATATATATATATATATATATATATATATATATATATATATATATATATATATATATATATATATATATATATATATATATATATATATATATATATATATATATATATATATATACACTAAAATCCCCAACACGGAGCAAAAATCTAAGACAACAATCCATAAAGATTTGTAAAACAAGTTTAATATAACGTCATGGGAGAAAAATATACATAAGTTCAAAGTAAAATACATACAAAACCAAAAAAAAAAAGAGAAATACATAGAGAGGAAAAGAGATAAACAAAAAATATTCCGATTTGTCAGCTCTGGTCAATGAGAAATCCATCTCCAATCATCTATAAACAAAATCCTAGTGTTATTATCTAAGTTAATTCACTACAAAAATAAAGTGGATGGAGTTGGGAGAACAAAAATTACCCCCCAAAACCATCCCACTACCAAAATGAGGTGGATGGAGTTGGGAGAACAAAAATCACCCCCAAAACCATCCCCCTCCTTATGAAATGAAATGGAAAATATAAACGAAATTGTGATCCACAATCGTCGCCTGTCGACACAAACATCACCCGACGATTCCTTCTATACAATTGCCTCAAGATAAGCCACGTCCTCAACTGAAAAAAAATCTTCCGTTACCCGGCGACCACAATACATCGCCCGACGATTCTCTTCAATCTCTCCTGACGACTAAGATGCGATGCAAGGCAGAGACTTCATGGAAATTTGGCCTTCAAATTTCTCCTGGCGACAAGAAATTTCGCCTGGTGATCCATGACAGTCCAACAACTTATATTGCTTTCCTGCATAACATCCAATGGCTCCAAGTTGAAAAGTGAAGATTTGAAATTTAAAAACTAATCCGAGTTCAACTTGTTAAAACACAAATCGCCACAAACATAAACAAATACAAACAAACATGCTTGTTTTACGTTGTAAGCTCGACGCCTTTATTTTTCAAGCTAGTAACCTCCTCTAGTCATTCCATGGTATTGTCACACCGCGCAAACCTAAAGAAAGTGTCCTAACAATCACACAACAAACGTTACAAAAATGAGATAATTCACAATAATACGTGAAAACAAAGAAAAACACATATATGCACAAGTATCATATACAAGTTAATGTACAATTTCTGTACAACATATACATTAATTATAAAACTCAAAAACAAAAGAATTCTCCAATGTCAAAACAATAGAACCAATCCCCAGAAACGGCGTTATTTTGTTGCTACAATATATAGCGGAAAGCAAAAAGTAAAGTATTATTTTTACCGGGTTATATAGGTTATATTGTATCGTGTCCATATATATTGGTTATTGAATTAAAATTTGACAAATCATTCGTTAATGAGTTTGGGATTTGAATGGTATAGAAAAGTATCAACATAAAATAAATGTAAATAAAAGTAAAAACTAAGGAAGAACTTATCAAGCCTGCATATAATCTACTCATCACAAACTTAAATCTACCAACCAATTATATTCAACCTAACAATACTCTTCAATGTAACTACGTATCACTCACAACCTAAGTCATTTCTAACCCAAATTGAGAGACCGACTGTATCACCAAGGAAATGATCTCTCTACCTCCTTTAAACCATAGAAGATAACTATGAAATCACACTGATGACATCTCAGCACAGTACAATTATACAAAGGCATTAAGCTTTGATACCCAAGTAGATGTCAACTCTAAATCTATCTCTAGAGTTCATAAACTAAAAGATAATCATCCTAGATAAGAATCTAAGCAGTATATGTCTATAACTACTCAAATCCTTAGCACAAAGCAAAAATCTAAGTTAACAATCCACAAATATTTGTAAAGCAATTTTAATATAATGCCATTGGAGACAAATATACATAAGTTTAAAGTAAAATACATACAGATCCCAACAAAAGAGAAATACATAGAGAGGAGAAGAGATAAACCACAAATCTTCCGGTTTGTCATCTCCGGTCAATGAGAAATCCATCTCCAATCACCCATAAGCAAAGCTCTAGTGTTTTTATCTAAGCTAATCCACTACAAAAATGAGGTGGATGGAGTTGGGAGAACAAAAATTAACCCATAAAACCATCCCACTACAAAAATGACATGGATGGAGTTGGGAGAACAAAAATCACCCCCCAAAACCATCCCCCTCCTTATGAAATGACCATGAAAATATAAACTAAATTGTGATCCGCAACAGTCGCCCGACGACACTAAGATCGCCCGACGATTACTTCTATACACTTGGCTCAGGATAAGCCACATCCTGAACTGAAACAAAATATCTTCCAACACCGGCGACCACAATACATCGCCTGACGATTCTCTTCAATCTCGCCTGGCGACCAAGACGCGATGCAAGGCAGAGACTTCATAAAAATTTCGCCTTCAAATTTCTCCTGGCGACATGAACTTTCTCCCGACGATCCATGAAAGTTCAACAACTTCTTTTGCTTTCCTGCATAACTTCCAATGGCTCCAATCTTTCGCCTTATTCCTTTATTGATCTAAAAATTCATCTTGGAGCTTTATTCCTCTTGCTCCACAGATTCTCAAATACCTACAAAACATATACAAAACTTAATCAAATGATACAACATGTACACAAAACACAATTAAACACATTTACAACAAAAATCAGGGTTATTCAAACGATATAACAACGAGTCGATAAGTGCAAACAAAAGTATATACAAAAATATCTACAATTTGCACTTATCAGTGATCATGAAGAGAGTGTGAACACATGTGCATCAAAACTCATCCAAATGATGCGTTTTGGCACTACAAATGATTCAAACATATTTTCTTATGTTTAAGTGGAAAACACATGGTAATTTGGTGATTAGAATCCATGTTATGGAAATTGCAAACTGACTGCAAGTGATTTTTTAGTTTCAAAGCATCAACTTTACAACTATGGTACAAACAACTCATGGACCTTTATGATACGATCTTAGATTCTTTAGAAAGCTGAATAATAGAGCCTGACAATGTGCTTTAAAAGTTTCAATTTAGTCATGTGAGTTGAAAGTTATGATCAATTGAAGTTGGAAGAAACACACAGATTTGTGGACTCAGAAAAATATCTAAGTATTGAGCTCAATAGTGACCTATAATCTCTTGCCTTCATACATGGCCTCCCACTCAAAATTAAGTTTTGGTCAATGAAGATGAAATGAAGTATACTTTTGAAAGAGCATTGTCAAACTTGAATCATTCAAAAACTCACAAAAGAGAGAGTTATGACCTTGTGAAGTTGATGAAAATCCATGAAATGACGTATAATCTTTTAAGCTCTCAAGGCATCTTCTAACCATTTTCAAGATTTACACATAAAAGAAAAGGTGAAGTTCACATCCTAAAGATTATCATGGAAAAATAATGGACTCAAGGAGATAATAATTGACCAATTTATGATCATTTGAAGTCATACCCTAAAATTCAAAGGCTCTTCAAGGATGCTTGTAATCTTTCTCAATCATTAGTGATATTCCATTAAAAATTAGCCTTAGAATACTGACGAGAGATTGTTAAGGACTATTTAAATAAAACCATGGCTTTGGATTCACTCAAAAATCCAAAAAAGCTGAGCAACATGTGGCCCTTGGAAGTCAAGAAACCCTAGCTCAAAGAGTGTCAAAAAGACTTGAAACCCCTTTCAACTCTTGATGATTTTTCTTGCACAATTAGATCCTCTCATGTGAAGAGAGGTTTTTTTTGATGATGATAAGAATCCATAGAAAAAATAACCAACTCCAAATGTTGAAAATTGAGAGAGTTATGCACTTGTGATCACTGAATCAAGCATTTCCTTAATTAGGTCAAACTTGTTGAGGCAAACTTGAATCTCTTTGAGATTTCTTGGAAAAATAAGGAATTATTAATCATAAGAGGTCTTGAAATGATTTTGTCTTGAATCACACTCAAAAATGGAGCTTAAGTCTCAATGAAGCTTGTTGAAGAAGGCATGGAAATAAACACATGAACCTATGAATATTCTTGATGACTTCCACCACTAAATTTAAGGAGATCTTGACTTATGTAAAGTGAGAGAGCTCTTTGAACCACAAATATTTGATGTCATAGACATGACCTTGAAGATTGAACTCTTGCAATCCATTGATAACCATTTTACTGAGAACCAACCCTTAAACCCTAGATTAGATGGTGAGATGAATTCCATTGTGATCACCTACAATATGAACATTCAAAGGAACATATATACACATATTAATGTTAGTCAAAAGAGCACATGTACAAGATACACAATTCAAGGTGCTTGGTAATCCCTCAAGAGAAAACTTAAAGATAGGATAAAGAGAGAAACAACCCCAATGTTTGTGTCTTGATGCATTGTGACAATATTATGAGAAATCTTAGGGGTAAAAATTGGGATACAATAACCTATCTGATTTATCTTGCTCTTGTGATGTGCTAGAGTTGTGTTATGCGATGTCAGATCACAAGTCTGAACATCTGTCTTCTGGAGTGTTTAAGATGGTGATCCATATCTGCATGTAATCACTGATGTATTTTTATGATTTCACTTTGTACAAATTTTACATGTTTTGCATGTAGCTTGTGTTTTATGGTTGTGGTTTTATTCCTCTATCTAGTTTGATTATGCTAAGGTTGTTTTAGCCAAAATTTTCTAAAGGGGGAGATTATGCTATGATTGACATAAATTTTGCTAAAACATGGTTCTTAATTGATGTTGAGCAAGATGTCACAACATCTTGACAAGCTGTCATGATAGGTTTTGCTGTCATATATATATATATATATATATATATATATATATATATATATATATATATATATATATATATATATATATATATATATATATATATATATATATATATATATATATATATATATATATATATATATATATATATCAGACAAATGTTAAGCCAGATTTCTTGACATCTTGGCATATTATACAGCAGGTGCTGCTGTTAATTCTTTTGATATATTTGATTTGATTTTGTGAGATCCTTTTGGATATATCTCACTTATTTTCACAGGTCAATTAGATTTTATTAGGAACTGTGCAAATTTGACTTGGTTTCATTAAAAATGATCTTTGAGACTTTTTCGGAAACTCTTTGAAGGTTTGTTCCTATTTTTGTGGGAAAATCTTGCAACTAATTCAAAATTAGAAGATTGGATTTGATTGAAGAGTCTAATCCCATTATGCAAGAGCCTATAAATAAGGACCTGCTAAACCTATAATAGCAAGCATTCATAAGGACCTGCTAAACCTAAAATAGCAAGCATTCAACAAGAAAAATTGTGGGTGCAATATAAGGGTTTAGGGTTTTGGGAGTCTTTTAAAGTCTTTGTGTTTTATTTCTATATAACTCATGTATATTCTTATATATTGAGGTATAATGATTATTCTTAGTTGAAGCTTTTAATCAAAAATAAGTATTATTCTCTCTCATGAGCTTTTAAGCAAAGAGTTGAGTATTGTTTATTTAAAGTGTAATCTTCTATTTGGTTCTTTGGTTCTTGTCACTAGTTTGTGACTGTATTTTATCACTAAGGTGATTGGTAGGAAGTGAGAGGGAGATCTCATATCTAGAAGGTTTCTAGGTAGAAGTTGCACAAGGTAGGGATTAGGAGACAAGTTGTAAAGTAGGGTTTTTTAGGCTTTGAACTAATATTATCATAGCGAATTTCCTTCCTGGCTTGTGTTGTTTATTTTTGTGCAATTTACTTTATGCATAATCTCCTATTTTAGCAAGTGTTTTTCTATCAGCAGATGATGTCATAACAATTGTCTTGACATTGTATGGTGTTAGGAAATCAGTACTAACACTTGTATTGCAAGTACCAGAATTTCACCTACAAAAATCTTGGTGGTAAGGTCAAGCAACTGATCTTATCCCCAGACAACTACCTTACCCAAAATAGATGAGGTAGATACAATGAAAGCCAAAAAAGGTATTATATCAATTAAGTTTAAAATATTTTAAGCTTTTCTTTATTCACTTCACTTAAGTCTCATCACGAAAAAGAAAATATGTTGGAAGCTTGCTCCCTCACTAAACTAAACTTTCCACTAAAAGTCCACGCTGGCCTAAAACCTTTTGATGAAGTTCTTAATAATTAGTTAACTGCCACAACTAAGAGACTTATTGGATCAAATATAAACATTATGAGTTGATTCAAGGGTGTTAGATGCCATGCTCCATGATAGTAAAATTTAAATTGAAATGGAAAAATCGAAACCACATGTGACTTTGGTTAAAATTGGCAGTGATCATGAAGTATAATTGTCTATTTAAAGGAAACTACCAACCTTTGAAACACATGATCCTGTTATTGAGATTAAAATAGTAACTTTTGAAGAAACCATGATATATAAAGTTAAAGTACTAATAACCAAAAATAATATGAACTTGGTGGTTGAATTAATCAAGCACCCTAAATATTGTTTCATGTGGAGGTATCGTGAGATGCCTAGATTTTCTAAAGAATTATTCAAACATGTGATCTTTATTAAATAATGATATGGTACAACTAAACATATATTTTGAGGATCTTTATCCACTTGAGGATCCATCTATTTTGATTGCCTCTATGAGCGACAAGGATCCCACTTAAGGATCTAGCTAAATGATTGCCTCTATGGGCGACAAGGATTCCACTTAAAGATCCAGCTAAACGATCGCCTCTATGGGGGACAAGAATCCAACTTGAGGATCCAACTATTTTGATCGCCTCTACGAGAGGCAAGAAACCCACTCGAGGATCCAACTATTTTGATATCCTCTATAGGTGGCAAGGATGCCACTTAAAGAATTAGCTAAATAATCGCCTTTAAGGGCAGTAATGATCTAACTAAATGACCGCCTCTATGGGCGGCAAGAGTACCACTTGAGGTTCAAATATTTTGTTCTCCACTATGGGTAGCAAGAATATGAATTTAGGGTGAATCTATTTCAATGGCCTCTATGGGCGGTAAGGATTCCACTTAAGGATCTAGCTAAAAAATCACCTCTATGAGCAACAAAGATCCCACCTAAGGATCCAACTAAATGATCTCTTATATGTTAGAACATAGTTTGGTTTTACATATTAGTAATAGTTTTGATGATAACAAATACATGATATATATATATATATATATATATATATATATATATATATATATATATATATATATATATATATATATATATATATATATATATATATATATATATATATATATATAAGAACAAATATGTTGTCTAATAATGTATTTAAATATGAAGAGAAGTTCTAATAAAAGAAGCATAAAAGATGATGAGAGAATAAAATTTTAAAGCTCTGAATAGACGAAGCGTACAAACTTAGAAGAAAATCTGTGTAACACGCTCAATAGAAGAAGTTATGATGTTTTAAATTCGGAAGCACCAAAGCTGCAAGTTAAACTATGATACTTTGATAAGCAATGTTCTGGAAGAACAAATGAAGTCTCAACAACTCATCTATACTAAATGAAGTCTCAACACTTAAGCTCAAGCTATACTCTGATAAGTAAATCTTCTAAAAATACAAAGAACCTTCAACTAGTCTACCTTATCCAAGTTCTAATCATATGAATATCAAGAAACTCTAATGATCCAAAGTCTCAACGGTAATATTCACATTCTGATAAGATCTCAAAGAAGAAAATTTATGATTCATTACAATTCATTCATTACAAATCAATGAGTAACGGCTAGAACAAAACAACATTTATATTTTTGGAAAGTGCATTAACAATACTTCATCCACCTTCCAAATTTATCTTTACTAGCTCGATCTTGTGCTTTATTCATGTGTATACATCACTTTTGTGATATAGTTTTTTAGAAACACCATTGTACACAATTTTCATTTATATTTTGTAATACCTTGAGAAACCAAGTTGTGGTTTAGTCTCAAGAAGACATTGACTATAGTCAATGTGTTTGTGTATTCAAAGTTTTGATTAGTGGATTAATACTTCGTTTGAGAGAGGTAGAATCACCTTGGCGGGTGGACTGGAGTAGTTTGAGATCCAACGAACCTGGATAACCAAACGTGCTATGTTGTTTTATTTTTTGAAAACCAAAATTCAAACCTCCCTTTCTTATGCTTTTCTATCCATTACTATATGGACGACAATGATCCCACTTAAGGATCCAACAAATTGATCGCTTATATGGGAGGAAAGGATCCCACTTAAGGATTTAGTGAAGTGATAGCCTCTACAGGAGACAAGGATCTCACTGGAGGATCCATGGAATTCATCGCCTTTATGGGCGGAAAGGATATCACTTGAGGATACACCTATTTTGATCGCCTCTATGGGCGGAAAGGATCTCAATTAAAGATCCATCTAAATGATCTCCTCAATAGGAGGCAAGGATCCCACGTAAGGATCTAGTTGAATGACCGTCTCTATAGGAGGAAAAAATCCCACTTGAGTATCCAGCGAAATGATCCCCTCTGTAGGCGTCAAGGATACCACTTAAGGATCTAGCTAATTTGATCTCCTCAATGGGCGACAAGAATCCAACTTGAGGATCCAACTATTTTAATCGCCTCTATGAACGACAAGGATCCCACTTAACGATCCAGCTAAATGATCGCCTTTATGGGCAACTAGGATCCCACTTAAGGATCCAACTAAATGATCGCCTCTATAGGAGACAAGGATCACACTTAAGAATCCGGTAAAATAATCTCCTCTACGGGAGGCAATGATCCCACTTGGTGAAGACAAACCTAAAGGTAGCCATAGGTTTGAAGAAGAAGAAATCGCTTCATTAGTTTGGTGAATACAGACCTGAAGGTAGCCATAGGTAAGTTGGGTCACATAGATGTTAGGGTTTTGTTTTGAGAGAGAAGACTGAAATATGTTAGGGTTTTCTTTTGAGAGAAATAGAGGTTATGTACTGAATGAGAGATAATTTCACTTATATATAAATAAGTATCATCATTAACCATGGTTGATAAGACGAACCGTGATAAAATGATTGAACTTTACACGGTGGTTGACTAAAGGAATCCTAGTGATATACAAGGGAAATTCCATTTTGTGACGATAAATAGAAAATTGTTGGTGCTTGGATTAAAACCTTGTAACTCCTGGTACATTTCACTATGGTTTTTAACTATGATTATAGTGAAACGTCTTTTAGTAAATATAAAAATAACCGCCCAAAAACGAGTTATTACATAGTTAACATGGAGGTCATTGTAATATTATGTTATATAAGGTGTTTTCCATAGTAGTGAAGGATCCCACTTAAGGACCCATCTATTTTGATCGCCTGTATGGGCACAAGGATCTCACTTAAGGATCCAGATAGATGACCACCTCTATAGGCGGAAAGGATCCCAATTAAGGATCAAGCTGAATGACCGTCTCTATGGAAGAAACATTATCCTCCAAATTACTCTCTATTATAATAGGATTATCGCTCATCTAAACAAATACACATCAAATGCTTAAAAAGAAAAGCTTGAGTTAGAGGAAAGTACCTTAAAGTGCAAGGTTAAATACAAGGATGTGAAGGCTGAAGATTGAAGCTATAAAGCTTTGAATGTGTGATGACAATTACTCCAAGAAAAGTGCTATCAAATAAGAGAGAAAATTTCAATGTAAATAAGGGAAATTCGATAGGTTGCAAAAAAAACTGCCAAATTCCTTATGTCCTTAAATAAGCATAGAAAATCAGACATATTAGATTGGAAGTAAGAGAAAAGCGTAAACCAACAATCAGATTTCACCTTGGGAAAAAAATGAACTCAAGTGGACTCAAGAAAATAGTAAATTTCGTCACGCAACTCTCTACCTTTTCAAGTCACGCTTCTAGATAAAAACACTGAAATGTTTCAATGATGAAACTGCATTTAATACGCATGTTCCTCGTTAATCTTTGGAAAACCCAAAGTGATCATTGTATTTTAATACACCACATTTTAATTTGTGCTAAGATATTTCTATGAGTTATTGCTTTTATTTTACTATTTTTAGTATGTTTCCTAAGTTTAGTTTATTTCTGCTTTCATTTTAATTATGTTACTTATTTTCTGAATAATTAGTTAGTTACACCTTCTCGTTGTGCAATTCATAACTTGAACTACAGGATGTTGTTTGATGTGTTCTAATATGCGTTGGAAATATTAAAGGATAAGGTATAATTCAGAAGCCAATTCAAAGTGTAGAAGAGTCGAATAATTCGTTTTCATTTTAGAATTAAGAAAATAAATTGTTTTGGGTTGGTTTTCATATTTTACGGGATGGTTTCTATTAGGGCCTATTTTCCTTTGTTTTAATTAAACAATTTTTCACAGCCTTAGGGAAGTAATTGAGTGTTTACACGAAATAAAATTAGAAGACTATAATTCCTATGAAGATATAATTTTCCAAAGGTTTATCTACTAATAACGATTTCCATCAAACCTTGAAGTTATTGTAATTTCAATTCCGTTCTATTTTATTTTGTGTTTCTGTTTACTAGTAAGTCTGGTAAACAAAACAACTTTGAAAATACTTAAGGGATTAAACTCGAAAAGATCCAAGACATATTGTGAAAAGGTTCATATGTTTGAAAATGCTTTACATTAAAGTCTAAATAATGAAATGCTTGTAAAATAACTTTATATGCAATAAAGTAACTTGAATTCAATAAGTAACTAGAAAAATAATAAGGAACTGGATTCATAAATTAGAGCACAACACATATATTTTCTAATCACTCGTTTCTCTCAACATTGGTTCTTTTAATTTGTAGAATTTGTGTGTAAAATTGCGGACCGTAAAACTATATAAACAAACACCGCGTATATACTTATCCTAAGTAACTGCCGACAATGGTCAACCCAACAAAATATGTCATGTTCCTAATGCCATGCAACCTTCACCTTTACAAGCTTTACATGTGTTCTTGAATAACTGTTTGATCCAACCCACTAACTCTATTCGAACGAGCAGTTGAATAATGTTTAATCATCCAAAATCGCTAAGTCCAAAACATATAGTTGGTCTTCACTAGTAAACATTCGACCAATATCATCATTGTCCTTTGACCAGACAAGAAAAATATTTAATCAACCTTAAAAAATCTCATGGTCGAGCCTTGACCATTTCGACCCGAAGATGCCAATCATTTCTTAAGATTGTTTTCAATTTTCAATCCTGAGACTTGCGTCGAAATTCTGAGGTAACAGTTTATTGCATTCTTAATTCAGGTTTTGTAGAATACATTGATTTAATTTGATAGATGCATGTTCCTAAGTTTAATCGTGTTTAACATAGATTTTATGTTAATTCTCTCAATTTTTAACCGTTTTCTTAATTCGGTAAATAGGAGCGCAATTCGTATAATATCAATTACGCTTTTTAATCGATATTGTAATCGAATTGGGATCAAATCCTCTTAGGGAATTGGAGTTATAATAATATGTGATAGGTCGGAACCCGCATCAGTAGATTAGCTCGTTAATATTATTCATAATCAATTTATTTTAATCTTAATCTTAATCGAAAACATAAAACCCCTTGTTTTATTAAATTAGTTAAATCAATCAAGATTCTTTGCGATACGACTCAAGTGTCGCTTCCATTTTACTACACCCTAATAACTCATTTTTAACCCATGTGTGACAACAAATCAAATTAGTGCAGTTACTGGGGACTCTTGTCGATTTTAACCAATATTAGAGTCATAGGTGTTGCATTCTTGCATTTTGGCCCTTTCATTCATTCATTATGATTTGGTCAATTCACGACCTAACGTCAAAAACCCAGTTTTCAGAAAATCATCAAAGAATCAAAATTTTTGCGTGCCATTTTATTAGAAAAAAAGTGTTCAAATTCCTTATTTTTGGAAAAAATATGGTACACCACCATAAAAACCTCAAATTCCTTCTTTTACTATTTTTTTATTATTTATTTTCCGTTTTCACATTTTTGAAAAATCAAAAAATTAATTTGCCGAGTCTTATTTTGATTTATTTGGTTTTTCTTAATAATTTCATTTATTTTATTTTATTTTTATCGCTTTCTTTTTTTGACTTATTTTTCTAAATATGGATATTGTTGGTATCTTTACATTTATTGTTGCATTGCTGAAGTAGTTATGACTACTACGTCTGGCTGTTCTAAATTGTTTGATTTTGATCCTGAGGTAGAAAGAAATTTTCAAGCACGTCATATAGTAAATCATGTGGAACCTTGTTTTTCAGGTAATAGATTTTATTTTGATGATGACCACTGTGAAGAACAAAATAGATATTCAGCATAGTAAAGATCCAACATGATGACAACTGTAAAAGATAAAAAAAGATAACATTCAACATAGTAAAGATGCAACCATTAAGAAAGTCAACCAATATACTTAAGTGGTTATAAATGAAAGCCATAGATTTGATAAAGGATTAAAAAAGTTTTAGGTAACGACAAAAAAATGGATTATATCAAAAGCCTCAGTACATCTCAAGCAAGATCAACATAATGAATACACCAGACAAAGGCTTTGAGAAGTTTATCCTAATTTAGTAAGTGAGTGAAATTTGTAAAAGAAAAATTTCTTTTCTTGTAGAGGTATATGGATATAAGTAAACACGCACTTAAAACCTTTTTTATAAAAATGTTTTTAATAAGAAAAAGCTTTGAAGAAATATATAGAAGTTGCATGAAAAAACATGGGAGAATTCAAAAAGCCAAGTAAATATTTTTGACTAAATCTAATCGATTAAAACATAGTGCCAATCAATTAGATTAGCGTACTATTGAGGAACAAGGCAATTTGAATATACTCAAACGATTAGAAACGACTATATATATATTCTATCTTTTTTGGGAATTCATAGTTGTTACATTTAAAAGAGTTAACCGGTTGGTTTAATAGATTAACAATGGTCATTTTTGCTTTAATGAAGTTCCTCTTTTGGGGATATTCAAGCCTATAAATAAAGTCTCATTCCTCGTTTCATTTCAGCTAGAAAATGATTTTGTATTGACACTCTCACTCTCTGAGTTTCATTTTTAAATTTCTCTCACTAATTCTTATAGCCAAATACTTTTGTGAGAAAAGATCTTTTATGAGTGAGGTGTTCTTGTAATTCAAATTCTCGTATTCAAATCTCAGATGTCCTAAAAGATGCCGAGACACTTATCTTTGAACAACAACACAATTGACAATGCCAAATAATAAACAATGCATAAAAATAAAGGAACACAAAGAATTGTTAACCCATTTCGATGTACAACAACACCTACTCTAGGGGATACCAAAGCCTGAGACGAAATCAACTAAGTAGTATCAATTTGGACACCCACAACAAACTCTCACTAGTTTACAAGTGTGATACGGTGGGAGAACTGACTTGAGGTTTTGCGTTTTTGTTCGCAAATGTTTCGGTTTAGCAAGAGTCGCCCCCGACTTTTTATTTTATCCAAAGGAAAGGTCAAAAAGCACAGGAAAGACCTCTGAGATGTTTTCTTGAGTTCGGGGGGTAGATTATGAATAAGGAAGGTGCTAGCACCCTTTTCATCCATGGTTTTCCATGGGCTCTTAGTTACTTGTTTAGATCACTTGCTTTGCTTTTCCAATTGTTTGAAATGGTGCTTTGTGTTGTTTTGAAAGTATTTTGAAAAAAGGCCATCATTTAGGCAATCTTTGTAATGATTCTTGTTTGAAGAATGTATACAAAGATGTTTGTCTTTTTAAAAATGTTTCAATGTTTGAAAGTTTGTTTGGAAATTGTTTTAATGGTTTGCAAATTGATCAAGTAACTAGAAGCTTATCTACCTACTCAAAAGTCTTTCCTACACATTTTTAACCCTTTGACATTGTTGTTTTACCATTTTATTGGTAAACAAACCTATCTTTGGATGTTAAACGGGACGGGCGTGGGTCATCGTATAACCATGATAGCAATGGTGCCAAGTATCTTAGCAATTTTTAGGGACTAAGATCATTTGTTTTTAGGCAACATTTTGATAGCGTCATCGAGGGACTATGATCTTTTTGTTTTGATTGATTTTGCCAAGATAACTAGCATGCATACCATGGCCATTTTAAGGCAACAAAGTGGATGAAACCCTAGGGTGCTTGTGTGCAAGGTGTTGTCATTTTTCATGCATTTTTGTCTTGTATTTAGATCATGCTATTTGTTTGATTTTTGGTCTTTGCGTACAAAACCCTAGTTTACTATCATAGTATATGAAAGCAATAAAACGCGTAAAGTAAATCTAGACTATTACAACAATATTATGGGGAGGGGGTACAAGTTTGAATAGGGGGCATTTGCACAAAATAAAACCCTAAAACTATTACAACCACATTGAATTTATTGTACAAATAAATAAATAAACAAGTATTTAAATATGCAATAAAATGTAAATATGCAAAAAAAATGTTTTTGTATTTATTTTATGTATGTAAAAAAATAAATTTATTTATGTCTTAAAAATTAGAAAATAAAATGATTATTTTTTGAAAGGGTGAAAACCCTAATTTTTGTTTAAAAGAAATATTTCTTTATATTATTTATTTATTCAATTTATGTACAAGTAAAAAAAATAATAATAATATATACAAAATGTTACAAAATTAAATATTGTATGAAAATATTATTTTAAGTGTACAATTAATAAAAATAAAAATATGTAATATTTTTATATTATTTACAAGTTTTATTTTAGAAAATAAGTTTTATAAACCTAATAAACTAATTTTATGCCCAAAAAATAATAAAAATAATAAAATAAAAATGCAAAAATTAAGAAAATATTTTTATGATTTTATTAATGTTCATAAAAAATATTAAAGTCAGAAATCACAAAAGGAATAAAAAAATATGCAAAATATAACAAATGGATCAAGGGGGTGCAAAAAGCAAAAGAGTGGTGTGAATAGCCAGAAAAGCCAGGCCCAGGCCCAATCTCACTTCATCCCTGTCCTCCAGACCAGAAAAATGTGTGCACTGCCTTTCAAACCTGTTCTTGCTATTCTTTGCATAAAATCAAAAACTTATAACATGAAAAATGTAGCTCATGATCATACGATTCTAATGATATAAAGAACATGACCTAACTCTCAAAGATCAGAGAGAATTTTAATGGCCCTAAATTCTGACCTAGTTTTTTCAGCAACTTCAACTATCAAATACTCCTAGCTCAGTCAATATAAATGGAAGCTATGCATATGTACAACTCAAGCACATTAAAGACTACATTTTTGCTTCACAAACCTAAGCCTAAGGATGTCTAAATAAGAAGATAGAAAGTTGACAAATACCTAGTTCAGTTGAGTTTGGATAGGGCAATGTAGAAACTTTGAGTGAGGCCTGAAGTACTTGTGAGCTTGCTTGAAGTTCCCTCAAGCTATCCCAATGCTAAACTTGCCTTAAACTTGCCTAAATCTCCCTGTAGAAGTCAACCTGCAAAGCTTCAAAATGAAAATGGTGATCCTCGAAACAGATGTTACAGTTGCTGAACAAAGGCTTGGAGAGCTTAGGTGTGATGTAGGGAATGTGTTTGAAGTGGTTCCAAGCAAAACGCACGAGGCAATATGGAAATGGCTTGTGATTTGCAAAGATGGCCCTGTTTTGGGAAGAAGTTGGAGTTTTTGTGTTTTAGGGTGTTTAAGAGGTTGGCAATTCGTGTTTTTAGCTTCCTACAATATTCTGAACCTGTTTGAAATGATACCAAGACTTGTTTTTATTAGATGGAAGAGTTATGTGGACTTTTGCAAGTTTACTTGCTTTTGAAGAAAAGGTGGGAAGTGACAATGCCAAAGCCTGTACAGGCTAGCTCAAGGCCTGAGGAGAGTTGGTACAAATTTCCTGGTATTTGTGGACTTTGTTTGCAGCCAGAGGTTAGGTCCATGGCTCAAGATAAACAAAGTTGCTAAAAGTATACTTTATGGAAATGGTATTGTTACATTTATGCCATAAATGGAATAAATCAATGTACAATGCTTTAAAGCTCAGAAAAAAACCATTGTCCAATGTATTTGCATTAAATTAAGGAGTGTGGAAAGTATTAGGACCTGTAAAACAATTACAAGCATGCTTAGGACAGATTTGCAACTTGTAACAATGTAAAAAATGCCATGGGCAAAAGTGAGAAATTGCCATTTTATTTTCTTCGATTCTCCCTAACCATAAATGAGCGTGGAGAGTTCTTGTACATTTTGGAAAGCTTGTAACATAATCTACAATCCATATTTGAAATGAATTTTGAGAATCCTCTTGGAACTATGTGAAAAGTTTCCATGAAGTTAGGTCAAAAATCTGCCTAAACTAGGGCAAAATTTCACTAGGTTAAAAAGTTTATGGACCCCTATTCACAAAATCATAACTTGAGATCCAAGCATCTTTTGGGAAAACTTTGTGAATCAAAGTTGTAGATTTTATGGAGGAATACAACTTTCATGTTGGAAGTTTTCTTTGAATCCAATTGCATCATGGTGAAAAAGTTGGGAAAAGTTGGGAAAAAATAAGAAATTTTCATAACTTAGAAAAATTTTAAGTTATGAAAATTTTTAAAGTTAAACCCTAATTTCCAAATTTAAGTTTCTTGGTGAACAAGTATCATGTTTTGACACATCTTGATGAAAAATGACCCTTGGCACTTGATTTTGACCAAAAAGTCAAAGTTTGACTTTTCAGTGTACAGTTGATTTTTGATCAGTTGACTGGAAAATTCATTTGTCAATCCAATGCATTTGAGATATTTTGAACCTTGTGATTAGGTCAATATGATGCCATTGAGTCCTTGAAACCATGGTTGAACCCAATTTTCCATTGGCTAGGTGAAAAATCATAAATTTCCCTTCTACAGTCAAAACCCTAATTTTGACCATTTTGCCCTTTTGATGATCTGATCAAATTTCTTGAGGAGTTGTGGTCCAAACTTGATCCAATGGTTCATATGAGTCTATAATGTTGATGTGGATAAAATATTATGAGGTTTGACTGTAAATTGGCCACAATTGACTTTTTCCCCAATACAACTGATTTTTAGGTCAATTGTCCAATTGACTGGGCAAAAATTTGATTCAAGGCTTGAAACTTGGTATGAGCAAACTTAGAGGTCCAATATGAAGTATGAAAGTCACATTGATCATTGATGATCCAAAAATCCTTGTGCAAATTCAAACCCTAATTTCAGGTCATAAATGCAAGGAGAGGTCTTGAGCTGAGCAAACCCTAATCTGGTCTTGAGTCCAAAGAGTCTTGTGAGGGGAAATCTTGATAAAATGAGAAGGAAAATTTTGGGGTACAACAACAAGCTACTGACTTAATCACTACCCGTGCTTAACTTCTACCTAAGATTCATATAGATGTGAGACCCTTCTCAAATCCCTTACAGTCACAAAATAGTGACAAGAACACAATTCAAAAGAATTTAGAAGACAACCTTCAAAAACACGAAATCATTCACTACTTAAAAGTTTTAGAATGACTGACAGAACTTACAACTCAATAGAATAGTCCTACTATTGTATCAAGATGATATTAGAGAGGCTCACAATTAACACACACAAATCCTAACAAAAACACACGTAAGTTCCTCACTAAAATTAGGTTTGTGACAATCTATTAATGGCATTTTTATGGATTGGATTGGGCTTCAAAAAGTAGCAAATCAACTTCTAAAAATCTGCAGAAACTTCTACATAAAATTAGGACTTCAATCATTAGTTTCCTAAATTATATCCATAATTAGAAACTAATAATACTCCTTGAATTCAGCTTGAATCTCTTTATCCTTAAACTGAGAACCATATAGGATATTATAATATTCCAAAAATATTATTCATCAGTAATAAACTAAAAACATCTAACTGTCCATCTGTACACAGACGCGATATTGAATAATTCTGCAAAGGACATCTTGTTCAACATGTTTCTCAAGTTGATAGAACATATTATTTTAACATGTTTCTGCTAACTTATTTTTACCAAACATACTGCCAATCACAAAAAATAGAGAATTAACAATCTTCCCCTTTGGCTTATTTTGGATAAAACAATTTAATACTCCTTGCACACGTAAACAACAAAACATCCCAGGTTTGAAAATAAATTAAACTCAAATATCAGAAGCACAATAGCAGAAAACACAACAACAAAAATATCAGATTAACATCAAGTGGAAGCTACTCAACATTGCAAATTCAACTTCTCAACATGTCGGGACATAATGTCGGGCAACTCTTCACTGCTGTCCAGTTCAGAATAGGGACTCCCCCTCAAAGCCTACTAAGTACCAAACAGAGAATAACAAATTCCCCCCCTCAATAGCAGACATCAAATAATGTTTAGATCACACACAAATTACTCCCCATTTTTAGCCATAATATGACAAAGGTGGGTAACTAACCAACAACAACCATAGTAACACATTAACATAAAAGCTAAACATATCCTGGGAATTTAACCCTTACAAAATTATAAAGAAATAAAACAAGTACACAAAGCAAAACCAAAAAGGTTTACAGAAGTAGTAATCAAGCATCAACATCAACAACAATCTCATTCTCTTATCCTTCTCTGTTAGTATTAGCACCAACAAATGCAATAATTTCACCAACAATAACACCGTCATTACTTCTGTCAACAGGATCTTCACACGGGAAGATGTCACAATAATGTCTGGAACATGTGTTCTACTTAACAATCTATAATAAAAAGATAAAGGAGGTTCCCCTTTCTTAACACTATTCATAGCCAATAAAATACAAGGATGTAGGTGGTATGATTGAAGAGTTTTGTTGGTCCACAACAATATCATTAATTTCTATAAGTCTTAATAGATACAAATCCCTAGTCTTCTTCTATAGTTTTCTAACTGAACAACATATAAAGGTTTAGTTAAAATATCAGCAAGCTGATTTTCAGTGCTAACATGCTCAAGAGTTATGACTTTGTCTTCAATAAGCTCTCTAATGAAGTGATGTCTGATTAGTCATACTATGTTGAATATGATCTTTGGAAATATTGGCAGCACTTAAGTTATCATTAAATAATGTCATAACATCTTGTGTGACATTGTATTCAGATAACATCTATTTTATCCAAACAAATTGAGAACAAGTACTTCCTACAACAATGTACTCAACTTCAGTTGTAGATAGAGATAAACAATTATGTTTCTTGCTGAACCATGAAATCAAATTGTTTCCCAAGAAGAAACATCCATCAGAGGTAATTTTCCTATCATCAGCACTACCAGCCCAATCACCATAATAGTATCCCACAAGAACTGAATTTGAGTTATGAGAATACAACATTCCATACTCCCATGTATCATTCACATACTTTAGAATTATCTTGACTTGATTGATGTGATTCACTTTGGGTGTTGCTTGATATCTAGCACAAACTCCAACAACAAAATTTATATATGGTCTGCTTGTTGTAAGATATAGAAGACTTCCAATCATGCTTTTATTTAGACTATGATCAAAATTAACCCCCTTTTCATCTTTGGATAGATTTAAGTGTGTGGGAGAAGGAGTTATCTTATGGTTTGCATTCTTCAATCCAAATTTCTTCATAATATTCTTTGCATATTTGCCTTGTCAAATAAAAATGGAGACTTCCATCTGCTTGATTTGCAACCCTGGAAAGAATGTTAATTCATCCACCAAACTTATCTCAAACTTTGATTGCACCTGTTTGACAAAATGTTGGACCATTTCATCCGACATTCCTCCAAATTTTTTTCATCCACATAGATCTGAGCTATCATCAGTTTTCCACCTTTTTCTTTGACAAAGAGAGTTTTTTCAATTCCTCTCTTTCTATAGTCATGGTTAGTGAGAAACTTAGTCAACCTCTCATACCAAGCTCTTGGAGCCTTCTTTAGTTTGAACACATGATCTGGGACAGAAGGATTAATAAATTTGTTTCGTTGTTCAACATATACTTCTTCATGCAGATAACCATTTAAGAAATCACTCTTGACATTCATTTGGAACAATTTGAACTTTAAGAGACATGTCACTCCAAGAAGTAGTTGAATAGATTCAAACTGAGCTACAAGAGCAAATGTTTCATCAAAGTCCACTCCTTCAATTTGAGTGTAACCTTGAGCAACAAGTCTGGCCTTATTTCTGGTGACATTACCTTGTTCATCTGACTTGTTCTTATACACCCATTTAGTACCTAATAACATTTACCCCTTCAGGTCTTGGTACCAAGTCCCATATCTTGTTTCTCTTGAATTGACCAAGTTCATCTTGCATAGAATGAATCCATAACTCATTAATCAAGGCCTCTTTGACATGCTTTGGTTCAAATTTTGAAACAAAGCAAGAATTTGACACAAATTCCCTTGATTTGGTATTGACTCCTTCATTCAGGCCCACAATATTAAGCTCCTTAGGGTGATCTTTCTGAATCTTAATATAAGGTCCTTTGTCAGTTGCGTCTGTTTCTTCCAGTTCAATATTGACACTTTAATCAGCAACATATTCAAGAACATCATCATTCATGGGAAAAATGCTCCAACATCATCTGTGACATCAGCTTCTTTGGAAGTGTCACCCATTACAACATTTATGGACTCCATCATCACTCTAGTTCTTGAATTGAATACTATATAGGCTCTACTATTTTTAGAGTATCCTAGAAAAATTCCCTCATCACTTTTAGGATCCATTTTCCTTCTCTGCTCACGATATGCCAAAATATAGCACTTACTTCCAAATAGATGGAAATATTTCAGATTTGGCTTTCTTCCTTTCCACAATTCATAAAGAGTAACAGATGTACCAGATCTGATAGTGAGTCTATTCTGAATATAACAGACAGCGTTCATGGCTTCAACCCAAAAATGATATGGAAGTTTCTTAGCATGAAGAAGGAACATTCTTGAATAGTCCTATTCTTGCGCTCCACCACACCATTCTATTATGGAGTTATAAGTGAAGAGAACTCATGACTAATCCCTTCAGAGGTGTAGAATTCATCAAACTTTCTATTTTCAAATTATTTCCTATGGTAACTTTGAATTTTGACAATACTACAGTCCTTCTCTATTAGAATCCTTTGACATAACTCTTTAAAGACTTCAAACACTTCAGATTTCTCTTTGATGAAATTCACCCAAGTGAACCTTGAGAAATCATCAACAATATACGCATACCTCTTTTCTCCTAGAGTTTCAACCTGCATAGGTCCCATCAAGTCCATATGCAGTAGCTCCAACACTTTTGATGTGGTCAGATGTTAGATCTTCTTATGTGACATCCTTGTTTGCTTCCCTATTTGACATTCACCACATATTTTTCCTTCATCAATTTTCAGTTTAGGAATACCTCTCACAACTTCCATTGACAAAATTTATTCATACCGTTCAAGTGCAAATGACAAGGCTTTTATTCCATAGCTTGGCTTCATCTTCTTGTGACATTAAGCAAGATGAAAAAGAGTTTATTTCTTGAGGAATCCGTATATAAAAATTATCATATGATCTGAACCCCTTCATGATAACTTCATTCTTCTCATTTGTAACTAGGCATTCAGAATCAGTAAAGTTAACTTTGAGACCTTTGTCACATAGTTGACTAATACTTATCAAATTTGTAGTTATCCCCTAAACAAACAACACATTATCAAGACTAGGCTTTCCTGTATAGTCCAGCCTTCCAACACCCTTTATTTCACCTTTTAATCCATCTCCAAAAGTGACATAACTAGTAGATTGTGGTTTAGTATCCACCAGAAACTTCTTGACACTTATCATGTGTCTAGAACAACCACTATCAAAATATCAATCCTCTCTAGCAGAAGCTCTAAGAGAGGTGTGAACTATGAGTTGAGAAGTACCATTTCCAGGGATCCACTCCTTAGCATTGACAAGGGTCTGTTCTCTTTTAGGTTGAGCAATAGGTTTTGGATAGTCATATAATATGTAGCAGTAGGGTTTATGTGACCAATCCTTCCACAAAAATGACATCTCCATCTTTGAGTCTTTTTTTCTGAATAGTGACTTTGTTGTCTTTGCTGATGCTGGAACACTTGATTTGACATATTTTGTTCATGCTTCCCTTTTTATTTGATAAACATTACTTCAGACTTGTGTTCTTTGTTCTTCACAACCTGTTTATCAAAGCCAATCCCTCTGAAATTACCAACATTTTTTCTAGTTTGAAGAATCTCATCCAACACATCAGAACTGTTATAAAGCATTCTCACAAATTTAATCATATTGTCAAGTTGAGACTTGAGCAATATAACTTTACCTTCCAAACCAGAGATAGAGAACAATTGCTCCATTTATTCTTCCTTCTGTAACACCCCAAATTCTAGATTAATTATTTAATTGATTACTTTAGCGTGATTATATATGTTTACGCAAAGTGTTTGATGTTTTGATGATTATATGTGAGCCTTTATGGTGATTTGTGACATTATGATGAATATGAAGTGTACCATGATTATTGATATAACTATGATGTTTGAATGTGATGTTTTCATGACTATGATGTGTGATGGGTTACTATGAGTAATATAGAGGGAATCGAGTAATATTGACCAATTGTGTGTTTTTAGAATAATTAAAGTAATTATTTAGAATTATTTTAATTGAGAAAATAGAACAATAATGATGTAGAGAAAATAAGGGCATTGTGGTCGTTAGTGAAGGATAAGTAAGGGCATGATGGTAAGTTCATTATTATGGGTATAAGAGAGCAAGTTTGGTATAAGGAAGAGGATTGGGAGTTTATACGATCATTCTGAACATCGTGAAAACTGACGCTGTGGAGAAAAGAAGTATATGGAACAAAGAAGAAGGGAGAGCATAGGAATCCTGGTAGGACACGAAGAGGAATCAATCTTTAGCAATAATCTTAAGGTATGGGGAGTTTTTTTTTGTTATTATATTTGATTTAAGGTTTAGATGGTGGTAGATTACCTTAGGTTTTGGTAGATGATGATTTGGTGTTGTTTGATGAAGAATTGGTGAATTGGTGATGAGTGATGACATATAATTGATGTATAATGTGTTGTACCCCAAAATTTTCCATCCCATCTTACTCAACATGCTCATCAGGACCCTTAACTTACTCAAGGATGCCCAAGAGTTGACCAGACAAACTCTCTCCTAAAGCAATGAACCTCCAACTAGGGTTTCCATTTTCATCAAGAAGGGTGAGCTCCAAAGGCCTAATATGCTCTCCATAGTCATAATATGTCCTCAAGACCCTCCATGTCAAATTTAAAGCTTTGCACAAGAAGTTTGCTCAGTCAACTGCTCAGATGCTTAAGAATCGACTGTATTAGGTCAAAAGTCAATTGTGGCCCACATACAGTCAAACATCAAGGTTTTTGGTCAACATAAACATTTTGAAGTGTTATTCATAATTTGACCAAGGTTTGATCATGATTCCTCATGGAATGCTCTTAATTCATCAAAACTCAAAAGTTGCTAAATTAGGGTTTCTTAGGAAAAGTCAACCAAACTTTGACCAAGCATAACTTTCTCATACTTTATAAAAAATTTCTCATCCAAGGCTCATTTTGAAGGGAATCCAATTTCATACAACTCATATTCATCCCTCAAGTTCAAAAAATTCACCCATAAAAAGATATGAATTTCTAGATTATAGGTCCTTTTGAAAAGTCAACAAAAACACCTTTTTGGTCAAAGCTTCTTACATGAACATGGAAGACTCAATTGAGATGAGACCAAAAGGGTTGTTTAGGTGACATCCTAAGATTTCTAAAAAGTCCAAGAACACCTCTCTAGGATTAATAAAATTGGAAGAGTTATGCATTGTCAAAGTTGACCATTTTTGGAAAATTGCCAAAAGTCAAATGTGCTCAAAAGTGCATTTTTGCCAAATGGGCCTAACTTTTTAGGCTTGCACCTCACTTACAACATGGTCCACGACCTAAATCAGCAGCCATACCTTATTTGCTCTATTTATTTATTTTATTTTGATTTTTATTTATTAAAAATCACATTAAATCAAATAAATATAAAAAAATATCAAAGATTGTTTTGATGATCTGATTTTGATGAAGATCAAATCTATTTGAGCTGGCCTAATCAAGCCAAATCGAATCAAGGCAAAAAAGGCATGATTTGGTCAAGTTTGGAATTAAAGAATATGGCTTAAAGATCAAATATTTTATCCATCAATTCTCAAGATTAGATCCAAAATTGTTACCCTAATTCTTCATACTACATATAATGAACAAAAACAAGGAAAGAGGAGAAGGGTTGGCCGCATGAAATTGACACAAGAACTTCAAATTTTTTCATAAAAAGTGGAAATTGATTAGACCTTTTCAGAGGGATTCAAGAAGTTTAGACACTTGCAATCAATTCCTGGGCACGTTTGGAAGCTAACTGGATCATTTGCCCGCATCAAGACATCCAGAACACGCATCTACAACATCACAGTTTACTTCTTGTTCTTGAATTCGCTTTTTCCAATATATGCATTATAAATGAATTTTGAGTATGCATTCATGTTTATATGATCATTTAGAGCATGTTTGAATGATTAATTGTTTGTTTTTATGTGTGTTTGAACACTTGTCATTGTTAGGGTTTGAGAACCAATTTTGGGGTTTCTCTGTACAGGTAAAATTAGGCTAAGAAATTGATGCCATGATGCTCGTGAGATCAAGACGAGTCTATCGGTGTCTTTAGAATTATTTTATCATGCCTGGTATGGATTTTTGAAGTTTGAAGGTGTATAGATATGGAGTTTTGTCTGTAGGTATAAATAAGAGATCTAAAACGACGGACAGGGAAGAAGACAGTGACTTGTCACCATCCCACTAGCCCATTTGAATAATCGCACGCGTTTTGTTTTGTTCAGCCAACCAACTTTTTTTTACATATTATATTTTGGTAGTATTATAACAACAACTAATCAACATAGCGCAGATGGCAGGGGATGAGGACATGTGAAGCAAGGGACCTGGGTTCGATCCCAGGTCCAGTGTTTTCTTATTTTCTTAACATCTCATGCAGATTCTAGTGTAACTCATGGTCAAACGTCCATCGTGCACCCCAGATCTCAGCCCTGATATCCATCATCAGGCAAATCTCACGTTCCAACACTGAAGGCCCACCTTGCATCATCAGAGGAGGAAAGCATAGGATCTGGCGCAAACTGGGCTCAGCTATAATGGGCCTAACAAAATTCCAAAACACACCCCCCTGGGTGCTTATGCAGGCCGAAGTCCTTTTTTATTTCATTCTTTAATTATTTTTATTTATTAAATATGTCCTTTTAATAACACCAAAAAACTCATATTATTTTTATTTAATAAAAAAAATATCATAAAAACATCAAAAATCTTTTTTTTTCATAAATTTTTTATTAATTAATTAGTTAGATTAAATTAGGGCAATTTAATGACTTTTTATTATAATTCAAAATAATTAGAGTTAGGGTTTAATTTTATACTTAACCTAATTTTTCCTCAAAAACAACATAAATGTTTTTCTTAAATTAGATTTTTAGGTCGCCGAATTATTTCTCGCATTTAATTTGCCGCGCGCTTTGGATTTTCCTTTTTTATTATTATTTGTAAATGCTCCGAGTTTGTAATAGATTTAAATAGGATTTTAATTCTTCGTTTTATTTTCAGTCAAAATAATTATGTATCTGCCCAAAACAATGTAATAGCTAGGACTCTAATTTCTCGCATTTTAATTTCCGCAAAATATAAACTGCTTAGATGTATGTATAGGATTGAAATTAACAGTAGAAAACCCTAATTGTGCAAAGATAATTAACTAAAAAATACACTTGCACATGCTCACTCCTAGGGTTTGCTCCACTTGGTTGCCTCAGAAATATTGGTCATGTCCCTTGAACGTAGGGGTACCTTAGCAATGACCCGCGATTCAAAATGGTCATAAAGATCATAGTCCCTACTTGTCCTCGAGTTGCCTACAAATTGATCTTATGACGATAGTCCCTTCAGAATGCTAAGGTATCTTTACTTGTTTCCTTCAGACACCATTTCGTCCTTTCGAACGTCCCTTTTAAACTCCAACGACGGTGCTACCTATTTCTTAATAATAGGATATCGCTTTCTAAAGGAAAACGAACATACTTTTTTCGAGTAGGTAGATTAGTTCCTAGGTACTTGCTCAAACAAATACAATTTTCCACACAAACACTTTTCAGAACAGCTTTCAAAAACAAACTTCTTCACACTCTTTAGGACTGATACATGGGTTATCACGAAGTCAAACTTTTTCAAAACAAGCACACACAAGCAATTTTTGAAATGAGCAAAGTACCTAAGAGCCCGTGGAAAACCACAGATAGAAAGGGTGCTAACACCTTCCCTTTATATAATCTACCCCCCGTACTCATAAATATTCTCGAAAAAGGTTTTCTCTATTCTTTTTCCTTTTCCTTAGTTGGATGAAATAAAAGTCGGTGGCGACTCTTGCATACCGCGACATTTGCGAATACAAAATGCAAAGCAGTATAACAGTCGGTTCTGCCATGGTATCACATAATGTATATAGAATTATTGTATGTTTGTTATACCCTAGAATTTTCCCTCCCATTTTTCAAAGAAAAATTGATTCAAGGTGCTCAAGTACTCAGGACTAGTCAAGAATTGATCAGATGAACCCTCCTCCTAAGCAATGGCCTACAACTAGGGTTTTGTGTTTCTCAAGGAAGATTGGGTTTTTAAGGTCTCAAGTGGATTTCATGGTCTCTTATATGTATCTAATAATGCTCATACCAAGTTTCATTCTTTGCATCACAAGTTTGCTCAGTTAATGTCTCAGATGACTGAAAATCAACCGTATTTGACACAAAGTCAATTATGGTCAACATATAGTAAAATTTCAAGATTTTTGATCAACATCAAAATTTTGAAGTCATATTAATTATTTTATCAAGGTTTTATCATGATTCATCAAGGAAAACTCTGAAATTATCAAAAGTTTCCAAATTAGGGTTTTCTTTAGGAGAAGTCAACTGAACTTTGACCAAGCATAACTTTCACATGCTTCATCTGATTTTCCTTAATCAAAGCTCATTGTGAAGGAACTTCAATTCTCTACAACTTTATCCCTATAAGCTCAAGTCCAAAAATGCTTCATTTTAAAAGTCAACAAAAATACACTTTTTGTCAAGGCAACTTACATCAAGATAAATTCTTCAAATACAAAAATGGTCAACATAGAGATTGTAGAGGACATTTTGATTTTTCCAAAAAAATCATAGATCACCTTAAAATGATAAAAATTGAGATAGTTATGACCAATGCAAGTTGGGAAATTTTGAGCAAATGCATGAAGTTCAAATTGAGCAAACTTGAATTTTTGGGCTAGTGGGCTATTGTTTCAAAGTCTAAACATGCTTTGCAGCTTTTAGTGAACCTCAAAACTTATTCATACACCTCCTTTTGATTTATTATTTTTTATTTTTTATTTTTATTCATTTATATGTCAAAATAAAATAAAATAAGACAAAGCTTATTACAAGAGTCCAAGCCCATAATGTGTTGAACTAATTCCATGATATATATTCTCCTGAAATCAGACAAGCTAGCCACGAAAAAAACTTGCAAGAAACCATCTTCCAAAAATTTCAAAATTTGTCAATCTAGGGCAACTTGCAAAACCTATTTGCAGCCCTTTTCAATACATACCATCAATTCCAATCAATTCCAGGCAGATCATAGGGTAAGTTTGGATCATTTACAATGATCCAAATGGCCAGAAATACACGAGCATGTATCAAGATTTCTTTATTGCATGATTTTTACAATTTTTTTATTTTATTTATGTTTAAAGATAAATTAACCATGCTAATGTGTTCATGAGGTCTCCATATGCAGGAAAAGTTAATCGCAAGACCTTCATGGTATTAGAATTGTGATTTTCCATATTTGCACCGACCTGGGTTGTTTTGACCATACCTCACAAACCATTGCGTTTCAGTAAAAAATAATTACTCCATTGAATCTGCAAGCCTTGATTTGGGGTAATAGAGTACTCTTGGATCCCTAATGCTTCTTGTTTGGCAGGTTTGAATAAAAGAAGCTATTGAAGAAGAAGACCAAAGCTTGGGCTCCAGCGCTTCTTCGGTCTATGCATGATTTGATATTATATATGTTTTATTTTATTTATATTAATGGATGTAAAGCCACCCCAGTGGCAAGTGAGCACGCGTTAAGGCATATTATACCAAGGCGTTGGTTCGATCCTGGCGCTTCACAATATTTTTTCATTTTTTCTCTCTTTTACAGATCCAACGTAGCGTATCATCATGCATCCACCATACACTCTGTCACGCCTCACCCTCAGATCTGTATAGATCTGATCCACCGATCCTAGATCCACAAGCGCAAGATGCACCCCCTCTAGCTGCATGTACTGGATTTCTCGGGCCTCTCCTCTTTGGGCATAGCGAATTTTGTTTCAGCACCCCCCAAACTACTTCAAAACATGCCCAATTCTCTTTCTCTTTTATATTTTTCTTTCTTTCAATTAATTGTTTAATTAATTAATTAAAACACCAAAAACATTAATTTAGGTTAATTAATCAAGTTAGTTTAATCACCTTTTTTTAATAGTTTAATTAATTAATTTTCTTAATTAAAATTAAATAGATTTTTAGTTTTTTTTAATTTAATTAATTGAATTTTTTTCACTAAATTAATTAGTTTCTTAGGTTTGTTTTTTATAAATTCATCACAAACCATTTTCTCATAAAAATACCAAAGAAATATTTCCTTTTTCTATTTATTCATATTTTAAGATCACCCGTACTTTCGCGAATATAGTTTATTATTCTCGCTTTTTTATTATTAATGTAACTGTTTCTCGGTTTGTAATAGTAATTAGGGTTTAATTTTCGCATTTCTATTATGTAATTCTCCCAACACATTGTAATAGTCTAGGGATTTATTTTCTGCACTTTACTGCTTTTCATTATTGTTATGTTTACTGCTTAGTAATTAGGCTTGTATGGAAAGGTTAAAAGAAAACGATAGTTAACCCTAATTGCTAGATTAAAATAATTGAATCACAAATCACTTGCACACTCACACCTCTAGGGAAACCTCCAATGTTGCCTCGAGAAAAAACAATCATGTCCCTCAAAAGTGGCGACACTTTAGCACATTCCCTCGAAAACAAATATCGTAGTCCCTCGATGACCCTTTCGATGTTGCCTTCGGTAAACGAGCTAGTCCCTTAACGATAATTGCTAAAGCGTCCTTACGAGTTACCTTTGATGATGTATGATAACCCACATTTGTCCCTTCACATACAATAATAGGGATTCCTACTAACTAATGGTAGGTGTGATACGGTGGGAGAACTGACTTTTTGTTTTTGCGTTTGATCGCAATGTTGCGGATAACAAGAGTTGCCACCGACTTTTCTTTTATCCAATAAGGAAAGGTGAAAAAGCACAGGAAAGACCTTTAGAGATGTTTTCTTGAGTTCGGGGGGTAGATTATGAAAAGGGAAGGTGTTAGCACCCTTTTCATCCATAGTTATCTACGGGCTCTTAGTTGCTTGCTAGATCACTTGCTTTTGTTTTGAAATGTGCTTTGTGATGTGGGTTTTGAAAGTATTTTGAAAATGTGACTTTGTAATGATTCTCGTCTCTATAAGAATGCGTACAAAGTGTTGGTTTTAAAAATAGTTCAAAGATATGTGTTGGTGTATACAAATGTTTTTATTGTGAGCAAGAGAGAAACTATGAGTGAATCTACCTACTAAAAAGGTCTTAGATGTTCTTTTCCTCTTCCTTTAGATGTTACTATCTTACCATTGATTTGGTAAGAAGACCCATATTTGGATGTGAAGGGATGGGCGCGGGACGTTTTTGTTTAGTCATAGAAGGCAACCCATGAAACATTTTAGCAATGTCGTGTGAGGGACTAGATCATTTATCAAAGGCAACATAGAGGGTCATCGAGGGACTACTATCTTTTATCGAGAGTCTTTTGCTAAAACGCCCATGTTCGAGGGAAATGACTATTTTTCCGATAGGAAACAAGGTGGGATTATCCTAAGGGTGCTAGTGTGCAAGTGTATTTGATTGCATGCATTGAGTCTTGATTAGGGTGATCTATTCGTTGATTTCATATCTTGCCATACACATCCTAATTACTAGAATTTTATATTCGGAAAAGCGTTAAATTGAGGAAATATAAAAGTCCTACGCTATTACAATATTTTAGGGATGGGGGTACATATTTACAAATGGGGGGTTGCAAGAATTTAAATCCTATTTAACTATTACAACCATATTGAAATGTACAATGCAAAAGAGAAAAAGAACTTATTTAGAAAATGATTTTTTTGTCTTAATGAATTAAGAAAAAGAAATAAATTAATTAATAAAAGAAAATATTTTTATGTCTTTTTATAAAAAGGAATTAATATTGAAAATGAAAAAAGGAAAATAAATGAAAGATAGAAACAGCGTGCTGCTGCAAACAAAACAACAAGGATCATAAGTTTTGAAGCCAGGCGCGTGGTGACTCAGAAAGGAACGTTAGTGGAATCAGAAGTTATGGATTGATACACTCTAAGGTCCTGCAAGAAACGTTAGAGGGAAAGGAAACATAGGTTCTGGGTGGTATTCAGACAGTGAACCAAAAGTCAGGAGTTCTGTGTTGTGCTAAAATAGTGAGTGAGCATCAGAAATTCTGTATGTTAAAACAGTAACAAAGTCCAGAAGTTCTTTGTGTTTAATGTGTAGGGAGAACTCAGAAGTTCCGTGCTGTGCTAAAATAGTGAGTGAGCACTCTATATATTCTGCATTAAAATGTTGAATGAAGAACAACATGTTATGTGTTACATTTCAACTTTTTCATCATATTAATCAGCACATAAGCAATTTATTTAGTCCTTAACAGCAAATCGGGAGGATACAAGCATAACAGTTTATAGAAGTTCTGATCCTAGTTCTGAGCCTAGCCCTAATCAAAAAGTTCTGATCCATAGTTTTTTTTACTTATGCAATGATATGGACAACATCACTACTGTGATATTTACATATTTAATGATGTTCTGAATGAAAATATGCAATTTCAGAAAGACTTAATTTGAATCTGGAGCGTGTGTTTGGAACTTGAACTTCTGCCTTCAGATATTCTGGAGTCAGTAAGAGCAACGACAGAGAAAATTCCAAGTTCTTTGATTCAAAGGGGCGAACAATGGTTTGTTTTTCTGTTTGGGAATTGGATTTTTGGTGAAGGTTTCACAGTTTTCTTTTCTCTCTTTTGACAATTTTCTCTCTCAAAAGACCAGCCCACTGAAAATGTGATGGAGCCACTTATTTATAGGTGAATTTTTTGTGGTTTTAGGGGGAAAAGCAAATGGGATTTAAACCTTTTTGGCATAATGTTCCACTGTTTTTTTATCACAGTTTTTGTATGCTAGTTTGGTGCAAATATGGGATTTAAGAAAATGCAGGTGTGGACTGGATTAGCTATTGGTTATAGGATTGTGTTGTATGAGGTTTTAGGATTTGGTGATGTTCTGACCGAAGTGTTGAGCATAGTCTTCAAATGCTAGGGTGCTGCCTTGTTCTTGAAGCGAGTATGGTGGTTAGTAGCTTTTAGCCATGCCTAAGATGGATTTGTAAGCATGAATTAAGGAAAAGTACCCTCAGAGGAAAAAACAAAGCTTGGGCCTAGCATAACTTAGTACAAAAGTTTACTCTTCAAGGACAGTAATGGTACTTCCATCTCACACGTCGGGAAATCCTTTGGATAAAAACTCAAAAGTGGTTGTGAGCATTAAATTATGATTAGATTGATCAAACCAGAAATCCTCCAATGTGAGATTCTGCATCATTTCTTAATTCTGAATCAGAAGTTCAGTTTCAGCGTAACTTAGAATAGACATCTAACTTCTGATCTTTGTATCTCCTTGCTCCAGCATGTTCTGAATAAGCTCTCAGACTTTCCAGGAAGCTTGCAACACGCTTTGTAGTCCTTTTTTGAACTACCCTTGCAAACTCTGACTGAATCTTTGTGAAAACTGGCCCAAAAGTTGTAACCAAACTCTGTCTTGGAACTGTCCAGAATTTGCTGAGTGCTTCAGTTTCATGGACGTGTCTTTGAGGAGTCATAACTTGAAATCCCAACATTTCTAGGAGAAGTTTTGTTCTATAATGTTTCATATCTTTTTTGAGTCCATAACTCTTGTGTTAGAAGTTTATCCAGAATCAGCTTGCATCATGGTGATAATCTGATCAGAAGTTCTGAGCTTGTCATATTTCTTAAATACTTAGAAAAAATTCTAAGTATTTAGAAATTTGACTTTTCCAATAGCAAATTTGACTTTTGAATTTCTAGATGAAACAAACTTTATATCTTAACATGTCTTGCTGAAATATGATTCTTGAAACTTTATTTTGATCCAAAAGTCAAAGTTTGACTTTTTAGTGTGTAAATGACCATTTTTCCCTTGTGAATGACTTTCTTGAAAAATTTGTAATTCAAAGCTTGAAATTGGATGGAATCAAACCTTAGGGTTCAGGGAGATCCTTTGAGAAATAAGAGGGCAAATTTTGGGGTACAACAGCTGCCCCTGTTTAATCTTCTTAAACCTAAAGAGTTAGATTGGCGGATCTGCCATTCGTGACTTGAAGGTGGAAGATGATTGAACACTTGAGTGCCTATAAATTTGCACTCAATGATGTTGTGGTTGATTGTATAGGGAATAGGCTTAAAGATTCCATTTGGAGAAATGATGGACAGTCGTTGGAGATAGGCTTATAGATGCCATCCAGAGGTGATTGTATCTGGACTATATCTGATAGTTGAATTTGAATGAGTATCAGAATGGCATCCGCGTATAGAGCGTATCTAAACTATATCTGAAAGTTGAATCTGAATGAGTATCAGAATGGCATCCGTGTTTGGAGCGTATCTGAACTGTATCAAAAGTTGTCTTTGAATGAGTATCAGGATGGCATCCGTATCTGGTGCGTATCTGAACTATATCAAAAGGTGAAATCTGAATGAGTATCAGAATGACATATGTGTCTAGAGCGTATCTTGAACTGTATCAAAAGTTATCTTTGAATGAGTATCAAGATGGAATCCGTATCTGGTGCGTATCTGAACTGTATCAAATGTTTTCTTTGAATGAGTATCAGGATGGCATCCGTATCTGGTGCGCATCTGAACTGTGTTTGAATGAGTTTTGAAGGAATCTTTGACGATTACTACTCCAAAATGATGATGAAGGAATCCTAGACGATTACTACCTCAGTAGGATCATGAAGGAATCTTGGACGATTACTACCTCAGCAGGATGAGGAAGGAATCTGAGACGATTACTACCTCAGCAGGATGATAAAGGAATCTTGGATGATTACTACCTCAACAGGATGATGAAGGAATCTAAGACGATTACTACCTCAGCAGGATGATAAAGGAATCTTGGACGATTACTTCCTCAGCAGGATGATGAAGGAATCTTGGATGATTACTACCTCAACAGGATGATGAAGAAATCTTGGACGATTACTACCTCAGCAGGATGATGAAGGAATCTGGGACGATTACTACCTCAGCAGGATGATGAAGGAATCTTTGATGGTTACTACCTCAGCAGGATGATGAAGGAATCTTGGACGATTACTACCTCAATAGGATGATGAAGGAATCTTGGATGATTACTACCTCAGCAGGATGATGAAGGAATCTTGGATGATTACTACTTTAACATGATGATAAAGGAATCTTGGATGATTACTACCTCAGTAGGATGATGAAGGAATCTTAGATGATTACTACCTCAGCAGGATGATGAAGGAATCTTGGACGATTACTACCTCATCAGGATGATGAAGGAATCTTGGACGATTACTACCTCAATAGGATGATGAAGGAATCTTGGACGATTACTACCTCAAAAAGATGATGATCTTTGTCTGTTGATTGATCTTTCCTGAAAATGTAAAGAGTTAGTTGTATGAAATGTCATGATGTATGCATTGCGTAATGTTGTTCTCAAAATAAATGAGATTTGTGTTATATGTATTTTGTATGCATATGCTATGAATGTTGGTGAAATGTAATTTTTTCTTGGAAAATAAATCCTTGACAAGTGCTGGGGAGTCATTAAATCTCGGACTGCGGTAGAAGAGTAGGTGTGTCTTCAAACTTTGCCTAGAATGTATCCACTGAGGATTCCTGTTTTGTTGAGAAGAACTCCCCTGGGGAATATTGACTTTGTTTGAGAATACTCTATTGGAGAGTGCTGATTCCTGATTGGAAAAGAGATCAGGAGTCTTGGTTGTTTGTTGCTCTACTGGGAATTATCTCTTGATGGACAAAGTTGAACTGATATCTGGTTGGGTCCAGGCTTCACAGTAACTTGATGGGGATTGTAGAGTAGTCTTTTGGGGAAGAGGATTTGTGGCCCTTTTATTTGTAGTAGTCGGAGAGGAAAACTCAAGCTGGGGAATCCTGCCATTTTATTGGGGAAATAAACCCTATTGCTCAATCTGTTGGAGAAGCAACGACTTCACTGGCAGAAATCCTCGAGGATTCTTGAAGTTGACTCAGTTGGGAAGAGGTTTTTAGAGATTGAAAATCTGGATGGGAGTCATCCCACAAGAAGGATCTTGGGACAATTTGTCACTGCCCCTAGTAGCAGGTGATTGCGGCACTACCAGGAACTGTTTGATTGTAAGTAAACCTTTGTTGAGATTGGCGTTCAATGCCCCAAGTAATGGAGATGGAGACCTGCCCCTGGTTATTCTGCACTTCTTGAGAGATTTCTTGGAATCTTGACTGGACTGACCCAGGTGTTGTGGATAGTGACATGTCATGTCCCCTTGTTGATAGGAGATTTGTCAATGGAAGTGCCATCCTAGTTGAATTGATTTTATTCACTAAGAGAGCTTTCATTCACTGGATATTCGTTGTGTGAATTTCTCTGTTGCCAAACAAATAGCCATGTGAAAACAATGATATTCAAATAATGCTAAGCTTATGCTTGTCTTGAAATTTTTGAAAATGCGTTTTAGCAAGTAAAGAAATTTTTGTAAGAAAACTTCAACTCAGGGTTTTGAGTAAGCCCTTACAGGAGTCAGGATACCTTTTGTAACAATATGCTTTCGAACTAACCCATGCTTCAATTAGGACTTTTGAAGGGTTATAGCGTTTCTTGGTTCATGATATACGAAACAAAGGAGAAAGGCTCAAAATGTATTTATACCCACCCGCTCTTCGTGACGTTCTTCAGTCCTAAACTCAGTTAATTGTGCGTTTGAACTCTAATTGAGTCATGAATGACGTTTTGGTGATGGTTCAGACAAGTTAAGTTTGTCGGAAGGCAGTCATTTTTGCACCATTTTTTTTCATGTTGTTGAGGATTTGTAGTGACCTCTTTCTTTTGATTTGTTATCCCTAATTTTTTCCTGACTATTCTTGTTTTAATATTACAGTCAGCGGGATGCCCCCAGTTTTTCTTAAGTCTCCTTTGTAGGTTTGACTTAGTGGGCTTTTCCTTTTTTGAGAGATAATGACTGCCTATGTGCTAGGGAACCATCACTTTCTTTTGATTCAAGAGGAATGTTTTTGATGTATTCGTCGTATTACAAGATGAGAGTTTGCAGCTAAACGCGCATTTGAATCAACTGAGAGACTACCCTGCCCCAGGTTTTGATTAAAGGTTTTATTTCCTATAAAAAGAGAAACTCCTACTTCTTTGGCTCGAAGGGGTTGACTAGGGATTATCTTCCTTATAACTCCAGTGTTTAGGATTTTAAAGAACGCATGTACATCATCAGCAAGGTCTGTCCAAAAGCATACTATATGAGATTAAGGCATTGTTTTCGCCATCCCCCCTCTAAAGGCTTGTAACTTTTAGCAAGAGTTGAATGTCATAAAGTGATTAAAAAAGAATAGTTTAAATGTAATGAAAATGAGTGGATAAAATCAAGACAAACATATGCAATGCATTAATGAAACAAAGTTTGACATTAATAGATAATTGTTTGAATAACAAGAGAAATTACAATTGAAAATCCAAAATGAACAAGACACTCTCAATGATTTGGCATAGGAGCAGTGATCACGTTTGGAGTCTCTGGAGGGTCAAACTCAATCTCCTTTGCGTCAATTAAATCTTGAATCTTGTTCTTCAAAGTCCAACAAATGTCAGTGTCATGTCCGGGACTATCAGAATGGTAGACACATCTTACATTTGGATTATACTTAGAAGAGGAGGTATCAGGACTTTGAGGAGGATCCTTTGGTGTGAACAACTTTAACTTCAGTAAATGTTGTAACACTTGTGACAAAGGCATGTTGATGTTAGTGTACTTCCTTTCTTGATATCATACCCTACGCCTATTGCTCTTTCTTTGTTGAACATGTGTAGGATTAGAGATCAAGATTGCCCCTACATGTTGATCATGACGACTCTTTTAACCATACACAACATTTGACTCTTTCTTCCCATTGTATGGCTTTTTGTGAGCATCAGAAGGTGTAGCTCCTTGGATCTTTCCACTTTTTATGCCAGCTTCGACCCTTTCGCCAGTCAGTACTAGCTCGGTGAACTCGGCCGAGGAGCTTCCAATTATGTGTTTGAATAAAGGTCTCGTCAAGGTTCCCATGAAGGTGTCAATCAGCTCCCTGTCAGTAAAAGGGGGCTACACCCTACCAGCCAGATCTCTCCACTTTTAGGTGTATCCTTTGAAGCTCTCGTTGGAACCCATGGTCATGGTCTTCAATTGCACACGAGTTGGTGCAAGATCAGCATTGTATTGGTATTGTTTATAAAAATCAACAGCTAAATCCTCCCAGGTATGGATGTGAGAACTCTCCAATTGATAGAACCATTCGAGTTGAGTCCCTACTAGTCTCTCTTTGAAGAAATGGATCCAAAGCTTCAGATCAGTTGTGTATGGTTGAATCTTGCGGACGTAATACTTTAAGTGCATCTTAGGGCAAGAGACTCCATCGTACAAGGAAAAGGTAGGGATTTTGATCTTTGGGGGGATGACCACTCCAGAAACCAAACCCATGTCTCCTAAATCCAAGCCGGGTATATGTTGAATCTCCATAGCACTGAGACGATCCTCCAGATGTTTGTACTTGTCATCAGTGGGAGGAGATTGTTCCTCAGAGTAGTCAGCTTCGGCTTCATCAATCTCCAGACTGTTGTCTTCTTCATGACTATCCCCCATGTTTGATGGAGTTGAAAGATCTAGAGCTCCCTTTACTGGTCCTCTAGGTCTTCTTCTCAAGTTCAGGACACCTACTAACTTCTTGGAATTTTTCTTCTTGTCTTTGAGAAGAAGGGTCTTCAGGTCCTCTTGCCCCTTAACCATAGCCAGGAACATTTGTTAGAATTTAGTGTTTTGAGCTTGGAGATCTTTCACCGTGTGTTCCATATCCATCTTACTGAAATAACCAGTAGGAAGATAAGGAGACCTGTATGGGAGAAATCTGTCATGATATGATGCATGATATGTGGATGCATGTTTTCAAGGATCTCGTGGAGTAAACACAAGAAAAAGATAGAAGTTGAACTTTGATCAACATCTTTGATTGGAGAACTTTGTATCGGTGGATGTCCTTCCACGAGAATTTAGTTCACCATGCCAAGTGAGTTGTAGCCCTTGACTCAAATTGTTGTACTTGATCTTTGACGGCGTTTGGTTAAAGGAAAATAAATCCTCCTGCCCCACGATAGACATCTGGTTCAACGTGACCCTGCATCAAAGACCCTTGAGATCCTTGAAATGCTATGGTTCAATGTTATTGAAAATGTTATGGTATGATTTCATGATGTTATGTACAAGTATGCAAAGTAAGCAAGTTTATATACAAATAATCATATTCACACAAAGCAGACAAGTCCTTAGGTTTAGGCTTGTACGGAGTTTGTAGGTAAGTACCCTCTTGAAGTTTAGTTGGCTCAACCTGTCCTAGTTAATAGTAATCGGGTTCTAAGGGTTCTCAATATCACTGATCTTTCCCCCGAGCTTCGTTCAATAGGCGATTGAATCGCAACTAAACAAAACTCAAGAGTCAAACCTCAATGAGTGTAGCATCGAGTATCTATCGACCTTGGGAATACACCAAAGTCGGCCATCTCGCTACGTCCTACTGGCCAAGTTGTGCAATTAAAGGTTTTAAGGTCAGTTGATGCTTTATGACACCACGCGGCAGCCCCGTACTCTCATTGATTGACTCAAGGGTTACTGGTACCAACCAAAGTGTCACATCAATGTAGCTACTGCTTCAACTGTGTCGGTATACCCCGCACAGTTCCCTCACAGTTTATTGCTACTTACCTAAAAGGTGCCCCAAATCCGTGTGTAGGATTAAAACAAACCCAAACAAGGAACCATAATGTAAAGCATGCAATTCAAACAATGAAAGCAAGTAAATGTGATCTAATCCTAAGGTAACCCCACTTTTTTAGAATTTTCCCCAGCAGAGTCACCAGTTCTGTGATACGGTGGATGGACTGACTTTTTGTTTTTGTGTTTGATCGCAATGTTGCAGATAGCAAGAGTCGCCACCAAATTTTCTTTTATCCAATAAGAAAAGGTGAAAAGCACAGGAAAGACCTTTAGAGATGTTTTCTTGAGTTCGGGGGGTAGATTATGAAAAGGGAAGGTGTTAGCACCCTTTTCATTCGTAGTTATCTACGGGCTCTTAGTTTCTTGCTAGATCACTTGTTTTTTTTTTTGAAATATGCTTTGTGATGTGGGTTTTGAAAGCATTTTGAAAATGTGACTTTGTAATGATTCTCGTCTCTATAAGAATGTGTACAAAGTGTTGGTTTTGAAAATTGTTCAAAGAGATGTGTTGGTGTATAAAAATATTTTTGTTGTGAGCAAGGGAGAAACTAGGAGTGAATCTACCTACTCAAAAGGTCTTAGATGTTCTTTTCCTCTTCCTTTAGATTTTTCTATCTTACCATTGATTTGGTAAGAAGCCCCATCGTTGGATGTGAAGGGACGGGTGCAGGACATTTTTTTATAGTCATAGAAGGCAACCCATGGAACATTTTAGCAATGTCGTGTGAGGGACTAGATCGTTTATCGAAGGCAACATCGAGGGTCATCGAGGGACTACAATATTTTATCGAGGGTCTTTTGCTAAAACGCCCATGTTCGAGGGACATGACTATTTTTCCGATAGGAAATAAGGTGGGATTATCCTAAGGGTGTTAGTGTGCAAGTGTGTTTGATTGCATGCATTTAGTCTTGATTAGGGTGATCTATTCATTAATTTCTTATCTTGCCATACACATCCTAATTACTAGCATTTTATATTTGGAAAAGCATTAAATTGCGGAAATATAAAAGTCCTACACTATTACAATATTTTAGGGATGGGGGTAAATATTTATAAATGGGGAGTTGCAAGAATTTAAATCCTATTTAACTATTACAACCATATTAAAATGTACAATGCAAAAGAGAAATAAGACTTGTTTAGAAAATTATTTTTTTGGCTTAATAAATTAAGAAAAAGAAATAAATTAATTAATAAAAGAAAATATTTTTATGTATTTTTATAAAAAGGAATTAATATTGAAAATGAAAAAAGGAAAATAAATGAAAGATAGAAACAACGTGCTGCTGCAAACAAAACAACAAGGATCGGAAGTTCTGAAGCCAGGCGAGTGGTGACTCAGAAAGGAACGTCAGTGGAATCAGAAGTTCTAGATTGATAATCTCTAAGGTCTTGCAAGAAACGTTGGAGGGAAAGGAAACAGAGGTTCTGGGTGGTATTCAGATAGTGAACCAAAAGTCAGAAGTTATGTGTTGTACTAAAACAGTGAGTGAGCATCAGAAATTTTGTATGTTAAAACAGTAAGAAATTCCAGAAGTTCTGTGTGTTTAACGTGTAGGGAGAACTCAAAAGTTCTGTTCTGTGCTAAAACAGTGAGTGAGCATTCTAGAAATTCTACGTTAAAATGGTGAGTGAAGAACAATATGTTATGTGTTACATTTCAACTTTTTCATCAACTTAATCAGCACATCAACAATTTATTCATTCCTTAACAGCAAATCAGGAGAATAAAAGCACATCAGTTTATAGAAGTTCTGATCCTAGTTCTGAGTCTAGCCCTAATCAAGAAGTTCTGATCCACAATTTTTTTTTACGTATGCAATGATATGGACAACATCAATATTGTGATATTTACATATTTAATGATGTTCTGAATGAAAAGATGCAAAGTCAGAAAGACTTACCTTGAATCTAGAGCGTGTGTTTGGAACTTGAACTGCTGCCTTCAGATATTCTAGAGTCAGCAAGAGCAACGGCAGAGAAAATGCCAAGTTCTTTGATTCAAAGGGGAGAACAAAGGTTTGGTTTTCGGTTTGGGAATTGGATTTTTGATGAAGGTTTCACATTTTTCTTTTCTCTCTTTTGAGAATTTTCTCTCTCAAAAGACCAGCCCCCTGAAAGTATGATGTAGCCACTTATTTATAGGTGAATTTTTTGTTGTTTTGGGGGGAAAAGCAAATGGGATTTAAACCGTTTTGGCATACTGTTCCACTGTTTTTTTTATCACAGTTTTCGTATGCTAGTTTGGTTAAAATATGGGATTTGAGAAAATGCAGGCGTGGACTGGATTAGCTATTGGTTATAGAATTGTGCTGCACGAGGTTTTGGGATTTTGTGATGTTCTGACTGAAGCGTTGAACATAGTCTTCAAATGCTAGGGTGCGGCCTTGTTCTTGAAGCGGGTATGGTGGTTAGCAGCTTTTAGCCATGCCTAAGCTTGATTTGTAAGCATGAATTAAGGAAAAGTACCCTCAGAGGAAAAAATAAAGCATGGGCCTAGCATAACTTAGTACAAAAGTTTACTTTTCAAGGACAGTAACAACACTTCCATCTCACACGTGGGGAAATCCTTTGTGATAAAAACTCAAAAATGGTTGTGAGTATTAAATGATGATGAGATTGATCAAACCAGAAATCCTGCAATGTGAGATTTTGCATCATTGCTTAATTCTGAATCAGAAGTTCAGTTTCAGCGTAACTTAGAATAGACATCTAACTTCTGATCTTTGTATCTCCTTGCTCTAGCATGTTCTGAAGGAGCTCTCAAACTTTCCAGGAAGCTTGCAACATGCTTTGTAAAACTTTTTGGAACTACCCTTGCAAACTCTAACTGAATCCTTGTGAAAACTGGCCCAGAAGTTGTAACCAAACTCTGTCTTGGAACTGTCCAGAATTTGCTGAGTGCTTCAATTTCATGGATGTGTCTTCGAGGAGTCATAACTTGAAATCCCAGCATTTCTAGGAGAAATTTTTTTCTGTAATGTTTCAGATCTTGTTTGAGTCCATAACTCTTGTGTTAGAAGTTAATCCAGAATCAGCTTGCATCATGGTGATAATCTGATCAAAAGTTCTGAGCTTGTCATATTTCTTAAATGCTTAGAAAAAATTCTAAGTATTTAGAAATTTTACTTTTCCAATAGCAAATTTGACTTTTGAATTTCTAGACGAAACAAACTTTATATCTTAACATGTCTTGTTGAAATATGATTCTTGAAACTTGATTTTGATCCAAAAGTCAAAGTTTGACTTTTTAGTGTGTAAATGACCATTTTGCCCTTGTGAATGACTTTCTTGAAAAATTTGTAATTGAAAGCTTGAAATTGAATGGAAGCAAACCTGAGGGTTCAGGGTGATCCTTTGAGAAATGAGAGGGAAAATTTTGGGGTACAACAGTAGGATAATACTATCTAAAGGAAAGGAAATTACAAGAAAGACCTTGAGTAGGTAGATCGATGTTAATCGCTTGCTCGCAAACATTTTAAAACAAAATCATGTTGACACAAACACTTTTGTACGCATTCTCGAGGACATATATAAGAATCATTACAAAGTTGCCTTAAAATTAGCATCTTCAAAATATTTTCTAAAAACACACATTCACAAAGCAATTTTCATAACAAAGTGAAGTAGCGATTAAGAGCCCGTAGATAACTATGGATGAAAAGGGTGCTAACACCTTCCCTTTTCATAACCTACCCCCCGAACTCAAAAATCTAGAAGGTCTTTCCTGTTCTTTTCACCCTTTCCTTATTAGATAAAATAAAAGTCTGTTTCAACTCTTGCTATCTGCACATTTGTGAATAAACATAAAACCAAGTCAGTTCTCCAACCGTATTACAGAACCCGTGATTCTGCTAGGGAAAACTTAAAAGAGGGGTTACCTTTAGAGTTAGGTCACTTTATCTACTATGTTTGATTTGCTTGTTTTATCTTTAAAGGGTTTCTTGGGTTTACTTTTCTTACAAAGATCCTATACTCGGATCTGGGGTTACCCTTAGGTAAGTAGTTATATATCATGGAAACTGTACGGCATAAACCAATATGGTTGAAGTCATGGCTACGTTAATGTGATGCTTTGGTTTGTACTAGTGTCCCTCGAGTCAATCGAGGAGAATACTAGGCTGCTGTGTGGTGTCATAAGCAGCAACTGACCTTTAGAAACTTAATTGACCCAACATAGCCATTAGAAGGTAGGGAGATAGTCGGATTTGGTGCAGTTTGAAGTTGGTTAATACTCGACGCTGTGCTCATTGAGATTTGACTCTCGGGTTTTTTTGGTGGCAAGTCAGTTGTCGTGCTAAACAAAACCTGTGAGAAAAATCAGTGATATTTAGATCCCTAGAACTTCAAGAGGGTACTTACCTACGGGCCCCATGCAATCCTTAAACCTAAGGCTCTTGTATGATTTTTTTGTGTTTGTTATCTGTTTAAACATGACATCATAACATCATATCATGACATTTTCACTAACCATTTCAAGGATCTAGGGGATTTATCTTTGTTCTTTGTTGCAGGGTCATGGATTCCAATTCTAGAAATACTATCTGAATCAACTTTGTAAAGGTACCTTCCAAGCTTGGGGAATTAGTCTCAAGGGTTCTTGACAATTCTCAATTCACCAAGAGACATGGCCATCTGCTCAATTTGGTTACTAGCGGTTTCAAAGAAGACACGATGAGTGTTCTGTTCTAGTTCTTTGATCCTAAGCATCACTGTTTTACCTTCCCAGATTATCAATTGGTGCCCACAATGGAAGAATTCTCTAAATTACTCAGAGTTCCTATTCTTGATCAGATACATTTCACAGGTCTAGAGCAAGTTCCAAAACCTGAAGTCATTGCAGTAGCTTTACATCTAGAATGATTGGACATTATATCTAATTGGGAAACAAGAAATGGAGTCAAGGGTTTTTCTTCCTAAATTTATGATAGAGAAGGCTCAGTGGTTTCTAGATGCCATGAGTCTTCGTGCTTTTGAGGATATTTTGGATTTTCTGATCTATGGTTTGGTGCTTTTCCCTAACGTAGACCACTCATAGATGTAAATGCCATCAAAATATTTCTTACCCATAATCCGGTGCATACTTTACTTAAAGATATTATGCATTCTCTTCACACTCGTACTATGAGGAATCTAGGGACTCTCATGTGTTTCATACCTCTAATTTCCATGTGGTTTATTCCGCACCTCCCCTGATCAGTAATGAAGAATGAACAAGGCTTGAGGTGGTCTCAAAGGGAGATGTCACTCACCCATTCATATATCCATTGGTGTTCCCGATCTCAGGAAGACATCACCATTATTGACAGCTGCAGAGAATTCCTTAATGTACCACTCCTTGGCATAAGGGGAGTTATCACTTACACCCTTCCCTAGATCTACGTTAGTTTGGTTATGCTCAAAGAGACGGTCCTCATGATATGTTCATCTAGGGTATAGTATTCGAATATGAGAACAATCCTTAGAGTTACCGTCAAAGGTTTATACGTGTTTGTGGCATGATCAATAAGATTGATAGCATGACTTTGGGAGCATAAGAATTCCATTCCTCTGAAGCCTTACCTCAGATATGCATGATCTCATGCTCAAAATCTTATGATGCCATATCCTGCTATCCTACCAGTGATTGTAGAACCTATTGTTGAAGGAGATATTCCTCATACCATTCTTCATCCATGACATGCCTACTGACTTTGCAGAACTACATAAGTCATAGATTCAACTCAAGGAAGAAAGGGGTACCTTTGACACTCAGTTTTATGCTAGTGAGAAGAAAGTATTAGAGCTGACAAAATGACTACACGAAGAACAAAGCCTTCATGCATATGTCAACACAAAGAGGCAACGCCCATGGGAGGCTTGAGTTCATATTTTGCTTCTTAGTAACTCTTGTTGTTGTCATTACAATCCTAGGAAGGCAATTATAATTTGAACTTGTTACTAAAAATTCTTTGTTTCGTTTTGTTTAACAAATTTAAATCCCACAAAGATCCTTGAAAACATTTCACTTGCAATTACACATCTTGCATATCATCACAAAAATAAGTACTTTCTAGATAGGTTATCTCATCTTCTTGGTGTTTATTTTAGTAAAAGATGGCTCTCGAAAAAACTGTGAAAGAACTTCAAGCTCAGAACACTCAGTTTTCAGCAAATGTTCCTAGACTTAGCTAAGGGACAAGACGAGTTGAAGGCCCTCATCACAAAAGGTAATAAAATGAAGACTAAGAAGCCAATATTATTCTTAATATGGGAATAAGATTCAAAGGTCCAGTCAAAAGGCCCTAGATTATGAGGTCCCATCAAATAAATACGATAATAGAGAAGAAGATGACAGGAGTGTGAAAGTTGAAGAGAATAACAACCTTGGTTCTGGCTAAGATTCTAATGAAGACTATTCTGCTGAATAGTTTCCTCTCGCTAATGACAGTATACAAACAGTTGGAAGATCGCCTTAATTATATGGAAATCCAGAGAGTGTTTGGGATAGATTTTGAAGAGCTGGGGCTTATCTTGGGGGTTGTCATCCATCACAAGTTCAAGGTCCTCATCTTTTCCAAATATGATGGTGTTTCCTGCTTCGTATGCGGGTCCTATGTTCGAAAGATCTAACCCCATAATACTGACAGAAAGTTATGGGTTCACTTCTTTCAAGAGATCTTATCTAGGACACAACTGAAATGGTTCTATCAGCTGGAAGGAACAAACATCCTCACTTGAGAAGACCTGGCTGTTGCTTTTTACAAGCAGTATCAGTATAATGCTGACCTTGCACCAACTCGTGTCCAACTACAAAATATGAATATGGGCTCGAATGAAGGGTTTAAAGAGTATGCACAAAAGTGGAAAGATCTGGCTGGAAGAATGCAACCTCCTCTGTCTGATAGAGAAATGGTTGACATGTTCATGGGTACGTTGACTGGGCCCTTGTTTAATCATCTGATCAGAAGTTCTTCATCTGGTTTTACCGATTTAATACTAACAGGTGAACAGTTGAAGGGGGGTATCAGAAGTGGAAAGATTCAAGTGGCTGTATCTTCGAGTACTATAAAGAAGACATTCAATGGTAAGAAGGAAACAAATGATGTTTATGGCCAGAAGGGTCGTGCTAGAGGTAATCATAATTCATCTGTAGTAGATGTGTTAATTTTTAATCCTATACCTGTTCAACAACAAAACAATCAGCGTAGGTCAGACGCACCGAGAAGACAATTTACAAAGATCAGTATGCCATTGTCTTAGGCACTACAACATTTGTTGAAAGCGGAACTAATAATGTTAAGGGATCCTCGCCAGAATTCCAACACCTCCTCTCCTCGATATAATCCTAATGTGAAGTGTGCTTACCATTCCAATAGCCTAGGGCACGACACCAATAGTTACTGGGCCTTGAAAAACAAAATTCAAGATATGATTAACAACAAGGAAATTGAGTTTGAACCTCCTGAGACCCCTAATGTAATTACTTCACCAATGTCGAAGCACGATAAAGCAATTAGTGCTATTGATGATGTTCTTCATGTTTCTACTGTAAGTGATTTGAATACTCCTCTCCCGATTATCAAGAAGAATCTGTTGCAGGCCTGTTTATTTTTGGGTTGTATTGAAAGATGTTACTGTTGTGCAATCTAACCTAATGGCTGCAAGTTGCTGGAAGAAGGTATTCATCATCTAATGGAAAATAACCTAATTCTGGTTGAGAAGATTTTGTCTATTGAGAATTTGTTACAAGACTTAGAGCTTGAAGAGGTATTTGTAATATTTGGCACTCCTATCAGGATCACTTCCAAGGGTCCTGTAAGGATCACTTCCAAACCCAAAGTTTCTTCTATGATAATCACCGCACCGGGACCTATTCCATATTCTTTGATAAATTAACAAAACAGTAAATGGTAACTACTCCTTGTTGAAGGAGATTGGAGTGAAGTCCTTGGTACGCCAGTTGTTGAGCCCCTTCATCAGTAGTCGGGTAGATCCAGTCATCAAAGTCAGTCATTGTCAGAGTCTTCAAGAGCATTCAATTCATGATTACTGGTGGGGGGGGGAAGAGGTGGTTTCCCCGCACGAGCATGTCTGACCTCCTTTTGAGCTTTGACATCGAAGCCCAAACCACATTTGTATGATTTGAAAGGGATGTCAGGGAGTTTGTCCCCAAATGGTACAACCTCCTTCTTCAATCACAACGCGAGCATCTTTGAAAGGAAGCCATTCTAGGTACATCTTTAACAGCTTTTTGAACATCAGAGTAGCCTTGGAAGCAGCAACCATGGGAGAAGACCACTTTGAAGGCTTAACAAGGATCTTCTATGAACTCACCATCCATATCAACATACTTAAATGAATTCATATGTCTAACCATAAACTCTTCTCCACCACAGACAGTAACGATCTTTCCTTTGACAGGATATTTCAACTTTTGATGAAGTGTAGAAGTCATTGCTCCTGCCCTATGAATCCATGGGCGTCCAAGTAGGAAAGAGTAAGCAGGAAGGATATCCATCACATAGAAAGTTGAATTGAAAATTTGAGACCTCTCAAAAGGCTTGATTGTGAAGGGGTGGTGCTAAAACCCAATGATATTATAGTCAGAGATTTCGACGGTTCGAATAGGATGGTACACGGAGAAGTGGATCTTCCGACAAAAGTAGGTTCACAAATCTTTGAATCTACCTTCTATGTGATGGATATTCAACCTACTTATTATTTTTTACTGGGATGCCCCTGCATCCATGGGGCAGGCGCTGTTACTTCAACCCTACACCTGAAGCTGAAGTATCTTGTGAAAGAAAAGGTTGTTACAGTTTGTAGCGGAGAAGAGTATATGGTGAGTCATTTGAACTCATTCAGATATGTAGAGATGGACAAAGAATTCATTGAAACCCCCCATCATACTTTTGAAGTTATCCCTCCTACTGCTATTGAAGATGTTTTTTCTATTCCCAAGGTTACCAGGGTTCCTCCCGGAATGGCTTCTTTGAAGGATGCTAGAGCTGTAGTAGAAGAAGGTGGTTGCACTACTTGGGGTCAGCTTCCGGACATTTCATATAAATATGACAAATTTGGTTTGGGTTTTACTATAGAAGCTTAGAGGGCTGTTTGTCGGGCGCGTGCTAGAAGACCACCATTCCGTGTCAACAACAATGGAGTTAACACCATAGAAGATGCTGACAGTGACTATGACCTTGACAGTTGGATCTTTCCTACCGTCGGCAACGGGCTCAGCAACTGGAAGATCGAAAATCATATCTCAATTTCCTTTAGTCAGGAGTAATTACTGCTTTCGGTTTTATTGTTTTCGAAGTTTTGGTTATGTAATCTTTAAATAATAACTTTAAAGCCTTGTATCTTACCCTGGGCACAATCGACTATTTGTTAAGGGTTTCCATTTCATAAACATATTTTCATTTAATAAAGCATTGAATGTCTTGCATTAAAATTTTGTGCTCTTTGGCTTTCTTTTACTTTAACACTTTCAAATATCTATGTGTTCTTATACACACCCACACAATAAATTGCAGATCCAAATCCACTATGAATCCGGTTGATAATGATTATGCTATTTCCACTTATGACTTTGAAAATATGATCTACCAAGCCGAGGACGAAGGTGAGGAAGATTATGAAATACATGGAGCACTTGCCAGACTACTGGTGCAAGAGGAAAAAGCCATACAACCACATGAAGAGTCGGTTAAGGTTGTGAACTTGGGTACCAAAACAAACAAGAAAGAAGTCAAGATAGGTGTCAACTTAGAAGACAGTTTCAAGAACAAGCTAATCCAAATGATGCATGATTATGTTTATATCTTTGCTTGGTCTTACGAAGACATGCCAGGGCTCGATACCGATATTGTGGTTCACCGTCTGCCGATGAAAGAGGGTTGTTCTCCAATAAAGCAGAAAGTTCGTCGTATGTGTCTCGAAATGTCCGAGAAGATCAAGGCAGAGGTTATGAAGCAATTCAACGCCGATTTCTTGGCTATTACATCATATCCTTAATGGCTTGCGAATGTGATTCCGGTACCAAAGAAAGATGGAGAAGTGCATATGTGTGTAGACTACAGGGATCTGAACAAGGCGAGCCCCAAAGATGACTTCCCACTTCCACATATTGATGTTCTCGTTGACAACACCGCTAAACACAAGGTATTCTCCTTCATGGATGGTTTCTTGGGTTACAATCAGATTAAGATGGCACCTGAAGACATGGAGAAAACAACTTTCATCATATAGTGGGGGAACTTTCTGTTACAAGGTTATGCCTTTTGGGTTAAACTTTATCAATGCCACATATCAGCATGCTATGGTAGCTTTATTCCATGACATGATTCATCACAAGATAGAGGTTTATATTGATGACATGATGGCTAGACCTCAGACTGAAGAGGAACATCTTGACCATCTATACAAGTTGTTTGATAGATTGAAGAAGTACAAGTTGAGGTTGAATCCGAACAAGTGCACCTACGGGGTGAGATCCGGTATACTCTTAGATTTCATTGTCAGTGGTAAAGGTATTGAAGTTCATCCTGCCAAAGTCAGAGCTATTCAAGAAATTCTAGCTCCCCGTACTGAGAAGGAAGTTAGAGGTTTCTTGGGAAGACTAAACTACGTTGCTAGAATTATTTCTCATTTGACCACTACTTGTGAAACGATATTCAAGTTGCTGAAGAAAGATCAAGTAGTGAAATGGAACGATGACTGCCAAATAGCCTTTGACAAAATAGAGGAGTATCTCCAAGAACCTCCAATTCTGATGCCGCCAGTTGAAGGAAGACCTTTAATCATGTACCTAACAGTGTTAGAGAACTCAATAGGGTGTGTATTGGGCGCATGACGAGTATGGTCGAAAAGAGCATGCAATATACTACCTTAGCAAAAAGTTTATGGAATCTGAAATAAGATACTCATTTCTCGGGAAAACTTGTTGTGATTTGGCATGGGCTGATCGTCGACTAAGACCATATATGTTGACTCATACCACTTTGTTGATCTCTAAAATGGATCCTATAAAGTACATATTCGAGAAGCCCGCTCTCTCCAGAAGAATAGCCAGATGGAAAATGGTCTTGATAGAATATGACATTAAGTACACCACTCAGAAGGCTATCAAAGGAAGTGTACTCGCAGATCATTTGCTCATCAAGCCGTAGACGACTATCAATTTATGAATTTCAAGTTCCTGGACGAGAACCTTATGCTAGTTACAGATTATGAAGAACATGGACCGTATGAAGGACCTGAGCCAGGATCCCAATGGACTATGGTTTTTGATGGGGCTTCCAACGCACTTGGTAATAGAATTGGTATTGTGATTATATCTCCTAAGGGTTATCATACGCCCTTCACCACCAAACTGTGCTTTGACTGTATCAACAATATGGCCGAATACGAAGCATGCCTCATGGGTATCAGGGCTGCTATTGATATGAGAATCAAGTTCTAAGATGTATATGGATATTGAGCCCTGGTGATTAGTCAGATTAAAGGAGAATAAGATATGAAGCATCCAAATCTCATTCTATATTGAGAGCATTTATTGACTTTAAATCTGTACTTCAAGGAAATCACATTTGAACATATCCCATGAGAAGAGAATCAGTTAGTGGACATATTAGCTACCATGTCATCCATGTTCAAAGTCGGATGGGATAACGAAGCTCCCCGAATTACTATTGAGAGACTAGATGAACTGACACATTGCTATGAAGTTGATACTGATGGAGTAGAGAAAAAGCCTTGGTTTCATGAGGTGAAGAGATATCTCGAGGCTCAAGAGTACCCTGAGGGGGAATCTATTGATGACAAGAAAATCCTATGAAGGTTCTCTGCTAATTTCTTCCTGAGCAACTGAATTTTGTACAAACGCAAGCATGATTCAACCCTGGTTCGTTGTATGGACAAGAAGGAAGTTGAGAAAATTATGGAAGATATGCACGAAGGTATCTTTGATACTCATTCCAGTGGGCATACTAAGGCTAATAAGATCTTTAGAGCGGGTTACTATTCGTCGACTATGGAAACTGATTGCCATCACCACTCCAGAACCTGTCACAAATGCCAGATCTATGCTGACAAAGTACATGTGCCACTGGTTCCTATGAATTTCTTGACTTCTCCTTGGCCTTTTGCAATGTGGGGCATTAATATGATTAGAGAGATTAAGCCTACTACATCTAACATGCATTGTTTCATCCTTGTCGCCATTGATTGCTTCACGAAGTGGGTTAAAGCAGCCTCATTTGCGTCTGTTACAAAGAATGTCGTGGCCCGGTTTATTAAACATAATCTTATCTATTGGTATGGCATCCCCTAAAGGATTATCACAGACAATGGTACTAACCTTAATAATACTATGGTCACTGAACTCTACATGCAGTTCAAGATCAAACACCACAACTCTTCTCTGTATCGACCGAAGATGAATGGCACAGTGGAAGCCGCCAATAAGAACATTAAGAAGATTATACAGAAGATGACAGTGATGTATAAGGACTGGCATGAGATGTTACCATTTTCTCTTCATGTCTATCGCACTTTAGTACGTACATCAAATAGGGAAAACCCATTCTCTCTAGTCAATGATATGGAAATTGTCTTTCTTGTTGAAATCTAGATTCCTTCTCTACGAATTATAAAAGACATAGATTTAGACGAAAAAGAGTGGATTTGGACTAGGCGGGACCTGTTAAATTTGGTTGACGAGAAGAGGCTTGCAGCTGTTTGTCATGGCCAGATGTACCAGAAGCGTATGACCAAAGCCTTCAACAAGAAAGTCAAGCATTGAGTATATCAGGTTGGCGACTTGGTAATAAACCGCATCATCCTACCGCAAGGTGATCCCAGTGGAAAATGAACTCCCACCTACGAAGGACCATTTGTAATCAAGAAAATATTTTCTGGCGATGCTATGATACTTACCACCATGGACGGTGAAGGCTTTCGACACCCTGTGAATGGGGACATAGTAAAAAAATACAACGCATGAATATGACCCACTAGGATAACTGACCTAGGAAAAATAAGGTCATCCCAGCGAACCAAAAGGGTTTGGGAAAAAATTAGGGATATATATAAAGATTGTACACCTGACAAGTCGAAAACCTAAAAAGGCGGCTTGGTAAAAAAAGGTATCCCGGTGGACTGAAAACCTGAAAGGGAAGTCGAGGAAAAAGTTGGGATTAAACCATACGACTATGTCTCGTTGGATCATCTACTTACAACAAGCTTTGTTACCAATGTTGAGTTCAAACGGTGTACATCAATCAACTTCTTCCAATAGCAAGGGACGAGGTGCTTGAAGATATAAGGGCAATAGCAAAGTTTAAACTCAATGAGATCATTTCCACATAGTTGTTTTCTTTTCTTTACTTATACTCTTTTTGTTTTACGACGATTTCCTCTAACTAGGATTTATGTGTCCTTTGTACAAAACTACCTGTTTATAGGCACACTTTCAATACAAATACAATTTCAAAATTAAAATCTGTTCTACTTTCTCTACTTTGTTCACAAAAATGTCCAATGAATAAATTGAATATATGCATATGAATATGATTACTGTTAACAAATATATGCATAAGAACATGAATCAACATTTACTAAAGACTTTAGGAATTGGGATAACGTCCAAGTGATCCACAAATCCCCACAGAGCAACCTCCATGGGATGATCCCCATAGAGTTACCTTCACAAGCTCATCCCAGAAGGATATACATTCCCCTCCCCCAAGTTTAAAATACCTTTAAGACATAAATTGGGGCATCTTTCAGTTATTAACATGATTATACTCCCCAACGGATCCCCTTAGAGGATAAAGGAGTATGATCATTTCTCCAGTCTATAGTGGAAACTTCCTCCACACAACCTACATAATTCCAATTCCCATCAAAAATATGTCATCGACACAGTTCACAAGAACTTAATTCCCCAACTGAGTTATTTCGCCAACACTATAAAACACCCTACAAAATTCTCTTCTTCAGTAGGGTTTATTTCCCGAGCAGGGTTTATTTCCTCATCGGGGTTTATTTCCCCAATGGAATTTTATTTCCCAAACAAAGTTCATTTTTACGATTACTGGGAATCCCTGAAAAATTCTCTTCTCCAGCAAAATGTAGTCAAGGCTACTATCCTCGGAGAGTTACTACGGAATCTAAAACCGGGACATATATCAATTTTGTCCTCCCTGGAAGAGTGACGTCCATACCTATAACTCGGTCATACAGCACCTCTGAAGGTTATTCATCTCTTTTATCCCCAATCAGGGTATATAAGTACTAAAAACCCTAGTAGAGTGATGAAGTCTGAGGTTCCTGAACTCTTATATCCCCAAGCAGAAGTCAAACATTCCCAGCAAAATATCTTCAAAACAGAAAGCAGGAATCCCTAGCGGCAACATTATAAGCAAGATTGAAGATTCATATCCTTCATCCCCAACAACAGTCAGGAATTTATTTTTCTCACCAAAGATGTTACACGAAGCTACCGATACGCCTCAATGGCATCTCACATCCATACATCATTTACAAGTATCATAGCATATTATGATACGATGGGAGAACTGACTTGAGTGTTTTGTGTTTTATCGCAATTGTTGCGGATAGCAAGAGTCGCCACCTTCTTTCCTTTTATCCAATAAAGGAAAGGGTTAAAAGAACATGAAATACCTTTTGAGAATTTTCTTCAGTTCAGGGGGTAGGTTATGAAAAGGGAAGGTGTTAGCACCCTTTTCATCTGTAGTTATCTACGGGCTCTTAGTTGCTATCTCACTTTGAAATGCTTTGTTTGAAATGTGTTTTGTGATTTTTTTTGAAAGTATTTTTGAAAAGTTCCGTCGTTTAGGAGAACTTTATAATGATTCTCGTCTTTATAAGAATGCATACAAAATGTTGACTTTTGAAAATATTTCATGGAAAAGTGTTGGTGTGTTCGAAACATGTTTGAAAAATGGTTGTGAGCAAGCAACTATGAACGTTCTACCTACTAAAAAAGTCTTAGTTCATTTCATCCTCCTTTAGATTTTGCTATCTTACCATTGATTGGTGAGAAGCCCTATCATTGGACGTAAGGGGACGGCGTGGGTCATCGTACAATCATAGAAGGAAATAATGTAGGATTCTTTAGAAATTTGTTGTAAGGGTCTAAGATCGTTTACCGAAGGCAACGTCGAAGGGTCATGGAGGGGCTACGATCTTGTATTCGAGGGTCTTTGCTAAAGTATCCCACGTTCGAGGGACATGATTATTTATTCATTGGCAACAAGTGTGGGTTACCCTATAGGTGCGTGTGTGAATTGTGTTTTTATTGCATGTATTTGTTTGTATTGAATTAGGGATTTCTATTGGTTGATTTTAGTTTTTCCATACACACCCTAATTACTAACAATTATATTAAAAGCGATAAATTGCGGAAATTAATGTCCTATGCTATTACATCATTTAGGGGATGGGGATACAAATTATAAATGGGGATGAGAGCAATTAAAGCCTAATTACTATTACAACCAAATTGAATTAAAAAATAACAAAAATTCTCAAAAATCAAGATTTTTGGTGTTTAGGCTGACACGGGCCGTGTCCTATGACACGGGCACCCGAGTCAGAACCGCTGTGAAAATCCATGCATGTCTTTTTTTATCCCAGCTAAGCTGACATGGGCCATGTCCTGTGACACGGACACCCTTCTCAGAACCCTGTCCTGCCACTTTGTCAAGTTTTTAATCCTACTAAGAGGGACACGGGCCGTGTCCTGTCACACGGGCACCCATGTCAAGACCCTGCCTTGCCTTTTAGTCCTGTTTTTAATCCTAGTAATATGGACATGGGTCGTGTCCTGTGACACGGGCACCCATGTCAAGACCATGTCCTATCATTTTGTCAAGTTTTCTCCCATTAAGATGGACACGGGCACCCATGTCAGAACCCTGCCTTGCTATTTTGTCTTGTTTTCTTCCTGACACGGCCCGTGTCAGGTGACACGACCCATGTCAGGTGACGCGGCCCGTGTCAGGTGACACGGCCGGTTGTGTCAGACTTCTAGAAGCTTTTTTCTGTAGTTTTGAGTGTTTGCAACTCTTTTACTCTGATTTGTCCTGTTTTATACTTTTGAAAACGAAAGTAAAATGATGTATGAATAAGGATATCACAGTTTGAGAAAACTTACTCTTGAAGTGAAAACCCAAAATGTGTATGGATGTTTCCCGGTGCAATGTGATGATTGATTGAACTTCCTTAGACCTCCCTGAAGTTGTTTCAATCCTTACTTTGTGCCGAAAGTGTTTGGGTCTCTCCAACTAAGTCAACTTGCAAGATAATGTTTTTGAGTTTGGAAGGTGGTGATAATGATGTTACAAAAGTTGCTCTCGTGTTTGAACAACTTATATGATGTATGTGAAGTATTTGGATGGTTTGTTTGTGCAAAACATGCAAGGTGTGAGAGGTTCAAAGATTTGGACTTCAAAGCTCAAAATAGAGGTTTTTTGTGAACAATTCTGGTTTTTTGTGAGTGAAGGGATTTTTAGAATTTGTCTACACAAAACAACTTCTCCCTTTAGCTTTCAAATGGCCTCTCTATTTATAGAGGAGGTTTGAGAGGATGAGAGGGTTTGTTTTACAAGCTGTCAAAATTCTGGTTTGGTTGAGATGAAACAACCAAGTTATGTGAAATTTGATATCCCAATGCATTGTACAAAAGGATTCTGAAGTGGCTAGGAGTTTTTAGGCATTGTGTGTGTAGAAAAAATTGTTGAGAGGCTCAAAGAGAGTTGACTTTGTATAAAGAATGCTTTATGTGAATGGAAATGGTGCCTTTGTGTCATAAATGGAATGATGCAATGGACAATACTTGAATCACTTGGATAATGGTTCAATCAATTGTGTAAACATCTGATTATGGATAGATTTGCAAGTCAAAAGGCCTGCAAAGTAAGATTATGCGGCATGGCATATGGATTTTGTTATATGTCCTTCAACAAAATGACTTGCAATTCAAGAATGGGTGCCCAATTTCAGGCCCTTGAATCTCCTAGCTCAAGTATGATAAATTCATGCTCTTGGATGATTTTGAAAGCTTGAAAAATCCTCTAAAGTGTTCATGTTTTCCACTTTTGTTAAATCAAACTGGAACTTGATGAAAATTGGCCAAGAAGTAGAGATAAAAACTAACCAAATACTGTTGGGATATTCTCTAAGTGTTTATACAAAAATGTCATGACTTCATGAGCTCATATCTTCAAATCTAAGAATTTTTTGACATCACCATAAAAAGAAAAGTTATAGAATTCATCAAGCTCTACAACTTTCATATTGAAATTTTTTCTTGAATCATCTTGCATCTTGGTGAAAGATTGGCATGAAGTAATGAAATCATCATGTATAAAAAACACTTAGAAAAATTTCCAAGTCTTAAAAAGTTTGACTTTTCACATTTACTTTTGACTTTATTGATTTATTTATGATCAAGTCTCATATTTTTGCATTTCTTGATGAAATGTGATCTTTGAAACTTAATCTTGATCAGAAAGTCCAAATTTGACTTTTCAGTGTACAATTGACTTTTTCATCAGTTGACCAAATTTCAACTATCAATCCAATGATCTTGAGAAATATTTTGAGCCATGAAATTACGTCAACATGTTGTATTTGAATCCTTTAGGTTTTACTTTAAGCCATTAGATCATGTATTAAGACAAAAGACAAGAATCAGTCATTCTCAATCAAAACCCTAATTTTGACCATTTTGCCCTTTTGATGATTTGAACATTTTTCTGGGGAATTGTGATCCAAACTTGATCAATTGATACATATGACTTCAAAATGTTGATATTGGTCTAAAATATTGAAGTTTGACTGTAGGTTGATCACAATTGACTTTTTACCCAATATAGTTGATTTTATGTCATCTGATCAATTGACTGAGCAAACTTGAACTTCAAGACTTGAAACTTGACATGAGCAATCTTGAAAGTCCATAATGATCCCTGAAAGTCACATGAGGCATTAAAAGTCCAATTGTCCTTGTTAAAACTCAAACCCTAGTTTGAGACATCAGTGTTGAGGAGATGTCTTGACCTAATCAATCCTTGTGCAAGCTTGAGCTATTGAAGATCTTGTGGAAAATGTCTTGAGAAATGAGAGGAAAATATTTGGGGTACAAAACATATGCATACGAAACACATATATCACTCTCATTTACTTTGAGAACATCATTACGCAATGCACTCCATACATCATGACATTGAATAAATACTAACTTTATCATTTCAGGTCAACTTCATAAAGAGACGACTATCACCAACAATCCTCAAACAGGTCAGAGATTAATTCCCGAAATAGGATGGGGAAATTATCTATATGACCAGGTCGCAGATTAATTCTCAAAATAAGACGGGGCAACTATCTGTACGACCAGGCGATATGAATTCCCGAAACAAGACGGGTTCGCCAACAAAAAGTAGGTCCTAGATTAACTCCCGAAACAGGACGGGGAAACTATCTATAAACTGACATAGATTAACTCCCAAAGTAGGACAGGGAAACTATCTATATGACTAGACAAACATTAACTCCTTAAACATGACGAAGAAACTATCGACATGGCCAGGTGGTATGAGTTCCCGAAACAGGATGAGCTTAACAACAAAAATAGACTATAGATCAATTCCCGAAACAGGAGGAGGAAACTATCTACATGACAAACACTCCCCTCAAAGACTGAATTCTGACAAGCATTAAATCTGACAAGAAACTACTTAAGAACTTTCCCCATAGATTCATTCTAGAAAGCATTCTTCAGATACAGTCAAAGCGTAGACTCTTTTGACACTTCTATCAATAGTTACCTTGGATGATATCTTTAAGCCCATCTCCGAAGACACCCTATCACCTCTCTGAATGGAATCTCTAAGCCCATTCAAGCAATAATTTAACCAACAAGTGTTACTTTGTGTACATGCGAGAGCAAATTTCTTGGTACTCAAGTGTTCAATCCTCTTCTACCTTCAGATCTCGAATGGAAAGCATGCCGGTCTAGCTCCTCAGGTTTAAGAAGATTGAATAGGGAATGCTGTTATACCCCAAAATTTTCCCTCCCATTTTTCAAAGATAAATTGATTCAAGGTGCTCAAGTACTCAAGACTACTCAAGAATTGATCAGATGAACCCTCCTCCTAAGCAATGGCCTACAACTAGGTTTTGTGTTTCTCAAAGAAGATTTGGTTTTTAAAGTATCAAGTAGATTTCATGGTCTCCTATATGTCTCAAAGAATTCTCATACCAAGTTTAATGCTTTGCATCACAAGTTTGCTTAGTCAATGACTTAGATGATTGAAAATAAACTATATTGGGAAAAAAGTCAATTATGGTCAACATACAGTCAAACTTCAATATTTTTGGTCAACATCAAGACTTTGAAGTCATATTCATCATTTTATCAAGGTTTGATCTTGATTCATTAAGGAAAACTCTCAAATCATCAAAAGTCAAAAGTTTCCAAATTAGGGTTTTCTTTAGGAGAAGTCAACTGAACTTTGACTAAGCATAACTTTCACATGCTTTATCATATTTTCCTCAATCAAAGCTCAATGTGAATGAAATTCAATTCTCTACAACTTTGTCTCTCTAAGGTCAAGTCCAAAAATGCTTCATTTGAGAGATATGTGCCAATACATTATAGGTCATTTCGAAAGTCAACAAAAGACACTTTTTGTCAAGGCAACTTACATTTAGTTAAAATCTTCAAATGCAAAAATGGTCAACACAGAGATTGTATAGGACATCTTGAGTTTTCCAAAACGTCAAAGATCACCTTCAAATGATAAGAATTGAGATATTTATAACCAATGCAATTTGGGAAATTTGAGCAAATGCATGAAGTTCAAATTGAGCAAACTTGAATTTTTGGGCTAGTGGGATATTGTTTCAAAACCTAACGTGCTTTGCAGCTTATAGTGAACCTAAAGACTTATTCATACACCTCCATTGGATTTTTTTAATTTAATTTTTATTCATTTAAAGGTCAAAATAAAATAAAATAAGACAAAGCTTATTACAAGAGTCCAAGCCCATAATGTGTTGACCTAATTCCATGCTATATATTCTCTTCAAATTAGACAATCTAGCAATGAAAAAAACTTGCAAGAAACCATATTCCGAAAATTTCAAAATTTGTCAATCTAGGGCAACTTGCAAAACCTATTTACAGCCGTTTACAATGATCCAACGGCCAAAAACGCACGAGCATGTATCACAATTTCATCATTGCATGATTTTTACATTTTTATTTTCGTTATGTTTTAAGATAAACTAACCATGTTAATGTGTTCATGAGGTCTCCATATGCAGGAAAAGTTAATCGCATGACCTTCATGCTATTAGAATCACGATTTTCAATATTTGCACTGATCCGAGTTGTTTTGATCATACCTCACAAACCATTGTGTTTCAGACAAAAATAATGACTCAGTTGAATCCACAAGCCTTGACTTAGGGGAATATGGTACTCTTGGATCCCTAATGCTTCTCTTTTTTGAAGGTTTTAAGAAAAGAAGCTATCGGAGAAGACGACCAGAGATCGGGCTCTGGCGCCTCTCTGGTCTATGTTATGATTTGATATTATATATGTTTTGTTTTGTTTATATCAGCCAATGTACAACCACACTAGTGGAAAGAGAGCTCGCGTTAAGGCATAACTATACCAGGGCATGGGTTCGATCTTAGAGCTTCATAATATTTTTCATGTTTTCTCTCTTTTACAGATCCAGTGCAGCGCATCCTCATGCATGCACCATAAAATTTGTCACGCCTCACCCTCAAATTTGTATAATCTAACCCAATAGTCCCAGATCAACAAGAGTATGATGCACCCCCTCTAGCTGCATGTACTGAATTTCTTGGGTCTCTCCTCTTTGGGCCTAACGAAATTTGTTTCAGCACCCTTCAAATTGCTTCAAAACAGGCCCAATTCTCTTTCTCTTTTATATTTTTCTTTCTTTCAATTATTTGTTTAATTATTTAATAAAAACACCAAAAACATTAATTTAGTTTAATTAATTAGGTTAGTTTAATCACCTTTTTTTTAAATAATTTAATTAATTAATTTTCTTAATTAAAATTAAATAGCCTTTTAAGTTTTTTTTAAATTTAATTAATTGAATTTTTTTCACTAAATTAATTAGTTTCTTAGGTTTGTTTTTTATAAATTCATCACAAACCTTTTTCTCATAAAAATACCAAATAAGTCTTTCCTTTTTCTATTTATTCATATTTTCATATCACCTGTACTTTCGCGGATATAGTTTATTATCTCGCTTTTTTTTATTATTGTAACTGTTTCCCGGTTTGTAATAGTAATTAGGGTTTATATTCCGCATTTCTATTATGTAATTCTCCCAAAGCATTGTAATACGCTAGGGCTTTATTTTCCGCAGTTTACTGATTTTCATTACTGTCATGTTTACTACTTAGTAATTAGGCTTGTATGGAAAGTTAAAAGAAAACAATAGCTAACCCTAATTGCAAGATTAAAATAACTGAATCACTAATCACTTGCACACTCACACTAAGAGGGGACGCTTTAGCACAGTCCCTTGAAAATAAAGATTGTGGTCCCTCTATGACCCTTTCGATGTTGCCTTCGGTAAATGATCTAGTCCCTTAATGATAATTGCTAACCTTCCTTACCAGTTACCTTTGATGACTATACGATGACCCACACCTGTCCCTTCACATCCAATGATAGGAATTTCTACTAACTAATGGTAGGATAGCACTATCTAAAGGAAAGGAAATTACAAGAGAGACCTTCAGTAGGTAGACCGCTGTTAATCGCTTTCTCACAAACATTTCAAAACAAAAATATTTCACACAGACACTTTTCAATAAATATTTTCAAACACTTTTATATGCATTCTCGAGGAAATATATGAGAATCATTACAAAGTTGCCTTACAATTGGCATCTTCAAAATATTTTCTCAAACACACATTCACATAGAAATTTCCAAAACAAATTGAGCTAGTGATTAAGAGCCCGTAGATAACTATAGATGAAAAGGGTGCTAACACCTTCCCATTTTATAACCTACCCCCCAAACTAAAAAATCTTGAAGGTTTTTCCTGTTCTTTTAACCCTTTCCTTATTGGATAAAAGTAAAGCCGGTGGCGACTCTTGCTATCCACATATTTGCGAATAAACGCAAAACCAATTTAGTTCTCCCACCATATTGCAATGTTGATAGATGATGAAACCTTGTGATTATATGGTGTTTTAGGACCTGTAATATGTTGAGATCGCAGGAAAAATGGACTAGGTTATGCAAGAAATCACAACACGAAAACCCTGTTCGTGTTATGTCACTGGGAGAAAAAGGTAGTGTCATCAGGAAAACGTGCATCACCAATTGAAAGTGAGGGTGATGAAGGACAGAAAAGAATGACGCTTCTAGATGCATCACTCCAAGTGTCGTCGGGTGAAGGTGGTGGTGAAGGAAGAATTGCCAGGCGATGGATAGGTGGCGCCAAACGATGATGTCCCAAATTGATTGGTTGTTTTGAACTTTCTTATAAGTGTCATAACTTGAGTCTTATAACTCAAAATGAGATGTAGTTAGAAGCATAGGGTAGCTAGAAATGAAGTTAGGTTCCCCATGTTGGATCGCGAAGATTCTTGTTTAACTAAGATGATTAGAAGATGAATGGATGATGATTTGGAGACATTATGATGATGTCATGTATATAATATGATGACCTAAAGATATGTTGTGTGATATGATGGTGTTTGGATATTATGATGACATGACGATGTTATCATGATATGATGTTTTATTATGATGGTAAGATGTTTTATTATGATGTTTATTATACAATATTATGATGATATGATGTTTTATTGATTATACAATGTTATGATGATATGATGTTTTACTATGATGATAATGATGATATAATGATGTAATCATGAATGATGATGCGACTTTAACTAGCCGTGGTCGTTTGTCTTATGTTGTTGTGCATCATGCATTCATGGAATAATTTTAAACTTCAGTCCATTGATGTTATTAGGACTTCGGTCCAGCAAAGATGATAGGACGATGGTCCAATGAAGGCATCAATCCCATAGTGTGGATTGGGTGCAACAGTGAATTGCTCTGGTTCCAAGCGCAAATCAATTATATGGTGTGGATCTTTGGAGATAACAATGATTAAGTCATCAGTAAAGTTTTGGTAGCACATGCATGAGTCTATGATGTTTCATTACATTGTAAGTGACATTACATAATGATTTATTTGTGATGCTTAATCATACATTGTGTATGATGATATGTGTTTGCTTAATGATGAGGTTGTGAATGTGCGAGTATAACTTGAAGAATATGACAATGTGTGATTCCTTTCTTATGTGCATATTTACCATGTCTATTCCTTATGTCTTATATAATGATTATGATTTACTCACCCTTTCTGTTTGAATGTTTCCTCCATATGGGTAACGCGCAGGTGATTGAGAATAGTTCATAGAAGCATTAGAGGATAGCTTAGGAGTGTGTTTATTTGTTTATGTTGAATAAAGGGAGTCTTGCTCTGATATGTAACATCGGAGTTGGAGTCAAATGATTGGAACTTATGTTATTTATTTTGTTTAAGATGTTGAGTCACCCTATGTGGTACTCGAGATGTTTTATTTATGAGTATGAACTATGAAGCAAGACTAGACTTTATGAAGTATTATGATGAGGCATTTTTGAATTATGATTTCTGCTACGAAGTTTTGAAGTATCGAATTGATGCTACTAAGGACATATTCATCTTAAATAATTTTGAAAACTCGTATTATAGAGAAAGATGCATTATTATGATGTTTTCATGAAGATGTGACACCTTGTTTTGCGATATACTATGACTTATTTATTAAAATAATTGCAAATGTTCTTTGAGGTTTAGAAGGATATTATACCTTCAGGCCAGATATAATAGACATATCCTCCACTTTTTTAGACTATAGTTGAGCAATAGTTTTCTTTTGATTTTCTTCTAATTGACATATCTCTTCACTTCTGTGACACAACTCCTTGTAAGAAGCAGAAAGTTCTTCAAAGCTCAGTTCCTCACAATCTGAGTCTTCATCTGAGTCATAGATTCCTGCCAAAGAAGTGATGTTATTGGTAGTTTGCTCTCCAAGATCACTTTTAGAGACTTCTTCTAACCAAGATACATATAGTCTCCTCTTCTACTTATTGAAATAAGTTTGACATTCAGCTCTTATGTTTCCAAAGCATTCACATTCATGACACTAAAGTTCTCTCCCTTGGTTGGATCTGTCATCATTTTTTGCTATTCTTTTAAACTCCTGATTTTTGTTGATGTCACAAGACTTGTCAAATGACTTGTTATTGACATTTGATCTTGACTTCTAGTCCACTTTATTTGTCAATTTGTTGAATTATGTTCCAAGTAACACAATATCATTAGATATCCCTTCTTTGGTATCCAAGTCACACTCACTTTCTAGGTCATCAGCATCAGAGATAAAGGCAATGCTCTTTTTCGTTTCAGACTTTTCACTTATCTCTAGTTCAAAGGTCTATATAGATTCCATAAGCTAATATACCTTCATGTTGTTTATATATTTGACTTCTTTAATGGAAATTACCTTCATGTCAAACCTCTTTGGGAGAGATCTGAGATTTTTTCTTACCAGCTTAGCTTCTGACATCTTCTCCTCCAGAGCACTTGAGGCATTGGATATCTCAATAATATTCATGTGAAAGTCATGATTAATCTCATCCTCCTTCATTATTAAGTTATCAAACTTGGTGGTAAGAATTTGGAGCCTAGACATCTTCATCTAAGAGGTTCCTTCTCGAGCAGTCTTCAATATCTCCCGATATTCTTTAGCAATAATGCAATTACTTTTCAGTTTGGAGATGTTGTTATCCATTCCATTAAACAAGGAATTAAAGGCTTTGGAGTTTCCTTGAGATAATTTTTCATCTTCATCATTCCAATCTTCTCCAGCCTTTTCAATTAGTAACCTTCCCATCCTGACCTACAACCTTTGGTGAATCCCATCCCTTAACCACAAATTTCCAAGCCTTATTATCCAAATACTTGATGAAATCCAACATACGAGCTTTCCAATATTCAAAATTGGTCCTATCAAGAATGGGTAGCTTGTTCACAAATCCTCCTTCCTTTTCCATTGTACCACAAAGTATCTTCCCTAAATCTCACCCATAGGCAGAGAAGGATGCATGCTCTGATACCAATTGAAATTCTGGTATTCAGATCTCAAATGTCCTAAGATATGTTGAGACACTGATCTCTGAAGAACAACACAATGAACAATGTCAAACAATAAACAGTGCATAAAAATAAAGGAACACACATAATTGTTAATCCAAATTTGTGTACAATAACACCTAATCTTGGGGCTGCCAAAAAAGTGACGAAATCAACTAAGTAGTATCAATTTCTAGACCCACAACAAACTCTCACTAGTTTACAATCTACTCACTTAATCACTACACGCGCTTAACTTCTACCTAAGACTAAGGTAGATATGAGACCCTTCTTAAATCCCTTACAATCACAAAACAATGACAAGAACACAATTCAAAAGACTTTAGAAGACAACCTTAAAAAACACACAATCATTTATTGCTTAAAAACTTTATAATGACTGACAGAACTTACAACTTTGTAGAACAGTACTACTATTTTATCAAAATGATATTAGAGAGGCTCACAATTAACATACAGAAATCCTACCAAAAACAAACGTAAGTTCTACACTAAAACTAGGTTTGTGACAATCTATTTAAAGCAATTTTCTGGACTGGATTGAGCTTCAAAAACACAGCAAATCAGCTGCTAAAAATCTGTAGAAAATTTTGTATAATATTAGGACTTCAGTCATTAGTTTCCTAAAAATTATCTCCATAATTAAAAACTAAGAATACTCTTTGAATTAAGCTTGAATCTCTTTATCCTTAAATTGAGTGCCCCATATGATATCATAATATTCCCATAATATTCTGCATCAGTAATAAACTAAATACATCCAACTGTAGAACGATTCTGCATAGGACATCTTGTTCAACATGTTTCTCTTGTTGATATAACATCTTATTTCAACATGTTTCGCTTGTTGATATAACATCTTATTTCAACATGTTTCTGCTAAGTTATTTTTACCAAACGTAATTACAATCACAAAAAATAGAGAATTAACAATCTCCCCTTTTGCCTTATTTTGGATAAAACAACTTAATAATCCTTGCACACATAAACTACCAAACATCTTAGGTTTGAAAATAATTTAAATGCAAATATTAGAGGCACATCTGCAGAAAACACAACAACAAAGATATCCGGGTAACATCAAGTGGAATTTACTCAACACATCAAATTAAACTTCTCAACATGTTAGGACATAATTCTGGAAACTCTTCACTGCAAACCAGTTCAGAACAAGGACTCCCCCTCAAAACCTGCTAAGTACCAAAAAGAGAATAACCAATTCCCCCCTTAATAGAAGCTACCAGAAAATGGTTAGATCACACACAAATTACTCCCCCTTTTTAGCCATAATATGACAAATGTGAGTAACTAACCAACAACAACCATAGTAACACATTAGCACAAAAGCTAAACATATCATGGGCATTAAACCCTTACAAAATCATAAAGCAATAAAGACAAGTACGCAAAACAAAACCAAAAGAGTTTACAGAAGCAGTAATCATGCATCAACATCAAAATCAATAACAATCTCATTATATTCTCCTTCTTTGTTAGTATTAGCACCAACATATGCAATAATTTCACCATAGGTTAGAAGATTAGTCTATTAAAATATCAAGAGGTTATTGGTTATCTCGTTAAACCAAATTGAGCTCAGTTAATTTTATGGAGAGAAGAGTAATCACTTCAATCTACAATTGGGAAGGAACCTTGCGCACTTCAGTCTCAACAATTTCAATGGAGAATACATAAATGATCATATCTTTCGTCTTGTAATATTTTGGTTGTAGCATATCCACCATTTCCTTATATGAGGGGGTTCGTAAGCTTTACCTACTTAAAGTTCTCAAGTATATAATGGAAACTCCCAATATCAATTCTTAGGGAGAGGATTAGGTCACTTTTATTATGACCGAACCTGCATGACTCTCGTTGTTTTTCTTCTTCCCTTAAACTCTTTATGAAATTTGGGTATATAGATCTCAGATGTTCTAAGAGATTTTGAGACACTGATCTCTGAACAACAACACAATGAACAATTTCAAACAACAAAGCAGTGCCGAAAAGTAAAGGAACACACATAATTATTAACCCAGTTTGGTGTACAATAACACCTAGTCTGGGGGGATACCAAGCCATGGACGAAATCAACTAATTAGTATCAATTTGTAAACTCACAACAAACTCTCACTAGTTTACAATCTACTCACTTAATCACTACTCGTGCTTAACTTCTACCTAAGACTCACTTAGTTATGAGACCCTTCTCAAATCCCTTCCAGTCACAAAAAATGAAAAGAACACAATTCAAAAGAATTAGAAAATTTCAAAAGACACACTTTAAATACACACACAGACTCAATACTTAGAAGCTTAAGAGTGATTGAAAATACTTACAACTCAATAGAGACAGTCCTACTCTTATGCCAAGATGATATTACAGAGGCTCACAATTAACAAGAACGCACAAACCCTAAAAACACACTTAATAATAATACATGTTCCACCTTACAATTATGTTTATAGCATTCTATTTATAATTCTTTTCTAGACTGGACTAAACTTCAAAAACGCAACAGGACATTGCAAATAAAGCTGTAGATTTATCTCTTCAAAGATAGGACATCAATCATTAGTTTCCTAAATTATCTTTATAATTAAAAACTAAGAATACTCCTTGAATTCAACTTGAATATCTTAATCCTTGCACTAAGCTCCACATAGGATAGTATAATATTCCGAGAATATTCTGCATTTGTAACAAACTAAAAGAATCTAAGTATACAGCTGTACTGGTCACCATGTCGAATGATTCTGAATAGGACATCTTATTGAACATGTTTTTATACATTATAGAACATCTTAATCAACATGTTCTAGACAAACAGAATCCCTGATTCTTCCATCTTGGTCACCACATATGATTAGTTAATATCAAACAATATTTAGTAAACTGTATTTAAACTGTAAAAACTATAACAACCCAGATGTCCTACTCTTCTGGTTAGGACATCACATTCGACATGTTGAAACTGCAAGTTGAAACATCTTGTTCAACATGTCGCTGCCAAGTTAGTCTTACCAAAATTAATTCCAATCACATAAACATAGAATTAACAATCTCTCCCTTTGGAAATTTTTATCTAAAACAACTTAATAACCCTTGCACATAAGCATCACAATTCATATGACAACAAAACCATTAGGTTTGAAAATAAATCAAACACACACGTATCAGAAGCATAACAACAGAAAAAAATAAGAGGCATCAGCAACAAAAGATAAATAACAGCCTCACAAATAAACAACACACACACAAATTTTTGTTTTTCTCAATCATAACAATGGCCAGTTATCTTGTCTGACATTTTCATAATCTCCAGTATCAAAATACTCCCCCTTAACTCATGCTTATATCAACATACTCCAAGAGCTCCAAGACAATAGTTAGCATATGATCCACATATAAAATCACTCTTTTTATCCATAATATGACAAAGGAAAGCTAACCAAAAAAACAAATTAGCACAAAAGACAGACCATATAATAACATGCACACATAAAGTGTACAATTATCCAGGATATAAAAAACTGCAAACATAATAATATGTCAATGAAAATATGCAGTTACAATCATTTCTCCCACTCAAGAGGAAAAACCAAGACATAAGAAAATCCAAAAACATCAAACAAATATGAACTACCCAAGTTCACATATCAGGAAAGATGTCATAAAATTTGGTAAGACATCATGCACACACACATGCCACCATCTGCAGTAGCAGCAGAAGCACACTACAGCATTATGAATAAAACCATCTTGATCATCTTCAAATGGTCTTGAACCTCTTTCCCTTGTCAAATAATATCATGCACTCATTAAATCTGTCACATGTTTTAGAAGTGTTACCACTGACCTCCCTTGCCATCACCTCTGAATATGTCTTCTTCAAATCAACTCTTTGCAAAGATCTTTTGTTCCACGCTTTGACAGTTTTAACCATAGCAACATGGAGGAAAGATAGAGAACCTGTTGCATTCCTCCCCATATGTAATTTCTATAAATCCTTAAAGACTTCAATGCCATTTTATTTTTCTTTGATAAAGTTCATCCAAGAAAATTTTTAAAAATCATCAACAACCACATCGACATATCTCTTTCTACCAACACTGTCAACCTGCATAGGTTCCATTAAAGCCATATGCATAATTTCTAACCCCTTCGAAGTAATTTGATTATGAAACTTTTTATGTGACATCTTGGTTTGCTTCTTTAGAAAGGGAATCTCTATCGTAGCCTATATTATCGCTAACTAGCCTTTATTTGTTTTCTTTCCCTATTTTACACTCACCACTGATTTTTCCTTCCTCAAGTTTTAGCTTGGGAATACCTCTGACTGCTTCCTTTGACAAAAAAATGTTCATACCTTTCAGGTGTAAATGGCCAAGTTTTTGATGCCATAACTTCACTTCAACTTCTTTTGAAATCAAGCATGTGGTGGAGCAATTTGTTTCTTGAGGACTCCACAAGTAACAATTATCTTTTGATCTGGCTGCCTTCATGATAACTTTATTCTTATCATTTGTTACCAGAAATTCATATTTAGTAAAGTTAATTTTGAGACCTTGATCACATAATTGACTAATACTTATCAAATTAGCAGTCAACCCCTTAACAAATAACACCTCATCAAGATTAGGTTGTCTTATATGGTCCAGCTTTACAAAACCCTTTATTTATCCTTTTGATCCGTCTCCAAAAGTGACATAGTTAGTGGAATATGATTTAATATCCACCAAAAATTTATTGACACCGGTCATCTGTCTAGAACTACCAATATCAAAATACCACTCCTCTTTAGCAGAATCTCTGAGGGAGGTATGAGCTATAAGTCCTGATGTACCAACTTTAGGACTCTACGTTTTCTTGTTCTTTACAACAACATGCTTGGGTCTGGGCTGAACAACATGCTTATGGTATCCATACAACTTGTAACATTAAGGTTTTATGTGACCAAAATTTCCACAATAATGACAACTCCATTGTTGGGTCTAGCTTCTAGGGTAATCATTCTGATGTCATTGTTGATGTTGGGACATTGGATTAGATATATTTTTTTCTTGTTTTCTTTTAGGTTGAACAAAATTCATTGAAGGACATTTTCCTTTGTTCATTATAACTTGATTACCATAGCCAAGGCCTTTAACATTTCCAGCATTCTTCCCAGTTTGAAAAATCTCATCCATCACATCAGAACTACTATCTATCATTCTTACAGACTTATTCATATTTTTAAGTTTTGAATTGAGCAATACAACTTCATCCTTTAGATTAGAGATGGTAGACAAATACTCCACTTTTTCAGCATGTAGTTAAGCAATGAATTTATTTTGATCCTCTCCCTGTTGACACAATTCTTCATTTCTGAGGAAAACCTCCTTTTATGAACTAGCAAGTTCATCAAAAGTGATTATTCATAATTTGATTCTTCATGAGAATCATAAATTCTAGACAAGGCAGTAAGTTGTTTGGAAGATTCTTCTTCATGATCACTTTCAGAACCATCTTCTGACCACAACACAAATATACCTTTCTTCTACTTCTTGAGATAAGTGGGATACTCAGCTCTTATGTGTCCAAAACCTTCACATTCATGACATTGGACTCCTTTGCCTTGGTTAGTCTCTTCTTCAGTCTTAGGCCTCCTCCCAAAATCTTGATTTTTGTTGATGTCGAATGACTTATTCTTGACATTTGATCTTGACATCTTCTTCATCACTTTGTTGAATTGTATTTCAAGTTTCTCAAGATCTTTAGATAACCCTTAATCTCTATCTAGGTCACCTTCATCTTCTGAATCTTCAGTATTAGAAACAAAGGCTATACTTTTCTTCTTCTCAGACTTCTCCCTGATCCCATAAGCTCATCCACTTTCATCTTTCCTATATCTTGGGCTTCTTCTATAACAGTCACCTTCATGTCAAATCTCTTTGGAAAAGATGCGAGTATTTTCCTGAATAACTTGGCTTCAGACATCTTCTCCCCCAGGGAACTTGAGGAATTATCTATCTCAATAATGTTCATGTGAAAGTCATGAATGTTCTTATCCTCCTTCATTATTAAGTTCTCAAACTTGGTGGTAAGAAGTTTAAGTCTTGACATCTTCACCTTAGAGGTTCCTTCATGAGCAGTTGTTGTACCCCAAAATTTTCCCTCTCATATTTTCCCAAGATCTTTCTCTTACATGGTGATCACAAGCATTTGATTAAAGGAAAGATAAATTTATTTGAAGATAAACAAGGATTCTTCGATTGGAATTTTGACAAAATCATTCGATTGGCGTGTTAGAAGGCCTTTTGACTGGTATTTGGATAACATTTGATTAAGCGCCTAACCTCCTCCAAGTTGGTCTCAAATTTCCAAGCTTCGATTGAAGCCTTGGTCTTTTGCTTGTTTATTGCACACCAGCTTTGACTGGGCAAGTTTTCCCTTTAAAACATCCTCCTTCGATCCAAAGGGGAAGGGCTTCTTGTCAGTGCTCCTTCGATTGCACCATTCTCTTTGCATGCTGGCTTGACTCACAAATGCAATGGCTACCTGCATGCAAGCTGGATCCCTGCTTCGATTGGACATTTGTTTTCCTTGGAGCAAGCTTGTTTCCTGCTTCTACTAGGCAAATTACCCCTCTGGGCGTGCTTTCAGCGCACAAAGCAAGAACTTCTCCAAATCGGCCTTCGATTCACAAAGCTATCAATGGGCAAAAAACCCCTCAGTGTATCACCAGCGCATGTATGCCTCTTTAGTTTGCCATCGGCACCCAAGGCCAAGAATCCTTCATGGTTGCCTTCGACTCACCAGGAAAAAAGCTTCTTTTGATGCGCCAGGCAACAATTTTCCTTCGACCACAAGGCACTGGCCACCTTTGTACCAGCTTCGCCTAGGAAATGGCCTCCTTTACGCCTGCCTTGACATGCTTCATGCTAGAATCCACAAGGTATAGGCTGCCTTTGTGTCAGTTTCGACTGGGCCCTGACCCCCCTATGAAACAATTGTACACACTTCAACACACCAAAGGCCCATTCGAAGGGTACACCAAAAGGACCATCTAAAGACCCATTCGAAGGAAGTAATACTAGAGCCAGTCGAAGGATACACAAGAACTACATTTGAAGAAACATGCAAAAGGCCCAGTCGAAGGCTACACAAGAGGTCTAGTCAAAAGAGGAAACTTGAGCCTATTCGAAGGCTACACAAGAGGTCCAGTCGAAAGAGGCAACTTGAGGCCAATTGAAGAGCAACACTAGAAGGCATTCGAAGGAGCCAAAATGTCCACATACATTCAAATTCAAAAAGGGACAGGTTTCCATGACTTTTGCAATGTTACAAAACTTCATTCATGGCCTTGAAAACATTCGTTTATGGCATTTTAAACTATTGTCTTCTTGTTCCATCCCTTCTACTCTATATAAGCAGCGTGCTTTCAAGCCAAATGGACAGTTACACACACATTGGAGATACGCTGCCCCATAAACCCACCAGAGTTATCAAAAATCTCATAAGTGATCCAAATCAAAGCAACCCTTAAACTAAGGTACCCACGTCCAGAAGCCAAATCAGAGTAGTCATCAAACAAGGGAACCCACACCCATCATCATATATTCATCCATCAACCATTGGTAAGAATTGGTAAAAAAGATCAATCTCTACATTTGCATGACACATGAACATTTGTTAGTTGCATTTGATTTGTTGTTCAAGAAGATCTGGGTTCGACCCCAAGTCTGCCTTTGTTTTGCTGCTAACGTTTGCTGCAGATGTAGCCTGAATAGACCCAACGTGTGCAAAATCGAAAGACTTGGGTTAGGCACCCAGGTCATGCTTTTCGTTTTGCTAACATGTTTACAGGTGTAGTGCCCTCAAAAGTAATCCATCAGGCAATTCTAGCAGTGCCCTCTGGATCGAAAGCCACATCCTATCACTGGATCAAAATGGGTAATCGAAAGACAAATTCCCCTTCATATAATTGAAAGACACCATCTCCCTGCAGTCGAAGGATGCTTCTTGTTCTATTTTTATATTTGTTTTCATTTCTTTATTGACCCTCTTTTATTTAAGTTGACCTTAAATCAAAAATAAATAAAAAATATATTAGGCTAGTTGTTTTTTCTAATTAAATTAACTTTGTAAATAAATTAATGAATTATTCTAACCTTTTTCCTTAAATTAAAATTAAATAGACTTAGGATGTATTTTCTTAAGATAAATAAAAACAAAACAAAAAATTTGTTTACCTTAAGATTTTTCAGACATCTTTCCTACTTCCCACACATTTACTTATTTTCATATTTTTTCATATCATTATATCTGCCTACTGGATGTAGTAGATTAAAACTAGGACATTTACTGCTTTATCCCCCACATTCTTGTACAATGTAAATCCCCTCCCCAAAGCATTGTAATAGTGTATATTTAAATTCATGCACTTTAATATTCTACAATATATATTAACTACAAGTAATTAGGTGTGTATGATAAGACTAATAATCAAATGCTAGCAAACTTAACAAAAAGACAAAAATATATGAATTGAATCAATTTCACATATACACCTCTAGGCTACCCCACTTTGGTTACCTTTAGAAATAAACCCGTCATGAGGGAAGAACGCTTTAGAAAAGACACATAAATCAAAAGATCATAGTCCCTCGATGACCCTATAGTTGCCTTTTCGGTAAATGATCTAGTACCTAAAAAAATGCTAAAGCATCTCCACAAGTTGCCTTCGTGACTGTAAACGTCCATTCGAATGTCCCTTATACATCCAACGATAGGGTTACCTACTTACTAATAGTAGGATAGCACTCTCTAAAGGATAGGAGGAAAATAACGCCTCTTTTTTTAGTATAAAGGTAGATAGATGTTAGAAGTTTGCTCAAAAACATTTTGCACTTACACAAATACTACTTTTCAAAAGAAATTTTCAAAACATTTACTTTGTTAACATTCTTGAGGACTGATACAAGAGTTAACGCAAAGCAAATCATTGCGCTAAGGAATTTTCAAAACATTTTCAAACACAAAAAGCACAAAGGTATTTTAAAATGAGAAAACCTCAAAGAGCCCATAGATAACTACGGATGGAAAGGGTGCTAACACCTTCCCTTTCCATTATCTACCCCCTTACTCAGAAAATCTCGAAAAGGTCTTTTTCTGTTCTTTTTACCCTTTCCTTACTTTGGATAAAAGAAAAGTCGGTGGCGACTCTTGCTTACCACAACATTTACAAATACAAAACACAAAACCAGTATTAAACAGTCGGTTCTGCCGTATCACAACAGTCTTCAAAATCTCCCAAGCTTCTTTAGCAACAGTACAATTACTAATCAGTCTGAAGATGTTTTTTCCACTCTGTTGAATTATACATTCAATGCTTTAGAGTTTCCTTCTGCTAACTTATCATCTTCATCATTCCAGGCTGCATCATCCTTCAACACATCAATAATATTCACAACCTTATCTCTAGCCATTGGTTGATCCCACCCTTTGACAACAGATTTCCAAACCTTGTTGTTCATGGATTTAATAAAATCCACCATAGAGATTTCCAGTAGTCATTATTGGTTCCATCAATAATGGGTAGTCTGTTCACAAGTCCTCCTTCCTTTTTCATTGTACCAGAAAGTATGCTCTAGATACAGAGCATGATGTCTGCTCTGATACCAATTGAAATTTTGGTATACATATCATAGATGTCGTAACAGATGTCGAGACACTTATCTATGAACAACAACGTAATAAACAATTTCAAACAATAAAGTAGTGGAAAAAAAATAAAGGAGCACACATAATTGTTAACCCAGTTTAGTGTACAACAACACCTACTCTGGGGGCTACCAAGCCAGGGACACAACTAACTAAGTTGTATCAATTTATAGACCCACAACAAACTCTCACTAGTTTACAATTTACTCACTTAATCAGTATCCATGCTTAACTTCCACCTAAGACTCACCTAGGTATGAGACACTTCTCAAATCCATTTTAGTCAAAAACAGTGACAAGAACACAATTAAAAAACAATTAGAAAATTTCAGAAGACAAACTTCTAAGACACATAATCACTCAATACTTAGAAGCTTAAGAGTGATTTGACAATACTTAGAACTCAATAGAGACAACCCTGCTCTTATACCGATAAGATATCAGAGAGGCTCACAACTAAAAAGAACGCACATACCCTAAAAACACACTTAATAATAATAGATGTTCCACCTTACAAAAATCCAATACTTGACATTATGAGCCAAGATTGAATTCCCATTCTTTGGATTGAAACCAAGCAAGCAAAGATACTAGACATCTTGAGAGAACCAAACTTCAAGTGTATTAAGTCTTTACCAAAATTGGGCAGAGTAACGACTGTATACGGGTGAATTCCAGATTACAAACAAAGATTGTAACCCCAATAACCTGCACGCAAAACAAACAAACAACCCAATGCCTTGAAGTAAACCTCAAGGGCTCCAGACAAAATAATCAGATAAGGTCACAAGGTCTCCAATCATAGGCCAAGGTTTCTAATCCTAAGTCCAAAAAGTCCAATTCTCCATAATATAAAGGATAGTAACCAATAGTCCAAGTATCATTAAAGATCTTTAGGGTTTATGTTGATTATTAGGTGTTTTGAAAAAGAAAAGTAAAGCTCAAGTGAGCAAAAATAAAATGACAAGAAAGTAAATACTCAAATGAGCAAAGATGAAAATGGCGTGAAATGTAAATGCTAAAAGTAAATAGTGCATAAAAATAAAAGGGAATATAATAAAAATAAAGGACAAAGTCAATTTTTAGTGATTAGTGGTTAGTTGGATGATCATCTTGAAACCTGCACTTGGAACTCATTAGAGGATTGGCAGAACCAAAGCCTCCACACAAAGAGTTGCATTTGCTTTTTGTCAAGTATATCATCCATTTGGAATCCTCATTAGTACCATTTAATGATCAACGATGTTTAAGTGATCTGTGTTGACCAAAAGTGTTGTAGATCCATTAGAGGATTGGTAGAACCAAAGCCTCCACACAATGAATCTCAAGGTTATTGGATCAAAGAGATCAAATTAACATACTTGGGCTTGCAAACATAAGTTTGGGCCACGAATGATCATTTATTCGAATCAGGACAAAATTTAGTGCTATGTTAAGCAATCGTAAGTGGACTTATATAGAAGTCGCACCTATTTTGAGGTCCGTCAATAGAAATCTATGCACCATTTGTTTTGAGACATGATATAGAGATCATGCTCCAATAACACTTAGTGCAATAAGAAAAGGGATGAGATGAAGAGGGGTGAGAGAGAATATACAAACCACTTTTGAATGAAATATAATCAAACTATTATTAAAATCATTCATCCATTTTTTGTGGAATTAGACTCAACACCATGGATCCAATGATGTTAAAAAGTTCATGATAAAAAATTTAACCCAAGATTAGCCAAAAAATAGTCACAAAATAATATTGCATTTAATATATATAAAAAGGTTTAAAATAAAATGTTTTAAAATAGAAATAAAAGAGAAAAATATCAACTATGTTCAAATTTATCAAAAAATAAAAAGTAACACCATAGAAAAATCAGAAAAGGACTCAAATGATTTTATAATTTTTTTGGTAATTTTTTTAAGTCAGAAACTATTTTTAAGTTAAAAGAAATGGGTAAAATAAACCAAAAATGATTAAAAAAAATACCAAAGTCAGAAATAAAAAATAAGTGAGGTCAAAATATGTTTCCAGTAAAAAGCAAGTGTTGAAACTAGAATCAGGGTAATGAGAGCATCACAATGATATCAAAGTTTTGAAGAATTTATGAAGGAATCTACCTATTGAAGTTGAGTTGCAGAGATCTGAAACTGGACTTCTATGGAGCAATATAGGGCACTATTCTTGAATGTACTTATATGGTTAGCTTCAGAGAAGATCAAGGAAGCTGAATTGATGGAAAAATTGGATTGAAAAAGGCTTGTATATGGATTTCGAAGTTGCTGAATTTTGAGTTATGGAATAAGTTTGGAAGGGTGATTCTGGCTATCCAAGCTTGAGGAAATGAATAGGGAATGACCCTTTATTTATAGGGAATCAAATTGAATGTATAAGCGTGTGAAATGATGAAGTTTGGAGGGAAATCGTGTGAAGTTGCAAACAAGAAAAGTGTGACTTCTAATTTGATCAAAACTCATCCAAAACGCGTGTTTTGTTATGCTAATCACTTCTGGAAGTTCACTAAACACGTTCAGAAGCAAAAACACGCAAAAACAAAGTGTTTAGAAGCCAAATCAAGGATTTCAAACTTCTGACTTGGTGAAAAATTCAGTTTCAAATTGCCAACTTCTGACCAATGGCATTATCAGCTCAAGGGGTCTTAGGGCATGATTCTTGATGTTTTAGAAAGATGAGGTTACAATATTTTCAATGTGAAAATAATGAAGACAAATGGATTCTTGAGCTGAAAGTTATAACGAGTCAAAGTTGGAAAAAAATGTTGACTTTCCATACTTAGAAATCTTTCAAAATTTTCTTCAAAAATGACTTATAATGTCTTGCATCCAAACATAGCCTTCCACTTGGAATTTTCTCTTGACCAAAAAATATGGCATGAAATAGATATCTTGAATGACATTTTGAAACTTGAACCATTCAAAACCTCCAAAAATTGAGAGAGTTATGACTTGTTGAAGTTGTAAACTTTTCATAAAGTGACCTATAATCCTTTGTATCCTTAAGGCAACTTCCATCCATTTTCTCACATTGCACATAAAAGAAGGCATACATTTCAAATCCTCAAGATCATTGTGGAAAATAATGGGCTCAAGGTGATAAAAATTGACCAAGTTATAATCCTTTGAAGTCACACATGGAAAATTGGAGATTCATCTGGAGGACTTGTAATCTTTCTTCTTCATCAAGTTTCTTCCACATGAAAAATCCTTGGAACCTTTGAAGTGATTTGTTAATAACTCTTTTAAGAGAATTATGTTTTTGGAATCACTCAAAAATACCAAAAGATGATCAAGATATACTCCTTTGAAGTTCAAAACCCTAGCTCCTAGATTAAGAAACATGCCTTGAGGAACTTTGACAATTTTAAACAAACTTCTTGTACCAAAAACACTTCCATATCTTGAGAGTTGATAGAAATATGCACTTGTGACCAAATGGAACAAAGTCTTGTCCAAACATGACTATTTTTCAAATCAATCTCTTGTGCTTTTGAACAAAATTTGATAACCTTGAAATGTGGTGAACCAAAATAACCTTGCCATGACATTCCTTCCAAAACAAGTCCAATGGTGAGGTTTGAACTTCTCAATCTTTATTGACTAGGGCATGGAAATAAACTCATGAACCCATGGAGCAACTTGTTACATCTCATTGTCTTTACCAATATTAGTAACAAACAAGACAAACCAACATTGCATTTTATTAATTAAGAGGAGAAATCAAGAAAAAAAATTCATGATCACAAAAGAACACAAGTCAAGGTGCTTGGTGATTCCTCAAAGAGCAAAGATAAATAAAGGGAGGGGAACCAAGAATCCTAGTGTGATCTTATTGTGAATGAATCAACATGGTATGATGAAGGGATATTAGGGGGAAAAATTGGGGTACAACATCATCTTAATGAATTCTAAGTTGTTTGTTCTACATCCTTGAGACCTGAAGGAATAACAAAAAATCATGTCAAGCTAAGAGCCTTCTCGTTCTCACTTCAAGGTGCTGCAAAAGATTGGTTATACTACCTTCTTCTTTGTAAGTTAATAATGCGCCTAAGAAGGGGGATGAATTAGGTGATAATAAATTTTTGCCTTCTCTTTTAAAGTTATTATTATTTTTATTATGGTGATGAAAGAAATAAAGTGTATAAAGTAAATGAACACCAAATGTATACTGGTACCCTTTACAGATCGAGAGTACTCCAGTCCTCTTGCCAACACGGAAGAGATTTCACTATAGTTTAGAATGATTGCACAAGCCTAATCACACCAAAGGTGACGCCTTAATATCTAATATATAGGGAGATTAAAGGCTCTTAAAACCTTTAAGATCTTAAACACTAAGTGCAAGAAGCACAATCCTCTTCAATGTACACACTTGCTCCAACAATCCTGGAATGCAAGGTTAATCGTATACAAAATCTGAATTTTTCATTAAGGTTTGATCAATTATTGAATAACACTATGGTTATCAATACACTAAGACAAGATTTAATAAGAAGTTTATAGTTAGATCTAGTGCTCAATATATGCTGAAATAATGATGAGTATGAAATTTATAAACAATGATTCATGCAATATGTAAATTCTCAAAGTTTTACAACACTTAAGAATTTTTTAAAGTTTGAATAATGAGTCATGTGTTATGATCAGAGTGAAAATGAATTTTATATATGAAATGCACCCTTTCATTACACCCCAAATGAGTAAAAAGATACAATTGTTGGACCCCAAGAGGTATCATCCAATAGCCAAGTAAAACAAAAAACTATTGGAATTTTTCTTCAGCGGTAACTGGTTAATGTAGGGATGTAACCGGATACACATACGCGATAAAATGTATATTTTAAAATTTGCATGCCTGTAACCGGTTACCCAAAAGCTTTAATCGGTTACCACTGAATCAAAAATTTAGTTTATTTTTTGCGAAGCCCTGTAATCGGTTATCACTGAGTGAAAGTGATAAAAACTTACTTTCTAAGTGATGGACATGCAATTTTTTAATCTTAAATGATCATGAAATTTATGTAAAATGTTTAGAGTATATTTTGAGCACTATATCATGTTAAAAAATTTAAATTAAAACTTGTACCTAACTTGTTGGAGAATCTTCATAAATCTTCATCTTGAAAGTTGGTTGTACACTTGTAGAAGACTTCATAGAATGATATTGAAATATTATATGATCATGAACATCTTCTTTTCCACAGCCTTGATATTTCTTTGACTTTATGTATGGTGGTATTCATCAAAACACTTTGATTGGAGTGCATGCAATCTCATTGTCTCCCTTTTTGATGTAGACAACCAATTTGACATTTGTAGCTTGTGCATCAAGGTCTTTGAGTGTTTCTTGTATGTGTATCACAGTGATGTGCATTATCCCCATAAGTTGTATATCTCCCCTGAATTTATGTAGCCTTTGAAGACTTGTTTTTCAATGAGGAAGCTTTAAAATCTGGAGAAATTTTCTGCATCACAAAACACAAGCACACAATGTCTTCTCCCCCTTTGTCAATATCAAAAAGGATGGGGAAAATACCATAATAGAACATAATATAAATCGCAAGTAAAATATAACACAATTTCTAACACATACACAAAGTTAATGCATATTTAGAAACACACTAGACACTAGGTCTTTGATGACATAAATGATACAAAAGGAAATACGATACAAAATGCAAAAGATAAAGACATTACATTGGAAGAACATAAAAAACAAACAAAGGTACTAAGGCATGTAGAATTCTTCATCATCACTCTCAACCATTGAATCCTCTTGATTTTCTTGAAGGTTGGCCAAGTCTTAACTAATATCACGAAATTTTGATATCATGAAATTTTTCATTAAGAAAAGTTTGTGATAAATCATCTCATTTGATATTTTTCTGTCCTATACGGGGGGGTGGGGGTGGGGGGGGGGGGTGGAGGATGTGAATCTTGATTGGAGGAAGTTCCTTTTTATATATGATTAAACTATCCATTTTCATCCTTGAAAATTCCCATATTTTTGTTTGTCGTTGCAATCGAAATTTCACAATCTCTGGAAGTCATTTTGGTTTCGGTTTCTCCTCAGAAGCTAACTTTTCCAAACTTGATAATCTTGGTTATCCAATGAGCATATGGAAGTCCACCAGATAGATTTTTGAGATGCTCCATATAGTTCATTATTGAGTATGCCCAATTTATTTTAGGATTATTTTTTATTGCAAACAAGACTTGCATCTCAACATCACTTATTTGAGAGTGATTTGAGTTCTTAGGAAGAAAAATGTAAGCAATAATGTAATGTAGCATACAGTCACTTACAGTGAGTTTGGAGGAATACAAAGTTAACCGATTTGTTGTAGAACCAGATTTCTTTTTCTTGTCCAAGATTTCTTTTTCAGAGAGACGAGTGATGCTATAGTAGTAGCAAGTACGGTTGTAATCATCAACATCAATGGTATACCCATGCATGATGATTAAGCCTTCACTAGGAACTCCCAAGACTTTTCCAAATTGTGTGGTTGACATTAAGATGTTTTTTCCTTTTATCCATGACAAAGGAACACCGTCGGTACCAATTTGCATAGTTGTATAGAATTCACAAACCAAATCCGGGTAGAAAACTCCATATTTGATGATGAGTTCACCTACTCCTTTTCTAGAAAATATTGATGGAAAACTAAAACTTGTTGAAGGAAAGGATGAGAGATTACCATACTTAACTGGAGTGAGAGGTCGGAATCGGAATGCCAAGATTGGATCATGTTCCTCTTGATTTTGATATTCTCCTTCAATTGTCTTTGAATTTCCTTTCTCTTTTCTTGATGGCCCCATGACAAAGGTTTGAGTTTTTCTTGGAGAGAAAGGGTTTGGGATGGAGAGATTTATGTAAGAGAGAATGTTTGTGTTATGAGTTTAAAATGTAGGTATGAGTGAGTATTTATAGATATTTTTTGGAGGGAATTAATCTTTTGGTGAAGTAAATATTAGAAGGATATTAGAATGGGTAAGAGTAATTTTTGGTGTGAAGTTTTTAAAAGGAATTGGAGGGAAATGATGTTGGGAATCATAAATGCCTTGACCAAACCAAAATTTTAAAAAACTTCATGTGGTAACTGGTTACAGGTTATGGGTAACCGGTTACTAAAGGTTCCTAGAAATTTAAAAACGCTTCTGTTTGCATGGTAACCGATTACTGACTTAGGGTAATTGGTTAGTGACAGTGAAAAATGTGAAAATATAGCACATACTAGTCCAGAAACTATACCTATCTATTGTAACTTTAACCAAACATGTATAACAACATATTAACAAGTATATATGACATTAAAACATATAGATAAATATTATATAGAACCATTCAAAGTGAATGTAAGATGAAGAGAGAGATACTTGGTAAGAATAATATACACATTGATGAAAATAATACATGCACATTTTATGGTTCATAGATATAAATCATACGTCATATTTATCTAATTTACCAAGTTCTCGTCGAATCTTGAAGAATGAGTCTTTTGCTAGAGGCTTTGTAAAGATGTATGCTAGTTGGTTGTGTGTAATAACAAATGAGATTTCCACGTCACCATTTTGCACATGATCCCGGAGAAAACGATGTCGTATATCAATATGGTTTGTCCGAGTGTGAAGAACTAGATTCTTCATGATGTTTATTGCATTTTTATTGTCACATTTTAGCAGGATGCATCCAAGATTAATTACATAGTCACGTAGTTGTTGTTTTAGCCATAGAATTTGAGCGCAACAACTTCCAGCCGTAATGTATTCCGCTTCAGTCGTGCTAAGAGCCACACATGCTTCCTTCTTGAAATTCTGGCTACAGATACTTAATGTCACATTCAATGTTATGATACCGTATCTGACTTACTATATGACAGTAAATACAAAAGCAATAAAGAACACAGTCAATTGTTTACCCAGTTCAGTGTGCAACAACACCTACTCTGGGGGCTACCAAGCCAGGGAGAGAATCCACTATAAGAGATGTTAATTCAGGAATAAACCAACCAGTTTATCTCCTTCACTTAAGACCTACCCAACGCAATTCCAATCTAAGTACAACTTAAACCTGAGTTCCTACTCACTCCCCCTCAATCACAGCAGTGATACATAAACCAATTTGACTTAAGAATTGATGAAGACACTCTTCAAAAACAAACACTTGATTAAGCTTCACAGCTTTTTAATCAAGCAACACAATCACTCGTGCTTCACAGCTTTGAGTGATGCACACAACTAACTTGACTCTGCTTCACAGCTTTAGTCAAGGAACATTCAAACACTCTTGCTTCAAAGCTTTGAGTGCTACACAACCCTTACAATTTGAAACCTATTCCAAGGCACTTATAACAAATGATAATTGCTTGGAGTACAATAATCAAATCTATACAGATTACAAATGATCTTCTGATCAATCAATCGGGGTGATTGAAAAACAGCAGCTCTGTTGAATATATAGCAGCTGCAGCTTCAGTTAGGGTTTCCACAAAAACCTAGGGTTAATTCCGTTTGACCTAAAGACCAGGTCACAGGACTTTATTAACCAGGTTAGGGTTGAGCTAGGTTACCCCTCAGAAAACGCAGGATTCTGTTCAGGAAAGACTGAGTTATTTCTTGAAAAAACTCAGACTTATCCATCCTGCAAACCTGTTAGTTCAGAACAGGATGTCATAACATCTGTTATGACATCTGAGAAAACCTGTCTACTGATTTAGCAAAATGTGATCATTTTGCAAAATGCTCAGATACACACTTATAAACATCAGTACTTCAATTACAATATTTTTCTGCAAAGGTACCTAATGAGACAGTACAAACTGCACTAGAATGTTATGACATCAGTCATGACATTCACACATACACTTGGGATTTACCAAAAATGCAAGCCAATACCTAAACACCTACAAACTCCCCCTTTGGCAGATTTTTGGCTAAAGACCCTAAGCAATCAGAGATAGATAGCAGCAGAAATAAGTGACAGTAGAAAAATAGAATGTCAAGTACTAATTAAGTAAGTACCAAAATATTCTCCCCCTCTTTATCCACAAATGGGCCAAAGATACATGTTCATAAAATTATACAGTTATCCAAAACAAAATAATAAGAGCAGCAGCAGAAAACAACTGAATACACTTCCAAACTCCACCAGATATCAGCACCAATCAACCTTCAAGCACTGTCATCAGATCCAGAGGATTCAGGCTTCTTTCTTTTCTTGTGAGCAATGTCAGCATTCTTCTCTTTGTTTGATGTCTCAACATTCTTAGAGACATCTGGATTTGTTTCAGCATTTGAGCTTTCTTGGTTCAGAGGAACAGAAATGCCAGGAACTGAGTGGTTCTCGTTCAGAATTCTTGAAACAATTTTTGCTATTGCTTGATTAACATAGGCTGTCCCTTCCCTATTTGCAATTTCAGGGGGAACTGAAGAAGAAGGATGAGATGGATTACCAGAGGCAGAAGCTTGGGGCTTTCCTGCATGTCTTGTTCTCAACTCTTTGACCTTGGTGGGGTTAGTTCCCACTTTTCTACGAGAAGAGATCTCCAGAACGTCAGAGTCCAGACAAGAAGAGATTGTCCCAGAATCTTGATCAGAGGAAGAGGTTGAAATAGTCGTATTGGATGATGATGGTGTTTGAGACATTTTGACAGTTTTCGAGGACCAACAGCAACTGAGGAGAAATTTCTGATTGAGAGACTGGGTTTTTATGAGGAGACGAGAGAGGAAGGAAGCAAGGGAGTGTCTATTCAACTTCTTAAAGGAATTGTAGGAAATGAGAAAATATAATTTTAAACCAATCAGAACAGGCATAACTCCTTTGATCCTTGTTTTAAGCAAAATTAATTGCTACAATTCCTCATGTTGGCAAATACCCAGCTTACCCCTTAAGTTTTCAAATTGATTTGCATCCAGAGCCTTGGTAAAAATGTCAGCCAGCTGTAGCTCAGTGACAACATGTTCCAATTTGATTGTCTTCTCTTCTACAAGGTCTCTGATAAAGTGATGTCGTATGTCAATATGTTTGGTCTTGCTATGCTGAATGGGATTCTTGGATATGTTGATTGTACTCATATTGTCACAGTACAATGTCATAAAATCTTGTGTGACATTATACTCAGTGAGCATCTGTTTCATCCATATCATTTGAGAGCAGCTACTACCAGCTGCAATGTATTCAGCTTCAACAGTGGAAAGAGACACACAATTCTGTTTCTTGCTGAACCAGGAAACCAGATTACTTCCCAAGAAGAAACATCCTCCAGAGGTGCTTTTTCTATCATCAGCACTACCAGCCCAATCAGCATCACAGTAGCCAGTCAGAGCTGGTTCACAGCCATGAGTATACATCAATCCATAGTTGTAAGTACCACTTACATACTTCAAAATTCTCTTTACTTGATTGATATGACTGACTTTGGGATCAGCTTGGTATCTAGCACAAACTCCAACTGCAAAGGCAATATCAGGTCTGCTGGCAGTTAAGTACAACAGGCTTCCTATCATGCTTCTGTACAGACTTTGATCCACCTTAACCCCACTTGAATCTTTGGAAAGCTTTAGATGAGTAGAAGCAGGAGTCCTTTTGTGACTTGCATTCTCCATACCAAACTTCTTTACAATATTCTTAGCATACTTGCTTTGAGATAAGAAGATTGAGTCCTCCATTTGTGAGACTTGTAGTCCAAGAAAATAAGTTAGTTCTCCCATGAGACTCATTTCAAATTCAGCCTGCATCTGGTCAGCAAAGTGTTTAACCATATGTTCTGACATTCCTCCAAACACTATGTCATCAACATATATTTGGGCAACCATCAACTTTCCTCCTTCAGTTTTGACAAAGAGAGTTTTGTCCAAGCCTCCTTTTCTGTAGCCTTTGTCTGAGAGAAACTTTGTTAACCTGTCATACCATGCTCTAGGAGCTTGTTTCAGGCCATATAGAGCTTTTCTCAATTTGTAGACATGATCAGGATGGGTTGGATCCACAAAACCTTTAGGTTGTTCCACATAAGCTTCCTCATTTAAGTACCCATTTAGAAAGGCACTTTTCACATCCATCTGAAATAACTTGAACTTCAGAAGACAAGCAATTGACAACAAGAGTCTGATTGATTCCAACCTGGCTACAGGTGCAAAGGTTTCATCAAAATCAACCCCTTCAACCTGGGTGTATCCTTGAGCAACAAGTCTTGCCTTATTTCTGGTGACAACTCCTTCAGCATCTGACTTGTTCTTGAATATCCATTTTGTCCCAATGATGTTAGTTCCTTCAGGTCTAGGAACCAGTTCCCAAACTTCATGTTGCTTGAATTGGTTCAGTTCATCTTGCATTGCACCAATCCAATATTCATCAGTTAAGGCTTCCTTGACATTTTTTGGTTCCATTTTGGACACAAAACAAGAGTTTGAGATGATTTCTCTAGATCTTGTGATGACTCCACTATTGGGATCTCCTATGATGAGCTCTTTTGGATGATCCTTCTGAATTCTGATGGAAGGGATTTTTCTAGCTTCCTTTGATTCAGATTCTGTTGTGGTGGAGTTGGGTAGGTCATTCTGTTGGGTTGAAGTCTCAAAGAATGTCTCAACAGTACAAGGAACATCTATTTCTTCATGATAGTCATCAATTATAACATTTATTGATTCCATCATGGTTTTGGTTCTGGAGTTGAATACTCTATAAGCTCTGCTGTTTGAGGAGTATCCTAGAAATATGCCTTCATCACTTTTGGGGTCCAGTTTTCTTCTTTGTTCACGATCAGACAGAATATAGCATTTGCTGCCAAACACATGGAAGTACTTCACAGTTGGTTTTCTTCCTTTCCAGCGTTCATATATGGTGGATGAGGTTCCCTTTCTCAAGGTGACCCTGTTATGAACATAGCAAGCTATATTCATAGCTTCAGCCCAAAAATACATAGGAAGTCTTTTGGCATGTAACATTGCTCTGGCAGATTCTTGTATAGTCCTGTTTTTTCTTTCCACAACTCCATTTTGCTGAGGTGTTATAGGAGAAGAAAACTCATGACTGATTCCTTCTGAAGAACAGAAGTCATCAAACTTGCTGTTTTCAAATTCCTTGCCATGATCACTTCTGATTCTGACAATACATCCTTCCTTCTCTCTTTGAATTCTCTTGCACAGTTCTCTAAAAACTTCAAATGCATCTGATTTTTCCCTAATGAAATTAATCCAGGTGAATCTGGAAAAATCATCCACAACCACATAGGCATATCTTTTACCACCAAGACTCTCTACTTGCATTGGTCCCATCAGATCCATATGGAGGAGTTCTAGAACCTTAGAGGTGGTCAGATGTCTTGACTTTGGATGTGACATCCTAGTCTGCTTACCAACCTGACATTCACCACAAACTCTGCCTTCATCAATTTGCAGTTTTGGAATCCCTCTGACTGCCTCCAAGGAGATAATCCTCTTCATACCCCTTAGATGAAGATGGCCAAGTTTTTGGTGCCACAGTTTCACCTCTTTTTCTTCTTTTGCAATTGAACACACAGATGAGAAATTAGTGTTCTCAGCCTCCCACAAGTAACAGTTGTCTTTGGATCTGACTCCTTTCATTACTATCTCTTGTTTGTCATTGATTACAAGGCATTCAGATTTTGAGAAATTGACCTTGAATCCTAGATCACACAGTTGACTGATACTAATGAGATTAGCGGTCAGCCCTTTCACCAGCAGTACTTCATTCAGACTTGGAACTCCAGGGCAGTCCAAATCACCAACTCCTTTGATTTCACCTTTAGCCCCATCTCCAAAGGTCACAAAACTGGTGGTGTGAGGCTTAACATTATTGAGGAGGTTCTTGATTCCAGTCATGTGTCTGGAACATCCACTGTCAAAGTACCAGTCTTCCTTTGCAGAGACCCTCAGGGAAGTGTGAGCTATCAGTGCAGTAGCTTTTTTTCTCCATTGAGGAGCATGTGGTACCTTTTCAGACATAGGTTTGACACCTGAGTTCTGATTAGGGTATCCATGTAATCTGAAGCAGAAGGGCTTTATGTGGCCATATCTCCCACAATGATGACATTTCCATCTTTGGTACCTTTTCCTCATATGTCTCTGTTCCTGATGTCGAGAGTTGTGTTGAGACATCTGTTTTGACATTTGCTTACCAGAACCAGATTTCGTTGCTTCCATAAATCCTAGTCCAGATTTATTTCCCACATTTTGTCCAACCTGAAGGATCTCTTCCAATTTGTCTGTTCCATTTGTTAACATCTTGACAGATTTGGTCATTTGATTCAGTTGTGAGTTCAACAATTGAACTTCTCCTTCTAGATGACTTATAGTTTCAAGGTTTGCCCTTTTTTCAGCCTCCAGCTTTATGATGAGTTTTGATTGTTTCTCATTCTGCACACAGACTTCAGTACTTCTGATACACAATTCCTTGTAAGTATCAGCCAGTTCTTCAAAAGTCACCTCTTCATCACTGATGTCACTTTCAGAGGTACAGACACCAGTTAAAGCAGTAACTCGTTTGGCAGTCTCTTCTTCAGAATTACTTTCTGAATCACAGTCAGACCAAGTAACTGTCATTCCTTTCTGTTTCTTAAGAAAGGTAGGACATTCAGCTCGAATATGTCCATATCCTTCAGAACCATGGCATTGAATTCCTTTCTCTTCTAACCTTGGTCTTCTGCTGGAACTGTCAATGTTAGAGGGAATGTTATGAACATTATACCTTGACTTTGGATCTATTCTTTTGATGAGTTTGTTGAACTGTCTTCCAAGCATGGCTACAGCTTCTGAAATGTTTTCTTCAACATCAGTGTTGGACATAAGTGCTATGCTCTTGTTCTTCTTGACACCATTGTCAGTGATTCCCATCTCAAAAGTCTGAAGAGACCCAATAAGTTCATCCACTTTCAACTTGCTAATGTCCTGGGCTTCCTCTATGGCAGTTACCTTCATTGCAAATCTTTTAGGCAAGGATCTGAGAATCTTCCTCACCAGTTTTTCTTCTGACATTTTTTCTCCCAGTGCTCCTGAGGTGTTGGCAATCTCCAAGATGTTCATGTGAAACTCATGAATGGTTTCATCTTCCATCATTTTTAGATTCTCAAACTTGGTGGTCAACATCTGAAGCCTTGACATTTTTACTTTGGAAGTGCCCTCATGAGTAGTTTTGAGAGTGTCCCAAACTTCTTTGGCCAGTTCATATTGATGTACTAGTCTGAAAATGTTTCTATCAATTCCATTGAACAAGGCATTTAAAGCTTTTGAGTTTCCCAGAGCTAACTCATCTTCTTCTTTACTCCAATCTTCCTCAGGCTTCAGACTGATTGTTCCATCTATCTCAGTTATGGTGGGATGAATCCATCCTTTGTCAGCAGCTCTCCAAGCCTTTTTGTCCAGAGATTTTAGGAAGGAAATCATACGAGGTTTCCAGTAGTCATAATTAGTTCCATCCAGAATGGGTGGTCTATTTCCATAAACTCCTTCTTTGTCCATAGTGCCAGAAAGTGATATCCCTAGATCTCACCCAGTAATACAAGCAGGGTGCCTGCTCTGATACCAATTGAAATTCTGGCTGCAGATACTTAATGTCACGTTCAATGTTATGACACCGTATCTGACTTACTATATGACAGTAAATACAAAAGCAATAAAGAACACAGTCAATTGTTTACCCAGTTCAGTGTGCAACAACACCTACTCTGGGGGCTACCAAGCCAGGGAGAGAATCCACTATAAGAGATGTTAATTCAGGAATAAACCAACCAGTTTATCTCCTTCACTTAAGACCTACCCAATGCAATTCCAATCTAAGTACAACTTAAACCTGAGTTCCTACTCACTCCCCCTCAATCACAGCAGTGATACATAAACCAATTTGACTTAAGAATTGATGAAGACACTCTTCAAAAACAAACACTTGATTAAGCTTCACAGCTTTTTAATCAAGCAACACAATCACTCGTGCTTCACAGCTTTGAGTGATGCACACAACTAACTTGACTCTGCTTCACAGCTTTAGTCAAGGAACATTCAAACACTCTTGCTTCAAAGCTTTGAGTGCTACACAACCCTTACAATTTGAAACCTATTCCAAGGCACTTATCACAAATGATAATTGCTTGGAGTATAATAATCAAATCTATACAGATTACAAATGATCTTCTGATCAATCAATCGGGGTGATTGAAAAACAGCAGCTCTGTTGAATATATAGCAGCTGCAGCTTCAGTTAGGGTTTCCACAAAAACCTAGGGTTAATTCCGTTTGACCTAAAGACCAGGTCACAGGACTTTATTAACCAGGTTAGGGTTGAGCTAGGTTACCCCTCAGAAAACGCAGGATTCTGTTCAGGAAAGACTGAGTTATTTCTTGAAAAAACTCAGACTTATCCATCCTGCAAACCTGTTAGTTCAGAACAGGATGTCATAACATCTGTTATGACATCTGAGAAAACCTGTCTACTGATTTAGCAAAATGTGATCATTTTGCAAAATGCTCAGATACACACTTATAAACATCAGTACTTCAATTACAATATTTTTCTGCAAAGGTACCTAATGAGACAGTACAAACTGCACTAGAATGTTATGACATCAGTCATGACATTCACACATACACTTGGGATTTACCAAAAATGCAAGCCAATACCTAAACACCTACACTTCTTGCATGACCATGATACTAGAGTGTTTCTAAGAATATGACATGTGCCACTAGTGATTTTTCTATCTATTTTACATCCTGAATAATCTGCATCATAATAACCAAGCAAAGAACACATACTACCTTTAGCATACCATAAGCCTACGTCTGTAGTTCCCTTAAGATATTTCATAATGCATTTAACTGCAGCAAGGTGAGACTCCTTTGGATTGGCTTGAAATCTAGTGAAAGACATACGCTAAACATGATGTCAAGTTGACTTTCTGTTAGGTATAATATGGAGCCAATCATTCCTCGATATTTTGAAACGTCTATGGGCATACCGGCTTCATCAAGATCCACATAAGTTCCCGAACCCATTGGAGTGGAAATAAGTTTTCATGCATCCATATAAATTTCTTTAATAACTCTTTTCAATATTTTGATTGATGAATAAAAGTCCCCGTTGCAAGTTTCTTGATTTGTAATCCAAGAATGTAGTTCAATTTTCTCATCATGGACATTTTGAATTCTCCTTGCATCATGGATGAAAATTATTCACATAAGTCTTTATTTGTTGATCCAAAGATGATATCATCGACGTACACTTGAAAAAGTAGAGTATGATTCTTGATCTTCTTGATAAAAAGCTTCTTGTCCACTTGTCCCTTTTCAAAGCCCTTTTTACATAGAAAATTGCTAAGTCGGTCGTACCATGCCCTTGGTGCTTATTTTAAGCCATAAAGTGCCTTTTTCAACTTGAATACATGTGAACTATTCTTGAAGTCTTCCAAACTAGGAGGTTGTTCTATATAGACTTCTTCACTGATGTATCCATTCAAGAATGAACTCTTGACATCCATTTGGAAAAGCTGAAAATTCATAGAGCAAGCGTAAGCCAATAATAATCTAATTTCTTCTAACCTTGCAACTGGAGTGAAGGTTTCTTCAAAATAAATTCCTTCTACTTGATTGTATCCCTGTGCGACCAATCTTGCTTTATTTTGAACAATTATACTATTCACATCGAGTTTTTTTTTGAATACCCATCTAGTTCCTATGATATGTTTTCCGTTTGGTCTTAGTACTAGTTCCCAAACTTGACTTCTTTCGAATTGGTTTAATTCTTCTTGCATGGAAACCATTGAATGGTCATCCAACAAAGCTTTATCTATTTTGGATGGTTCATTTTGAGATACAAATACCATGTGTATACATGCATCTTGAAGATTGAGTCTTGTTGATACTCCTTTGTGAATATCACCGATAATATTGTCAATTGGGTGATCTTGATGAGTTATCCATTATTTAGGTAGATCTTGTTGAGAAGTTTCTTATATGAGAGAATCTTGATTGTTATTTTGATTGACCTTGGTAACATCTTTTATTAGCATATCTAAAACATCATCATCATCACAAGAGACTATATCCTCTTTTGAGGGGTTAGTTTCATCGAAAGAAACATGCATAGATTCTTCTATAGTTAACGTTATTTTATTGTATATCTATAAGTTTACTTGAAATAGAGTAACTAAGGAATATACCTTTATCGGATTTCTCGTCAAACTTACCGAGATTATCTTTGTCATTGTTGAGAATAAAGCACTTGCATTCAAAAATATGAAGAGTTATGTAACACGGTGGGAGAACTGACTTGGGATGTTTTGTGTTTGATTACAATTGTTGTGGATAGCAAGAGTCACCACCTACTTTTCTTTTATCCAATAAGGAAAGGGTGAAAAGAACAGGAAAGACCTTTGAGATTATTTTCTTGAGTTCGGGGGGTAGATTATGAAAAGGGAAGGAGTTAGCACCCTTTTCATCCATAGTTATCTATGGGCTCTTAGTTGCTTTCTAGATCACCTGCTTTGTTTGAAAATGTGCTTGTGGTGTGGTTTTTGAAAGTATTTTTAAAACATTCCTTTATAATGAGACTCGTCTCTATAAGAACACATACAAAGTGTTGTTTGGAAAATAGTTCAAAGAAGTGTTTGTGTAATGTGTTTTTGAAATTGATTTTGAAAAGGGTGTCTTTGTAATGGTTCTCGTCTCTATAAGAATGCATACAAAGCGTTTGTATTTTGAAAATGTTTCAAAATGAAAGTGTGTGGTGTATGAAATGTTTTTGTTGTGAGCGAGCGAGCAACTAGGAGAAACCTACCTACTCAAAATGTCTTAAATGTTCTTTTCCTCTTCCTTTAGATGTTGCTATATTACCATTGATTTGGTAAGAAGCCCCATCAATGGAGGTAACAGGACAGGCGCGGATCATCTTATAGACATGATAGCAATTTTATGAGATATCTTAGCATTTCTCTTGAGGGACTAAGATCATTTGTAAGGTGAAATTCAAAGCGTCATTGAGGGACTATGATCTTGTACTTTTCGATAGTTTTTGCTAAGACGTCTCACATGCATAACATGACCATTTTTAGGAAACAAGTGGAATTAACCCTAGGGGTGCATGTGTGAATAGTGTGTTTGATTTGCATGAATTTAGTCTTTGATTAAGGGTTGTCTACTTGTTGTTTTTATCTTGCCATACAAATCCTAATTACTAGCATTTATAAGAAAGTGATAAATTCCGGAAAGTAAATATCCTACGCTATTACAATCACTTGGGGATGGGGTGTACAAATTTACAAATGGGGATTGCAAGAAATTAAAGTACTAAATATCTAATACAACCATATTGAAATAATATACAAGAAATGTAAAATAGACTTGTTTTGTTTTGGTTAAGAGAAGAAATAAATTTGCTTAACAAAATCATTTTAGTCTTTTCGTTTTAAAAGAAATAAAATAAAGCATGTGAATATAGAGTTTTTTTTTTTTGTGTTTTTGATTAATGAAAAATGAAATGATGATAAAAATAATAAGGGAATAAGAGTTCAAGTCAGCACGTTGCTGAAAGAGGAGAGGGCAGAAGTTCTGACTCAGGATGCGCTACAAATTAGAAAGAAAATGTTAGCAGAAATGGGGAAGGTCAGAAGTTCTGGATCCGGACACACTAAAGTTCTGGGGTTGCTGGGAGCAAAAGAAAGCCTAGAAGTTCTGATTGCTGAGAAAATATAAGTTCTAGTGTTATTAGAAGGCTAGATGTTCTGATAATAGGTAAGTGAGGTGTCAATGCTGTTGGATGAGACTGGCTAGAAGTTTTGGTCCCGGAGTAATGTTTTGACAAACAACTGGGAGGGGGTTTATCTAGAAGTTCTAATCCAGAAATATTGTTTGACAAATAATAGGGTGAAAATGTCAAGAAATAAAAATAAAAAGAGGCTTATGGGGCTAGAACCCAGGAACCTTAACACTAATGTCTTATGTGCACGCTTTCTACCACTGAGGTGGCTGTACATCCGATATTAGAAGAAAAAACATAAACATATATCATAAGTAAGTTCTGATAGTGAACTTCATCTTCTTCTTCATTCCAGCTAGAGCATCTGCAACTTAGTCATTTCTAAACAAAAAAAATGGAAAATGCAAACATAGAAGTTATGGCAAATTTCATCATGGTTTCAGAAATACAAAGCATCAAAACTGTAAACCAGAAGCAAGAATGAATTTTTCTAATCCTAATTTTGAACCCTAATTTCCTCAAGAAGTTCTGATCTGAAATTCTCTCTACTTAGGCCATATAAGTGAAATCTATAAATATGTACAGAATCAGAGCCATAATATCTACATTGTATATTTGAAAATGCAAGCCTAACAATGCCTAAGTAATGAGATAAAAATCAGAAGAAACTTACCTTACAGCTGCAAATTCTTCCGTGAATTAGAGCTTGGTTCATATTGCTATGATGTTCTGATCAGCTTTCTCAAGTTCTCAGGAAGCTAGAATAACCCTTAACTTGAGCTATGAATGACTGTAATATTCTGGAGAAGCCAAGAAGCAAAGTTGTGATTTTTGAAATGGAGGTTGGTGAAGATTGTGTTATAGTTTGAAAATAGAAGTTGGGAAGGCCTCTATGTATGCATCAAAAACTGTATGGGTGATTTGGCCAAGAAATGCACAAGGAAAATTAGAGTTTAGGTGCAAAAACAAGAAATTAACAGGTTTCGTGTTTGGGCTGCAGTTTCAAGTTCTTGGAATTTTTAGCAAGGTTTCAAGGCTTTTTTCCAATTTCTTTCCCTTATTCAGTTTGCAAATGATGTTAATTTATAGGAAAAGGATTTAGAAGCTTGGAGAAGTTAAGAGTACAACCATCATGTGTTATGGCTCGTTGACTTATTTTTTAAGCAAGTTTAGCCAAGCATGTTTCAAGGCAAGGTAGGGTGGTTAGTAGCTTTAAGCACACCTAATATGAATTTGTAAGCATGATATATGGGAGAAGTACACTCAGAAGAAAGTGAAGCATGGTCTCAAAATAAACTTTGTACAAAAGTTTTCTTTTCAAGGACAACAATGGTACTTCTATGCCACACGTGGGAAGGTCCTTTGGATAAAGACTCAAAATTTGGTGTAAGCATTAAATGATGATGATATTTAACAAGCAAGAAAGCTTGCAACATGATATTATGCAGCGTAGCTTAAAGTTGGATCAGAAGTTCAGCGTAAACGTAACTTGGATTAAGAACAAATGTCCAACTTCTGATCTTTGAATCTCCTTGCTCCAGTATGATCTGAAGGAGTTCTCAGACTTTTCAGAAAGATTTTCACATGCTTTATAGCACCTCTTTGAATCACCTTTGCAAACTCTGATTATACCTACGTAAAAACTGGCCCAGAAGTTCTAACCAAATTCTGACTTGGAAATGCTCAAAATTTACTAAGTGTTCTAGTTTCATGGATGAGTCTTCAAAGGTTTATAACTTGAAATCCCAGTATTTCTAGGAGAAGTTTTGTTCTGCAATGTTTTAGATATTATTGAGATCTGTAACTCTTGTGTCAGAAGTCCTTCCTGAATCATCTTGCGTCATGATGAAAATCTGGTCAGAAGTTCTGAACTTATCATACTTTCTTAACACTTAGAAAAGTTTCTAAGTGTTTAGAACTTTGACTTTTTCAAAGTAATTTTTACTTTTGATTTTCTTGATGAACCAACTTCACATTTTAACATGTCTTGATGAAATGTGATCCTAGAAACTTGATTTTTGATCAAAAAAGTCAAAGTTTGACATTTTTAAGTGGGCATTTGACCATTTTGCCCTTGTGCCAATTCCAAGCACAAATTGATGTATCAGTACTGCAAACTTGATCCATGGAAGGCTTTGTGAGAAAATTCTTGAGAAATGAGAGGGAAAATTTTGGGGTACAACAGTTTCCCCTGTTCAATCTTCTTAAACCTGAAGAGTTAGATTGGCGAGCCTGCCACTCGTGACTTGAAGGTGGAAGATGATTGAACACTAAAGTGCCAAGAATTTTGCACTCGATGATGTGGTAGTTGATTGTGTAGGGAATGGGCTTAAAGATTCCATTTGGAGAAATAATGGAAAGTTGTTGGAGATGGGCTTATAGATGCCATCCAGAGTGACTAAGGAGGGTATCAGGATAAATCTTTTGGTTGATTTATACTGAAATAGTAGATGTCTGTTTCATGTTTTTAATTGGAAGAGATAAATCTAACCAAAAGAGGTCTTCATTCACCTATTATTGACTGGATGAAATGAATCTAACCAAAAGAGGTCTTTGATTATTTATTTGTGATGGGCCTGTGTAGGGCTGTTTTTTAGGAGACATATGAGAGGGAGGCCTGGGTAAGGCTGCTTCAAGATGAATCCATGTGAAACTTCACCTAGAATTAGATAAGGATCCTGGGTAGGGAATGCTTCAGTATGAGTCCGTGTGAAATTGCATCAGAAAATGAGAAGGAACCTGGGTAGAGTTATTTCCTGATGAGTCTGTGTAAAACTGCATCTGGAAATGAGAAGGAACCTGGGTAGGGTTGCTTCATGATGAGTCTGTGTAACACTTCATCTGGAAATGAGAAGGAACTTGGGTAGGGTTGCTTCATGATGAGTCAGTGTAAAACTGCATCTGAAAATGAGAAGGAACCTTAGTAGGGTTTCTTCATGATGAGCCCGTGTAAAACATCATCTGAAAATGTAGAGAAGGAACCTGGGTACGTTTGCTTCAGGATGAGTCTGTGCGAAACTGGGTGTGGAAATAAGAAGTAACCTGGGTAGGGTTACTTCATGATGAGCCAGTGTAAAACTGCTTCTATAAATGAGAAGGAACCTGGGTAGGGTTGCTTCATGATGAGTCTGTATAAAACTTCATTTGGAAATAAGAAGGAACCTGGGTAGGGCTGCTTCATGATGAGTCCGTGTAAAACTGCATTTGGAAATGAGAAGGAACCTGGGTAGGGTTGCTTCATGATGAGTCAGTGTAAAACTTCATCTGAAAATGTAGAGAAGGAACACGGGTAGGGTTGCTTCAGGATGAGTCCATGTAAAACATCCCCTAGAAATTAGAAGGAACCTGGGTAGGGTTGCTTCATGATGAGTCCGGGTAAAGCTGCAGCTGAAATGAGAAGGAACCTAGATAGGGTTGTTTCATGATGAGTCAGGGTAAAACTGCATCTGAAATGAGAAGGAACCTGGGTAGGCTTGCTTCATGATAAGAGTGTGTAAAACTGCATCTAGAAATGAGAAGGAACATGGGTAGGGTTGCTTCATGATGAGTCAGTGTAAAACTTCATCTGGAAATGAGAAGGAATCTGGGTAGGGTTGCTTCAGGATGAGTCAGTGTAAAACTTCCCCTGGAAATGAGAAGGAACCTGGGTAGGGTTGCTTCATGATGAGCCCGGGTAAAACTGCATCTGAAATGAGAAGGAACCTAGGTAGGGTTGCTTCATGATGAGTCATGGTAAAACTGCATCTGAAATGAGAAGGAACTTGGGTAGGCTTGCTTCAGGATGAGAGTGTGTAAAACTGCATCTAGAAATGAGAAGGAACCTGGTTAGGGCTGCTTCATGATGAGTCAGTGTAAAACTTCATCTGGAAATGAGAAGGAATCTGGGTAGGGTTGCTTCATGATGAGTCCGTGTAAAACTGCATCTGGAAATGAGAAGGAACCGGGGTAGGTGTAGCGGTAGAAATGTTTAAGACTAAGCCATTGGATTGACTAGACTTGTACAAATCAAAATAAAAATCGCCACCGCGCTTTATTGTTTCCAAAGGAATGGGAAAAGAGCGAATAACCCAAAAAGAGGGGGAAATATTCTAGGTAAGGGGGTTGGTTATGCAAAGGGAAGGTATTAGAAACCTAAACATCTACGGTACTCCGCAAGAACCTCTTTGTAAAATCTGTATATTTTGGCTATAAAATGTTGTATGTAAAATAGATGGTGGAGATGAAAGAAGAAATATATTTTTTATGATATTTTCACCCTCCGCAGTTGCGAACCTTTAGTGCCTACGTACCACCTTTGGTGCAATAGGGGATCAGGGTACACGTAGTTCACCTTTGAAAATTTATAAAACACAAGTGTGTTGGTTAATTTTATGAGATAAGACATCATTGTCATTGTCCGTGTGGAAAAACATACTTACTACCCACAATCATGAGAAAGGAGAATTTGCATCATCTCAAAGTGGAGGATATAGCTGGGTTTTTTAAATCAACAATGCCTCACTCAACACCCACGTGCAAAATATCTAACATCACTACATATCATAGAAGTATAGTTATTTGCATCACTACAAGGATTGACAAGAGTTGAATCTTTTGAGAAAAGTTTAAGATGAAAGCCAAGATGGAAAAATGGTTCGAATGAGATTGATTTATTTTTAGTCTTCTTACCAAAAAAATGTCAAGGTTTTATTAATGTTGATTGAAGTTTATTTGTGAAAGATGTTTTGAAAATGCATGGACCTAAGTCCAAGTTTATTATGAAAGTAGTGCAATTTAAAAAATAAGAAGAGTTTTCAAAAGGAGGGAGAAGATTTTTTTTAAATTTAAGAAGATGGGAGGAGAAGAAGAGGCTATCCTAAAGCATAAGTTAAAAGCTAGGGATAAGAAACATCTAACCAACAAGAAGCCAATACTTGATATTATGAGCCAAGATAGAATTCTCATTCTTTAGATTGAAACCAAGCAAGAAAAGATACTAGACCTCTTGTGAGAACCAAACTTCAAGTGTATTAAGTCTTCATAAAAATTGGGCAGACTATGGCTGTATACGGGTGAATTCCAGATTACAAACAAATAACGTAATCACAATAACCTGCACACAAAAGAAACAAACAACCCAATTTCTTGAGGTAAACCTCAAGAACTCCAAACAAAATATCAATTAAGGTCACAAGGTCTCCAACATAGGCCAAGGTTTCTAATCCTAAGTCAAAGAAGTCCAATACTCCATAATGCCAAGGATAGTAACCAAATAGTCCAAGTATCATTAAAGTGTTTTATGGTTCATGTTGATTATTAGGTGTCTTAGAAGAGAAAAGAAAAGGATCAAGTGAGCAAAATAAAAATGACATGAAATCTAATGCTTAAAGTAAATGGTACATAAAGCATAAAAAATAAAAGGGCATAAAGTAAAAACAATTTAATAATTAGTGGTTAGTTGGAGGAGCATCTTGAAACTTGCATTTGGAACTTATTAGAAGATTGGTAGAACCGAAGCCTCCACACAATAAGTTGCATTTGCTTTTTTTCAAGTATATCATCCATTTGGAATCCTCAAAAGTACCATTTAATGATTAACGATGTTTAAGTGACCCGCGTTGACCAAAAGTGTTGTAGATCTATTAGAGGATTGATAGAACCAAAGCCTCCACACAATGAATCTCAAGGTTATTGGATCAAAGATATCAAATTAACATACTTGGGCTTGCAAACATAGGTTTGGGCCACAAATGATCATTTATTCGAATCGAGACAAAATTTAGCGCTATGTTAAGCAATCGTAAGTGGACTTATGTAGAAGTCGTGCCTATTTTGAGGCCAGTCAATAGCAATCTATGCACCATTTGTTTTGAGACATGATATAAAGATCATGCTCCAATAACACTTAGTGCAATGAGAAAGGGACAAGATGAAGAGGGGTGGGAGAGAATATACAAACCACATTTGAATTAAATTTAAATCAAACTATTATTAAAATTATTCATCCATTTTTGTGGAGTTAGACTCAACATCATGGATCCAATGATGTTAACAAAGTTTATGACCAAAAATTCAATTCAAGATCAGCCAGAAAATAATCAAAAAATAATATTTCATTTAATATATACATTAAAAAAGGTTTTAAAAATGTTTTAAAATAGAAATAAAAGAGAAAAATATAAACTATATTAAAATTAACCATGAAATAAAAGTAAGAACATAGAAAAATCGGAAATGAACTAAAATGATTTTATAAAAATTTTGGTAATTTTTAAAAGTCAGAGACTATTTTTAAAATTAAAAGAAATGAGTAAAAGAAACCAAAAATGATTAAAAAAAATAACAAAGTCAGAAATAAAAAATAAATGAGGTCACTAATATTTGTCACAATATCATTGGATCATTCCATAATTTTTTCAATATTTAAAAATGCATAAAAGTATTTTTAAACATTTAAAATAATTCAAATAAAGTGGAAATTTATAAAAAATATCAATACACAAAATAAAATTGTGAAAAAATAAAAATCAGAAAGAGAAAAATCAAAAGTATTTTTCATGATTTTTTAAGCTTTTTTTTACTAAAATTGAATTTTCTGTGATTTTTTGAAATGTAAAACAATTAAATATAAAAATCATAAAAGAAAAATAAAGTCAAAAGTATGTGGACCATTGGATGAGAGTCAAAATGCATTAGCAATCAAATCCAAGGGATCTGGCGTGCTGTGCATATCATGGTCATTAGTGAATAAAGCATTGAATCAAAAATTAAAAAAATCCAAATGGCGCTGTTTCATTGGTTAAGGGATGACACGTTGGTCATCTTCAACCTCCAGCCAGTCTCAAAACCAGGTTGCTCAATCTATAAAATTAGAGCACGAGATCTATGCCATTTGCTTCGTCTCTTCAAGACGAAGACAACCACACCTTCACGATAAATTTATATAAATTGTAGCTCAAGCAATTTAGAAAGAAAGTTTTGAAAAGGGATTTGATATTTTATGGTCAAAACAAGTTTCCATATAAAAGTAAGTGTTGTGACTAGAACCAGGGAAATGAGAGCATCATAATGATATCAATGTTTTGATGAATTGATGAAAAAAACTACCTATTGAAGTTGAGTTGCAGACCTCTGAAAATGAACTTCGATGGAGCAATATAGGGCACGAATCTTGAATGTAATTATATGGTTAGCTTCAGGGAAGATCAAGGAAGGTAAATTGATAGAAAAATTGGATTGAAAACAGTTTTGAAGTTGCAGAATTCTGAGTTATGGAACAAGTTTGGCAGGGTGATTCTGGCTATCCAAGATTGAGGAAATGACTTGGGGATGACCCTTTATTTATAGGGAGTCAAATGGAATGTCCAAGCGTGTGAAATGATGAAGTTTAAAGGGAAATCGTGTGAAGTTGCAAACAAGAAAAATGTGACTTCTAATTTGATCAAAACTCATCCAAAACCCGCGTTTTGTTGTGCTAAGCACTTCTGGAGGTTCACTAAACATGTTTAGAGGCAAAAACACGCAGAAACTAAGTGTTTAGAAGCTAAACCAATGATTTCAAATTCTGACTTTTGAAGAAACTTCAGTTCCAAGTTACCAAGTTCAAATCAATGGCATTCTCAGCTCAATGGGTCTTAGGGCATGATTCTTAATGCTTTAGAAATATGAGGTTACAAGCTTTGCAATGGAAAAAGAATGAAATCAAATGGATGCTTGAGCTGAAAGTTGCATTGAGTCAAAATTGGGAAAAACAAGTTGACTTTCTATACTTAGAAATATTTCAAGTTTTTCTTCAAAAGTGACCTATAATGTTTTGCATCCAAACATGGCCTTACACTTGAAATTTGCTCTTGACCAAAAAAGATGGCATGAAATACACCTCTCTATTGATGTTTTGAAACTTGAACTATTCAAAATATCCAAAAATTGAGAGAGTTATGAATTTTTGAAGTTTGTAGAAAATCATGAAATGACATATAATCTTTTGTATCCTTAGGGCATCTTCCATCCATTTTATCACTTTGCACATAAAAGAAAGCATAAATTTCACATCATCAAGATCATTATGGAAAAAGAATGGGCTCAAGGTGATAAAATTGACCAAGTTATGATCATTTGAAGTCACACATGAGAAATTGGGGGTTCATCTGGAGGACTTGTAATCTTTCTTCATCATCAAGTTTCTTCCACATAAAAACTCCTTGAAACATTTGAAGTGATTTGTTGATAACTCTTTGAAGAGAAGGATGTTTTTGGAATCACTTAAAAATACCAAAAGATGAGAAATATATGCTTCTTTGAAGTTCAAAACCCTAGCTCCTAGATCAAGAAAATGCTTTGAGGAACTTTGACAATTTTGAATGAACTTTTTGTACCAACACAAATGCTTTGTAAATAGAAGTTGTTGAGGATGAAAATGAGAAATCATAGCCACCAAAACCACTTCCATATCTTGAAAATTGAGAGAAATATGCACTTGTGACCAATGAGAACAAAGCCTTGTCCAAGCATGACAACTTCTTCAATCAACCCCTTGTACTTTTGAATCAAATTTGATAACCTTGAAATATGGTGAACCAAAATAACCTTGCCATGCCATTTCTTCCAAAACAAATCCAATGGTGAGTTTTGAACTTCTCAAGATTTATTGACTAGGGCATGGAAATAAACTCATGAACCCATGTAGCAACTTGCTAATTTTCATTGCCTTTACCTACATTAGTAACAAGCAAGACAAACCAACATTGCATTTTATTAATTAAAAGGAAAAATCAAGACAAAATATTCATTCCAACAAAAGAAAACAAGTCAAAGTGCTTGGTGATTCCTCAAAGAGCAAAGCTAAATGTAGGGAGGAGAATCAAGAACCCTGATGCGGTCTTGTTGTGATGTAATCAATATGGTATGATGAAGGGATCTTAGGGGGAATAATTGGGGTACAACAGCTGCCCTTATTTAAGTTTCTTCTATCCTGAGATACGAAGGTTAAAAAATCTTCGTGTCGAGGCGATCGAAGATACTTAAATATAAAACAAACCCTATTTTTGGCCCTAAGATTCCATGCAATTCTTATGAATATGAGTGCACATGGACAACTCCAAAGGGACGCAAAACACCATTGGGGATGTAACAAAATAAAGAAACAAGAGAGCAATCTGACCAGGAAAATAAATCACTGGTGGATCAAAAGACCTGACTTAGACATGATGCTAAAATGGTCAAAGGATACATCAACTCCTACTGAAGGCGAAACTACCAACATTCACTGAAGGTAGAAAGAGGAAAGAAATAACAACACCGATGTTCACTGACGGTGAGCTGCCAACATTCACTGAAGGTAGAAGGAAAAGAAATATCATAGCATCGCCATTCATTGATGATGAACTACCAACGTTCACTGAGGTTATCAAAAAGATAACAATCACCAACTTTCATTGAAGGTGACCTACCAACTTTCACTGAAGGTAGAGAGAAAATATCATAACATCACCGTTAACTAACGATGAACTACCAACGTTCACTAAGGGTAGCAAAAAGATAACAATCATCAACTTTCACTGAAGGTGACCTACCAACTTTCACTGAAGGTAGAGAGAAAATATATCATTACATCGTTGTTCACTGACGATGAACTACCAACGTTCACTGAGGGTAGCAAAAAGATAACAATCACCAACTTTCACTGTAGGTGACCTACCAACTTTCACTGAAGGTAGAGAAAATATATCATAACATCTTCGTTCACTGACGATGAACTACCAACGTTCCTTGAGGGTAGCAAAAATATAACAATCATCAACTTTCACTGAAGGTGACCTACCAACTTTCACTGAAGGTAGATAGAAAATATCATAACATCGTTGTTCACTAACGATGAACTATCAATGTTTACTGAGGGTAGAAAAAAGATAACAATCACCAACTTTCACTGAAGGTGACCTACCAACTTTCACTGAATGTAGAGAGAAAATCTATCATAACATCGCCGTTCACTGACGATGAACTACCAACGTTCACTGGGGGTAGCAAAAAGATAACAATCACCAACTTTCACTGAAGGTGACCTAGCAACTTTCACTGAAGGTAGAGAGAAAATATCATCACATCACCGTTCACTGACGATAAACTACCAATGTTCACTAAGGATAGCAAAAAGATAAGAAGTTTCCCCAAAATTCTGGCATTTTACCTAGAACGGGACTCAACTACTTCTTTAACCAAGGCACCCTGTCTGGAAAGGGTAACATATAAGCTGTATCAAATAAAGAGACTACCACTTGTAAAGATTTCACAATGAACTGTCTCTGCGATATTGAAAGTCTTGCCATCCACTGGAGTAATTTGGCAACAAACTGCAAACTTTCCAGACATAGAGAAGATAACAAAAAAGTTACGTCGACTTTTACAGGGAAGTACAGGTTGCTCAAATAAAGAGACTTTCTAGTTGTTGTTATAGGAAGGATTGTAAAAATAAATGATTTTCAGAGAGAGAAATATGACTTCCTGGGGAAATGCCAATATATTCCTGCTTTAGGAGATAAAGGTCTTCCCGTGTAAAATAAATGCACATTCTCAAACCAATGCTCGAAGCTTGCAAAAATCCAAAGTAATAATATTTTCGAGGATCAAAAATTAAAACCAGAAATAAACTGGAATCAGACAGTCATCCGAAACACTTCCTTTGAGAAATAAAATTAAGAGGGGATCCTTAAATCATCCAGACAAAGAGTTGTACAAGAAGGCTAAAACAAAAATCTTCCACGAGGGATAACTCAGTGGGGAAATTGAAAGAATATACGCTTTCTGCTTAAGGCCAACACTCTATTGGAGAGAGGACAACATAACTCTGTAAAACAGGGTAATATGTTAACAAAATATTAGCGAATGTGAATGAGCGGTGATTTTACAATTTTAGCTACGCATGATGTATGTATGAATGTATGCGTGTTATTGCGCATATGCTGACAAAATAGATATATAACACTGGGAGTAAACAGGCAAAACCAACTCGGGCACAATCAACACTCGGCTAAATTACATCCAAGATGAACAATCCAAGAAAAAGTAAGCGCCAACTGAGGAAGAAAAATCTACTGTCTGGTTTAACTTTATTGGGGAGAAACGTAATTCAGAAGTAACTAAAACATACGACCAAACAGTACAGATATAGAGATACAACATCCTCTATCATGCTTTACCAGGGAATAACACTCAGACTTTAACGGGGAATCAAATATTTTCAAAAGCAATGCCTCTACTGGGGATTTGAAAAATCAATTTCAAGTAGAGCAGACGGACATCAAATCATCAAAACATTTATTGGGGGATTCGTGCCGATTTCATTGGGGAGGTCAACACCACATTCACAAAGGGAAAACCAATATACGTTCTTCATTGGGGAAAACAGAGGCCCGCGTTCTTCGAGATTAATTATTGTACCAACTTCTTTGGAAAAAAGAACTTCTATTAAACAAACGAAACCTTCATTGGAGAAATCTTGGATTGAATCTTCATATCATGCAAACTCAGAAAAGAGGAGAAATGAAACAAAACTTGACCGGGGATACTGGAGTTACAAACCCTATACAGTGAAACATCTTGAGAAAAACTTCTCCAGGAAACAAAACTTCTTAAAAGCAACTGGAGTTCATCCATTCCTAGGATCACCACTTTTGTTATTTTTTCTCTCTTGCGTCACAAATTTTAAAGTAAAGGAAAGTTGTAAATTCTTTTTGAAAATTAATTTTGTTATTTAATCTTTTCGCTTTGATAGTTATTATCAATAATAAATGGAGTCTTTGCAAGATAAATAAAATAAGAAATACAGAGAATTGGGTAAAAGCTCAAATTTCATTAATAGAATGGTAGTCTGCGAATGGCGAGACTCCATGGATAATTACAAAGTTCGGAAAATGGTAATATATAATGGAAAAGATACATTAAGATACAATGACCACTATCCCCTCTAACAACTTTTGAAATCCTGAGCAGCAACTTATGTTGAAGTATGATGAGGATCCGAGAAGATTATTGCTCCAATGATCAAGTCTTGTCTGATGTAGTTACTTGACAAGAAAGTCCCTAAATTTTGCCTAAGCTGCCCTTGCGGGTTTTCAACTTAGCGGGAAATTTATTCTTTTTATGTCTCTAATTTTTTCCTAGACCGCCCTTTCGGGTTTTAGGCCTACCGAGACACTATTTTTTGCCTAATCTGCCCTTTCGAGTTTTCAACTTAGCGAGTTGTTCTTTTATTTCTTTAGGTGAAGTATTTCTTGACTGCATTAGCATTCATGGGACGTGGGAACTCCTCGGCATCCATAGTTTCAAGAATTAATGCACCGCCAAAGGAGGCTTTATTGACAACATATGGGCCTTCAAAATTGGGAGTCCACTTGTCCCTAGAATTAGCGTTAAAAGACATGATCTTTCTGAGCACGAAGTCGCCTTCTCTGAATTCAAGAGATTTGTCCTTATCAAAAACTTTCTTCATCCTTTTCTGATATAATTGTTCATGACACAAAGCTATCATTCTCTTCTCTTTGATCAAATTCAATTAGTCAAACTAGTTCTTGACCCATTCAGCCTCTGACAACTTGGTTTCCATTATCACACGCAAAGAGGGAATCTCAACCTCGATTGGGAGCACAACTTCCATTCCGTACACAAGGGAGAATGTGATTTCTCCTGTTGAAGTGCAGACAGATGTTCGATATCCATGCAAAGCAAAAGGGAGCATTTCATGCCAATCCTTATAAGTAACAACCATTTTCTGGATAATTTTCTTGATATTCTTATTAGCAGCTTCAATAACTCCATTCATCTTTGGCCTGTACGGAGATGAGTTGTGATGGACAATCTTGAATTCTTCACACAGTTTTGTCATCATTTTGTTGTTCAGAGTCGAGCCATTGTCAGTGATAATTCTGTTCGGCACACCATACCGACATATAAAATTATTCTTAATGAAGCGCACAACCACCTACTTAGTAGCATTAGCATATGAAGCAGCCTTCACCCACTTGGTGAAGTAATCAATTGCTACCAAGATAAAACAATGTCCATTCGAAGCTATGGGGTTCTATCATTCCAATCATGTCAATATCCCACATATAGAAAGGCCATGGGGAAGAGATCACATTGATAAGTGTCGGAGGCACATGAACCTTGTCCGCATAAATCTAGAATTTATGACACTTCTTTGCAAATTTGTAACAATCAGATTCCATTGTCAGCCAATAGTAATCTTCCCTTAGCATCCTCTTAGCCATCAAATGTCCATTGGCATGAGTGCCAAATGAACCTTCATGAACTTCATGCATCAACAGGTCTGCTTCGTGTCTATCCATGCATCTGAGCAAGACCATGTCATGATTTCTGTTGTACATCACATTTTCACTGAGGAAGAAACTGCCAGCCAATCTTCTCAATGTCTTTCTATCTTTATTCGATGCACCAATTGGGTATTCCTGAGTTTGGATAAAATGCTTGATATCATAATAACGAGGTTTCTCATCTCCTACCTCTTCTGTTGTAAACACATGAGCGGGCCTATCCAGTCGCCGAACCATAATTCGAGGTATATCATTCTAAGTATTCACTTGATACATAGAATCCAGAGTTGCCAGAGCGTCCTCCATTTGATTTTCATCTCTAGGAATGTGATGGAATTCAACTTTATTAAAGAATGGTAACAACCTTCTAGCATAATATCTGTAAGGGATCAAGCTGGGGTGACGAGTATCCCATTCTCCTTTAATCTGGTTTATTACCAAAGTTGAATCACCATACACATCTAGAATTTTAATTCTGAGATCAATAGATTTCTCGAGACCCATGATGCAAGCCTCATATTATGCCATATTAATAGTACAATCAAATATCAACCTTACAGTAAAAGGAATGTGCAATCCATGTGGAGTGACAATCACAGCACCAATTCCTTTACCATAAGCATTCACAGCTCTATCAAATATCATAGTTCAACGAGATTCAGGACCTGGACCTTCCTCAGGAAATGGTTCATCATAATCTTTTACTTTCAGAAACATCACATCCTCATCGGGAAATTCATATTTCACAGACTGATGATCCTCAACTGGTTGGTGAGTAAGATAATCTGCCAACATGTTGCTTTTAATAGATTTTTGAGTGAGGTATTCGATATCATATTAAGATAACAGCATCTGCCAGCGGGTACTTCTCCCAGTAAGAGCAAGATTTTCAAAAATGTACTTGATTGGATCCATTTTGGAGATCAACGAAGTGGTGTGATTCAACATATACTGCCGCAAACGTTTTGCCGCTCAGGCCAGAGCACAACATGTCTTTTCTAGCATGGAATACCGCAACTCACAATCAGTAAACTTTTTACTGAGATAATAAATGGCATACTCTTTCTTCCCTGTTTTATCTTGTTGTCCCAAAATACAACCCATGGAATTATCTAACACTGTCAGATACATAATCAATGGTATTCCTTCGACATGAGGGAGCAAGATAGGAGGTTCAAGTAGATATTATTTAATAATTTCAAATGCCCTTTGGAAGTCATCTTTCCACACACAACCTTGATCTTTCGTTAACAACTTAAAGATCGGTTCACATGTTGCAGTCATGTGGGAAATGAATCTGGAAATATAATTCAAACGCCCGAGGAACCCTCTGACTTGCTTTTCAGTTCTCGGCGCTGGCATATCTTGAATTGCTTTGACTTTATCAGGGTCAACTTCAATTCCTTTCTGGCTAACAATGAAACCCAACAATTTCCTCGATCTAACACCGAAGGTACATTTATTTGGATTCAAGCAGAAACGATACTTCCTCAAACGCTGAAATAACTTCAACAGATCTTCTACATGCCCTTCTTCAGTATGGGATTTAGCAATCATATCATCAACATATACCTCAATTTCCTTGTGCATCAGATCATGGAATAGGGTTGTCATAGCCCTCTAGTACGTTGCAACAACATTCTTCAACCCGAAGGGCATCACTCTGTAACAGAATGTTCCCCAGGGTTTGATAAACATTGTTTTTTCCATGTCCTCTGAAGCCATTCTTATTTGATTATACCCGGGAAATCCGTCCATGAACGAGAATACTTTAAATTTTTATGTGCTATCCACTAACATGTCAATGTGTGGCAATGAAAAATCATCTTTTGGACTAGCTTTATTTAGATCTCTGTAATCTACACACATGCGAACTTTTCCATCTTTTTTTCGGTACTGGGACAATATTGGTAATCCATTGAGGGTACACTAATGTTACAATAAAACCGGCATTAATCTTCTTTAGAACCTCCACTTTGATCTTCACTGCCATATCTGGGTGAGTTCTTCTCAACTTCTGTTTGATTGGCGGACACTCTGGCTTGAACGGCAGACAGTGCTCTATAATATTTGTGTCTAGACCAGGCATATCTTGATAAGACCAAGCAAATATATCCACATACTCTTTCAACAACTCAATCAACCTGCTCTTCACATCAGGATGCAGCAATGCTCCAATCTTGACTTCTTTCAGATCTTATTCTGAACCCAAATTGATTACTTCCAATGGCTCTTTATATGGATGAATGGAATTTTCCTCGCACCCAAGCAACAGTGAGACCTCTTCTGGAATCTCATCATAGTCTTTTTCTTCGGCCCCATACACAGGACATTCAAAATTGGAGAGGGTGCATGGTCATTGTATTCAATGGGTTTTTTAATTAATATGCACATATGATTTATGATTGCATTTAGAAACTGACACATATAATAAGTGATCATGCAGATTGGATTTCATTTATTATTTATTTTGAAAGGTTTTTTTTCTGATTACCATTTTCCAAGAAAAAGCAGAATATAAAGACACAATTTGGGAAACAAAGACAATTTTTATTATTAATTTTAAAAGTCACAGCAAACAGATAAGCCCATACAATATTAATACTTCCACCTTGGGAAAAGTGAAAGCTTTTCAAAAATATTAACAAATCAAATTACTTTGAAACATGTATGCAAGAGGGAGCATCAATGGTGATCCAGTTTTGAACCCTAACTCCGTGTGTCACGTAATTCGACATTTCCTGCTCTACTTCATCTTCCACAATGGCATTAATCCCAGAAACAGTAGGATGAAGATAACCCCCACTATGGAAGATGTCTTGATACTTTCCTGTAGAAGACTTCGGCTTCATGCTCTTACCTTTGTCATTCTTCAAAGAGAACCCCAAGCTGGCTCTGTTCTTGTTTACATGTGGATCAACAATATGTCCCCATACTTCACTATGACCCTTACGCACAACTTGTTGCGCATCCTTAAGCGAAACCATGGAATTCTCATTTCCTCTTATATTATCAATAGATAAGGCTTGGAACTGGGTTCCAACAGTAGCTTCATCCGCCTCCACAATGCTGAAAGAGGACAAATGAGATATCAATAATGCATGTTCTCCATTTATGATTACCACTTTTCCTTCATGTACAAACTTCAGTTTCTGGTGTAAAGTTGAAGAGACGGACCCTGCCTCGTGTATCCACGGCCTTCTTAGCAAACAACTATAAGCAGGTACAATATCCATGACTTGGAAAGTAATCTGAAATGAATGTGGGCCTATATGAATAGGAAAGTCCACTTCACCGATAACAAATTTCCTTGATCCATCAAACACTTTCACAATAATTCCACTTGGGCGCATGGGCGTTCCTTGATATTTCAACTTCATAAGTGTGCTCCTAGGTATAACGTTCAATGCAGATCCATTATCAATCAACACATTGGATAGTGAATTATTCTTGCAGTTCATAGAGATATGGAGGTCAGATTGTGATTCCTTCCTTCATGGGGAAATTCATCGTCAGAGAAACTCAGGTTATTACATGATGTAATTTTCCATACCACATTGTTGAATTGGTCTATAGGCATGTCACTTTCCATAAAAGCTTGATCCAATACCCTCATCAGAGATTCTCTGTGAGCAGAGGAGTTCATCAATAAAGCCAAGATAGATATTTTTGAAGGAGTCTGCAATAGTTGATCTACAATTCTGTAGTCCCTCATCTTGATTATCTTCAAAATATTATCCACTTCTTTCTCTAACGTAGCTCCACTAGATTCACCCGTAGCCTTCTTGGGTTCAACATTCTCAGTAATTTTCTTTCCAACACTAACATCTCCTCGAAAAACTGGTGCAAATACACGACCATTGTGGGTCACTCTGCTAATCTCAACAATATTTCCAACATTAGGCATTGGCTGGATGGGAACTTCCATACCATTCTCTAAGATTGTATCATTATATTTGTAGGGTACTACCTTATCTGACTTGTAGGGGACAGGACCCAGTAAACTAATCACTAATGGAGTAAAGTCGGCTTGCTATGATACTCGACTTCAAAATGGGAGGGTGCACCAAAACAAGGAACAATTATGTTTACCCCTTCTTCAACACAATCAGTCATTATTGAGTCATCTATGGAAAATAAATCCTCATTTGAGGAGAAATACTCATCTACAAAGGCATACTCATTATCCGACTCTTCTTCAGCCAAACAAACCTCAATCATATCAACTTCATGGTAATCATCCCTTTGACTTGTAACCTTGATAGTTCCATTTTCCAACAACAACTAAACACCTTTCTCCATGATTGAACATCCTCGGGAGTCTCGACCGGAAATTCGGCAAGATCCATAATGATGTTCCACCTGACCAGCCAAGTGGCAGAAAGTAGCATGAAATTGCACAAGGTCTTCATTCATTTACTCCACATCAAAAATTCTGAACTCTCGAGGACAACCATAAACCATATTCACCTCCTCTTCATACTCTTCCCTAGGCCTGATTTTTTGGATGACGCCCTCATCCATCATCTCCTGTAAATCAACCTTTATCTTGTCGCAACCTTGTATGTTTGTATTGCAAATAGCACAACTGGAATGGTCATGTGTATAGTAGCTAAATTCACAGAGGTCTGTATGCATTTTCACCAAATCTCCTCTAACTAGATAAATATCAAAAATCTGGAAGTCGCCTGGACAACCAGCCACCATATTCACAACATTTTCTCCTCCATGCTTAGGTAGAGGATTGTCTTTCACATTAGGACCCACATCCTTGAAAGATAGAATACCATACTTCACCAATTTTTGCACCTCAGCTTTCAAAGGATAACAATCCTCAACATTATGCCCTGGTGCTCCCTAATGAAAAGTATATGTTTGGTCTGCCTTATAATACCAAAGCAAAGGTGATGGTACAATGGGAGGTGGTCGGGTTTAAACCAACTTCTTCTGAATCAATGCCGGTAGTATCTCCGTATAACTCATAGGAATATGGTCATAACTCTCCATTCTCTGATTATACCCTTGATTCCCCTACTGGGATGGTCTCTGATAAGCAATGGTGGTTGGAGCTACAACAACAACTAGAGTAACTGAGGCGACTTGCTGATGAAGCTGATAATTTCTTCTTGGAGGATTAACCCTCCTCTCTTGCATAAAAGCATTTGCATCCCCTTCCTTCTTATTGGTAAAACCATAAGATGGCTTCTTCGCACCTCCAGATCCTTCACTCTTTGTTAAACGACCCTCTCTTACAGCCTCTTCTAAATGGATACCCAGAGTCTCCAAGAAAGTCTTAGTCATCTCCTTCTCTTCCATGGGAGGAATCACTTGGACGACTACCTCAAGCCATCTTGTGCATATTCTTTGAATGATTCCCTGTCTTTCTGAACCATGGCTCTGAGTTGATCACGGTCAGGCGCTATGTCTACGTTGTACTTGTATTGTCTGATAAATGCTTCTCCCAAGTCATTGAAAGTATGGATATTGACGCTGTCAAAACTCATATACCACTTCAGCGCAGCACTGGTCAAACTATCCTGAAAAAAGTGAGGGCAAGTGTTGCCCTTGTACTTCTCAAACTTCAGGACCTTAAACTTTGCAGGTATCTTAACATTTGGGACCAAGCATAATTCATTCACATTTTTCCCGAATAACTCTTTTCCCCTGGGGACCTTTATCTCCCTTTATATCTTGCCAAGCTGCTATTGAAAATCATCCATTCTGTCACAGAGACCCAAGTCTTCACTTGGTGGAGGAAAAGGACGACACACATCATCGTTAAAAACCGGAACCATATTCACTGAAGGAGGTGTAACGGGAGAAGCATGATGTGATACGGTCGGAGAACTGACTTGAGGTTTTGCATTTGTGTTCGCAAATGTTTCGGTTTAGCAAGAGTCGCCATCGACTTTTATTTTATCCAAAAGGAAAGGTCAAAAAGCACAGGAAAGACCTTTGACATGTTTTCTTGAGTTTGGGGGGTAGATTATGAAAAGGGAAGGTGCTAGCACTCTTTTCATCCATGGTTTTCCATGGGCTCTTAGTTACTTGTTTAGATCACTTGCTTTTCTTTTCCAATTGTTTGAAATGGTGCTTTGTGTGGTTTTGAAAGTATTTGGAAAAGAGACCATCGTTTTGGAAATCTTTGTAATGATTCTCGTTCGTAAGAATGTATACAAAGATGTTTGTTTTTTGAAAAATGTTTCAATGTTTTAAAAGTTGTTTGGAAATTGTTTTGAAATGTGTGTGTGTTTGAAAATAGCAAGGATGGTTTGCAAATTGATCAAGTAACTAGAAGCTTATCTACCTACTCAAATGTCTTTCCTACACATTTTTATTCCTTTGGTGTTGTTGTTTTACCATTGTATTTGGTAAACAACCCTATCTTTGGATGTTAAATGGGACGGGCGTGGGTCATCGTATGACCATGATAGCAATGGTGCCAAGTATCTTAGCAAGTTTTAGGGACTAAGATCATTTGTTTTTAGGCAACTTTGTCTAGCGTCATCGAGGGACTATGATCTTTTGTTTTGTTTTGTTTTGTTTTGCCAAGATACCTAGCATGCATACCATGGCCATTTTAAGGAAACAAAATGGATGAAACCCTAGGGGTGCTTGTGTGCAATGTGTTGTAATTTTTCATGCATTTTGTCTTGTATTTAGGTCAAGTTATTTGTTTTGATTTTTTGTTATCATACAAACCCTAATTTGCTAAACATGTTATATAATGTGATAAATTGCGTAAGAGTAAATCTAAACTATTACAACAATATTCTGGGGAGGGGGATACAAGTTTTGAATATGGGGATATTGCTCAAAATAAAACCCTAAAACTATTACAACCAAATTGAATTTATTGTACAAATAAATAAATAAGCAAATATTTAAATATACAATAAAATGTAAATATGCAAAAATGTTTTTTTGTATTAATTTTATGTATGTAAAAATAAATTTGTTTATGTCTTAAAAAAAAGAAAAATAAAATGATTAATTTTGAAAGGGTGAAAACCTTAATTTTTGTGATTAAAAGAAAATATTCTATATTTATTTATTTTTTTCATTTTTGTTCAAGAAAAAATAATAATAATATATGCCAAATGTTAAAAAAATTGAATATTGTATAAAAATATTATTTTAAGTGCATAAATAATAAAAATAACAAAGGTATGGTATTTTTATATTATTTACAATTTTTATTTAAGAAAATAAAGTATATTATTATTAATAAACTATTTTTAAGCCAAAAAATAATAAAAATAATAAAATAAAATGAAAAAAATTAAGAAAATATTTTTGAGTTTTTTTAAATATTCAGAAAAAAATAATAAAGTTACAAAGGAAATGAAAAATATGCAAAAATATAGAAAATGGTCCAAGGGGTGCAAAAAGGAAACTTGGGTGTGCAAAAAGAAGCAGGCCCAAGCGCCAGGCCCAGAACAACTTCATCCCAGACCTTTATCTCTCCAAACGCGCATGTCCTGTGCTTGATTCTGTAACTCTCTATTCTTTGCATGAAAACAAAATCTTGTAACATGAAACTTGTAGCATTTTTAGTCACGATTCCAATGATATAAAAAACATGACCTAACTCTCAAAGATCAAGGAGAATTTTATCACCCCTAATTTCTGACCTAAAATTTTCATGAACTTCAACAACCAAATACTCCTAACTCAGCTAATATAAATACAAACTATGCATATGTACAACTCAAGCAACTTAAGGACTACATTTTTGCTTCACAAACCTAAGCCTAAGGATGTCTAAATAGAGAGATAGAAACTTGACAAATACCTTGTTCAGTTGAGTTTGGATATGGCAATGTGGGCACTTTGAGTGAGGCCTAAAGTTCTTGTGATCTTGCTTGAAGTTCCCTCAACCTTTTCCAATGCTCAGCTTGCCTTGAAGTTGCCTGAAACTCCTTGTAGAAGTCAACCTGCAAACTCAAAAAGTGAAAATGGTGAATCTCGAAACAGAGGTTACAGTTTCTAGACAAAGGCCTGGACAACTTTAGTGTGATGTATGGAATGTGTTTGAAGCCTTGAAACAAAAAACGCACTAGCAAAAAATTTTTTGGCTAGTGATTTGCAGAGGTTGCCCTGTTTTGGGAAGAAATGGTGTTTGTTTGTGTTTTGGAGTGATTTAGAAGTTGGTAATTCGTGCTTTTGGCTTGTTACAATATTCTGAACTTGGTTCAAATGATGCTTAGGCTTGGCTTTATCAGATGGATGAGTTATATTGACTTTTGCAAGTTTACTTGCTTTTGAAGAAAATTTGAGATGACAATGCCCAAGGCCTATACAGGTCAGCTTGAGGTATGAACATAGTTGGTAAATTTTGCCTGATATTTGTGGACTTTGTTTGCAGCAAGAGATTAGGTCCATGGCTCAAGATAAACAAAGTTGCAAAAAGCAAGCTTTATGGAAATGGTATTGTTACCTTTATGCCATAAATGGATTAATTCATTGTGCAAAGCTCCAAAGATCAAAACAAAGCCAATATCCAATGTATTTGCATTTAATTTTGGAGTGTAGAAAGGACTAGGACCTGTAATGCAAGTACAAGCATGCCTAGGACAAATTTGCAACTTGCACCATTGTGAAAAATGCCTTGAACAAAAGTGATAATTTGTCATTTTCATTTCTTCGATTATCCCTAACCATAAATGATCTTGGAGAGTTCTTGGACATTTTTGAAAGCTTGTAAAACGATCTACAATCCATCTTTGAAATGAATTTTGAAATTCCACTTGGAACTAGGTGAAAAGTTGCCATAAAGTTAGGCAAAAAATCTGCCTAAACTAGGGCAAAATTTCACTAAGTTAAAAAGTTTATGGACCCTTATTCTAAAAATCATAACTTGAGATCTAAGAATCTTTTGGGAAAACTTTGTGATTCAAATTTGGTGATTTTGTGAAGGACTACAACTTTCATGTTGGAAGTTTTATTTGAATCCAATTTCATCATGGTGAAAAAATTGGGAAAATTTGGGGAAAAATAAGAAATTTTCATAACTTAGAAAATTTCTAAGTTATGAAAAATTTCAAACTTAAACCCTAATTTCCAAATTTAAGTTTCTTGGTGAACAAGTTTCATGTTTTGACACATCTTGATGAAATATGACCCTTGGCACTTGATTTTGACCAAAAAGTCAAAGTTTGACTTTTCAGTGTACAGTTGATTTTTGATCAGTTGACTGGAAAATTCATTTGTCAATCCAATGCATTTGAGATCTTTCTGAACCTTGTGACTAGGTCAATATGATGCCATTGGGTCCTTGAAACTATGCTTGAACCCAATTTTCCATTGATTAGGTCAAAAATCAGAAATTGCCTTTCCCTAGTCAAAACCCTAATTTTGACCATTTTTCCCTTTTGATGATCTGATCAAATTTCTTGAGGAGTTATGGTCCAAACTTGATCAAATGGTTCATATTAGTCTATAATGTTGATGTGGATAAAAAATTATGAAGTTTGACTGTAAATTGGCCATGGTTGACTTTTTCCCCAATATAGCTGATTTTTAGGTCAACTGTCCAATTGACTGGGCAAAAATTTGGTTCAAGGCTTGAAACTTGGTATGAGCACTCATAAAGGTCCAACATGAAGTATGAAAGTCACATGAAGCATTGAAAGTCCCAAAATCTCTGTGCAAACTTAAACCCGAATTTCAGGTCATCAGTGCAAGATGGGGTCTTGAGCTGAGCAAACCCTAATCTGGTCTTGAGTCCAAGAAGTCTTGTGAGGAGAATCTTGATAAAATGAGAGGGCAATTTTAGGGTGCAACAGCTGCCCATGTTCAATCTTCTTGAACCTGAAGAGTTAGATTGGCGAGTTTTATCGTTCGTGACTCGAAGGTAAAAGATGATTGGACACTAGAGTGCCCATAAATTTGCACTCGTCAAAATGTAGTTGGGGAATGGGCCTAAAGATGCCATTTGGAGAGGTGACCGAATCTTGTCAGAGATGGGCTTGTAGATGCCATCCAAGAATGTTTGTTGTAAATCAGGAGAATGAACATCAGAATGGTATCCGTATCTGGAACGTATCTGAGTTGTATCTAGAGATTGAGTTTGAATAAGTGACAGAATGGCTTCCGTATCTGGAGTGTATCTGGACTGTATCTTGAATAGGTGACAGAATGACTTCCGTGTCTGGACTGTATCTGAGCTGGGGGAAAAATTTGAATGAGTGACAGAATGGCAACCGTGTCTGGAGCGTATTTGGACTGTATATGTAGTTGAAATTTGAATAAGTGGCAGAATGACTTCCGTGTATGAAGTGTATCTGAACTTGAAATTGATAGTTGAATCTGAATGAGTAACAGAATGACTTCCATGTCTAGAGTGTATCAGTACTGTATCATGATTGTTGAAGTCTGAATGAGTAACAGAATGACTTCCGTGTCTGGAGTGTATCTGTATTGTATCTTGACTTTAAATTTTAAATGAGTAATAGAATGACTTGTGTTTGGAGTGTATCCGTACTGTATCTGAATAAGAGATCTGAACGAGTAATAGAATGACTTCCGTGTTTGGAGTGTATCCGTACTGTATCTGAAATCTTTGAATATTTGTTAAAGATAGCTGTTAATCTTATCCTGAAAAGGGTAAAATGTTAGTTGAAGCACAGAGTTATGTTGCATGATATGTATGATGCAATAAATGTTCCTTATCAATGTTTATGATATATGAATGTAATGTGTGCGCATGTAAGCTGATTTGTGGTATTGCTGAGGAAAATAAACCCTTAACACCTGGGGATAACAAAACCCTTGACTACTGCCGGGGAAAATAAATCCTTGACCGTTGCTTGAGATTCAAAATCTTTGATTGCTGAGGATGAGAAATCCTTGGAGACTGTTGGGGATGGAAAATCCCTGACAACTTCTATGGGGATGTGAGAATCCTTCATGTCTTGAAGTTGGAGTATCGACAAAATCTGTTGTGAGAGTAATGTCAAACTGCTTGAGAAATCTGCTTCGGAAATCCAGAGAACTTTGAAGACTTCTAATGGGAATCCTTACTCGGCTGGGGAATAGAGAAAATTCTGATGACTTCTGCGGGGAACCAAGAATGAGAACCTTCATTCTGTTGAGGAGTAATGAAAACTTTAGCGAATTCATGCTGGGGAGTAATGAAGACTCTGGCAACTTCACTGGGGAATCAAGAATGAGAATCTTCATTCTGCTGGGGAGTGAAAACTCTGTGGGGAAGAAGGCTTCCTGCTGGAGAGTAAGTTCAGGATTCTGGGGGAAAAAGCTTATTCCTATTTGGAAAAAGTTCAGGAGTTTGGGTTGTATTCCACTCTACTGGAAAGTTATCCTAGGTTGGGGAGAGACAAAAGTCAACTGTTATCTGGTTGATTTCCAGGCTTCAAGACAACTTGTTGGGGGAATTTGGAGAAACTGGATGGTTTCTGCTGTGGATTGGTAGTTGGAAATTTGACTCCGTTGGGGAATGGAGGTTTCAGCTCCACTGGGGATCGGGAGTTTGAAGTTTTGGCTCCGCTGGGGATTGGGAGTTTGAAACCTAACTCTGATGGGAATTAAGGATTTGAAATTATAACTCCGCTGGGGATATGAATTTCAAGGTTTTAGCTCCGTTGAGGATCTAGATGATGTACTGCAGGGGATTTCTCTTAGAATAGCCTAAAGACGTTTTCCTATACCTTCAACTTGTCAGTAAATATTCTTTCCCATTTCGTTTATTTGTAAACAGTGATTATATTCAAATGCATATGCTCATTAATAAATCATTGGACGTTTTCAAATAAAACACAAGTGTAAAAAAGAAGAAAAGGAAAATAGTTTTCTGCACTTTGAAGTATCTTTGTATTAACTTTGTGTAAGTATTTTGTACAAAGGAGACGACATCCTAGTAAGAGAACATTGTCATAAAAAATGAGAAAAAATTATACAAAGAAAGATGGCTATGTGGGAAGATTCCATGGGGTTCCCATTCTGCTATAGCCTTCGTAACTATGAATATCTTGTCCATTTGTTGCTTCGTCCGAAGATGATTGAGTTGTTCAGAAGCCCGGAGCTTGTCTTTGAAGAGATTGTCCTTAAAGTGATCCGAAGAGACATAGTCATACGCTTTAATTCCCTAACTTTTGCCTGGACCGCCCTTTCGGGTTTTCGATCCACCGGGAAACCCTTTTTTGCCCAAGTCACCCTTTCGGGTTTTCAACTTGCCGGGTGTACAGATTTTTGTTTTATCCCTAACTTTTGCCTGAACCGCCCTTTCGGGTTTTCGATTCACCGGGATGCCCTTTTTTTTCCTAGGTGTGTCAACCTAGCGGGTCTCTTATGCGTAGTATCTTTTGAATATGTCTGTGTTCACAGGGTGCGGCAGGTCGTCGCCGTCCATGGTGGTTAAGATCATTGCCCCACCAGAAAAGATATTTTTGATCACAAATGGTCCTTCGTAAGTAGGAGTCCATTTTCCCCTGGGATCACTTTGCGGAAAGATGATCCGCTTGATCACTAGATCCCCAACTTGATACACTTGTCGCCTGACTTTCTTGTTGAATGCCTTGATCATCCGTTTTTATACGCTTGACCATGTCAAACAGCAGTAAGTCGCTTCTCGTCGATTAAGTTTAATTGATCAAGTCAGGTCTGGATCCAATCGTCTTCACTCAGACCTGCATCCTTCATGATTCTCAAGGAGGGAATCTGAACCTCGATAGGAAAAACAGCTTCCATGCCGTAAACCAAATAATAGGGTGTTTCCCCAGTTGATGTGCGTGCCGTGGTACGATACCCATGGAGAGAAAACGGTAACATTTCATGCCAGTCCTTATATGATCTTCTTGATATTTTTGTTCGCAGCTTCGACAACACCGTTCGTCTTTGGCCGATAGGGAGATAAATTGTGATGTTGAATCTGGAACTACTCGCACAAGGCGGTGATCATAGTGTTGTTAAGGTTTGTACCGTTGTCAGTGATGATCCTTTAGGGGATGTCGTACCGCCAAATGAGGTTCTGCTTGATGAAGCGGGCAACAACATTCTTTGTGACGGATGCGAAGGAAGATGCTTCGACCCACTTGGTAAAGTAATCAATTTCCACTAGGATAAAGCAGTGTCCATTGGAGGTTGTAGGATTGGTCTCCCCAATCATGTCGATTCCCCACATAGCGAATAGCCAAGGAGCTGTTAAGACGTTGAGAGGAACTGGAGGTATATGTACCTTGTCCGCATAGATTTGACATTTGTGATAAGTCCTGGAATGTTGATAGCAGTCAGCTTCCATGGTAGACCAGTAATAGCCTGCCCGTAGAATCTTCTTAGCCATCGTATGTCCGCTAGAGTGAGTGCCAAAGGTACCATTGTGTAGTTCAACCATGATTTGTTCAGCTTCAATCTTGTCCACACAACGGAGAAGAATGCAATCATGATTCTGCTTATACAGGATACCATTGCTCAGGAAGAACTTGGCAGAGAATCTCCTCAAGAACTTTTTGTCGTTGACTGAAGCTCCTTCAGGATATTCTTGAGCCTCGAGATACCTTTTGACTTCATGAAACCAAGGTCGGTCCACTACTTCTTCGGTATTAATCTCGTGACAATGTGCAGGTTCGTCCATCCGTTCAATGGTGATTTGGGGAGCCTTATTATCCCAGTTAAGATTAAACATGGATGACATTGTAGCTAGTGCATCTGCTAGCTGATTTTCTTCTCGCAGGAAGTGCTCGAAGGTAATCTGCTCGAGATGTGGTAGCAATGTCAAGACATGTTCTTTGTAAGGGATGAGGTTGGGATGTTTAGTGTCCCACTCTCCTTTGATCTGACGGATGACCAAAGCGGAGTCCCCAAATATAATCAAAGATTTGATTCCAAAGTCTATGGCAGTGTTGAGTCTAAAGATGAAAGCTTCATACTCTGCCATGTTGTTAGTACAGTTGAAGCAAAGTCTGGCTGTGAAAGGAGTATGGAAACCTTCTGGTGAGATGAGCACAACACCGATACCGTTACCAAGTGCATTGGAGGCACCATCAAAGTACAGGTCCACCGGGATCCTTGTTCAGGTCCGTCATATGGTCTGTTCTCTTCAATGTTGTCCAATGTCATGATTTCTTCGTCAGGGAAGTCGAACATCATGGATTGGTAATCTTCGACAGCTTGATGAGCCAGATGGTCAGCTAGTACACTCCCTTTTATAGCTTTTTGGGTCGTGTACTATATATCGTATTCTGTCAGGATCATCTGCCATCTAGCTATCCTTCCAGACAAAGCATGATTTTCGAAGATGTACTTGATCGGATCCATCTTAGATATCAACAAAGTGGTATGAGTCAACATATACTGCCTTAGTCGGCGAGCAGCCCATACCAAAGCGCAGTAAGTTTTCTCGAGCAATGAGTAGCGGGTCTCACAGTCGATAAACTTTTTGCTAAGGTAATAAATGGCATGCTCTTTTCGGCCAGACTCGTCATGTTGGCCCAGTACGCACCCCATTGAATTCTCTAAGACAGTCATATACATGATTAGCAGTCTTCCTTCGACGGGTGGCATCAAGATAGGAGGTTCTAGCAGATACTCCTTGATTTTATCAAAAGCAACTTGACAGTCATCATTCCATTTAACCATCTAATCTTTCTTCAACAGCTTGAAGATTGGCTCACAGGTAGATGTTAGGTGAGAAATGAACCTAGCAATGTAGTTTAGGCGTCCCAAGAAACCTCTGACCTCCTTCTCAGTGCAAGGAGCAGGCATTTCTTGTATAGCTTTGACTTTGGCAGGATCAACCTCGATGCCTTTGTTGCTGACAATGAAACTCAAGAGTTTACCGGACCGGACTCCGAAAGTACACTTGTTAGGGTTTAACCTTAGCTTGTACTCCTTCAACCTAACAAACAGCTTTTGCAAGTGGTCAAGGTGTTCTTCCTCCGTCTGTGATCGGGCTATCATGTCATCTACGTAGACCTCTATCTCATGATGTATCATATCATGAAACAAAGCTACCATGGGGCGTTGATAGGTTGCCCCGACATTCTTCAGTCCGAATGGCATCACTTTGTAGCAGAACGTACCCCACTGTGTAACAAAAGTAGTTTTCTCCATGTCTTCAGGTGCCATTTTGATCTGGTTGTAACCCGAAAATCCGTCCATGAAAGAAAATACCTTGTGTTGAGCTGTATTGTCAACCAAGATGTCAATGTGCGGAAGTGGAAAGTCATCTTTAGGGCTGGCCCTGTTTAAGTCTCTGTAATCCACGCACATTCTGACTTTGTCGTCCTTCTTAGGCACGGGAACAATGTTAGCAACCCATTGTGGATAAGAAGTAACAACAAGAAATTCGGCATTGAACTGCTTTATAACTTCTGCTTTGATATTTTCTGACATGTTGGGCCTCATGCAGCGGACTTTTTGTTTGACTGGTGGACAGTCTTCTCTTGTGGGCAGACGGTGAACCACAATATCTGTATCGAGTCCCGGCATGTCTTCGTAAGACCAAGAGAAGATCTCAACATATTCATGTAACAACTGAATTAGGCACTCTTTGACACTTGGCTCTAGGTTGGCACCCACTCTGACTTCTTTTCTGTCTTCCTCAGTACCCAAGTTGATTGTCTCTAACAGCTCCTCATGAGGTAGAATAGCTCTTTCTTCCTGTTGTAGCAGCCTAGCCAATTCTCCTGGCACCTCACAATCTTCCTCACCTTCATATTCGGCATGGTAGACCAGATCTTCAGAGTCACCGAAGGCCATATCAGAATTGTTACCCATGGAATCCGGAATGGAAGGGTACCTGCATTTGTGAGTGTGGGTGTGTGTAAGGGATTTCCATCTTGAAACAAATAAAATGTAAAAATAAATACAATAAACACAAAAGTTTATATGCGAAAACGTCCATGATTCATTAAAATGGCATATGAAGATGAAAAATCAAACCCTTACAAATGGACCTATGTGCCTCGGGTAAGGCACAAGCTTAAAAGTGTACGAATAGTTTGAGAATTATTACAAACCAACATAAATGTTTGAAAGATAAATTATTACGGTATGAAAGTAATCAGAACAAAGTATTTTGCTTCCCAATTGCACAGTCCTCCGTCAACAGTAGGGAAAATCCAGTCTTCCAGGTTGCTCTCCTCTTCACTATCCTCCAAAGCATTGACTCCATGATGGGTGATCTTCACTGGTGGCCATCCAGCACGGGCGCGGCATACAGCCTTTTGAGCAGAATAAGTGAACCCCAAGCCGAATTTATCTGATTTGTAAGGAAAGTCTAGAAGTTGCCCCCAGATTGTGCTTCCTCCTTCTTCAATCACAGCCTTTGAATCTTTGAGAGACGACATTCTAGGCGGAGGTCTGGTAATCATGGGTACAGAAGACACTGTCTTGGTTGCCGCAATCTCCTGAGCTACCTCTTCAAAATGCTGAAAAGGGGTTTCGATGAATTCACCATCCAATTCTACATAGCGGAAAGAATTTAGATGGCTTATCATGTATTCCTCTTTGCCATGAACAGTTATAATTTTCCCCTAGACAAGGTACTTGAGCATTTGATGCAGAGTAGAAGTGACGGCTCCGGCATTGTGAATCCAGGGTCTTCCCAACAAGCAAGAATAGGAAGGACGGATGTCCATCACATATAATGTGGAGTTGAAGGTTTCAGTTCCCACTTTAATCGGGATGTCCACCTCCCCGTGGACCATCCTTTTAGAACCATCAAAGGCTCTGACAATTATATTGCTGGGTTTCAGGGTTAGGCCTTCACAATCCAGTCTATCCAAGGCTTTCTTCGGCAAGACATTTAAAGACGACCCAGTATCAACCAAAACATGAGCTAGGGTGGTTCCCCTACACTCCACCGAGACATGCAAAGAGTCATTATGTTTTCTCCCCTTGGAAGTCAAGTCGGCATCAGAGAAACCTAGACCATTGTCAGCTGTTAAGCTAGCTACACATTCCTGGAACTGATCCGCAGAGGTTTCCTGTGGCACGTGGGCCATCTTCAAAAATCTGATCAGAGCTTTAGCATGAGCTTGTGAACAAAGCAGCAGGGCCAACATAGAGATCTTTGAGGGGGTTTGCCCCAGTTGTTCCAGAACATCATAATCGCTTTTCTTGATCATTTTCAAAATCTCTTCCATTTCTTTTTGAGAGGTCTCAAGGATGACCAATGGCTGAGCCCTCGTCCTGACGCACGCTTCTTGGATCCCTTTCCCTCTATCATCATCAGCAGCAGAGGTGATAACCACAGGAGTTACAACTTCTTCAATAATTGGAGTTCTCGCAGATATGTTTACCGGTGCAGGGGTAACCTTAAGAGTAGCTGAGGGTCCAAAGATTGCCTTTGGAGGGGCAATCTTTGGAGAGAAAATTCTTCCACTGCGGGTGATTTTGCTCGTTCCAGCAATGTTTCCAATGTCGGAAGTCTCTTTATCAGAACTCTCTTCAGTTGATTCAATTTGTTTAATAGCGTGGTAGTAGATTTCTCCACTGTAGTTCCACGATACTGATCTGTCGGACTTGTACGGGACGGGCCCGGGCATAGTTATCTTCAAAGGTGCAGCCTTCGGAGCGGATGTAATCTTAACAGGTATTTTGGAGACCTTGGAAAGATTGGCGAATATGGTTATTATTGAAACATCATTGACAAGAGTCGGTGTAACAGTAGTATTTTCAAAAAGGATTTCTTGGTTATCCATTAGGCGTTGGATGCCTAACTTCAACAATGGACAGTCGGTTGGTAAGGATGAACAAAGGCAGTAATCTTCTTCACAACCTGGGAAAATCCCAGCCTTCAGCAAATTCAACTTGATTATTGGTAGCGGAGTCATCAAATCATCAACAGTAGCAACAAAAAGATCTTCTTCAACAGCATGGGCATTGTGGCCATGCTTTGGCATTGGAGCAGAGATTACATTCCGCTTTTTAGGGGCATCGAATTCAACTTCTTTAGCGTCTATCAAATCCTGAATCTTATTCTTGAGGGCCCAACAATTGTTGGTGTCATGCCCCAGGTTGTCTGAATGATAAGCACACTTGGCGTTCGAAAGGTAGTATGGAGAAGCAGTATTCGGATTCTTTAGGGCCTCTTTCAAACTCGCAAGGTTTAACTCTAAGAGATGGGGTAGAACCTGAGCATGAGTCATGTTTATCCGGGTGAATTTCCGTACAGGCCTTTCTACCCTTGTTTGGTTGGTTCTGGGTTGATTTTTTCTGGGCTGATCAGCTGCAGACTTCTGAATCATTACGGCCCCCACCGCTGGCCGGTGCTTAACTCTTCCTTGACCTCTTTGGGAGTAGACAGCCGATACTTCCTTCTTTGCTGGAAAAGTCTTTTTGATGGCAGCGGAAGCATATGTATCTTTTTGAATTTTCCCGCTTTTTATGCCGGCTTCAACTCTCTCACCAGTTAGAATCAACTCATTGAAACCTGCAAAAGAGCTTCCTATCAGGTGATTAAAGAAAGGAACTGACAGAGTCCCTAAAAACATCTCCACTAGCTCCCTCTCAGATAGAGGTGGTTGTACTTGTCCCGCCAAGTCTCTCCATTTCTGGGCATACTCTTTGAAACCTTCATTTGAGACCATGCCCATACTCTGTAATTGAGTACGGGTTGGTGCTAAGTTCGCATTGTATTAATACTGTTTATAGAAGGCAGCCGCCAAGTCCTCCCAATTATGCACGTCAGACCTCTCTAACTGGTAGAACCAATCTAATTGCGTCCCCGACAAACTGTCCTGGAAAAAGTGGACCCACAGGTCTTTGTCAGAAGAATGTGGTTGAATTTTCCTGACATAATATCGTAGGTGCATATTTGGGCAAGACACCCCATTGTACTTAGCAAACAGGGGCACTTTGAATTTAGGAGGGATTTCAATTCCAGATACCAACCCTAACTCTTCAAAATCCAGCCCAAGCGCTCTCTGTATCTCCATAGCTGCCAGAAGTTCTTCCAAGTTTTTGTATTTCTCATCTGCAGGAGGATATTGTTGTTATGAGTAGTTCTTATCTTCCTCTTATTCAATTTCAGAATCAGAAGGCACTGTAGTCTCTTTACCCTTTCTCTCTCCTTCCTTAGAGGTTGATGGAAAATCTAGGACCCTTCTGGCTTGACCTTCAAATCTTCTGCCCAAGGTAGCCACACCAACTCTCTTCTTCTTCTTTTTCTCTTTTTCCTTCTCTAGCAGAGTTTTGAGCTCCTCCTGCCCCTTGGTCAAGGTCAGAAGTAGCTGTTGAAATTGTGAATTCTGAGCTTGCAAGTCTTTGACCGTTTGTTTAATATCCATCTTGCTGAAATAAATTGTAGAGAGATGAGGAAACTTGGTGTGAAGACCTGTTTATGCATATGATGAATGATATGTATTCATGTAATGCATTCAAGGATTCATAAATTCAAATTTGTTTTAAACAAAAAAGAAACACACGTCATATTAATAAGATAGAATTGTTAGTACATCAATGCCCCATGGGCAAAATAATACAAAATTCTAAGGTAAAAAGACGTTGCACATCCTCTTTGGTGCAATGTAGGTGTTGAGAGTCTGCTCTTCGTGAAGTTGACCAGTGAGTTCTAAAACCTTTTTCTCGCTAGCGTAGAATTGGGCTTCAAAAGTATCGCGTTCTCCCTTGAGCTGTATCCAACACCTTTGCAGATCTTCGAGTGATGTTGGCATGTCAGGATGTAGGAGGGTGTATGGAACCTCTCCTTCCTTAACAGGCTCTATAATCACAGGGAGAATAGACGGGTAAGGCATCATAAGACTTTGGGCGCGGGTTCATACCCACTTGAGGTAAGGCTCAAGGGGGGTGGAATTCTTGTGTCCCAAGGTCTTACTGTCTACCTTGTTTGGAATCCTCCAAGCTCGGATAAACCTTTGTCGAAGTCCTTGATCGTCGTTGTCGAAGTCAAAAACCAAGTCTGGAATCAGCATGTCATATGGGCCATCCTTTCGGGCATACCCAAACTGTCTCAGAGCCAAGCAGGGGTTGTAGGTGATGCCTCCCCTAATGCCAAGTAGAGGGACATTAGGGAATTCCCCACAACGATCGATGATGATAACATTTTCTCTGGATCGAGAACACCAATGAACATATGAATGTGTAAGAGTCATCAATCGTTGTGACCACCTCAAACCTTGCTCATTCTTCAAGACTGATTGGGGAAGATGAGAAATAAACCATCTTTCCAGTAGAGGAGTGTAACACATGAGAACACCTCTTTTCCTCATTGTTCGAGTGTGAAAAGAGTGTAAGATATCTCCAAGCAATGTAGGCACCGGGTTGCGAGCCATGAAGATTTTGACAGCATTCACATCTATAAGTTGGTCAGGGTTTGGGAACAAGACTAACCCATAGATGAGAAGAGCTATGATCTCCTCAAAATCTTGTAGGTCTAGAGAATTCCAGCATTCTTGAGCTTTCTCAAACAGGAACTTTGCCAAGAAACCCTTGACACCACTTCTGGTTTCCCAATGACATGTCACATCTGATGGTTGCTAGTGCAGGGCTTGAGCAACATCTTCAGGCTTTGGATCTCTTTCTGTACCGTTGAAAGGTAGTTGATGGAGAATAGGAATCCTCAAGAGTTGAGAAAATTCCTCCAAAGTAGGCACCAGCTGGTAATCAGGAAATGGGAAGCAGTGGTGTAGGGGGTCAAAGAACTGGAAGAGAACTTTCACCACGTCTTCCTCTGTGTTGGAAGTGACTAAGTTAAGAAGTCGACCATGTATCTCAGTGAATGGAGAATACTCTAGAATCTTGGAAGCAAGTTCCTTGAGTTGTGGAGGAATTCTCACAAGATTGACCTGAATGGTTTTCCTGCGAAGTGAATCCATGACCTACAAAACAGGAACAAATATGAAAATCCAAAATCCTTGAAATGGTTAGTGGATGCAAATGATGCTTCATGATGTTTATGATGTTATGCACAAGTATATATGTACAAGCAAATCACACAAGTTCCTAGTTTAGGCTTGCATGGGGTTTCATAGGTAAGTACCCTCTTGAAGTTTAGTTGGCTCAACCTGTCCTATAAATAATAATCGGGTTCTAAGGAGCTCAATATCACTGGATTATTTTATGTGTTCATTGTTTCAGTTTAGCCACTTTACTGGCGACCGAAATATTCCAAGAAAACAACCCTCAATGAGTGTAGTATCGAGTATCTACCAACTTCGGACTGCACCAAAGTCGGTCATCTCACTACATCCTAAAAGTCCAAGATGGTCAAGTAAAGGTTCTAAAAGTACATTAGTGCTTTTTGACATCACTCAGCGGCCCCATATTCTCTTTGATTGACTCAAAGGCTACCGGTACCCACAAATATGTCACACTAATATAGCTATTGCTTAGACCGTGTTGGTATACCCCGCACAGTTTCTACAATGTATTGCTATTTACCTATGAATGTTTCCCAAATCCGGGTGGAGGATTAAAACCCAAACAATAGAACCAAAGTGTAAAGCATACAAGTCAAACAAGATAAGCATGTAAAGGTGATCTAAAACCCTAAGGTAACCCCACTTTTAGATTATCCCCAGCAGAGTAGCCAGTTCTGTGATACGGTGGGAGAACTGACTTGAGGTTTTGTGTTTGTGTTCGCAAATGTTTCGGTTTAGCAAGAGTCACCACCGACTTTTATTTTATCCAAAAGGAAAGGTCAAAAAGCACAGGAAAGACCTTTGAGATGTTTTCTTGAGTTCGGGGGGTAGATTATGAAAAGGGAAGGTGCTGGCACCCTTTTCATCCATGGTTTTCCATGGGCTCTTAGTTACTTGTTTAGATCACTTGCTTTGCTTTTCCAATTGTTTGAAATGGTTCTTTGTGTGGTTTTGAAAGTATTTTTAAAAGAGGCCATCATTTTGGCAATCCTTGTAATGATTCTCGTTCGTAAGAATGTATACAAAGATGTTTGTCTTTTGAAAAATGTTTCAATGTTTTGAAAGTTGTTTGGAAATTGTTTTGAAATGTGTGTGTTTGAAAATAGAAAGGATGGTTTGCAAATTGATCAAGTAACTAGAAGCTTATCTACCTACTCAAATGTCTTTCCTACACATTTTTATTCCTTTGATGTTGTTGTTTTACCATTGTATTTGGTAAACAACCCTATCTTTGGATGTTAAACGGGACGGGCGTGGGTCATCGTATGACCATGATAACAATGGTGCCAAGTATCTTAGCAAGTTTTAGGGACTAAGATCATTTGTTTTTAGGAAACTTTGTCTAGCGTCATCGAGGGACTATGATCTTTCGTTTTGTTTTGTTTTGTTTTGCCAAGATACCTAACATGCATACCATGGCCATTTTAAGGAAACAAAGTGGATGAAACCCTAGGGGTGCTTGTGTGCAATGTGTTGTCATTTTTCATGTATTTTGTCTTGTATTTAGGTCAAGCTATTTGTTTTGATTTTTGGTTATCATACAAACCCTAATTTGCTAAACATGTTATATAATGCAATAAATTACGTAAAAGTAAATCTAAATTATTACAACAATATTATGGGGAGGGGGATACAAGTTTTGAATAGGGGGATATTGCTCAAAATAAAACCCTAAAACTATTACAACCAAATTGAATTTATTGTACAAATAAATAAATAAATAAGCAAATATTTAAACATACAATAAAATGTAAATATGCAAAAATGTTTTTTTGTATTAATTTTATGTATGTAAAAATAAATTTATTTATGTCCTAAAAAAAAGAAAAATAAAATGATTATTTTTGAAAGGGTGAAAACCCTAATTTTTGTGATTAAAAGAAAATATTCTATATTTATTTATTTTGTTCATTTTTGTTCAAGAAAAAATAATAATAATATATGCCAAATGTTAAAAAAATTGAATATTGTATGAAAATATTATTTTAAGTGTATAAATAATAAAAATAAAAAAGGTATGGCATTTTTATATTATTTACAAGTTTTATTTAAGAAAATAAAGTATATTATTATTAATAAACTATTTTTATGCCAAAAAATAATAAAAATAATAAAATAAAATGCAAAAAATTAAGAAAATATTTTTGAGTTTTTTTAAATGTTCAGAAAAAAATAATAAAGTCAAAAATACAAAGGAAATGAAAAATATGCAAAAATATAGAAAATGGGCCAAGGGGGTGCAAAAAGGAAACTGGGGGGTGCAAAAATAAGCAGGCCCAAGCGCCAGGCCCAGAACAACTTCATCCCTGACCTCTGTCTCTCCAAACGCGCGCGTCTTGTGCTTAATTTTGTAACTCTCTATTCTTTGCCTAAAAACAAAATCTTGCAACATGAAACTTGTAGCATTTTTAGTCACGATTCCAATGATATAAAAAACATGACCTAAGTTAGGGATGTCAGTTTGGACCTGTTAATGGGGATCCCCGCGGGGAACGCCCCGTTCGGGGCCCCAAAGATGGGGAATTTTCCCCCGTGGGGGCGGAGATGGGGAGAAAAATTCCCCCGAGAGCATTTCGGGGACGGGGACGGGGAATACACCCCCCGCCCCGCGGGGACCCCGCCCCGCCTATTATTTTAATATAGTTAATTTAATATATATATTTTAGATTAGGTTTTTTAGTCATTTCCTTTATGTTTATTTATAAAAATAAATAAATAAATATTCATGTATTTATTAAGAGAGAGAAATGTAAATATTAGTATTTTTTAATAACATAATAAATATGTGAATTCTTTGTGCTTTTTATTTTTATAGAAAATATAAACATTTTAAAAAAATAAAATATTAATGAATAAATGTAGGATCTATGGGGATCCCCGCGGGGAACGGGGATCCGCGGGGAACGGGGATGGGGATAGAAATTCCCCCGTGACGGAGATCGGGGATGGGGACGGGGAATGAATTTGATGGCGGGGAAAAAGATGGGGAAGTGTCCCCCCGGCCCCGCCCCGCCCCATTGACATCCCTAAACCTAACTCTCAAAGATCAAGGACTTCATGAACTTTAACAACCAAATACTCCTAGCTCAGTTAATATAAATACAAACTATGCATATGTACAGCTCAAGCAAATTAAGGACTACATTTTTGCTTCACAAAACTAAGCCTAAGGATGTCTAAATAGAGAGATAGAAACTTGACAAATACCTTGTTCAGTTGAGTTTGGATATGGCAATGTGGGCACTTTGAGTGAGGCCTGGAGTTCTTGTGATCTTGCTTGAAGTTCCCTCAACCTTTTCCAATGCTCAGCTTTCCTTGAAGTTTCCCGAAACTCCTTGTAGAAGTCAACCTGCAAACTCAAAAAGTGAAAATGGTGAAGCTCGAAATAGGGGTTACAGTTGCTAGACAAAGGCCTGGACAACTTAGATGTGATGTATGGAATATGTTTGAAGCCTTGAAACATAAAACGCACGAGCAAAAAATGTTTTGGCTAGTGATTTGCAGAGGTTGCCCTGTTTTGGGAAGAAATGGTGTTTTTTGTGTTATGGAGTGTTTGAGAAGTTAGTAATTCGTGCTTTTGGCTTGTTACAATATTCTGAACTTGGTTCAAATGATGCTTAGGCTTGGCTTTATCAGATGGATGAGTTATATTGACTTTTGCAAGTTTACTTGCTTTTGAAGAAAATTTGAGATGCCAATGCCCAAGGCCTGTACAGGCAAGCTTGAGGTCTGAACATAGTTGGTAAACTTTGCCTGATATTTGTGGACTTTGTTTGCAGCAAGAGATTAGGTCCATGGCTCAAGATAAACAAAGTTGCAAAAAGTAAGCTTTATGGAAATGGTATTGTTACCTTTATGCCATAAATGGATTAATTCATTGTGCAAAGCTCCAAAGATCAGAACAAAGCCAATATCCAATGTATTTGAATTTAATTTTGGATTGTAGAAAGGATTAGGACCTGTAATGCAAGTACAAGCATGCCTAGGACAGATTTGCAACTTGCACCATTGTGAAAAATGCCTTGAACAAAAGTGATAATTTTCCATTTTCATTTCTTTGATTCTCCCTAACCATAAATGATTTTGGAGAGTTCTTTGAAATTTTGGAAAGTTTGTAACATGGTTTACAATCCATATTTGAAATGCATTTTGAGATTCCACTTAGAACTAGGTGAAAAGTTGCCATGAAGTTAGGCCAAAAATCTGCCTAAACTAGGGCAAAATTTCACTAAGTTAAAAAGTTTATGGACCCTTATTCATAAAATCATAACTTGAGATCCAAGCATCTTTTGGGAAAACTTTGTGAATCAAAGTTTTAGATTTTGTGTAGGACTACAACTTTCATGTTGGAAGTTTTCTTTGAATCCAATTGAATCGTGGTGAAAAAGTTGGGCAAAGTTGGGAAACAATAAGAAATTTTCATTACTTAGAAAATTTCTAAGTTATGAAAATTTTCAAACTTAAACCCCAATTTCCAAATTTAAGTTTCTTGGTGAAAAAGTTTCATGTTTTGACACATCTTGATGAAATATGACCCTTGGCACTTGATTTTGACCAAAAAGTCAAAGTTTCACTTTTCAGTGTATAATTGATTTTTGATCAGTTGACTGGAAAATTCATCTGTCAATCCAATGCATTTGAGATCTTTCTGAACCTTGTGACTATGTCAAGATGATGCCATTGGTTCCTTGAAACTATGCTTGAACCAAATTTTCCATTAGTTAGGTCAAAAATCAAAATTTTCCTTTCCCCAGTCAAAACCCTAATTTTGACCATTTTGCCCTTTTGATGATCTGATCAAATTTCTTGAGGAGTTGTAGTCCAAACTTGATCAAATGGTTCATATGAGTCTATAATGGTTATGTGGATAAAAAATTATGAAGTTTGACTGTAAATTGGCCATGGTTGACTTTTTCCCCAATACAGCTGATTTTTAGGTCAACTGTCCAATTGACTGGGCAAAAATTTGATTCAAGGCTTGAAACTTGGTATGAGCACTCTTAAAGGTCCAACATGAAGTATGAAAGTCGCATGAAGCATTGAAAGTCCCAAAATCTTTGTGCAAACTCAAACCCTAGTTTCAGGTCATCAATGCAAGATGGGGTCTTGAGCTGAGGAAACCCTAATCTGGTCTTTATTCCAAGAAGTCTTGTAAGGAGAATCTTGATAAAATGAGAGGGAAAATTTTGGGGTACAACACATGCACCACAGGAGGTGCAGGATTAACAATAGTCTGAACAACTGGAGTATCTGGAGGACCAAGATTGAAACCTTCAGGCGCAATGTTCTCTGGCATTCCCCATGGATAACCTTGAGGCATGCGATTCTGAACAACAACTGGGCTAGCAGATACATGAATAGCCAGAGCTTCAGCAGTAGCCCTTGTTGTTTGAGGTTGAACACTCGGTGGCTGATTCTGAGCAGCCACCAGAGATTCCATCAGAGCAGTAAGATTGGCCATGCCGGCCTTCAAAGTAGAAACTTCCTCGCGCAGCTCACTATTATCTTGTTCTAAGTTGTCCATCTTCCTTCTGAAATTAGCCCAAGTGTTGTAGTGGTGAGTCAGCTTGCTATTGAAGTAAATAAGCTTGGTATGACACCTGGATATGCATAACAAATGCAAGAAATATTTGCAATATGATGCATGATATGCAACGCACATGATTTTATTTAGTTATTTAATATTTCAAGGGATTTAAAGTTTTAAAGACACATTGCAAATATCAAAGTAATAACGCATTTGAAATACTGATAATTTTTATTATAATAACTTCAAAATAGGTTACAAGTCTCCACAATCCCAAGTACAAGATGGAAAAAAAGTTTAAAACCCTGAGAAGTAAAGCCGTCGGAGATCACTCTATACGGTGGCGCTTCCCCGTAAGCCTGGCAATCTGAGCCTTCAACCTCTGATTTTCTTCCGCATACCTGGTGGCAACCTCCTTCCAATCACCTGAATCAGGAAGTGAGTAATCAGCATCTGATTGAGGCTTAGGAGAAAATAAATCCCCTTTTCTCTCCATAGTCTTTACCGCTCGACTCTCAAGGATCTCAATAAAGTCGTCTTTCTCCTTCAAGTCTGCTCTAAAGGAAATCTCTAAAGTTTGGCACTTGTTCTTCCAATCATCCTTTTCCGGTTGCATCCTGACCAAAGCAAGTTGCAGCTCTTATAGATCATCCAATAAAGGAGGAGTGGTTTTCACAAACAAATTAGGCATAGGTGTTTCCTAGGAATACGACATTTTCAACTGAATAGCCCTCACTTGGACCCACTGAAGATATGGCTCCAAAGAAACACACCCCCTAGGTCCCAAGTCTTTCTTACTCTTCTCGTGGATGTGATGCCAGGCCTTCGCAATCTTCTCCCTAGCTTCCTTATAGTCTCCTCCCTCCTTCAGAAAGAAACTACTCAAATGAATACTATTTGGTTTATCCCTCATCGGATAACCAAGCTGTTGTCGTGCAAGAATAAGGTTATAGTTAATTCCCCCCTTTGTACCAAGAAGAGGTACATTGGGGAAACTACCACAACTGTCAACAATCTCTATATCCTGGTAAGCTCGATGATACCAATTAATATCCGAGTGAGTAAGTGACATGATCTTAGGATCCGAACGGGGTTCCTTCCTGACATCCCAGAAAGCATCAGACTGAGGCATATGAGAGATAAACCACTGGTACAACAAAGGCGTGCAACAAATAATCATCCCTCCATGATAAGATTTCCGAAGATGAATAGAGTAATAAGCATCACCCAACAACGTAGGAACTGGGTTTCCAATCATGAATATCCTGATAGCATTAATGTCAACAAACTGGTCCACATTAGGAAATAAGAATAACCCGTAAGCCAGTAGAGCAAAGATGGCCTCAAAAGCGACTGTACTCTTCATCCTGGCAAAGTCACGAGCTTTATCCAATAAGAATTGGGTTGGTAATCCTATAATCCCTCCTTTAGTAGTCATATGGGATTCCACCTCAGACTTCCCCAGATAAATCAAAGCAGCAATCTCATGTGGTTTTGGCTCACCCTTTAAATCAGTAAAAGGAACACGATCGGTAACAGGTAAATCCAACAACTAAGAATACTCCTCCAGTGTAGGCATCAACTGATAGTTAGGAAAATTAAAGCAATGGTACATAGGATCATAGAATTGGACCAAGGTCGAGAGAATACGCTCATTCATCCTAAGCTTCATAAGAGGAATGATGGATCAATACTTCTTCTGAAAATCTGCAGAACACTCGATCTCAGGAGTTTGATTGATCAACTCATCTATCTTGGGATCCTTGAAACTGTACTTCCCGGTCTTTCTTTTTCCAGAATCCATGGTTAAAAAGTACATGAGATATTCACAAATGGTTAACTTTTAAGTCACTTGAAATAATATTACTTCAAAATATGCTTATGAGTGCATGGATGCATGATGCAACAATCACACATAAGATCACACATATAGGGTTCATAGGTTCAACATCATGAGCATGAGGCCGAAGGTACTACCCATAAGGTGTTGGTCTAAAAGTTATCACCTGCCAAACAAGGTTCTAGAGGTTCCCAAATTCTACATCCTTCCTTCGGGTATTACCAACTTCCCAATTAACTCGGTAATTAGTAATATTCTCAAGAAAAACTCGTCTAAGCGTAGCATCGCGTGACAACTATTTCCGGATTACTCTTTCATAGCTTCCGCACTACACCTATAAGGCCAAGATGGGTTTGGTATTCTACGGTCCTCAACTTCAGCAGGCTCCCGAGTGGAAAGCAGTACGTCTTCCCGATTACTCGGTAAACGACACTAGAGTCATAGGGGCCTCCACTGAGTGGGGGATCTCATGCTTCCTTTTCTGGGATTACTCCCTCAAAGTTAACATGACTATACTGCCCGTCCTATCTTAAAGTTTTCCCAAGTCCGGGTATAATACTTATAAGTAATCACCAAGCGCCCTGAAAACTAGGAAAATCCAGACAAACATATATACAACATATACCATATAAACAACGATAGCACATATACAGATATAAACAAAGATAGGCTCAACCCACTTAGGGATGGACCAGCAAAAGTTAAATCTTTCCCCAGTGAAGTCACCATTTTTCTGTAGTGGTAGAAATGTTTAAGACTAAGCCATTGGATTGACTAGACTTGTATAAATCAAAATAAAAATTTCCACCGTGCTTTATTGTTTCCAAAGGAATGGGAAAAGAGCGAATAACCCAAAAAGACGGGGAAAGATTCTAGGTAAGGGGGTTGTTTATGCAAAGGGGAGGTATTAGCACCCTCAACATCTATGGTACTCTGCAGGAACCTCTTTGTAAAATCTGTATATTTTGGCTATAAAATGTTGTATGTAAAATAGATGGGGGAGATGAGATAAGAAATATATTTTTTATGATTTTTGCACCCGCTGCAGTCGTGAACCTTTAGTGCCTACGTACCACCTTTTGTATAATAGGGGATCAGGGTACACGTAGTTCACCTTTGAAAAAATTTAAAACACAAGTGTATTGGTTAAGTTTATGAGATAAGACATCATCGTCATTGTCTGTGTGGAAAAACATACTTACTACCCACAATCATGAGAAAGGAGAATTTGTATCATCTCAAAGTGGAGGATATGGCTTGGATTTTAAAATCAACAATGCCTCACTCAACACCCAAGTGGAAAATATCTCACTTCACTATATATCATAGAAGTATAGTTGTTTGCATCAATACAAGGATTGACAAGAGTCGAATCTTTTGAGAAAAGTTTAAGATGAAAGCAAAGATGGAAAAATGGTTTGAATGAGATTGATTTATTTTTAGTCTTATCACAAAAAAAATGTCAAGGTTTTATTAATGTTAATTGAAGTTTATTTGTGAAAGATGTTTTTAAAATGCATGTACCTAAGTCCAAGTTTATTGTGGAAGTAGTTCAATTTTAAAAATAAGAAGAGTTTTCAAAAGGAGGGAGAAGATTTTTTTGAAATTTAAGAAGATGGGAGGAGAAGAAGAGGTTATCCTAAAGCATAAGGTAAAAGCTAGGGATAAGAACAATCTAACCAACAAGAAGCCAATACTTGATATTATGAGCCAAGATATAATTCCCGTTCTTTGGATTGAAACCAAGCAAACTTCAAGTGTATTAAGGCTTCATAAAAATTGGGCATAGTAACAGTTGTATACAGGTGAATTCCAGATTACAAACAAAGAATGTAATCACAATAACCTGCACACAAAACAAACAAGCAACCCAATGTCTTGAGGTAAACCTCAAGAACTCCAGACAAAATATCAATTAAGGTCACAAGGTCTCCAACATAGGCCAAGGTTTCTAATCCTAAGTCCAAGAAGTCCAATACTCCATAATGCCAAGGATAGTAACCAATAGTCCAAGTATCATTAAAGTCTTTTATGGTTCATGTTGATTTTTAGGTGTCTTAGAAGAGAAAAGGAAAGGCTCAAGTGAGCAAAATAAAAATGACATGAAATGTAATGCTTAAAGTAAATGGTACATAAAGCATAAAAAATAAAAGAGTATAAATTAAAAACAATTTAATAATTAGTGGTTAGTTGGATGGCCATCTTGAAACTTTCATTTAGAACTTATTAGAGGATTGGTAGAACCAAATCAAAGCCTCCACACAATAAGTTGCATTTTATTTTTGTCAAGTATATCATCCATTTGGAATCCTCAAAAATACCATTTAATGATCAACGATGTTTAAGTGATCCGCGTTGACCAAAAGTATTATAGATCCATTAGAGGATTGGTAGAACCAAAGCCTCCATACAATGAATCTCAAGGTTATTGGATCAAAGAGATCAAATTAACAAACTTGGGCATGTAAATATAGGTTTGGGCCACGAATGATCATTTATTCGAATCGGGACAAAATTTAGCGTTATGTTAAGCAATTGTAAGTGGACTTATGTTGAATTCGCACCTATTTTGAGGCCGGTCAATAGCAATTTATGCACCATTTGTTTTGAGACATGATATAGAGACCATGCTCCAATAACACTTAGTGCAATGAGAAAGGGACAAGATGAAGAGGGTGGGAGAGAATATACAAACCACACTTGAATTAAATTTAAATCAAACTATTATTAAAATCATTCATCTATTTGTGTTGAGTTAGACTTAACATCATGTATCCAATGATGTTAAAAAAGTTCATGACCAAAAATTCAATCCAAGATCAGCCAGAAAATAATCACAAAATAATATTGTATTTAATATATACATTAAAAAAGGTTTTAAAAAGGTTTTAAAATAGAAATAAAAGAGAAAATTATAAACTATATTCAAATTAATCAATAAATAAAAGTAAGACCATAGAAAAATCAGAAACGAACTAAAATGATTTTATAAATTTTTTTGTAATTTTTAAAAGTCATAAACTATTTTTAAAATTAAAAGAAATGAGTAAAATAAACCAAAAATGATTAAAAAAAAATAACAAAGTCAGAAATAAAAAATAAATGAGGTCACCAATATTTGTTACAATATCATTGGATCATTCCATAATCTTTCCAAAATTTAAAAATGCATAAAAGTGTTTTTAAACATTTAAAATAATTCAAATAAAGTGGAAATTTTTAAAAAATATCAAAACACAAAATAAAATTGTTAAAAAATAAAAATCAGAAAGAGAAAAATCAAAAATATATTTCATAATTTTTTCAGATTTGTTTGACTAAAAATGAATTTTCTATGATTTTTTGAAATTTAAAACAATTAAATATAAAAATTATAAGAAAAATAATAAAGTCAAAAATATGTAGACCATTGGATGAGAGTCAAAACACGTTAGCGCGTTGTGCATGTCATGGTCATTAGTGAATAAAGAACTGAATCAAATGTAAATCAGAAATTCAAAAAATCCAAATGGCGTTGTTTCATTGGTTGAAGGATGACACGTTGGTCATCTTCAACCTCCAGCCAGTCCTAAAACTAGGCTGCTCAATCTGTAAAATTAGAGCACGATACCTATGCCATTCGCTTCGTCTCTTCAAGACAAAGACAACCACACCTTTGCGATAAATTTATAGAAACTGTAGCTCAAGCAATTTGGAAAGAAAGTTTTGAAAAGGGATTTGAAATTTCATGGTCAAAACAAGTTTTCAGATAAAAGTAAGTGTTGCAACTAGAACCAGGGAAATGAGAGCATCACAATAATATCAAAGTTTTGAAGAATTGATGAAGAAATCTACCTATTGAAATTGATTTGCAGAGCTCTGAAACTAGACTTCTATGGAGCAATATAGGGAACGATTTTGAATGTAATTATATGGTTAGTTTCAGGGAAGATCAAAGAAGGTAAATTGGTAGAATAATTGGATTGAAAAAGACTTGAAAACAGATTTCGAAGTTGCAAAATTCTGAGTTATGGAACAAGTTTGACAGGATGATTCTGGATATCCAAGCTTGATGAAATGAATGGGGGATGACCCTCTATTTATAGGGAATCAAATGGAATGTCCAAGCATGTGAATTGATGAAGTTTGGAGGGAAATCGTGTGAAGTTGCAAACAAGAAAAGTGTGACTTCTAATTTGATCAAAACTCATCAAAATGCACGTTTTGTTGTGCTAATCACTCTGGAAGTTCACTAAACATGTTTAGAGGCAAAAACACGCAGAAACAAAGTGTTAGAAGCTAAATCAATGATTTCAAATTCTGACTTTTGAAGAAACTTCAGTTCCAAGTTACCAAGTTCAAATCAATGGCATTCTCAGCTCAAGAGGTCTTAGGGCATCTTGATGCTTTAAAAAGATGAGGTTACAAGCTTTGCAATGGAAAAAGAATGGAATCAAATGGATGCTTGAGATGAAAGTTGCATTGAATCAAAGTTTGGAAAAAGAAGTTGACTTTCCATACTTAGAATTATTTCAAGTTTTTCTTCAAAGGTGACCTATAATGTTTTGCATCTAAACATGGACTTTCACTTGAAATTTTCTCTCGACCAAAAAATATGGCATGAAATAGACCTCTTTAATGACATTTTGAAACTTGAACCATTCAAAATCTCCAAAAATTAAGAGAGTTATGAATTGTTGAAGTTGGCAAAAAATCATGAAATGACCTATAATATTTTGTATCCTTAGGGAATCTTACAACCATTTTATCACTTTGCACATAAAAGAAGGCATATAGTTCATATCCTCAAGATCATTATGGAAAAAGAATAGGCTCAAAGTGATACAAATTGACCAAGTTATGATCATTTGAAGTCACACATGAGAAATTGGGGGATCATCTGGAGGACTTATAATCTTTCTTCATATTCAAGTTTCATCCACATGAAAACACCTTGAAACTTTTGAAGTGATTTGTTGATAACCCTTTGAAGAGAAGTATGTTTTTGGAATCACTCAAAAATACCAAAAAATGAGCAAGATATGCTTCTTTGAAGTTCAAAACCCTAGCTCCTAGATCAAGAAAATGCATTGAGGAACTTTGACAATTTTGAACAAACTTCTTGTACCAACACAAATGCTTTGTAAATAGAAGTTGTTAAGGATGAAAATGAGAAATCATAGCAACCAAAACCACTTCCATATCTTGATAATTGAGAGAAATATGCACTTGAGACCAATGGGAACAAAGCCTTGTCCAAGCATGACAACTTCTTCAATCAACCCCTTGTACTTTTGAATCAAATTTGATAACTTTGAAATGTGGTGAACCAAAATAAACTTGTGTGATACGGTGGCAGAACCGACTGCTTAATATTGTTTTGCATTTTTTGTTTGCAAATGTCGCAGTAAGCAAGAGTCGCAACTGACTTTTCTTTTATCCAACAAAGGAAAGGGTGAAAAGAACAGAAAAAGACCTTATTTCAAGATTTTCTGAGTACGGGGGTAGATTATGGAAAGGGAAGGTGTTAGTACCCTTTTCATCCATGGTTTTCCATGAGATATTAGGTACTTACTCATTTTCTAAAATTGCTTGTGTTTGTTTGTTTTGAAAATATATGAAAATTCCTTAGTGCCGCGATTCACTTTATGGTAACTCTTGCATCAGTCCTCAAGAGTGTGATAAAGCGTTTTTGAAATTTTTTGTTTGAAAAGTATGTTTGAAATTGTGTAAAAAGGATTATTTGAGAAAGTACCTAACAGTTATCTACCTACTAAAAAAAAAGGAGTTATTTTCCTCCTATCCTTTGGACCGTGTTATCCTACTATTAGTGAGTAGGTAACCCTAGTCGTTGGATTTTTCAGGGACTATCGAAAGGGACGTACGGTCACTAAGGAAACTGGGCAAAAACTCTTAGTAATTATCCTAAAGCCCTAAGATCACTTTTATACCGGGGCAAAAGTCGAGAGGGTCATAGAGGGACTAGTGATCTCTAGATTTAAGGACAACCACTAAGAATTCTCACGTTTCGAGAATTGTGACCGTATTTTTCCGAGGCAACCAAGTGGGGTATACCCTAAGGGTGCAAGTGTGCAATAGTGGTTGGTTCAGTTTATTCATCTTGCACATTTAGGTTTATCTATGTTCAATTAATTGTCATCTTTCCATACGATCCTATTACAGGGCCTTGGGGCAGTTACATGATTAAATGCAGAACTATAAACCTAATTTAATCATTATAAACCAGGAGAAATTACATAATTATAAAATAATACGGCAAAGATAATAAACACGCGAAGCGTCTAAACCCTAAAACACGCATAAATTAAAAGAAATGTATTTTTTGTTGTTTTTTTATTTGAAAAAAGTTTAATGAGGGAAAAGTAATTAATTAATTGGAAAAAATTATTAATTAAAAAAAATTAATTCTAGACAAAAAAAACTAAATTTTTGATATTTTTAAGAAAAAAAAGATTCGAAATTTAAACCTAGATTCTAATTGATTTTATTTTAAAAAACAAATCAAACTATTTAAATCAAATTAATTTACAAAAATTTATTTTAATAATAAAAAAACCTAAATCCTATTTCTTTGGTGATTTTACTGATTTTATGAATAAATAAAAAAATTGATTTTTTTGAAATAATTAAAATAACAAAGAAATTAAATTAGAAAAAAAATAGTAAAAAGAAAGGGAAGAGTGGGTCTGATATTGAAGCATTTGTGGTTGTGTGAAGAAGAATTGATAGGCCCAGATTGATGCAAGCCCACCATTCTGTGGTGGATCTGGTGTGGGGGCTTCTGGGATGTCCACCGTGCACACTTGAGGATGGAGCGTTTGATCTGGGCACTTGCAGATCTGATGGCATGAATTTGAGGGTGCAAGGTGTACGCATGGGCAAGCAGCGCATGGAATCTGAAATAAACAAGTCAGAAAACATAAAATGTTGGACTTGGGACTCGAACTTAGGTCATTCCCCTTTCCATGCGCTTCCCTTACCAACTCAGTCAAGTGTCCATTCGTTATATCAAACAACAACAAAACACTATAACACAAAAAATGATCAGAGTTTTAAAACACGCGCGCTATTTCAACTGGTCCAACTATAATATGTCACGCCATCATCTTCTTCAGTTGGCTGTCGTTTTAGCCTAATACTTTTACCCACGGACAAAATTTGTCACTAAAAGACCTGCAAATCTCCAAAATTCACAACAAGCAATATAAATGCAATTTAAAACCATGGACCAACTGGGTTTGATCCTCTGAGCATGATGCTATACATTGTTAGGTTCAATTTTTCCTGCATCTCAAAACCCTAAAATGAAGGTTAAAACCCTAACAATGGCAGTTTGGCATATATGTATCAAAACTGTAAATTAGGTATTCAAATACATTCTAAATGCTCATACAAACAATAATGCATGATCAAAACCTATTCCTAATGCGTGTATGATCAAAATAGAATTCGAAAAATAAAGGGCAAACGATGATGATGTAGATGGTGATTCTGAATGCTATGATGCTTGGGAATGATGTTGTTAGCTTCAGAACGCCCCCAGGAATGGACTGCACACGTCAACACTCCTTGAATCCTTCTACAAATATCAAACCGATTGCCACTTTTTTGTGAAAAAATTGGAACATGCAATCAGTGTTCTATGCGGCAAAACCCCTGTTTTTTGATCAGGCAAGGTTATAAATATATACTAGAGTGCATTAGGTCAATAAAATTGCATGCAATCTTGAAGATTTGGAGGAAGAAAATTTTATTTGCAATTGATACTTTAAGTTTCTAAATTTGTCCAACACATGCTCTTTTCTTTCCAATCAGCCCTTGCATGAAATCTTGTCTTGATCATCTGATTCTAGACCTAAGATATGATCCTAAAACAAATCTTTGGATTTTATTTCATTATTTCACTATTTTATTTGATTTATAATGATTTAAATGAATAAAAATTCAAATAAATTAAAACAAACCTTATAAAATAAAATAATGGATTTAAATATACAAAATAAGTCCATGGATGTGTTTGAGATCCAGAACCCACGCCCATTATTCCAAAAGATCCAATTTGCTCACATGGACTTTTGTGCATTTTCATAAAAATCGGTCAACTTTAGTAATGCATATCTCTCTCAATTTTAACCCTATGAGGGTGTTCTTGGACTTGTTAGAGAGCTTAGGATGTCCTCTAAATAACCCTTTTTGTTTCATCTCAATTGGATCTTCCATGTTCATGTAAGGAGCTTTGACCCAAAAGATGTTTTGTTGACTTTTTGAAATGACCTATAATGTATGAACTTATATCTTTTGATTGAGGCATTTCTTGACCATGAGGGATGAAGATAAGTTGTAGGGAATTTCATTTTCTTCAAAATGAGCCTTGGTTGGGAAATTTTTGATAAAGTATAAGAAAGTTATTCCTGGTCAAAGTTTGGTTGACTTTTCCTAATGAAACCCTAAATTGTCATTTTTCACTTTTGATGAGTTAGTAGCATTTCTTGAGGAATCATGATCAACCCTTGATAAAATGATGGATATTACTTCAAAATGTTGATGTTGACCAAAAATCTTGAAGTTTCACTGTATTTGGGCTACAGTTGACTTTGGACCTAGTATAGTTAATTTTCAGGCATTTGAGCAGTTTACTGAGCAAACTTGTTGTGCAAGGCATGAAACTTGGCATGGATGATCTTGAGGAAATATTATGAAAATGGAGACCATTTGGGACACTTGGAACTCAACCATCTTGATGAGGAATGAAACCCTAGTTTGAGGCTTATTATCTTAAGATGAGGATTTGTCTGGTCAATCCTTAGTCAACTTGAGCAATTCAGGACCTCTAGGAGTATGTCTTGTGTGAAAATGGGAGGGGAAATTTTGGGGTACAACAGCTTCCCCTGTTCAATCTTCTTAAACCTGAGGACTTAGATTGGCTTGTCTGTCTTTCATGATCTGAGGATTGAAGATGATTGAACACTAGAGTGCCAAGAAATTTGCACTCGCATGAAATAATATTGATGGTTGATGACGTCGAGAATGGGCTTAAAGATTCCATCCAAAGAATGTGACGGAGAGTCGTCGGAGATGGGCTTAAGGATGCCATCCAGAATAATAATGATTTCGTGAGATATTCCTTCATGGGAATTCCAGTTCCTGTTGTTAGTGAGGCCTTCGCTGAGGAATGTTGCTCTCTATCTTGGGGAATATAGTCTAGGAGCTTGAGTTTGTCCATTACTCTATTGGGGAGTCATATCTTGATTGAAGAGATGGAAGTGAACTGTTATTTGGTTAGGATCCAGGCTTCACAGTGACTTGCTGAGGATAATAAGGTTGACTGCTATCTGGTCGTATTCCAGGCTTCGCAGCAACTTACTAGGGAAGTGAGATTAAACTATTATCCGGTCAGGATCCGGGCTTCACAGTGTCTTGGATTGTTGATTGACTATTATCCAGTCAGTTCCCATGCTTCATTGCTTCTTTAACTGGAATGGAAATCTTAGTATCAATTTGACTGAACCAGAGAAATGTCTCAAGTTGTCTTCAACTGGGATAGAAATCTTGGTGTCGATTTGAGTAAACCCGGAAAAGGCCTTGAATTAACTTTGACTGGCCTAGTAATCAGGAGAATCTTAGTAGCGATTCAACTGATCCAGACGAAAGTCTTGGTACATCTTCAACTTACATAGTAATCAGAGAGATCTTAGTGTCGATCTTGATGATCCAGAGAAAATATTAGGTTAACTTTGACTGGCACAGTAATCAGGAGAATCTTAGTAGCGATTCAACTGACCCAGACGAATGTCTTGGAATCGCTTCTACCGGCAGGGTGAGCAGAGAGATCTAGGGTTAACTTTGACTGGCATAATAATCAGGAGAATCTTAGTGTCGATCTGGCTGATCCAGAGAAAATCTTAGGTTAACTTTGACTGGCATAGTAATCAGGAGAATCTTAGTAGCGGTTCAACTGACCCAGACGAAAATCTTGGAACCTCTTCTATCAGCATAGTGATAAGAGAGATCTTGGGATAACTTTGACTGACATAGTAATCAGGAGAATCTTAGTAGCGATTCAACCGACCCAGACGAAAGTCTTGGAATCTCTTCCGCCGGTATAGTGAGCATAAAGATCTTGGGTCAACTTTGACTAGCATAGTAATCAGGAGAATCTTAGTAGAGATTCAGCCGACCCAGACAAAAGTCTTGGAATCTCTTCTGCCGGCATGGTGAGCAGAGAGATCATGGGATAACTTTTACTGGCATAGTAATCAGGTAAATCTTGGTAGTGATTAAACTAAAACAGACGAAAGTATTAGAATCTCTTCCACCGGCATAGTGAGTGGAAAGATCTTAGGTTAACTTTGGATGGCATTGTAATCAGGAAAATCTTAGTAGCAATTTAACTGACCCAGACGAAAGTCTTGGAATCTCTTCTACCAGCATAGTAAGCAGAGCGATCTTAGATTAACTGTGACTGGCATAGTAATCAGGAAATCTTAGTAGCGATTTAACTGACCCAGACGAAAGTCTTGGAATCTCTTCCACCAGCATAGTAAGCAGAGAGATCTTGGGTTAACTTTGACTGGCATAGTAATCAGTAGAATCTTAGTAGCATTTCAACTAACCCAGATGAAAGTCTAGGAATCTCTTCCACTGGCATAGTAATTAGAGAGATCTTAGTGTCGACTTGTCTAACCCAGGGAAAATCTTGTGAGGACATCTTTTTGAGGAAAATCCTAGAATAGCCTTTGGTTAGACGTAGCTTGTTGATTTGGTCCTTTCCTGAAAGGTAAGGAGTTAGTCGTATGCAATGTCATGATGTATGAAATGAATTGTGATGATGTTCTCAAAATAAATGAGATTGTATTGTATGCAATATGTATGTGCATGCCATGATGTATGGATATGGGATGCTATTGCGGTATTTCTTAGTCTAGGAAAATAAATCACGGACCGCAGCTTAAGAGCATTAGAGAGCTGAGTTCTTCATTTCCGCTGGGGATGGTGAAAAGAGATGACTATGCTATGGATTTACTCTTTTCTGTTTGCGAATATTCTGTCGGGGATAAACTATGTCTAAGGATAACTCTGCGGGGGGAATAACTCTGTTTACAAAAGGATATGCTTTCTGGAAGATTTTGCCGATTCGGGAAAATAAATTCCGCCAAGGGATGAACTTCCGTAGCTAGAGAAATAAACTCTGTTGGGGATTGAGCTTCTGTATTCAGAAAAATAAACTCTTCTCGAGAGGAGGTTCCACAGTCAGAGAAATAAACTCTGCTCGGGAGAAAGTTTTATAAACTATTTGCGATTATAAAACCCGGCTGGGGAATATGGATATATGTTCTCTGAAGGAAATTTGTTGGGGAAAGTAACTCCGATTTGGGGGAAGCAGAGATCAAAATTTTGGTTGTTTCTACTTGTGGGGAATGTAGATGTCACGGGGTCGTATGCTGAGGATACGGAGATGACTTCGCATCAAGACATTTATGCCCCTGTACCTATTGGAGAAAGTACCTTCGGAGGCTTTCTGGATGGATCTATGTGTTCAAATAAGTGTCAGAATGACATCCGTCTCTAGATCGTATCTGAACTGTATTTGGAATATGATATGAATAAGTATCAGGATGACATCCGTCTCTGGATTGTACCTGAACTATTGCTAGAAGATAGTCTGGACTAAGTACCAGGACGACACCAGTATTTGGATCGTACCTGAACCGTTTCGAGATGATAATCTGGAGTAAGTATCAGAATGACATCCGTCTTTGGATCGTACCTGAATCGTTTCTAGATGAGAATCTGGAGTAAGTGTCAGGATGACATCTATCTTTGGATCGTACCTGAACCGTTTCTAGATGAGAATCTGGAGTAAGAGTCAGGATGACATCCGTCTTTGGATCGTACCTAAATTGTTTCTAGAGGATAATCCGCTTTATTCAGAATGTTTCTGTTGGGGAAGGGAAACTCTATAATCCGCTTGGGGAATCCCGAGAAGCTTGGCGACTTCATTGGGGAATTTTCATTGGAGCAATAATTTGGAGATTTTGCTCTATCGGGGGTATGAGAACACCTAACATCGATAGGTTGTAAGCCGAGAATATCGCGGTGACCTTATAGTAGAATGCCCTATCTCGATACCTATTGTAGAAAATATCAACCGGGGATTTTGTAGATGGTTTGACTATTATCCCAACTCTTGAAGTTCTTGGTGAATGCAGGTCAGGGTAATAAACCTTCTACTAATTAGACGAATGACGAGATGATGGGACGTAGTCGTACGCTTTAATCCCTAAATTTTGCCGAGAGATTCTTTTCAGATTTTCAGTCCACCGGGATACCCTTTTTTGCTCAAGCCTCCTTTTCAGGTTTTCGACTTGCCGGGTATACATATTTTTGTTTTTATCCCTAATTTTTGCCTGAACCCTTTTGGTTCGCCGGGATGCCCTTATTTTTGCCTAGGCATGTCAACCTAGCTGGTCTTTGTTCATGCATAGTATTTTCCGACTATGTCCTCGTTCACTGGGTACGGAGAATTGTCATTGTTCATAATAGTAAGCATTGTCATACTACCAAAAGAAGTTTTTTTGATCGTACAAGATTCGTTGTTGGAATTCATGTCCAATACCCCCAAGTGATTCAGATGGAGATCTGTCCCTGACTATTTGGCATCTTTGAGAGATTCCTTGAATCTTGACTTGACGGCCCCATATGATGGATAATGATCATGCCGTGCCCCTTGGTTGGAAGTGTTTTTCCACTTGAGGTGATCCTTTTCATTGAGAAGGTTTTTGTTTAATGAATATTCATTGTGTGAACTTCTCTGTCATTTGAACAATTAACCATATGCAAACAATGTCATTTAAAGAATGCAAAGCTTATGTCTATCTTGAATTTTTTTGAAAATGTGTTTTGTGTAGTAAAACAAGATTTACAAGAATGTGATGTCAACTCAGGATTCATAGCAAGTCCTACAGGAGTCAGGATACCTTTGTAATAGTATGCTCTCGAACTAACCCATGCTTAAGCTAGGACTTTTAAGGGTTATAACGTGGCCTGGTTCACGGTTCAAGAAATAAAGGATAAAGGCTCAAAAATTTTGTACCCAACCCACTCTTCGTGATGTTCTTCAGTCTTATGCTCAACTAATTGCGCGTTTAGATCCCGGTTGAGTCTGGCATCTTGTCCTTGATGTTCCGGTGATGGTTCGGATACTAACTATTTATTTTGAAAGAGACATAAAATTTGTAATCTTTTTTTTTTTTGAGAATTTGTAGTAACCTCTTTTTTTGGTTTTTGTTATCCCTTCTTTTGCATGAACTGTTTCTTTTTGTGATTACAGTTAGCGGGATGCCCCAGTTTTTTTTTTAGTCTCCTTCATAGGTTTTGACTTAATGGGATTTTATTTTGAGAGATAATGACTGCCTGTTCTTAATGATTATGCAGAACCATCACCGTCTTTTGATTTGAAAGGACGTCTTCGATGCCATTCATTGTGTACGAAGCGGAAGATTATGACTGAATGCGCACCTGAAATAACTGAGAAAACTACCCTGCCCCCGGTTACGATTAAAGGGTTTTAATTTGTGTGAAAAGAAAAACTCCTACTTCTTTGGATCAAAGGGGTTGACTAGGGATTATCTTCCTTATAACTCCACTGTTTGGTATTTGAAACAATGTATGTACATCGTCAGCAAGGTCTCTTCAAAAGCACACTGTATAGATTATGGTATCAATTTTGTCATCCTCCCTCTAAAGGCTCAGAGCTTTTGATCGAGAGTTGAATATCACAAAAAGGAAAGTAGTTTAAATATAGTGAATACGAATGAATTGATTCAAAACAGACATATGCAATGCATTGATAAATTATCAAAGTTTGACATGAATAAATGCTCGAACAATCAAAAGAAAATTACACATTGAAAATTCTAATGAACAAAAGCTTCTTCGTCTGATCTTGTCACTTCGGAAGCGTGCCTTGGAGGGATGGCAGAAGAACTCAGCTTGACCATCGTGTGTAAACTCCAGTACTCCTTCATCGACAAGGTTTTGAATTTTGTATTTCAACGTCCAACAGCTATCAGTGTCATGCCCCAGACGGTTGGAGTGATATGCACATATTGCATCAGGATTGTAAGTAGGAGCGGAAGTATTAGGATTTTGAGGAGGATCCTTCAATGTGACCAAATTCAATTTCAACATGTGTTGCAAGACTTGCGACAGCGGCATGTTGAGTTTGGTAAACTGCCTCTTGGGTGTATTCGGCTTAATCTGCCTAACTCGTTGTTTTTAGAGAGGTTGTTGTTGGACCCGTGAGGTAGTAGCAATTTGGAAAGGTCCACTCTTCACCAAACCAAACTCTTATTATCTCAGAGGTTGATTAATGACTTAGTCCCCAACCTCGACTGCTTTCTTCATACGATTGTATCCGTCTTGATGAAGTTTGTTGATAATGGACCTCAGCTCTTCTTGTCCCCGGGCTAGGCCTTAGATAAGAGCCATCTGCCCCAACATTTGGGTTCTCATTGCTCCTACCTCAGCTTGCAGTTGTTCCAACTGATCTTCCTTATCATCTTCAGGATTTTTCTTGGCCAGGTTCCCAACTAGAAGTGCTTTCAACTCTTCCTGTCCCTTGGATAGGTTCGGGAACATTTCCATGAATTGAGCTTCTTGAGTTTGGAGATCTTTGTTGTCTTGTTTGAGAGCCATTGCTGAAATAAACAGCGAGAACATGAGATACCTACTTTGAAACCTACTTATGAAATGATATGTATGATATATGTACGCAATGTTTTCAAGGATCTCGCAGGGTAAACAAGAAAATGTCAGAAGTTGAAATTTGCAGCTTTGATTGAAGAACTTCGTATCGTTGAGTGTCCTTATACGAGAGTCAAGCTCACCATATCAAGTGGGTCATAGCCCTTGACTCAAGTTATTGTTCTTTGATCTTTTGACGACATTATCTAGAGGAAAATAAATCCTATTGCCCCTTGCTAGACGTCTGGTTCATCATAACATGCATCACAAACCCTTGAGATCCTTGAAATGGTTAAGGAGATGTTATGGGATGATGTTATGATGTGTATGATATGCATTAAGCAAAAGTGTAAGGTGGTATAAACAAGTAAACCCTGCAAGAAATCTGAGTTATTGGATAATGACTGTAAACAAATCCTGCAAGGAAATCATGTTGTTAGATAATAAAATCCTGCAAGTAATTCAAGTTGAAAGCAAACAAGTCACACAAGCAACCTTAGGTTTAGGCTTGCATGAGGTTTGTAGGTAAGTATGCTATTGAATGTTCAGTTGGCTCAACCTGTCCTATTAATAGTAACTGGGTTCTAAGGAGCCTCAATATCACTGACCTTCCCTTCAGAAATTGTTTCAGCTCCGCACCAAAGTATTGCGGCCAAAAAATCCTGAAAGTCCAGCCTCAATGAGTGTAGTATCGAGTATCAACCAATATTTGGTTGGAACCAAAGCCAGTTATCTCACTACTTCCTAATGGCTAGGATGAGTCAATTAAAGGTTCTAAAGGTCAGTTAGTGCTTAGTGACACTATGAGGAAGCCTAATGTTATCCTTAACTTACTCAAGGAACATCAGTACAATCCAAAGTATCGCGCTAACGTAGCCACCACTTCGTCTGTATCGGTCTACGATGTACAACCTCCATTGTTTATTTCTACTTACCTAATAAAGTGCCCCAAGTTCGGGTGTAGGATCCCCAGATCCGGGTGTAGGATCTTTACAAGAAAATCCCAACAAGCCCTCAAAGATAAAGCAGTCAAAGCAAACAGAGAAAGAAATTTAAAATGATCTAGACCCTAAGGTAAACCCCACTTTATAAGAGTCCCCAGCAGAGTCTCCAGTTCTGTGATATGGTGGCAGAACCGACAGTTTAATATTGGTTTTCATTTTTTGTTTGCAAATGTCACGGTAAGCAAGAGTTGCCATCGACTTTTCTTTTATCCAACAAAGGAAAGGATGAAAAGAACAGAAAAAGACCTTTTTTCGAGATTTTCTGAGTACGAGGGGTAGATTATGGAAAGGGAAGGTGTTAGCACCCTTTCCATCCATGGTTTTCCATGGGCTCTTAGGTACTTGCTCATTTTCTAAAATTTCTTGTGTTTGTGTGTTTTGAAAAGCTTTGAAAATGCCTTAGTGCGGCAATTCACTTTATGGTAACTCTTGTATCAGTCCTCAAGAGTGTGATAAAGCGTATTTGAAAACTTTTGTTTGAAAAGTATGTTTGAAAGTGTATAAAAAGGATTATTTGAGAAAGTACCTAACAGTTATCTACCTACTCGAAAAAAGGCGTTATTTTCCTCCTATCCTTTGGACCCTGTTATCCTACTATTAGTGAGTAGGTAACCCTAGTCTTTGGATTTTTGAGGGACTATCGAAAGGGATGTACGATCACTAAGGCAACTGGGAAAAAACTCTTACTAACTGTCCTAAAGCCCTAAGATCACTTTTATATTGGGGCAACAGTCGAGAGGGTCATCGAGGGACTAGTGATCTCTAGATTTAAGGACAACCACTAAGAATTCTAACGTTTCGGGAATTGTGACCGTAATTTTCCGAGGCAACCAAGTGGGGTATACCCTAAGGGTGCAACTGTGCAATAGTGCTTGATTCATTTTATTTATCTTGCGCATTTAGGGTTATCTATGTTCAATTAATTGTTATCTTTCCATAGGATCCTATTAACCATTCATCTAAGCAGGTTATCATGCGGGAAAATAAATAGCGGAAAAATAAAGTTCCTAACTATTACAGGGCCTTGGGCCAGTTACATAATTAAATGCAGAACTGTAAACCTAATTTAATTATTACAAAGCAGGAGCAATTACATAATTATAAAATAATACGGCAAAGATAATAAACACGCGAAGCGTCTAAACCCTAAAACGCGCATAGATTAACAAAAAAATATTTTTTGTTGTTTTTTTATTTTAAAAATAGTAAATGATGGAAAAGTAATTAATTAATTGGAAAAAAATTATTAATTAAAAAAAATTAATTCTTGACAAAAAAACTAAATTTTTGATATTTTTAAGAAAAAAAAGTTTTGAAATTTAAACCTAGATTCTAATTGATTTTATTTAAAAAAAAATCAAAATATTTAAATCAAATTAATTTACAAAATTTATTTTAATAATAAAAAAACCTAAATCCTATTTTTTGGTGATTTTACTGATTTTATGATTAAATAAAAAATTTGATTTTTTTGAAATAATTAAAATAACAAAGAAATTAAATTAGAAAAAAAATAGTAAAAAGAAAGGGAAGAGTGGGTCTGATATTGAAGCATTTGTGGGGGTGTGAAGAAGAATTGATAGGCCTAGATTGATGCAAGCCACCATCATGTGTTGGATCTAGTGTGGTGCCTTCTGGGATGTCCATCATGCACACTTGAAGCTGGAGCGTTTGATCTGGGCACCTGCAGATCTGATGGCATGAATTTGAGGGTGCAAGGTGAACGCATGGGCAAGCAGCACATGGAATCTGAAATAAACTAGCCAGAAAACATAAAACATTGGAATTGGGACTCGAACCCAGGTCCTTCCCCTTTCCGTGCCCTTCCCTTACCAACTGAGCCAAGTGTCCATTCGTTATATCAAACAACAACAAAACATTATAACACAAAAAATGATCAAAGTTTTAAAACATGTGCCCTATTTCAATTGGTTCAACCATGATATGCCACGCCATTATCTTCTTCAATTGGATGTCATTTTAGCCTAATACTTTTGCCCACAAACAAAATACGCCACTAAAAGACCTGCAAATCTCCAAAATTCATAACAAGCAATATAAAGGCAATTTAAAGCCATGGATCAACTGGGTTTGATCCCCTGAGAATGATGGTATACATTGTTAGGTCCAATTTTGCCTGCATCTCAAAACACTAAAGCGAAGGTTAAAACCCTAACAATGGCAGTTTGACATATATGTATCAAAACTGGAAATTAGGTATTCAAATACATTCTAAATGCTCATACAAACAATAATGCATGATCAAAACCTATTTCTAATGCGTGTATGATCAAAATCGAATTCGAAAAATGAAGGGCAAACCATGATGATGTAGATGGTTATTCTGAATGCAATGATGCTTGAGAATGATGCTATTAGCTTTAGAACACCCCTGGGAATGGATTTCACACGTCAACACTCTTTGAATCCTTCTGCAAATATTAAATTGATTTCCACTTTTTTGTGAAAAAATTGGAACTTGTAGTCAGTGCTCTATGCGGAAAAAACCCCTCTTTTTTGATCGGGCAAGGTTATGAATATATACTAGAGTGCATTAGGTTAATAAAATTGGATGCAATCTTGAAGATCTGGAGGAAGAATATTTGATTTGCAATTGATACTTTAAGTTTCTAAATTTGGCCAAAACATGCTCTTTTCTTTCCAATCTGCCCTTGCACGAAATCTTGACTTGATCATCTGATTCTAGGCCTATGATATGATCCTAAAACAAATATTTGGATTTTATTTCATTATTTCACTATTTATTTGATTTATTATGATTTAAATGAATAAAAATTCAAATAAATTAAAAAAATCTCATAAAATAACATAATGGATTTAAATATACAAAGTAATTCCATGGATGTGTTTGAGATCCAGAACCAACACTCGTTAGTCCAAAAGATCCAATTTGCTCACATGGACTTTTATGCATTTTCATAAGAATTGATCAACTTTAGTAATGCATATCTCTCTCAATTTTAACCCTATAAGGGTGTTCTTGGACTTGCTAGAGAGCTTAGGATGTCCTCTAAATAACCCTTTTGGTTTAATCTCAATTGGATCTTCCATGTTCATGTAAGGAGCTTTGACCTAAAAGGTGTTTTTGTTGACTTTTTGAAAAGACCTATAATGTATGAACTTGTATCTTTTGATTGAGGCATTTCTTGACCATGAGGGATGAAGAGAAGTTGTAGGTAATTGGATTTTATTCAAAATTATCCTTGGTTGGGAAATTTTTGATAAAGTATGAGAAAGTTATGCCTAGTCAAAGTTTGGTTGACTTTTCCTATAGAAACCCTAAATTGCCATTTTTGACTTTTGATGAGTTAGGAGCATTTCTTGAGGAATCATGATCAACCCTTGACCAAATGATGGATGTTACTTCAAAATGTTGATGCGACCACAAATCTTGAAGTTTGACTGTATTTGGGCTACATTTGACTTTTGACCTAGTATAGTTGATTTTTAGGCATCTGAGAAATTGAATAGGCAAACTTATTGTGCAAGGCATGAAACTTGGAATTGATGATCTTGAGGAAATATTAGGACAATGGAGACCATTTTGGACCCTTGGAACTCAACCATCTTAATGAGGAATGAAACCCTAGTTTGAGGCTTATTGTCTTAAGAGGAGGATTTGTCTAGTCAATCCTTAGTCAACTTAAGCAATTGAGGACCTCTAGGAGTATGTCTTATGTGAAAATCGGAGAGAAAATTTTAGGGTACAACACCTTTCCATGCCATTTCTTCCAAAACAAATCCAATGGTGATGTTTGAACTTCTCAAGCTTTATTGACTAGGGCAAGGAAATAAACTCATGAATCCATAGAGCAACTTGCTAAATCTCATTGCCTTTACCTACATGAGTAACAAGAAAGACAAACCAACATTGAATTTTATTAATTAAAAGGAAAACTAAGACAAAATATTCATGACCACAAAAGAAAACAAGTCAAAGTGCTTGGTGATTCCTCAAAGAGAAAAGCTAAAGGTAGGGAGGAGAATCAAGAACCCTGATGTGATCTTGTTGTGATTGAATCAATATGGTATGATGAAGGGATCTTAGGAGAAAAAATTGGGATACAACAATAGGGTTTCTTCATGATGAGTCTGTGTAAAACTTCATCTGAAAATGTAGAGAAAGAACCTGGGTAGGGATGCTTCAGGATGAGTCCGTGTGAAACTGCATCTGGAAATGAGAAGGAACCTGGGTAGGGTTACTTCATGATGAGTCCATGTAAAACTGCATCTGGAAATGAGAAGGAACCTGTATAGGGTTGCTTCATGATGAGTCAGTGTAAAACTTCATTTGGAAATAAGAAGGAACCGGGGTAGGGTTGCTTCATGATGAGTCCGTGTAAAACTGCATTTGGAAATGAGAAGGAACCTGGGTAGGGTTGCTTCATGATGAGTCTGTGTAAAACTTCATCAGAAAATGTAGAGAAGGAACCTGGGTAGGGTTTCTTTAGGATGATTCTGTGTAAAACTTCACCTGCAAATAAGAAGGAACATGGGTAGGGTTGCTTCATGATGAGTTCGTGTAAAACTTCGTCTTAAAATGTAGAGAAGGAACCTGGGTAGGGTTGCTTCAGGATGAGTCCATGTGAAACTGCATCTAGAAATGAGAAGGAATCTGGGTAGGGTTACTTCATGATGAGTCCGTGTAAAAATGCATATGGAAATAAGAAGGAACCTGGGTAGGGTTGCTTCATGATGAGTACGTGTAAAACCACACTTGGAAATATAGAGAAGGAACCTGGGTAGGGTTACTTCATGATGAGTCCGGGTAAAAATGCATATGATCACATAGGTAGTTGCTCTATCTTGCTTCAGAAACTAATCTTGGACCAGTTGAAAATTGTTGATGATAGCCATTTGTTGATTGACCTTTTCCTGAAAAGGTAAAATGTTAGCTATATGCAATGTCATGATGTATGAAATGCATGGTGCCCTCAAAATAAATGAGATCATGTCTTATGCATTTATCATGTATGTAAATAGGATGTATGAAATGTGAAATGTTTTTGAACTGTAACTTTGTCTGGGAAAATAAATCTTTGATAAATGCTGGGAGCCTTGGGAAATGAAATCCTGGACCGCTGCTGTGGGTGAAGAGTATGCTCCTCTTCGGACCTTGTTTTAGGATGTTTCCGCTGGGGATTCCCATTTTTGTTGTTTGAGGGGAAATTTGCTGGGGAAGTTGACTTTTCTTGAGAAGAAAACTCTGTGGAGGGTGTTGATTCCTGCTTGGGGAAAGGAGTTCAGGAGTCTCAGTTGTCTGTTGCTCTACTGGGGAGTTATCTCTTGATGGAAGTGAAAGGAAAGTTAGTTGTTATCTGGTCGAAATCCAGGTTTGGCAGCAATTTTTTGAGGATAATGAAGTTGACTGTTATCTGATCGTATTCCAGGCTTCGCAGTGAATTACTGGGGAAGATTAAATTAACTGTTATCTGGTCGTATTCTAGGCTTCGCAGAAAATTTCTTGGGAGAGTGAAGTTAGGATGTTATCTGGTCGGATTCCAGGCTTCGCGGCGACTTACCGGGGAAGATTAAATTAACTGTTATCTAGTCGGATTCTAGGCTTCGTAGAAAATTACTTGGGAGAGTGAAGTTAAGATGTTATCTGGTCAGATTCCAGGCTTTGCAGCGACTTACCGGGGAAGATTAAATTAACTGTTATCTGGTCGGATTTCAGGCTTCGCAGAAAATTACTTGGGAGAGTGAAGTTAAGTTGTTATCTGGTCAGATTCCAGGCTTCGCAGCAACTTACCCACTTTGAACTGATATCTGGTCGGATTCCAGGCTTCAAAGTAGTTTTCTAAAGTGGATGAAGTTTAATTGTTATCTGGTAGAACTCCAAGCTTTACAATAACTTACTCGAAAGGATGAATTTGAACTGATACCTGGTCGGATTCCAAGCTTCGCAGTAACTTACTGGGGATTATGGAGCGGTCTACTGAGGAAAAGGGGTTGTGGTCCCTTGATTTGTAATAGTCTGATAGGCTAATTCAAGTTGGGAAATTTGTAGTTTGTTGGGTAAATAAACCCTGTTGTCAATATACTAGAAAGGTGTTTTCTTTTGGCAGAAGTCCTCTAGGATTCTTGAGCTCAACTCAGATGGGGAGAAGTTTTCAGAGATTGAAACTCTGACTGGGGATCACCCTATGAAAAGGATTTTGTGAGGGATTTGTCACTGCCCCAAGTAACAAGTGTTGAGCATTGCCAGAAAAATGTTTTCCTGACCATGCGTAACCTTTTGTTGGAATTCACGTTTAATGCCCCAAGTGATTTAGATACAGACTTGCCCCTGGTATATTTAGCATTTCTTGAGAGATTTCTTGGAATCTTGACTGGACTGCCCTAGATGTGTTGGAAAATGACGCGTCATTCCCCCTTGCTTATAGGAGATCTGTTATCGGAAGTGTCCTCCCACTTGAATTGATTTTGTTCATTGAGAGAGTTTTTGTTCACTGGATGTTCGTCGTGTGAATTCTCCTGTTGTCAAAAAATTAGCTATATGCAAACAACAATATTCAAATAATGTAAAGTTTATGCTTGTCTTGAAGTTTTTAAAATGCGTTTTAGCAAATAAAAGAATTTTCGTAAGAAAATTCAACTCAGGATTTGGAGTAAGCCTTACAGGATTCAGGATACCTTTAGTAACACCATGCTTTCGAACTAACCATGCTTCAATTAGGACTTTTAAAGGGTTGTAAAGTGGCTTGGTTCACGGTTTAAGAAACAAATGATAAGGCTCAAAGTATATTTGTACCTGTTGTACCCCAAAATTTGCCCTCCCATATTTCTCACGACATGTCAAGAAAAATCTCCAAATGGCTCAAGATTGCTCAAGAGTTGGACAGTCAAATCACCTCTTAAGGCAATCAAGTCAAAATTAGGGTTTTATGTTGCATCAAGGTCCTTACATCAAAATGACCTCAAGTTCTTCCCAATGTCCTAATATGTTCTCAAGATCATCCATGTCAAATTTCAAGCCTTGCAGAGGAAGTTTGGTCAGTCGATTGCTTAAGAAGTCCAAAAATCGATTGTGCTAGTGCAAAAGTCAATTGTGACCTAAATACAGTCAAACTTCAATATTTTTTGTCAACATTCTCATTTTGAAGGATATTTCATCATTTGATCAATGGTTGATCATGATTCATCAAGGATTGCTCAAAATTCATCAAGACTCAAAAGTTGCTAAATTAGGGTTTTGCAGGAAAAGTCAACTCAATTTTGACCAAGCATAACTTTCTCATACTTTATGAGAAATGACCCATCCAAAGCTCATTTTGAAGAGGATGCAATTTCCTACAATCCATTTTCACACCCCAAGATCAAGAAATGCACTCACCAGAAGTTACAAATTTGGACATTATAGGTCATTTTTGAAAGTCAACAAAAACATCTTTTTTTCCAAAGCTTATAACTTGAGCATGGAATATCAAAATGAGATGAGACCAAAAGGTTTGGTTATAGGACATCTCAATATTTCTAAAAAGTCCAAGAACACCTCCAAAAGTTCAAAATTGAAGAAGTTATGCATTGTTGAAGTTGGGCATTTTTCTAAAATTGCAAAAAGTCAACTATCCCCAAAACTTCAAATTTTGTCAAAAGGGACCACTTTTTTCCACTTGATTTGATCTTGTCACACTACACACGTGTCCTATCTTCAGTCTTGTGTACATTTATTAATTTTTCTATTTTATTTGATTTTTATTGAATTAATTCATTTTAAATCAATTTAAATCCAAATAAAATCCAAATATTGATGAATTAGGATCTTTTTGATTGATACAGGTCTTAAATATCATTATGGACATGATCAAACTCGTATCAAGCCATATCATGCACAAAATATTGGTTTTTGGACAAATTTGGAAGCTTTTTCATGGAAGATCATATCATATCTCCAAGCATTGATTGGCAAAGATTCAAGTCCAAATATTTGACCTAATGCATTGCCTTATACTTATACAAGCTAAAGTGGCACGAATCAGAACCTAAAGGCTGCTAAATCCCAAGAACATAACTTGAAAAAACTTGAAAAAAGCTTGAATCCGAAAACATGCTTAGAGGCAGTTTCAGCATAAAATCTCCACGCTATCCTCTTGCTGGACATCCACTGAGTCAAAACCAATCCTTAACAAGCTTGCGTACTCATTCAAAAGAACTGTAAGTCCTTTAAAACGCGACCCTGTATTTGAAATCGCAATCTCTTATTCTGGCATTTTCTTGGCAAAACATTGACATATTCATGATTCTTGAATGATTTCTAAGCTTTCTACATTATTCCATTGTATTTTTATAGCCTGTAATGCCATACCCGAATCTAGGGTTCTTGTTTCTTGTTTTTGGGCGTTTTAGTTTCAGGAAAAATCAAGGCAAATAATGGACATAGATGAAATCAGGAGAGGAAGACGAACATGGCTATGGTCTTAGAATTAATTTCCATGGCCTAGAACTCGTTTTATGAGACACCTATGGATTTAGCTGCGGATAAGAATCCGCAGGTAAAAAAACCAGGGCTGAGTGGAGAAGACGAAGACGTGCCCTTTCCCCATTGGACCATTCATAATTTCGCGCTTAGTTTTTTATATTTTCTGGAATTCACGTGTTTTCCTATATAATACTCATTATCTATTATACTAACAATAAAAGCATAGTGGCGTAGTGGCCAGGCGAGCGTTCAAAGTTCAATGGGACCTGGGTTCGAATCACAGGTCCACCATATTGCATATTATTCTTTTTCTTCAGGAAATCCAATGCGTTCCAAGAGTTGTGGTTTATCATGCAGCCTCACCTAATCATCTGCCAGATGGCCCCAGGCCAGATCTGGTGGCTCAGAGTGAAATTCCATCATACGCCCTAGTCAACCAATGCACGTGGAATCATGGAAAGTCAATACAGGCCTGCGCCTGTTGGGCCAAAGAATTGCAAATCTCACCTCCAAATTGGGCATGAACCCCCATGAGTATTTCTTTTTATTTTCTTTATTTATTTATTTTGTTAATTATTATTATATTTAATTAACCAATCAAGACTTTTTCCTCATAAAATCAAAAAAACCAAAAAAATATATTTTATTTATTAAAACTAAATTCAGCATTTTATTTTTGTAAATAAAATTAATTTAATTGATTTAGTTTAATTAGGAAATAACTTTAATATATTTTTCAATAATTAAAATTAATTTAGATAATTAGGTTTTAATAACTTTGATTAATTTATTTTTATTTCTTTAAATATCAAAAATCCAAAAATATCATTTTTATTAATTAATTAATTTGTTCATTAATTTAATAATTAACTTAGATCTAATTTCTTTTTAATTCAAAAATAACCAAAAAGTTATTTCTTTAATAATCAAAGGGTCAAAACCCTAAAAACTCGCCCGATTTAATTTCCCGTATGCGATCCATATTTATTCAATATTGTATATGTTTCCTGGAATGTAATTGTTTAATAGGACTTTAATTATTTTACCGCTTTATTTATTTTCCGCATTTTAATTTCAAGGGTTGCTTTTGGTGATGTAAATACCCGACGCCTTGTAATAGTTAGTTTTAAATTTCCGCAATTTAATTTCCGCAACTTATAAACTGTTAGATGTTTGATAATAGGGAATGCATGACAAGATCAAATGTTTGAACCTAAAATCAACATAGCTCACCCATGACATGTACAAAGATAAAATTAACCGAAATAACACACTCGCACATGTGCACTCTTAGGGTACACCTCACTTGGTTGCCTTCGAACGTGGTCATTGAGTATAGGTCGTTTTAGAGGTCGCCCTCTTGTCTAAAAGATCATAGTCGCCTCGAAACAGTTGCCTCGGATATTGTTGCCTCAAACAAATGATTTAAGACATTAGGGTTACCGCTAAGGCGTCCTAACATTGCTTTGGTGATCGTATGTCCCTCATTCAAATTGACCCTCAAACTCCAACGACGGTGCTACCTACTCATTCATAGTAGGATAGCGTTGTCTAAAGGAAATTAGCACAGATTGATTTCTTTTTCGAGTAGGTAGATGGTTCTTAAGTACTTGCTCTCTGAAAACAAAATAAAAGTTTTCGCACTTACACTTTTCAAACAAAAACTTCTTTCAAACCCACAAACACAAAGAAAAGCAAATTTTTGAAAACACATTGAGCAAGTACCTAAGTGCCCGTGGATAACCACGGATAGAAAGGGTGCTAACACCTTCCCTTTCTATAATATACCCCCCGGACCCGAGAAACATCTCGAAAAAGGAATTTTTCTGTGCTTTTTTCCTTTCCTTGTTGGATAAAATAAAAGACGGTGGCGACTCTTGCTTACCGTGACATTTTGCGAACACAAACGCAAAACGCGAACCAGCATTCCAAAAAACAGTCAGTTCTCTCCCACCATATCACAGAACTGGCGACTCTACTGGGGATATTATATAAGTGGGGTGTACCTTAGGAATAGTTCATATTTTTTTCAATTTCTTGACTTGTATGCTTTATATTTGTGGGCTTGTATCGGAGTTACTATAGATCCTAACCCGGATCTGGGGGATACCCTTTAGGTAAGTAGCAATAAACTGTGAGGGAACTGTACGATGTAGACCGATACGGTTGAAGTAGTAGCTACGTTGGTGTGGAACTTTAGTGTGTACCGATATCCCTTGTGTTGGAACGAGGAGAATATGAGTCTTCTAAAGGGTCATTAAGCACCAACTGACCTTAGAACCTTTAAATTGACCAACTTGGCCATAGAACAGTAGCAGTGTGCTACACTCATTGAGACTAAACTCTCGTGATGATTCCGGCCGCAAGAAAAGGTTGCTAAACTGGAATTATGACCGATTGAGGGTAGTCAGTGATATTGAGATCCTCTAGAACCCGGTTACTATTTTTAGGACTGGTTTGAACCAACTGAACTGAAAGAGGGTAGTACCTAAGCTCCTTGCCAGCCTGAAATCTAAGGGCTCTCTGTGTGACTTGTGTGCCTTTACCATGTTTGCTATTTGTGGATACTTGTGGTGTGCTTACCATCATGACATCATGACATCATAACATTGCATACATCTTGCATTGGACTAACCTATTTCAAAGACAGGAGGGATTCATCTTTGTTCTGTTTTGTAGGTCATCATGATGCCCATGCGTAGGAATAACATCCGGATCAACTTTGTCCAGGTTCCCACCTTGCTTAAAGATTTGGTTGCAAAGATGCTTGATACTACTTCCTTCCTCAGGAGACATGGTTATCTTCTCAGTTTGGTAACCTCCAAATTGGACGAGCAGATGATGAGTGTTCTGGTCCAATTCTATGATCCGTTGTACCATTGCTTTACTTTTCAGGACTACCAGTTGGTCCCCACTTTAGAAGAATTCTCTGAGTTGCTTGGTGTCCCTATCCGGGAGCAGACCCCATTTACTGGTTGGGAGAAGGTTCTTAAGCCAGAAGAGATTGTCGTAGCCCTTCATATGACAAAGGAAGAAGTAATGGCTCATTGGGAGACTAGAAGTGGAGCAAAGGGCTTTCTGACTAAGTTCTTGGTTAGTAAGGCTAACTATTTCTGGGATAATCTAGACTTCAAGGCGTTCGAGGATATTCTGGCTCTTCTGATATATGGCTTGGTATTGTTTCCGAACTCTGACTCCTTCGTTGATGTGAATGCGATAAAAATCTTCATCTCTCGCAATCCTGTACCCACTCTCTTGGGTGACATCCTTCATCAGCTTTATGCTCGTACCGCCCGAAAGCGGGGAACCTTGATGTGCTGTGCTCCCTTATTGGCGAGGTGGTTTATTTCGCACCTTCCCAAGTCAGTGCTGAAGAACAAAGAAGGAATGGGCTGGGCTTATAAGGTTATGTCTCTCTCGCATAATGACATTATCTGGACTCTCAAGGGTATGGACGAAGTGGCTATCATTGATCGATGTGGGGAGTACCCCAATGTTCCCTTGATAGGAACCAATGGAGGAATTTCTTACAACTCGTGCTTGGCCTTACGTCAATTTGGGCGTGCCAGAAGGGAAGGACCTCATGAGCTATTAATGCCTAGTATCATCTTTGATTTTCAAGGGGATAGCGACGAGCAACGTCGCAGATTCATAAGGGCTTGGGATAGAGTTCACTGATCTGATCCACATGAGTTGGGTCCAAAGACTTCACTTCTGATGGAGCCATATCTCAGATGGGTTCGTATCCGTGCACAAAAGCTGGGTATGCCCTATGAAGTCGTCTGGCCTATCATTGTTGAAGTTGCTAATAAAGAAGGGGTTCTTCCAACCATCCTCCATCCTAATATGCCCACTGACATTGGAACCCTGAAAAGGTCTTGGATGCAACTGAGAGAGGAACGGGATGCTTACCGAGAGAAGTTCAACGAGCAAGAGCAGAAGATCCAGAGGTTGACTAGGCAGTTGGAGAACGAGCAGATTCTCAATGATTATGTCTGCACCGACAAGAAGAGACCATGGGAGCATTAATCGGCCTTTGATGATTTCCTTTCCAGTTTTTATTTACTTTTAAGTATTTCCTTTCATGTAACGCCTTAATGGCATCAATTAAACAATTTGAATTCCAAAGTTAATCTAATAAAAGTGTGTTTCCTTTCTGGTTTACAAATTTGAATCTCCCGATTGTCTTTGAAATCATGTCATACGCATTTCATCTCATGCATTCTAGAACAGTTACCCATTACAGGTCTCTTATCTTCTTCGCTGTTTATTTCAGCATCATGTCCGCTGAACCTTCAACTGAGAAAGCAATCAAGGCCCTCCAGGCCCAGAATGCCCAATTCCAAGAGTTGTTCATGAATCTAGCTAAGGGTCAACAAGATCTGAAGACCCTGATTCTGAAAGAGAAGAAGAAGAAGAAGAGGACAATCTTGTTAAACACAGGGAACAGGTTTGGAAACAGGCTTCAGAATGAAGTTAATTTGACCACCTCATCTGGAGGGAAAGATAGTCAAGAGGAAAGGAGGGCCCCTAGCCCTGTGGTCTCCGACAACGAGATGGACTTCGACGAAGACCAGTATCCTCCTGCTGAGGATAGATACAAGCAACTGGAAGACCGGTTGAGTGCTATGGAAGTTCAGAAAGTGCCTGGTCTGGACTTTGGTGATCTAGGTCTATCATATGGGGTGGTGATTCCCCACAAATTCAAGGCACCAGCCTTTGCTAAGTATGACGGAGTTTCTTGTCCGAAGTTGCACCTCCAGTCATATGTGAGGAAGATTCAGCCGTACACCGCTGATAAGAACCTATGGATCCATTTCTTTCAAGACAGTCTCTCAGGGACTCAGCTTGAGTGGTTCTATCAGTTGGACGGAGCCGGTATCCGCAGTTGGGAAGATTTGGCTATTGCTTTCTACAGGCAGTATCAATACAACTCCGACCTCGCTCCCACGCATACCCAACTCCAGGGTATGTCAATAGGAACGGGTGAAGGATTCAAAGATTATGCTCAGAAGTGGAGGGACCTCGCCAGAAGAGTACAACCACCCTTGGCTGATCGGGAGCTTATGGACATGTTTTTGGGGACCTTGTCTAGTCCATTTTTCAACCATCTGATTGGAAGCTCTTCATCTGGGTTTACAGAGCTTATTTTGACCGATGAGAGGATTGAGGCTGGTATTAAGGATGGTAAGATACAAAAGGGTGCTTCATCGAGCACCGAGAAGAATCCATTTAAGAAAGAGTCCAGTGCTGTCTACAGTTTGAGAAGCCAGAGTAGACCTGAACGCCGCCAGGCTGTTAATACGGTTGTTATTTCAAAACCTGCTGGTACTCCTCAGCACAACAATCAACAAAAGGATGAGAGACCTCGAAGGCAATACACCCGTCTCAACATGACTTTATCTCAGATTCTACCACAGTTGCTGAAGACCAATCAGGTGATTCCAAGGGAAGCCCTGAAGAATCCAAATACAACATCACCGAAGTACAACCCTAATGCCCGCTGTGCTATTCACTCTGATAGCCCGGGGCATAATACATATGATTGTTGGGTTATGAAGAACAAAGTACAGGACTTGATTGATGTGAAGGAGATTGAGTTCGGAGCACCAGAAAAGCCTAAACAAGATGTAGGGGTGAATGCTATTGGGGATGACGATGATGAAGAGTTTGATATCGACAGTTGGATCTACCCGACTGCCAATGGTGGATTAAGCAACTGGACAGCGAAGGATTCTATGCTCGTTTCTGTTATCACCCAGTAATGAGACTTTTTGTTTTGAATTTGTAACAAACAATGTTTGAAACTTTATGGCCCAGTGTCTTACCCGGGGCACTGTGGCTTCATTTGTGAGGGCTTTATGTGTGTCATTTTCATATATCATAAAATAAAAGCATTGGACGTTCTTGCATTTCAAATTTTGTGCTCCTTGTTTTTCTTTTATTATATATTGCAAAACAGTTATTTTACACACACTCACATATACAGGTCTACATCCACTATGGATCTCACTGGTAACGACTATGCTACTGCCAGTTATGACTTTGAAAATCCAATCAACTTAGCCGAAGACGAAGGTGAAGATGATTGTGAAGTGCCTGGTGAAATTGCAAGACTGTTACTTCAGGAAGAGAGGCTTATTCAGCCACATGAAGAGCCAGTGGAAACAGTGAATCTGGGTACTGAGATAGATAAGAAGGAGGTTAAGGTCGGTGCAAATCTAGAGCTTAGTGTGAAGCAACGGTTGATTCAGATGCTGTGTGACTATGTTGAGATATTTGCCTGGTCTTATGAAGATATGCCTGGTTTGGATACTGATATTGTGGTTCATCGCCTACCTACCAAGGAAGACTGTCCTCCAGTGAAACAAAAGGTCCACCGAATGCGCCCAGAGATGTCTGAGAAAATCAAGGCTGAAGTAATGAAACAGTTTGACGCCGGTTTTCTAGCAGTTACTTCTTACCCACAGTGGGTGGCCAACGTGGTTCCTGTGCCGAAGAAGGATGGTAAGGTTCGAATGTGTGTTGACTATAGGGATCTGAATAGGGCGAGTCCCAAGGATGATTTTCCTCTACCTCATATCGACGTTCTGGTTGACAACACCGCTCAGCACAAGGTATTCTCCTTTATGGATGGGTTCTCCGGTTATAATCAGATTAAAATGGCTCCCGAGGACATGGAGAAGACAACCTTTGTAACTCAATGGGGTACCTTTTGCTATAAGGTCATGCCTTTTGGATTGAAGAACGCTGGGGCAACGTATCAGTGTGCCATGGTTGCTTTATTTCATGACATGATCCATCATGAGATTGAAGTATACATCGACAACATGATCGCAAGATCTCAAACTGAGGAGGAACACCTTGACCATCTGCAGAAGCTGTTTGACAGGTTGAAGTTGTACAAGCTGAGGTTAAACCTGAACAAGTGCACCTTCGGGGTGAGATCTGGTAAACTGCTGGGCTTCGTCGTAAGCGATAAAGGTATTCAAGTGGATCCTGCAAAAGTGAAATCCATACAGTAGATGCCAGCTCCCAGAACAGAAAAAGAAGTCAGAGGATTTCTGGGACGTCTGAACTACATTGCCCGATTCATCTCACACCTGACTGCTACTTGTGAGCCAATCTTCAAGCTGCTGAAGAAAGATTAAGTAGTACGCTAGAACGATGAATGCCAGGCCACTTTCGAAAGGATCAAAGAGTATCTCCAAGAACCACCTATTCTGATGCCACCAGTTGAAGGAATACCATTGATCTTATACTTAAAGGTGTTGGATAATACAAAGAGGTGTGTGTTGGGGCAGCATGACGAGTCTGGCCAAAAAGAGCATGCTATTTACTGCTTTAGCAAAACGTTTACCGACTGTGAGACCCAATGCTCACTGCTCGAGAGAACTTGCTATGCTTTGGCATAGGCTGCTCGCCGGCTGGGACAGTACATGTTGGCTCATAATACCCTTTTTGATACCAAAAGATGTGAACGTCTTGACAGCTCTGTGGCCCTTTGCAATGTGGGGCATTGATATGATCGGGAGATCAGACCTACGGCATCCAACAGGCATCGTTTCATCCTGGTAGCGATTGATTACTTTACGAAATGGGTTGAAGCAGCTTCCTTTGCTACTGTAACCAAGAACGTCGTGGCACGGTTCATTCGGCATAATCTGATCTGTCGATATGGTGTACCAGAGAGGATCATTACGGACAATGGTACCAATCTCAACAACAAGATGATCACCGAGCTCTGCAAGCAATTCAAGATACAACATCATAACTTTTCTCCCTACCCGCCGAAGATGAATGGGGCTGTCGAAGCGGCTAATAAGAACATTAAGAAGATTGTGCAGAAGATGACGGTGACATACAAAGATTGGCATGAGATGTTACCATTTGCTCTTCATGGGTACCGTACCTCAGCGCGAACGTCAACAGGGGCAACACCCTACCCCTTGGTATATGGTATGGAGGCAGTCTTGCCCATTGAAGTTCGGATACCCTCTCTTCGGATCATGAAGGATGCAGGTTTGAGCGAAGATGATTGGATTCAAACCCGGCTTGATCAACTGAACCTAATCGACGAAAAAGAGACTTACTGCTATTTGTCATGGTCAGACGTACCAAAAGCGAATGATCAGGGCATTTAAGAAGAAAGTTAGACGACAAGAGTATCAAGTTGGGGATCTTGTAATCAAGCACATTATCTTACCTCAAGGTGATCCCAGGGGCAAATGGATTCCTACTTACAAAGGGCCATTTGTGGTTAAGAATATTTTCTCAGGAGGAGCTATGATTCTAACCACCATGGACGGTGACGACTTTCCTCACCCCATCAATGCAGACATAGTGAAAAGATACTACGAGTAATCAATGACCTGCTAGGTTGACTGGCCTAGGCAAAAATAAGGGCTTCCCAACGAACCAAAAGGGTTCGGGCAAAAGTAAGGGATGAAAATGAAAAAATCTATACATCCGGCAAGTCGAAAACCTGAAAAGGCGGCTTGGACAAAAAAGGGTATCCCGGTGGACTGAAAACCCGAAAGGGCGGTCCAGGAAAAAATTAGGGATCAAAGCGTAACATTATGTCTCATTGGATCACCTTGCATCCAGACTTCGGTATCGACTATTAAGCTCGGACGGCATTAATCAATCTGATTCATCTTCAACTAGTAGCAAAGTGATGAGATGCTCGAGGACATAAGGGCAATAGCAGAGTTGGAACCCAGTGGGATCATTCACATAGCTGTTTTGTTTTCTTTTCACAAAGTGTATAAATTCTATTTATTCGGTAGCATTCTCTTACTAGGACGTCATCCTCTTGTACAAAAAACGCCTATTTACAGGCCAAACTTCAAAATCAATACAATTCATTTTTAGACCAATTTCAAATTGTTTTTCCTTTATCTGTTTTGTTTTGCAAAAAACATCCAATGTTTGTTTTTGATATATGCATTTGACATTAATTGCTGAGCATAAATATTTACATGTGAAACAAAAGATGAATTACTGGTAATATCAGAAACAAGGGCAATAAGAAGTGTCCAAGCTGTATAGTTGCTCTGTCCACCAGGTACAAAGGTAAATTCAACTGAAGAATATGACCAATATACCTTCACTCCCCGCAGAGTAAGACAGTAATGGTAGCTCTCCCCAGCTGAGACTTGCAACAGTGAATGAATCAGCAATGCTCTCCCCAAGCATTTTGTCTACCATCAGCACTAAACAGGCTCGATATCCCCGTCAGTCTTAATATTCCCCAGCGAAGTATAAGAATATTCCTTGGCAAAGTATAAGAATGTTCCCCGGCAGAATGCAAGACACCCTCAGTGGAGTCAATATTTCCCCAACACAGTCTGAAAAGCTTCCCCAACGGAGTTGAATCATCATCCCCAGTAGACTCTGGAAGTTTATCCCCAGCGGAGTACAAAAATAAATCTCCCCAGCCAAGTTCAAAAGATCATTCCCAGCAGAATTCAGAGGATTATCCCCATAAAAGTCTAACAGGGTTATCCCCAGCAAATCGCAACTGAAAGATCATCCCCAGCGAAGTTCTTTCCTTTCACAAACAGGAATTCAATCCTCAACAGATTCAGTATCACCAGCAACGGTAATCCATCCCTAGCGGAGTTTATCAGTGAAATCCCCAGCGAAGTTTATCGTTGAAATCCCCAGCGGAGTTTATCAGTGGAATCCCAGCAGAGTTTATCGTTAAAATCCCCAGCGGAGTTTATCAGCGGAATCCCCAGTGGAGTTTATCGTTAAAATCCTCAACAGAGCATCTCTTCCCCACAGAGTAATCTCCTCATCGGTTTCTTCCCCAACGGAGTTATCTTCTCCTGCAGGTTTATTCTTGCAGTCATCTTCGTTCGTCATCCCCAGCGGAAGCAAAGAATTCAACTCTTGTCTCCAGCAGCTATCCGGGATTTATTTTCACCAGCTAAAACATTACATTTCCATACATCATGATGAAGTAGTGAAAAACACAAGAAGGGGGGGTTGAATTGTAAAACTGAAAATCAATGCAATGAACAAGATATTTTTATCCTGGTTCGTTTGATCTCAAACTACTCCAGTCCACCCGTCAAGGTGATTTCGCCTCTCTCCAACGAGGTCTTAATCCATTATATTCAACTGAATATTACAAACTGCTTTAACAACTGCTAAAGCCTTCTTGATGCAAACCACAACCCGGTTTGTCAAGGAAACACTTTCTTACAAAGAAGATAAATCTAAGTGTGTGAATGTTTTCTACAAAACTGTATCACAACTGTGATGTATACACAACTTTAAGCTTATGAAACTAGATTGCTAAAACAAAGATTGAGTAAGAAGATATGTAGTGTTTAGAAAACGTGGGAGAAGGAAGATTATGATTTGCTTTTAGGCGTGTAAGATGTTGGAGAGCATTAGCCAATTCAATCTTCATAGTCTTGTTTATATAGAACTGAGATTGTTGAACGTTGGAGCAATATTCTTGATTCAATGCTAATAACAAACTTTCCTTATCGAGCAGATCTTGTCTGGAATGAGGCCGTTGGTAATAATTTGCTTTCAATGCACAGTACCGTTGCTTACTTAATGCATGTTCTGGCTTGGCTCATTCTGACTCTGCTTAACTGCTGATGAACTGTTGTTTTCTTTATCAGAGTGTTGAGCGCAGTTCTGTTCATCAGGCTTCAGCATACACGTGAGTTAATCTTCTGATTCTGGTATTCTGATATAGCAACTTCTGATGCTGATGTCAAGAACCAAATTTCTGATGCTGATTAGGTGTGATCTTACTTATACCTATCAGAGTATCTTCAAATCAGAACGTAATAATTTAGGCAGCAAATAGTTCATACATGAATCATATAAATAATATATCTTTTCATTTTGTTATCATCAAAACTTAAACATAGGGTAGTAGATTCAAACATTGTTCTAACAATCTCCCCCTTTTTGATGATGACAAAAACTGGATATTTTTAATTGAAAATAACGTGAAAAGGTATCAGAGAGATGTATCAGAGTAGGAGGTTATCAAAGATAAGGGATAAAAGTTGAGAGATACTCCCCCTAAGTTTATTGCTTCCCTTTTTTATTCCAAGAGATCTTCAGGATCAGATCTTTTTGCCTTTCTTTTAACATCAGAGTATCAGAGTCTTTGACTATCAGAAGCTTTAGATCAGCATATCATAGCAGAGCTTCAGATCAGCGTATTAGAGCTTTTCTTGTCAGAGCTTTGCTTTGGGTCAGAGTATCAGAGCGGATCAGAATATCAGAGCTTTAGTCTTCAGAGTATCATAGAGCTTTTTGTACCTGTAGACATAAGCAAAACAGAAAACATATTCAAGTATATCAGAGTTAGAATGTTCGAGAATTTATGTCTTAGTAATCATTTATTATTTAAAATATCATTCTTGTTCTCCCCCTTTTTGTCAGCAGTCAAAAAGTGTAAGTGATGTGCTAAAACTTTTAAGATCAGAAAAACTTGTCATATTAAAAGGTTCAGAATCAGACAAAACATATTAAAACAGTACAACAGATAATCAAAGAAAACATGAAAAAGACATGAATGAAAAACTAAGGTTGGGGAGGAAAGCGTGTGAACAGGTTCTCCAGCATGGCTTTGATCTGATTAGCAGTCTCATTCTATTTGTGCACCATGCTAACAACTGTGTCAATCTTTCTATCCTGCACATCCATCCTTTCTTTCATCTTCTGGTCGTTTTCATCCATCCTCTGCTGCAAACGCATGTCATTCAGCTTCAGCTCTTCCAGAGTCTGCCTGTCCAAGGCAGCTTGAGAAACATCAGAAGCAGGGAGCTTTTGAGAGCTTTCTGCAACATCTTCTGCTTGACTTGCTTCAACTTGAATGGTCTTGTCTTCTTCTGGTTGCACATTTGGAGCTAGCTGTTTCTCAGACCATGGCTCACTATTCAGAGGGAGCACGGCTTCCTGAGGCAGCTGACTTTCAATTTCCTTCAGCAGCTTGCTGAAGTTCTGTTGTGCCTGCTCATAGTTGATATCCTGCAACTTGAGGGCTTCAGCACGTACCCAAATTCTGAATTGTGACCAGAGCTGGTCAGAGGCAGCTGGGTCAATCATTCCAGGACAGACTTGCTTCAAAGAAGCAATCCACTGCTGCAAACCTGTTTCAAAATTCATAATACCAGAGCCAACATCTGGTTGTTTTGGTTTTGGGATGGCTATTTTATGTTTCAGATCAGCAAGACGGTCAAAGATTGTTAAGTCTATGAAGGTCCTGCTGGGATTTTCGGTGGTTTGCTTGGCCGTTGTTTGTTTTGGAGATGGAGTGGGAGAATCAGAAATAATGATTGGACTGTTTGGTGTTTTGGGAGTATTGGGTGGTGTAGATTTTGATGAGGATGGCAGCTGGGCCATTGTGACTGTTGTCCCACATGGCAGCTGGATTGCCAGAGGTGATGGTTGAGGTGAATGAGGTTCAGAAGGTGGAGGAGAAGGAGTTTCGGATTGATGAAACTCAGGTTGAGGTGATGGTGGATGAATTTCTGGTTGAGGAAAGGGAGACAGAATTGCTGGTTATGGAGAAGTTGTTGGAATTTCTGGTTGTTCAGGGATAAGAGGTTCTTCTGGAATGGATGAGAGAGGTTGTTGTTGTTCTGGTTCTTCAGCAGATTGATGTTGTTATGGTTGTGGAGGAGGGACAATTTGTGGTTCAGAGTTTGGATTGGAGGAGTGATCAGAAGTGTGTTGATCAATGTCAGACAGCACTTTGTCAATTGCTGATGTTGTTGAGATTGTTGGTTTGGGATGTTTTGTATTTTCAAAACCAGGGGGTTGGTGCACATAAACCTCTTCTTCTATATAACCGTTTAAGAATGCACTCTTGACATCCATCTGATACAGAGTGATGCCTTTATTAACAGCAAATGAAATTAAAAGTCTGATAGATTCTAACCTGGCGACCAGAGCAAAGGTTTCTGTATAGTCTATCCCCTCTTGCTGACTATAACCTTGTGCAACCAGTCGTGCCTTGTTTCTGATGACTTCACCTTGTTCATTTAGCTTGTTTCTGAACACCCATCTTGTTCCAATGACGTTGAATCCTTTTGGTCTGGGAACAAGATCCCAACGTCATTTCTGGTGAATTGATTCAGCTCTTCTTGCATTGCCAGAATCCAGTCATTATCCAGAAGTGCTTCATCAATAGAAGAAGGTTCAATCAGAGAGACAAGTCCCATAAGAGTTTCTTCAGAGTTTCTGAAGCTTGCTCTTGTTCTGATTGGATCTTCCTTTCTTCCTAAGATAGTCTCTTCTGGATGATCCAAGCTGCTTCTGGGTAATCTCTTATGTGGTTGATCAGCAGCTGTTGTAGGATTGCTAGCAGTGCTCCTTTCAGACGTTGAAGGAGTGTCTGTGTTGAGAGCTTCTGATGACTTGTCTTCAGAACCTGTCAATTCAATTTCCATACCTGCAAAAACTTCATTCTGCTTTGACTTTTCAGAGTCAAGCTTATCATCAAAATGAACACTGATTGATTCTTCCACAATCTGTGTTTCTATATTGTATACTCTGTACCCTCTTGAGCGTTCAGAGTATCCTAACATAATACACTTCTGTGCTTTAGAGTCAAACTTGTTCAAATAATTCTTTGTATTTAACATAAAGCAAGTACATCCAAATGGATGAAAATATGAAATGTTGGGCTTTCTGTTCTTCCACAATTCATATGGAGTCTTTTCCAGAATAGGTCTTATTGAGATTCTATTATGAATGTAGCACGCTGTGTTTATTGCCTCTGCCCAGAAGATCTTAGCAACGTTTGTCTCATTGATCATGGTTCTGGCCATTTCTTGCAATGTTCTGTTCTTTCGTTCTACAACTCCATTTTGTTGGGGAGTTCTAGGACAAGAGAAATCATGCAGAATGCCTTTGTCATTAAAGAATGACTCAAAATCTTTGTTTTCAAATTCTCCACCATGATCACTTCTGACTTTAACGATTCTAAGATCCTTTTCATTCTGAACTTGGTTACAGAAGGTAACAAACACAGAGTGTGACTCGTCCTTGTGTCTTAAGAACTTTACCCATGTCCATCTGCTATAGTCATCTACGATTACTAACCCATACTTCTTGCCACTGACTGAAGCAGTTTTAACTGGTCCAAATAAGTCAATGTGCAGAAGTTCTAATGGCTTAGAGGTAGAAACAACATTTTTAGATTTAAAAGAAGGTTTTGCAAACTTGCCTTTCTGACATGCTTCACACAGAGCATCTGAATTGAACTTCAAATTAGGAAGTCCTCTGACCAGATTGAGTTTGTTAATCTGAGATATTCTTCTCATACTAACATGCCCCAATCTTCTGTGCCAGATCCACTGCTCGTTGTTAACAGACAGAAGGCACTTTACATTCTGACTCTTTAGTTCAGAAAGTTTGATTTTGTAAATGTTGTTTTTCCTCTTACCATTAAACAGGATAGTCCCATCTTTCTAACTAACAGCTTTACATGATTTTTTATTAAAGATTATATCATAACCGTTATCACTTAATTGAATTATGGATAACAGATTATGCATTAATCCATCTACTAGCAGAACATTATTAATAGAGGGAAGATTTCCATTACCTGCAGTTCCAGAGCCAATTATCTTTCCCCTCTGATTGCCTCCAAAGCCAACGTGGCCTCCAGGCTTAAGTTCCAGGCTTTGGAACATATGCCTTCTTCCCGTCATGTGTCGCGAGCAGCCAGAGTCCAGGTACCATGACTGGTGTTTCTGACTTGCTGCTAAAGATATCTGCAACATGTATTTTTTATCCTTAGGTACCCAGATTTTCTTGGGTCCTGATTTGTTAGTTTTACCAAAACTCTGGTTGAATTTTGGTTTCACAGAGTGCTTACTGCTAGTGTATTTAATATCATGTGTGTGACCATACACAAAATGTGAATTCAGAGGAGTGTGTTTAATGGTTAAGTCCATGACATTCTTTGGTGTAGGAACCTTACCTTGGTATCCTATTCCTTTCCTGCCGTTTCTGCTAACTCCATAGATCATTGAAGCCATTTTGCTTCTATCTATGCTTTTAGCAAGGAACTTCTGGAAACTGTGATCATACTCCTTGATGATCTCATCAGCGTTGCTGGGAGTTTTAGAAATTGGTTCCTTCTGAGAGTTTTGTAAAGTATTTTCTAATTTTGAAATCTTATTTCTCAGCTCAGAATTCTCCAATTTGAGACTCTCAGTCTTATTAGAGTCAGATTCAAGATTCCTTTTCAGGTCTCTGAATTTAACTCTAATTTGCTGATACCTTTCCAGAATCTCATTAAGGCTTTCAGCAAGTTCAGCCTTGGAAAAATTAACAGCAAAGTTAGGAAATACCTCTTCAGTATCTGATTCTGAGTCTGATTCAGAAGCTTCACTATCTTCTGAGATGTTAGCCATGAGAGCTATGTTTGCCCTCTCATCATCTGATTCTGAGTCAGCTTCAGACGAGTCAGAGTCATCCCATGTAGCCATGAGACTTTTCTTCTTTTCTCTTCCAAACTTCTTTTTGGGCTTTTCCCTCTGAAGCTTTGGGCAGTCACTCTTGTAGTGTCCTTGCTCATTGCACTCATAGCAGATGATGTCCTTGGTGTTTGGCTTTTTGCTACTAGAGGAGCCTTCAGATCTTCTGTATCCAGAGGAAGAATCTGTCCTTCTGTATCTGGAAGAGGACTCATTTTGATCAAATCTTCTGGGATTCCTGAACTTCCTTTGTCTTTGCTTCCACAGTTGATTTACTCTTCTGGAGAGGAGGGAGAGTTCGTCTTCTTCTGATGAGGATCCATCAGATGTTTCTTCAACTGCCTGCAAAACTTTAGACATAGATTTTTTGTTAGATTTTAATGCTAAAGGCTTACCTTGCTTCTGAGGCTCGTCAGCTTCTAGCTCTATCTCATAACTTCTGAGGGAGCTGATAAGTTCCTCCAGAGTGATTTTGTTGAGATCTTTTGCTAGCTTCAGTCCTGTAACCATTGGTCTCCACTGCTTGGGTAAACTTCTGATGATTTTCTTGACATGGTCAGCAGTAGAGTATCCTTTGTCCAGAACCTTGAGACCAGCTACCAGAATCTGGAATCTTGAGAACATTGTTTCAATGGATTCAGATTCTTCCATTTTGAACGCCTCATACTTCTGAATGAGCGCCAGAGCTTTAGTTTCTTTGACCTGAACGTTGCCCTCATGCATCATTCTGAGTGAGTCAAAAATGTTCTTTGCTGTGTCTATGTTGGAGATCTTTTCATATTCAGTGTAGGAGATGGCGCTGAGGAGGATGGTTATGGCCTTGTGGTGATTCTTGAAGTCACGCTTTTGTTACTCAGACATTGTTTTTCTATCAATCTTCTGACCGCTTGCATTCACAGGGTGCGTGTATCCATCTGTCACCATATCCCACAGATCGGCATCATGTGCCAGAAAGAAGCTTTCAATTCTGTCTTTCCAGTAATCAAAGTTTTCTCCATCAAAGACTGGAGGTTTGCCGCTGAATCTGTCTCTGTCCTCATGGTTGTCATTGCTGGTGTGAGAATAGTTTCCTGCCATTGTGTTTTTCTGACGCTGGATCTTGTACTGACACGGTTAAGTGTTTTAGCTCAGAATCAGGCGCTCTGATGCCAATTGAAGTAGTGAAAAACACAAGAAGGGGGGGTTGAATTGTAAAACTGAAAATCAATGCAATGAACAAGATATTTTTATCCTGGTTCGTTTGATCTCAAACTACTCCAGTCCACCCGTCAAGGTGATTTCGCCTCTCTCCAACGAGGTCTTAATCCACTATATTCAACTGAATATTACAAACTGCTTTAACAACTTCTAAAGCCTTCTTGATGCAAACCACAACCCGGTTTGTCAAGGAAACACTTTCTTACAAAGAAGATAAATCTAAGTGTGTGAATGTTTTCTACAAAACTGTATCACAACTGTGATGTATACACAACTTTAAGCTTATGAAACTAGATTGCTAAAACAAAGATTGAGTAAGAAGATATGTAGTGTTTAGAAAACTTGGGAGAAGGAAGATTATGATTTGCTTTTAGGCGTGTAAGATGTTGGAGAGCATTAGCCAATTCAATCTTCATAGTCTTGTTTATATAGCACTCAGATTGTTGAACGTTGGAGCAATATTCTTGATTCAATGCTAATAACAAACTTTCCTTATCGAGCAGATCTTGTCTGGAATGAGGCCGTTGGTAATAATTCGCTTTCAATGCACAGTACCGTTGCTTACTTAATGCATGTTCTGGCTTGGCTCATTCTGACTCTGCTTAACTGCTGATGAACTGTTGTTTTCTTTATCAGAGTGTTGAGCGCAGTTCTGTTCATCAGGCTTCAGCATACACGTGAGTTAATCTTCTGATTCTGGTATTCTGATATAGCAACTTCTGATGCTGATGTCAAGAACCAAATTTCTGATGCTGATTAGGTGTGATCTTGCTTATACCTATCAGAGTATCTGCAAATCAGAACGTAATAATTTAGGCAGCAAATAGTTCATACATGAATCATATAAATAATATATCTTTTCATTTTGTTATCATCAAAACTTAAACATAGGGTAGTAGATTCAAACTTTGTTCTAACACATGATACATGCATAAACGCATCATACCGTACAATCTCATCTATGATTGAGAACATCATTGCTTGATCCATATCATGCATTGCATGTGACTGGCCTTTACCTTTCAGGAAAGATGCAGTTAAATTCTCAGCTATATCAAAAGGCCTTCTCTGGTCCAGTCAAATTGATTCCTAAAGATTTTTCTGATGCCGATCCAGTTGAAGTTATTCCAAGACCTTTCCTGGTCCAGTTAAATCGATTCCTAAAGATTTTTCTGATGCCGATCCAGTCAAAGGCCTTCTCTGGTCCAGTTAAATCGATTCCTAAAGATTTTTCTGATACCAATCCAGTCAAAGAAGACAAAACCTTCTATGGTCCAGTAAAGTCGATTCCTAAAGATTTTTCTGATGCCGATCCAGTTGAAGTTATTCCAAGACCTTTCCTGGTCCAGTTAAATCAATTCCTAAAGATTTTTCTGATGTCGGTCCAGTCAAAGGCCTCCTCTGGTCCAGTTAAATCGATTCCTAAAGATTTTTCTGATGCCAATCCAGTCAAAGAAGACAAAACCTTCTCTGGTCCAGTTAAATAGATTCCTAAAGATTTTCCTGATGCCGATCCAGTTGAAGATATTCCATGACCTTGCCTGGTTCAGTCAAATTGTTTCCTAAATATTTTTCTGATGTCGATCCAGTCAAAGGCCTCCTCTGGTCCAGTTAAGTCAATTCCTAAAGATTTTTCTGATGTCAATCCAGTCAAAGAAGACAAAACCTTCTCTGGTCCAATTAAATCGATTCCTAAAGATTTTTCTGATGCCAATCTAGTCAAAGAAGACAAAACATCCTCTAGTCCAGTTAAATCGATTCCTAAAGATTTTTCTGATGCCAATCCAGTCAAAGAAGATAAAACCTCCTCTGGTCTAGTAAAATCGATTCCTAAAGATTTTTCTGATGCCAATCCAGTCAAAGAAGACAAAACCTCCTCTAATCCAGTTAAATTGATTCCTAAAGATTTTTCTGATGCCAATCCAGTAAAAGAAGATAAGACCTTGTCTGGCCCAGTTAAATCGACTCCTAAAGATTTTTCTGATGCCGACCCAGTCAAAATTAATCCAAGACCTCCTTTGGTTCAGTCAGATCGCCGATAAGATCTCCCTGATTCATATTCCAGTTGAAGTTCAGACCATCTATCAACAATCTCCAAATGGCATCTGTAAGCCCATTCCCGACATCACCATGCTGATACCACTTCATGCGAGTCCAAATTTCTGGGCACTCTAGTGTTCAATCATCTTTCACCTTCGGATCACGAAAGGCCCATGCTTCAATTAGGACTTTTAAAGGGTTGTAACGTGGCTTGGTTCACGGTTTAAGAAACAAATGATAAGGCTCAAAGTATATTTATACCCGCCCGTTCTTCATGACGTTCTTCAGTCCTAACACTCGGTTAATTGTGCGTTTGAATTCCAATTGAGTCTGGAATGATGTTTTGGTGATGGTTCAGACAAGTTAAATTTTTCGGAAGGCAGTCATTTTTGAAATGTTTTAAGGATCTGTAGTGACCTCTTTTTTTTATTTGTTATCCTGGGTTTTCCTGACTGTTCTTGTTTTTGAGATTACAGTCAGTGGGATGCCCCAGTTTTTCTTAAGTCTCCTTCGTAGGTTTTGAATTAGTGGACTTTTCCTTTGATAGATAGTGACTGCCTATTTTGGTAGGGAACCATTTCCATCTTTTGATTCCAGAGGAATGTTTTTGATGTCATTCTTTGTATATGAAGTTAAAGTTTACGACTGAACGCGCATTTGAATTAATTGAGAGACTACCTTGCCCCAGGTTTTGATTAAAGGTTTCAATTTGTGTAAAAAGGGAACTCCTACTTCTTTGGCTTAAAGGGGTTAACTAGGGATTATCTTCCTTATAACTCCAGTGTTTAGGAATTGAAAGAGAGCTTGTACATCGTCAGCAAGGTCTATCCAAAAGCATATTGTATGAGATTATGGCATCTCTTTCGTCATTCTCCCTCTAAAGGCTTGCAACTTTTAAAACAAGAGTTGAATATCATAAAGGGAGTAAAAAGCGTAATTTAAATGTAATCAAAATGAATGGATCGATTCAAGACAAATATATGCAATGCATTAATGAAACAACAAGGTTTGACATTAATAAATAATTGTTTAAATAACAAGAAATTACAACTGAAAATTCAAAATGAATTGGAACACTCAATGATTTGACATGGGAGAAGTGATCAAGTTTAGAGTCTCAGTAGGACCGAACTCAATCACCTTAGTGTCAATCATATCCTGAATCTTGTATTTCAGCGCCCAACTGTCGTTAGTATCATGCCCGGGACTGTCGGAATGATAAGCACACATTGCATCAGGATTGTAGTTAGGGGAAGAAGTTTTGGGGTTTTGATGAGGTCCTATTAATGTGATCATATTCATCCTTAACATGTGTTGCAATGCTTGTGACAGTGGCATGTTGAAGTTGGTAAACTGTCTTTTGGGCTTGTATGGCCTTCACTGATTTCCTCTTTGTTGTTGTTGGTGTGATGCGGGAACGAAGATCAGGACTGCCCCCACATGTTGGTCGTAGTGGCTCTTGTTATGAACCTTTTGGCCGTGCACAACATTGGTGTCTTTCTTCCCATTGTATGTCTTCTTCTGAGTATCAGAGGATGTATCTCATTGGATCTTTCCGATTTTGATGCCAGCTTCGACCCTTTTTCCAGTCAATATTATCTCGATGAACCCGACTGAGGAGCTTCCGATTAGGTGACTGAAGAAAGGTCCTGTCAAAGTTCCCATGAAGATGTCAATCAGCTCCCTGTCAGTTAATGGGGGTTGTACCCTACCAGCCAGATCTATCCACTTTTGGGCATACTCTTTGAAACCCTCGTTGGAACGCATGGTCATGTTCTACAACTGCACATGAGTTGGTGCAAGATCAGCGTTGTATTGGTATTTCTTGTAAAAGGCAGCAGCTAGATCTTCCCAAGTGTGAATGTGGGAACTCTCCAAATGATAGAACCACTCAAGTTGCGTCCCAGCTAAGCTCTCTTGGAAGAAATGGATCCAGAGCTTTTGATCAGTTATGTATGGTTGAATCTTGCAGACATAAAACTTTAGATGCATCTTAGGACAAGAGACTTCATCATACGGGGAAAAGGTAGAGATTTTTAACTTTGGTGGGATGACCACTCCAGTAACCAAACCCATGTCTCCTAAGTCCAAACCAATCACAACTTGGATCTCCACAGCTTTTAGTTTGTCTTCAAGTTGTTTGTATTTTTCATTCGTCGGTGGATATTGCTCCTCAGAAGAGTCATCGTCATCAGTAGCTATGTTAGCTCTAATGCTTCTAGCTTCCTCTTCTTGAATGTCTTCTTCTTTAGAATAAGCATATTTTTTCTGAGCTAGCTGGGAAATGCCCATTGGACCTTCTCCTCACGTTGAGGATGACATACATTTTCTTCTTTTTGCTCTCTTTGGTGAAGAGTGTTTTCAGATCCTCCTGCCCCTTGGCCAAGTTCATGATCACTTGTTGGAACTGAGTGTTTTGAGCTTGGAGATCTTTAACGGTTTTCTCTAGAGCCATCTCTACTGAAATAAACAGTAAGCAGATAAGAAAACCTATACGAGAAAACCTGTTATGATGACATGCATGTTATGCGATGTTTTCAAGGATCTCACGGGGTAAACACAAGAAGATGTTAGAATTTGAACTTTGATCAACAACTTTAATTAGAGAACTTTGTATTGGTGAATTTTCTTCCACGAGAAATAAGCTCATCACATCAAGTGGGTCATAGCTCTCAAGCTAACGTGCTTTGGTCTTTGACGACATTTGATTAAAGAATGAATCCTTTTTCCCCTTGATAGGCGTCTGGTTCAACATGACCATGCATCATAGGCCCTTGAGATCCTTGAAATGGTTATTGAAAATGCTATGGTATGATGTTATGATGTTATGTAAAAATATGCAAAGCAAGAAATGTTATTATGTACAAATAATCACATACAAAGCAGACAAGTCCTTAGTTTTAGGCTTGCATGGAGTTTGATAGTTAAGTACCCTCTTGAAGTTTAGTTGGCTCAACCTGTCCTAGTAAGTAACCGGGTTCTGGGGGATCTCAATATCACTGATCTTTCTTTTAGGCATTGTCTCAGCTCAATCAATCTTTTCTTGCGGCCGAGATATCCCAAAAGTCTGGTCTCAATGAGTGTAGCATTAAGTATCAACCAACTTCGGACTGCACCAAATCCGGCTACCTCACTACTTCCTAATGGCCAAGTTGGTCAAGTAAGGTTCTAAAGTCAGTTAGTCCTTCATGGCACGGCTCAGCGGCCCCGTATTCTCCTCGTTTCAACACAAGGGATACCGGTACCAACAAATGTGTCACACTAACGTAGATATTTCTTATACCATGTCGGTATACCCGCGCAGTTTCCACAATCTATTGCTACTTACCTAAGAGGTGCCCCAGATCTGGGTAGAGGATTAAAACAAACCCAAACAAGGAACCATAATGTAAAGCAATCAAGTCAAATAAAGAAAATCAAGTAAAGGAGATCTAGCCCTAAGGTAACCCCACTTTTAACATTCCCTAGCAGAGTCTCCAATTCTGTAACACGGTGGGAGAACTGACTTGGGATGTTTTACATTTGATTTCAATTGTTGCGGATAGCAAGACTCACCATCGACTTTTCTTTTATCCAATAAGGAAAGGGTGAAAAGAACAGGAAATACCTTTGAGATTATTTTCTTGAGTTCGGGGGGTAGATTATGAAAATGGAAGGTGTTAGCACCCTTTTCATCCATAATCATCTATAGGCTCTTAGTTGCTTTCCATATCACTTGCTTTGTTTGAAAATGTGCTTGTGGTGTGGTTTTTGAAAGTATTTTGAAATCATGCCTTTGTAATGATTCTCATCTCCATAAGAACGCATACAAAGTGTTGTTTGGAAAATAGTTCAAAGAAGTGTTTGTGTAATGTGTTTTTGAAAGTGATTTTGAAAAGGGTGTCTTTGTAATGGTTCTCGTCTCTATAAGAACGCATACAAAGCGTTTGTCTTTTGAAAAATTTCCAAAATGAAAGTGTTTGGTGTATGAAATGTTTTTGTTGTGAGCAAGCGGGCAACTAGGAGCAACCTACCTACTCAAAAGGTCTTAAATGTTCTTTTCCTCTTCCTTTAGATGTTGCTATCTTACAATTGATTTGGTAAGAAGCCCCATCGTTGGATGTAAAGGGACGGGTGTGGATAATCGTATGGACATGATAGCAATGTTATGAGATATCTTTGCATTTCTCTTGAGGGACTAAGATCATTTGTAAGGTAACATTCGAAGCGTCATCGAGGGACTATGATCTTGTATTTTTTGATTGTTTTTGCTAATACGTCTCACATGCATAACATGACCATTTTTAGGAAACAAGTGGAATTAACCCTAGGGGTGCATGTATGAATAGTGTATTTGATTTGCATGCATTTAGTCTTTGATTAAGGGTTGTCTACTTGTTGTTTTTATCTTGCCATACAAATCCTAATTACTAGCATTTATATGAAAGCGATAAATTGTGGAAAGTAAATATCCTACACTATTACAATCACTTGGGGATGGGGTGTACAAATTTACAAATGGGGATTGCAAGAAATTAAAGTCCTAATTATCTATTACAACCATATTGAAATAATGTACAAGAAATGTAAAATAGACTTGTTTTGTTTTTGTTAAGAGAAGAAATAAATTTGCTTAAGAAAATATTTTTAGTCTTTTTGTTTTAAAAGAAATAAACTAAAGCATGTAAATATAGAGTATTTTTTGGTGTTTTTTATTAATGAAAAATGAAATTATGATAAAAATGATAAGGGAATAAGAGTTAGAGTCAGCGTGTTGCTGAAAGAGGAGAGGGCAGAAGTTCTGACTCAGGATGCGCTGCAAATCAGAATGAAAATGTTAGCAGAAATGGGGAAGTTCAAAAGCTTTGGATTCGGACACACTAAAGTTATGGGGTTACTGGGAGAAAAGTAAATCCTAGAAGTTCTAATTGCTGAGAACATAGAAGTTCTAGTGTTACTGGAAGGTTAGAAGTTCTGATAATAGGTAAGTGAGGTGTCAATGTTGTTGGATGAGACTGGCTAGAAGTTCTGGTCCCAGAGTACTGTTTTGACAAACAACTGGGAGGGGGTTTATCTAGAAGTTCTAATCCAGGAATATTATTTGACAAATAATGGGGTGAAAATGTCAAGAAATAAACATCAAAAGAGGCTTCTGGGGCTAGAACCCAGGACCCTTAACATTAATGTCTTATGTGCACGATTTCTACCACTGGGGTGGCTGTACATCTGGTATTAGAAGCAAAAACATAAACATATATCATAAGTAAGTTCTGATAGTGAACTTCATCTTCTTCTTCGTGCCATCTAGAGATCTGCAACTTAGTCATTTCTCAACAAAAAAATGGAAAATGCAAACATAGAAGTTATGGAAAATTTCAGCATGGCTTCAGAAATACAAAGCATCAAAATTGTAAACCAGAAGCAAGCATGGATTTTTCTAATCCTAATTATGAAACCTAATTTCCTCAATAAGTTCTGATTTGAAATTCTCTCTACTTAGTCCATATAAGTGAAATCTATAAATATGTACAAAATAAGAGCCATGATATCTACATTGTATCTTTGAAAATGCAAGCCTAACAATGCCTAAGTAATGAGATAAAAATCAGAAGAAACTTACCTTGCAGCTGCAAATTTTCCCGTGAATTAGAGCATGGTTCAGATTGTTGTGATGTTCTAATCAGCTTTCTCAAGTTCCCAGGAAGCTAGAACAACCCTTAACTTAAGCTATGAATGGCTGGAATATTCTAGAGCAGCCAAGAAGCAAAGTTCTGATTTTTGAAATGGAGGTTGGTGAAGATTGTGTTACAGTTTGAAAACAGAAGTTGGGAAGGCCTCTATGTGTGCATAAGAAACTGTGTGGGTGATTTGGCCAAGAAATGCAGAAGGAAAATTAGAGTTTGGATGCAAAAATCAGAAATTTGCAGGTTTCGTGTTTAGGCAGTAGTTTCAGGTTCTTGGAATTTTGAGCAAGGTTTCAAGGCTTTTTTCCAATGTCTTCCCCTTTTTAGTTTGAAAATGGCGTTAATTTATAGGAAAAAGATTTAGAAGCTTGGAGAAGTTAAGAGTACAACCATCATGTGTTATGGCTCGTTGACTTGTTTTTGAATCAAGTTTAGCCAAGCATGTTTCAAGGCAAGGTAGGGTGGTTAGCAGCTTTAAGCACACCTAATCTGAATTTGTAAGCATGATTTATGGGAGAAGTACACTCAGAAGCAAAGTGAAGCATGGGCTCAAAATAAACTTTGTATAAAACTTTGCTTTTCAAGGACAACAATGGTACTTCTATTCCACACGTGAGAAGGTCCTTTGGATAAAGACTCAAAAGTTGGTGTAAGCATTAAATGATGATGAGATTTAACAAGAAAGAAAGCCTACAACATGAGATTATGCAGTGTAGCTTGAAGCTGGATCAGAAGTTCAGCGTAAACGTAACTTGGATTAAGAACAAATGTCCAACTTCTGATCTTTGAATCTCCTTGCTCTAGTATGATCTGAAGGAGTTCTCAGACTTTTTAGAAAGCTTGTAGCATGCTTTGTAGCCCCTCTTTTAATCACCTTTGCAAACTCTGATTGTACCTACGTGAAAACTGGCCCAGAAGTTCTATCCAAATTCTGACTTGGAAATGCTCAGAATTTACTAAGTGTTCTAGTTTCATGGACGAGTCTTCAAAGGTTTATAACTTGAAATCCCAGCATTTCTAGGAGAAGTTATGTTCTACAATGTTTTAGATCTTATTGAGATCTACAACTCTTGTGTCAGAAGTTCTTCCTGAATCATCTTGCATCATGATGAAAATCTGGTCAGAAGTTATGAACTTAACATACTTTCTTAGCACTTAGAAAAGTTTCTAAGTGTTTAGAACTTTGACTTTTCCAAAATAATGTTGACTTTTTATTTTCTTGATGAACCAACTTCACATTTTAACATGTCTTGATGAAATGTGATCCTTGAAACTTTATTTTTGATTAAAAAGTCAAAGTTTTACTTTTTAGTGTGCATTTGACCATTTTGCCCTTGTGCCAATTCCAAGTCCAAATTGATGTATCAGTACTGCAAACTTGAGCCATGGAAGGCTTTGTGAGAAAATTCTTGAGAAATGAGAGGGAAAATTTTGGGGTACAACAAGTTCATATGGAGTCTTTTTCAAGATAGGTCTAATAATAACTCGATTTCCAACATAACATGTCATACTAACCACATCCGCCCAAAAATATTTTGGTAGATTTGCATCACTAAGCATTGTTCTTGCAAGTTCCACTAGAAATCGATTATTTCTTTCAACTACTCAATTTTGTTGTGGAGTCCTTGGTGCTGAAAAATTGTGAGAGATACCATGTTCTTCACAAAATTCTTCAAAAGATGCATTATCACTTCTTATGGATGCAATATTTAATGATTTTTCATTTTGAATTTTCTTTACAAACTTCTTAAATGCCTTAAAAGCATCACTTTTCTGCAGAAGGAACAAAGTCCAAGAATATCTATAAAAATCATCAACAATAACTAAAGCATATACATTACCTTCAAAGCTTCTTGTTCTTGATGGACCAAATAAGTCCATATGCAACAATTGTAGTGGACTTTTAATAGACACCACATTCTTAGATTTGAAAGTTGATCTAGTTTGTTTTCCCTTTTGACAAGCATCACACAATTTATCTTTGACAAATTGTATCTTTGGTAAGCCAATGACAAGATCATGTTTGGTTAATTTATTTAAATGTTCCATATGTATATGGGCTGCCCTTTTATGCCATAACCGTAATTCATTATTGTTTACCATAAGACATTTTACATTCAAAGATAACTCATAAAATTAAATCATAAAAATATTGTTAATTATTTTACCTTTTAGTTTTACCTCATTGGTTGTTTCGTCCATGATCAAACTATCATCTTTATTGAATTTGATCTTGAACCCTTTGTCACAAAGTTTGCTAATACTTAGAAGATTGTGCTTGAGTCTTTCAACATTAAGTACATATTAAATGGATGTGTAATGTGGTGCACCAACTTTGCCAATGCCAAGAAGTTTTCCTTTGGTAGTGTCTCCATAGATTACATACCCCTTGGCTTTTAATGTTAGATGTGAAAATTTGTAAACATCTCCCGTCATATGCTTCGAACATCCACTAGCGAGATACCATAGATTTTGAGTGGATTTCAACCATACCTACAAAACAAAAGAGATTATTTCTTGTTAGGTAGCCAAGTTTCTTTGGGTCCTTCATAGTTAGTTTCGTTCTTAACCCATACATAGTGTCCACTTGCCATACTGAAGTTTCTAACATAGCAAGCATTAGGTGTATGGCCAAGAATACAATAATAAAAACAATTTGGAATAAAGTTGCTCTTGTATCTTGGAACTTGTTTTTTCTTAACAACTCCTTTCTTTTTGTTTTGATGAATATGCTAAATTTGCATATTGTTGGCCTTCTTGGTTTCATATTGATTACTATCCTTTACAAAAATGGTTTTGTTGGAATTTGATTTATTTTCTTTTGAATAACCAAGTCCACTTTTGTCATTAGGATATCTTTGTTGGCTAAACAATCCTTCCAAACTAGTTTGACCCTTTTCATATCATCACAAACTCTTTTTAGTTGAACAATTTGAAAAGTATATGATTCACAATTTTTGCATACAAAGTCTTGTTTTTATTTAAGAAAAACTTGTTTTGTACATTCAATATCCTTGTTCATAGTATCAATCTTTTCTTGAAAAGCAATAAGTTCCTTTTCTTGTGTTGATACCTTTGTATACAAGACTTTTCATTCATTTATAAGTTAATAAATTGCACCTTGAGCATTTTCATCATAAAGTGTAAATTTTGTACTAACCTCTTTATTTTCATCATCATCTGATTCATGAGTAGCCGTCAATGCTAAATTTGCACATTCTTCATTCTCCAATTCAGATGATATACTAACTTCAATATCATCCCAAGCGACATAGGCTTTCTTGTATTTGGAGTCTTTCTTTCCTTTTTTTCCATCCTTCCTGGAGAGGTTTGGATAATCCGGTTTGATATGGCATTGCTTTCCACATTTATAGCATGTAACATTTGATGTGGATGATTCTTTATCTTTGCTCTTTGAGAATTTCTTCCTTTTGACAAAGTTAGAGTTACCAAAATTATTTTTAGGACCAAACAATTTTCCTAACCTTTTTACAAGAAGCATGAAATTTTCATCTTCTTTCGGATTTTCTTCAATAGTGACTTCCTTGGGTTCCACCTTCAAAGCAATGCCTTTTGATTTCTTTTCTTGATTTTCATGCTTAGCAAGTCTTCCAAGTTCTGTCTCGTACTCTTTAATTTTACCAAATAGAGTTGCAAATGACATATTGGATAAATTCTTCTTTTCCGAAATAGCCGTTACTTTTGGTTGCCATTCTCTAGTTAAAGATCGAAGCACCTTTAGGTTGAGTTCGTCATTGGTGAGATTTTTACCAAGAGCTTTTAAATGATTCATCAAATGAACAAATCTTTTATGCATATTTAGAATAGATTCTCTGGGTTCCATTCTAAACATCTCGAACTCTTGACTCAAGGTATTCAATCTTGATCTTTTGACTTCAACTGTTCCTTCGTGTGTTTCAACCAAAGTATCCTAAGTTTTCTTTTCCGTTGTGCATGCCAAAACACGAAATTATTCATCCATGCAAAGTGAACCTTGAAGAAGATTGATTTATTTGTTATCATAAAGGACTTATTTCTTATCAGCGTCATCTCATAATGTTTAATGCTTTGATGTTCCAACACCATTGACAACACGTGTCAGAGTAAATGGACCATTTAGGACAGCATCCCATATTTCTTCTCCTTGTGCTTCTAAATAAGCCTTCATGTGAATTTTATAAAAGTCAAAGTATTCACCACAAAACAATGGAGGCTTGTTGTTACTACCACCATCTTTGAAAGTTGGTTGTGCGGAAGCCATTCAGGATCGAATAGGAACAAGTTATGTTAACTTGCTATGATGCCAAATGTAAGTTAATAATGCGCCTAAGAGGGGGGTGAATTAGGTGATAGTCAATTTTTGCATTCTCTTTTAAAGTTATTATTTTTCTAATTATGGTGATGAAATCAATAAAGTGCGAAAAGTAAATGAACACCATATGTATACTAGTTCCCCTCACAGATCGAGAGTACTTCGGTCCTCTTGCCAACACGAAAGAGATTCCACTATAGTTTAGAATGATTACACAAGCCTAATCACACCAAAGGTGATTCCTTACTATCTAATATATATGGAGATCAAAGGCTCTTAAAAGCTTTAAGATCTTGAACACTAAGTGCAAGAAGAATAATCCTCTTCATTGCACACACTTGCTCCAACAATCCTGGAATGCAAGGTTAATCTTATACAAAATTTGAATTTTTCTTTAAGGTTTGATCAATTCTTGAATAACACTATGGTTATCAAGATACTGAGATAATATTTAATAATAAGTTTATTGTGAGATCTAGTGCTCAATATATGCTTAATTAATTATGAGTATGAAATTTCTAATCAATGTTTCATGCAATATGTAAATTCTTAAAGTTTTACAACACTTAAGAATTTTTTAAAGTTTGAATAATGTGTCATGTGTTATGATCAGAGTGAAAACTAACTTTATATATGAAATGCAACCTTTCATTACACGTCAAATGAGTAAAAAGATACAATGGTTGGACCCCATGAGGTATCACCCAACAACCAAGTAAAACAAAAAATATTTGAATTTTTCTTCAGCGGTAACCAATTACCGTAGGGATGTAACCGGTTACACATACACGAAAACATTTATATTTTCAAATTTTCATGCCTATAACTGTTTACCGAAAAGCTGTAACCGGTTACCACTGAACCAGAAATTTATTTTATTTTTTGCGAAGCCCTGTAACCCTGTAACCGGTTACCACTGAGTGAAAGTGATAAAAACTTATTTTCTAAGTGATGGACATGAAATGTTTTACTCTTAAATGATCATGACATTTATTTAAAATGTTTAGAGTATATTTTGAGCATTATATCATCTTAAAAACCTCAAATTAAAACTTGTACCTAACTTGTTGATGAATCTTCATAAATCTTCATATTGAAAGTTGGTTGTACACTTGTAGAAGACTTCATAGAATGATCTTGAAATATTATATGATCACAAACATCTTCTTTTCCACAGCCTTGATATTTCTTTGACTTTAAGTATGGTGGTCTTCAATAAAACACTTTAATTGGAGTTCATGCAATCACATGCCTAACACTATAGCAAACTGGAATAATCTGAAAAATTTGTTCTTAAAAAAGTATTTTCCTTCCTCTAGAGTTGCATCAATAAGAAAAGAAATATGTGGTATTAGACAAGTTGATAATGAATCATTGGCAGAATACTGAGAGAGATTCAAACTGTTAATGTCGAGTTATCCTCATCACCAAATCTATGAGAAGTTACTTTTCCAGGATTTCTATGAAGGGTTATTACATATGGACCGAAATATTCAGGATTCCGCTAGTGGATAAGCACTTGTTGATAAGACCCTATGCTGCAACAAGATCCATGATTAAGAACATGTCTCTTAATTCACAACAGTTCACAACTAGAAACAACATTGTAGTTCTGGAAAAATATGTGGATAAGATTCAAGCTTCTTCTTCCAACAAGGATGTACAAACTAGAATTGATGAGCTTACTTCATTGGTGAAACAATTGGCATTATCTAAAACTAAAACATAAAGGTTATATAAAATCTACACCTCTCATGAAAACCTGACATATACATGTCCTATCTTGCAAGATGATTCAGTTACTAACCTTTCTCAAGCGTATGCAGCAAGCATTTACAATTCTGAAGGCAACAACCAGTACAGGTATCCCATCCCTGATCTTTCCACTAATAAGTACCGCCCCAGCTGGAAAATCATCCAAACCATTATTATGGAAATACACCTACACAACAACAACCTAGCCAACAATAGTTAATGTTACAACTTCCAGCACCTCATAACACTCAAGTAACTATCTCTGCAGCTTCTGGACCTTCATTAGTGGACCATGTTAAACAAATGGTTATACATAACCTCCAATTTAAACAATGAATAGATTCTAGCATTCAGAATTTGTAGACATAAATTAGACAGCTTGCCATTTTAATTAATTCCATGCAAAAGGCTCAGTGATCGAACCAACTACCTACCCAAATAGTAGTGAATCCAAAAGGCTTTAATGTGAGTGCAATTTAATTGAGATTCGAAAATAATGTAGAACTAGTTGAAAAGTCCCAAAAAAAAGTAACAAAGTTATTGTTGATACTGAAAAAAGAGAAAGAGTGTGTATCACCATTCCTTTCCCACAGAGAGAAATGAAAAAAAAATATGCATGAGGAAGATATAGTTAAGGAGATATTGGACATATTAAAGAAAGTCTCAATGAATATTCCACTTCTTGATGTCATCAAGCAGATCCCCAAGTATGCAATTGAAAGAATTATGCACACATAAGAGGAGGTTGAAGGGAAATGAGAGAGTAAATATCATAAGAAATGTTTCAGCCATCATTCGGCCTAAACTTGTACCTGAGTGGAATGTCTCATCTCTCACTCAGGCCATTCCCCAAAAATGCAAATATCCAGGAACTTTATCTATTCCTTGTACCATTGGGGATAGTAAATTCGAAAATCACATGCAAGATCTAGGAGCTTCCATTAATGTTATGCCTACTTATGCTTATAATAATCTTGATCTTGGTCCTATACAAAATACAAGTTTGAAGATCCAGCTGGAAAACATAAGCAATGCATGCCCTGTCAGAGTAGTAGAAGATGTACTTGTCCAATTTAATGATTTGATTTTTCCCGTTGATTCTTACATTCTTAACATGGAGGGAGAAAATAGTTCAAATGAAAGCAGAGCACCCATCATTCTAGGCAAATTGTTCCTGAAAACTGCAAAAATAAAAATTAATGTTGATGATTGAGCAATGTCCATGGAATTTGGTGATATTGTTGTTAAATTTAACATTTTTGATGCCATGAAAAACCCCATGGAAGAACATTCTAGTTTCCACATTGAGTTTCTTTTTGAACTAGTTGATGATACTTGTTATGAGTTTTTTTCTACTGATATTCCATCATTATGTAATTTTCATGATACTTACATCTACGATGCATGTACTAACACTAACCTTTGTTCTGTTTGTGCTGAGATTGACATTGCCTTGCATGTTGACAATTTTCCTACAGATGAAGTTGTTTATGCAGCTGAAACTCTCGACATCTCGGATGCCCCAACCACATTGTCTATTAAACAACCGCCTTCCTTAGAGCTTAAACCTCTTCCTAACAATCTAAAATATGTGTTTTTAGAAAGGAATGAAAAGCTACCAATAATAATCTCATCAAACCTTTAATTTAATTAGGAAGATAAGCTTTTGTAGATTTTATAGAAGCATAAGAAGGCGATCAGATGGGCCTTGGATGACATACCTGGTATTAGCCCTTCTATGTGTATGCATACGATTTTTCTTGAGGATGGAGCTAAAATAGTGAGGAAGACCCAGAGGTGACTCAATCCTTTGATTCTTGATGTTGTGAAGAATGGGGTAACAAAAATCTTGTAAGCAGGTATCATATATCCCATCTCTAATAGTAATTGGGTAAGTCCAATGTAGGTGTTGACAAGTAATTTTCGAATAAGGAAATAATCCTTAAGCTATAGGGTTTTTGTGGCTGAAAAGGGGGTGAGTTTGTGGAAAACAACAAGAGGTGTTAACCAGGTTGAAGGGTATCAACCAGAAGAGCTAGTCGACGAAAAACATGGGATTCAGAGATGGTCATCGACAGACATAGGGTTCGACGAACAAGGATTTATGGTGGTGGGAACGGTTATCAACACGCTACCCAGTAAGAACGTGGGGAGGTTTAAAGCAGTTTTAGGACAGTTTCTCCACAAAGTCCCAATGTGGGATAGTAATCGATGACGGTTACATACTTAAGATTTCTATTTTAGTAAATGTTTGTATTTGTGTCAAAGGTCGCATTTCTTTACATTTAGAGCATTACACTAAAAGTACCCACATTTAAAAGAGAAACGAGTGTTAAGCTTAACAATGTATGAATGCTTCCACCTTTAAATTTATAGAAATTTCTAGTTTTGACTTTGAAATTATAAGTCTTATCTTTAATTGCTCTACTTTACAATTGTATTTTCTTTTTCCCTTTTACCTTTTATAAACCAGTTTCAACCCAAAAACACTCAAAACACTAAGTCTAGGATTATTGCATCCGATCCTGCAAGTAACCTTTAATAAAAGGCTAGAGATTATTTCATGGAGAAACAAATTGGCACACATGGTGGGACACGTTTGTGTTAGAGTCTTCTTGTTTCGTGCATGAAATTAAGAAGTGGTAGGAAAATGGAAGATCCTAGAACTCCTGAAAGGGGTCAAAATTTGGGAGGAAATACCAGTGCGGAGACCAGTGTAAGTTCCAGTATGGTGGTCATGCCATCGACTTCACCAAGCATAGTAACCACAACACAACAATAATTGCAATACCACCAATGGTCACAATTTCTAGGCAGTATATGCCTAGTTTTGCGAGGGAGACACATGATGGTGTGATCCCGACTACTGGGTATGTGCCCAGTTTTGCAAGAGATACACACAATGGTGTGATTCCAACTTCTGGGTAATATGTGCCTAGTTTTGCAAAAAATGTACATGAATATGAAATGCCGACAATGATGACAGGACTGCATAACATCAGTCTGACATTGGTGAAAACTTTGCATCGGCATTTTCCCCAGATCATGCTCTAGTGCTATCGGGGAATCAATTTCGTCATTCGATTAGATTGGGACTTTCCAAACAAATTATGCCTACTTTCACCCCCCAAGTATTGTTGTTGTCATGAGGCAACAAATGGATGAAAGTAATCATGAGATGGTCAACATGTTGACTCAATAGATGAGTCTCATATTAAGACCTTTAATCAAGAATTCAGTGCAGAGTTATTGAAATTAGCAACTCAAATAACTTGTATAAGAGATTTCCTTGGTGCCCCAAGAGCTCCAATTTGATAGGCTACACCTCCACCACGTGAGGAACTAGTACACTACGAGGAGGTGGTCGATGAAACAGCCGAACAAGATCCACTGACTCCTCAGTGTGTCGATCTTATACTTAAGGTAGTACAACAACCCCAAGTGGTAATAGAAAATTGAAACCAGAATGACGACCAACTGGTCAGGAAGGTTCGACGTGAAGCAGTGGTTGGGGAACAAAACCTAGAAGTTATTGTCGAACGAATAATGGTTACAAATAGAATGAATACTAGGTGTCAAAGGACTATGTATGTTTCTCCATTTCTAGATTTTGTGTTACAGACCGAGTTACCAAGAGGTTGGAAACTCCCAAAATTCACTAATTTTGCAGGGTATGTCGAAGAATCCACTGTCGAACATGTTGCCAAATATCAAACTGAGCTTGAAAACTTAGTAGTGAATTAGGATTTAAGGATGAAGTATTTTCCAAATTCCCTCACAAAGAATATGTTAACTTGGTTTACAACACTTCCCCCACAGTCGGTCCAAACATGGATCCAGTTAGAAAAATTGTTCCATGAGCAATTCCACATGGGGCAGTGCAAAATAAGCCTAACGGAATTGTCCAGTGTTAAACGAAAGACCACTGAGTCAATAGACCAATACCTTAACATATTTTGACTTCTGAAAGTGTGATGCTTTACATAAGTCCCTGAACACAAGTTGGTCGAAATGGCTACAAACAGTTTAGAGTATTCTATTAGGAAGAAATTACTGGATACTTAGTCCTTGAAAGATATGGCTCAGTTAGCTATCAAAGTTTGATTGATCGAACGTTTGAAAGCTGAAAAAACCAAGCCAAACAAGTACCCAAAAAAAAGGAAAGGTTGCTTACATGGAAATTGATATATATTCTTCTGACAAAAATGAGTTAAGGGAAGAAACAAAGGTTAATGTGGCTGAAGTCCATCCTGGGCCTCCTTATGTGTGTAAACTTTTGAAACCACCGAACGGGAAAAATCCCGTCGAAATTGAAAAGAATGACAAAGCCATCACCAAGACATATACTTTAGATATAACCAAATGTGATGAAATATTTGATTTATTAGTGGCTGATGGTCAAACTGTGGTCCCTCAGGGCCTGAAGAATCCCCCAATTGAACAAAAGAAGAAAAGGGGATTCTGCAAATTGCATAATTTTCTTGGTCATAAAACTTCTCAATGTGTTCTTTTTCAAGGATTTGGTGCAAAAAGATTTGAAATATGGCAGGCTTCGATTTGGCAAAAAGCCAAATATGCAAGTCGACATTAACCCTTTGAAGGTGGATGAGGCTTTATATTTAGAGCCTTTGGACTGCATGATGGTCAAAGCTACTGAGGGCCTCAACAGAGAAGTTATAATGATTAGTGACATAGAAGTTGTGATGGTTGGAACTAATGATAGTTTCGGCCTAAAGATGGAAGAGGGATTACAGGAAGTGTACCTTCAGCCTGAAGAGAGCTTGGCTAACTTTCAAGAAAATTGCAGAGTGAAAGGGTCGAAGGAAAAGTTATGCCCAAGGTGCAATGTTAGATATGATGAAGAAGCAGTTGAGAAGTATGAAGCTGTCAAAAAAGAGGCTCTTAAGCAAGAGAAGCCTTCAGTCCCAAGGTTTGTTTTCGACAAAGAAGAAATACCTCGATGCAATGAGGAATACAAAATATTATCCTAACAACCTCGTCAAAAAACCTTTCGTCCTCCGTCGTACATCCCATAAGAAAAATGGGTGGAACTGGTGAGCCAAAAGCGGGGAAAAATGCCAAAGTGGAAGGTAATTCTATATGAAGTTGAGGCTCAAGAAAAGAAGGTTGAGTTGAAGGGTTATCAAGTTTCTCCAAATTATAAGGGAAAAATCCAATGATAAGGATGAAGTGGAGGCATTATCAGAGGAACAAAAAGTCTGCAAATAAGGCTTTGACTTCCTAATCAAGATTTGTTGAGAATACTAGGCGTGTCGAGAGCATGCGACTAACAAAAATTTCAAAGCATGGCGAAGTTCTAGTTCATAAAGGATCCTATCCAAGGTCGAGATTAACTGAAAAGGAAAAGATTACTGCTAATCAGAGGTTGGCTATGAGGGTAGCTCCTTTAGGTGACAATGAGCTAGTGGAAACACAAAGTGTTGGATATACTCCTACACCTGAGTATACTCCTACGTCTGAAGGTGAAGAAGAGGAAGAACCTTACTATGAGCCATCCTCAGAAGATGATATGGTGGTTGATGATTATGATTATGGTGAAGACTTCATAATTAATTATGTAATTGTGTCGATTTTTCCTGCAGAATATGACAGAGTGCCAGAGGTATCAGAAAAAGAAGAAGATTTTACCTTCGACGAAGCGGATGATGAAAAGCCTCTAAGTTACTATGTGATAAATTGTGGCGTGATCAAAGAATAGAAGGATTTGTTTGAGAAACCAAGTCTATGGATGTTGTATCATCTTAAACGTTTGTTTATAATGGAAAAGGTAGATGGCATGTCGGTGAACAAAGTGTTTGTCGATGGTGGGGAAGCTGTAAATTTAATGCCACATACTCTGATTAAGAAAATGGGGAAGTGTGGATCAGATCTTCGACCTCACAACATGGTTTTATCAAACTATGAAGGAAAACCCAGTAGTATATTGGGTGTCATTCAATTCGAATTGGTTGTTAGAACAACAACCAGATCAACTTTGTTCATGGTCATAAATTTCAAAGCCAACTTTAATTTATTACTTGGTCGTGAATGGATCTATGGAATAGGTGAAGTCCCTTTGACTTTGCATCAAAGGATTTCCATTTGAAATAAAGATGGCGTAGTGGAAAATATAGAAGCTTATCAGAGCTACTATAAGGTCGACGAGATAAAAGATGGAAAGAAGTCTTTCGACCAGCATTTCGTGAATGTGGCGCCTTGTGATGATGAAAACTATACTCCTAATGAAAACTCGAATCATTTTCTAAGCTTGGATCCTGATCATGGTTTTATATGAGATTATGAAGAGGCGGAAGTTCCTAGGGAGTTGATTCCACCTATGGGGTGGCCTGTGGCCGACAATGATGACCATTGGGTCAGAAAGTTTGGCTCGAATTTTGGCTTATGTGGCTGAAAATAAGAGAAAATTAGCTTTGGAGGCTGAGAAGTTACAAAACATGGTTGTCGAAGCCAAAACAAAAATCAAGAAAAAGGCCAATAGAGCCTAAACAACAGCTTTAGAAAGGTGGAGGCAAGATATAATCCTTTAGGGCTTAAAATCCATTCACCAATAGGTGTAGAAACTAAGTGTAACTTGATATAGAATGCCTATATTTGTAGTTCTCATGCATTAAGCCTAAAGATTTGTATTTTGAACCAGTTAATATTTGTAGTTTATATTGATATTGGTGGTTTTGCCAAAGATTTGAAATTTTAAATCAATTGATGTTTCTAGTTTATTTCAATGATTAGTGGTTTCGCCAAAATGGTCAACCCCAAAAACAGAGAGGGGGCAGAAGGATTATGCATGCAAAAGGCAAATTCGTTTTTAAGTTTTGATTTTTCTAATAACATGGCAGAAATTTTAAAGTTTCTAATAACATGGAGGAAATTTGAATTAGCTTTCTGAAAATGCTTGAAAAGTTTTTTCCATGGCCTATTTTGTCAGGCGCAGATTGGCGAAAGCTAATCGGAAAAATCTAGTCAATCATAATGACGGGGAATAATAATAAGTGTAATGATAAATTAGTGGTAGCCAAAATGGTAACCATTAGTTTCTCAAAGGGGTTACAGATCCAAAAGAAGAGGAGTCAATCTCAACAAAATATAAAGTGCAACAATAAATATTTTCAAGCAAGAAAATGAGACTTAAAGTCTTTAAAGCATGACTTTTTGAAAACAATCTTATTATCGAGGCGGGTTTTCTTCGTCATCAGCTCGCTAATCCTATCCTTAATCGTTAAAGCCTTTTTCCCATGTGCAATGCCTTTCTGAACTTCTTCATTAATTTTGTTTTGGCTTAGGAGCGCTTTAGCCGAATTCAACAGGGCCTTCTTGCTTTCGACGTCAGCTAATTTCTTCGGGAGATCAGATATTTGGGTTTTGTAGGAAGAAATTTTCTGATCAAATGCGAAGTTTTTGTCGACACGTGGTTGGTTTTTAGATTTTAAGGTAGTCAACTTCTCTTCACAAGATTTACTAATATACCACTCAACTTTAATATCGACATTTCTAGCTTGGAGTTGGTTGTCGATTTGTTTTCTTAAAGAGAGATCGTTGATAGCTTGACGTAAGAATGCCTCGAGGTCGATAAAGTATTGAACCCAAGCCTCGGGGATGGTATACTGAGAGTTCCCGTCAAATAATTTAAAGATATCCTCCGCCAAACCACTTTCGTCGATTGTGACAGAGATGAAATCACCATTCAGCATGTATGCTTTCAACTGGTGCAATTTGAGAGTCACATTAGAGTCAACACCAGCAAAAGAGAAAGTTGTAGAACAGGGACGACGGGTCCTTGTTGGAGCTTTTGAAGTCTCCACAAAGTCTCAGGTGAATGCTTTTGTTTCATTGCCAGAATTTTCGCTTGGCTTAAAGAACTATTGGAGCTAGTGTCTTGCAGGATCATCAAGAGGAGTCGAGTGGGAATTGATGTCGATCAAGGGTTCATTCCCAATTTCTTAGGCGTCAGCATCTCTGGCCGAAGTTTTGTCAATGGATGGAGTAGTTCCAACCACTTCCTCATAAAATTGTGCCTGAAAATAGTACAAGAGTTAAAAAGAATATTTTTATTGTTGAAAAGGAAGTGGTATAAGAAATAAATACCTCTTCATTGGGTTAGACGTTTTGTTCTTCCTGACTTGGAATTGTTGGAATTGTTTATCGAGGAGGTGAAGTTTCCTCTTGATCATGAGTAGGAGAAGGCGGGGCATCAACACCGAGAGTCTTAGTTTTTGAAGTATTGGCTTTGAGGATAATCCTTTTGAGTTTTTTGGGCCCTTTGGGCTTGGTGGGAGTTGAAGCTTTGAATGAAGAAAAAATGTGGAAACCGTCACTATGGTCGGAATCATCTGGACCAATAGAAGGTTGTGGCTTCTTTTCATAAACCTAGTGGAGCATGATTTTTTTTCAGGTTCTAATCTACAATGGTATGAAAAGAACATATGGAAGAAGAATGCATATATGTACCTCGATAGTCAAAACTTTAGCTTTCTTTGGGGGCGCAACGACAATATTTCTTGCGATCGAAGAACGTTTCCGCCCCTGTAAACAAGACAATAAAATCACAAAGGTCTTATTGAGATAACCAAAAAGCTGGAAGAAAATTAAGGTACCTTGGTAGTTTGAGTTTAGACATCGGGATTTTGTCTTTGCTCAGCAGGTGGAACCTCTAAAATGAGGTCGAGAGAAGGTCAACTAGCTTCCCAAGCCTCGAAAGCGTCCATTAATTTTTGCAAGAAGGAAGTGGCAGAAAAATATTGTGTTTGGTTCTAAGCCCACCAGTAGTCGACCTCTTTGGTGTGGAAAAAGGAAGATTTAAACTTGAACACATGATGTTTAAGGTGTGTATAATTTCTAACATAATGGAGACATTCCATGTATTCTTTGTCATCCAATTGTCATCCAGACCAAAGGATATTGAGTTAATGAGATATCAGAGATTTCAGCATCATTTGGCTAAGGCCAAATTGTCGAGCAAACAAATCAGGTTGGTATGTCACAAAGACATAACCTTTTAATCCAGTGTTAATCCGAGAGGACAAAAATGTAGGAGTCAAAAACGCTCTCCACATAGTGTTTGATTTAGCAGCCACTTTAGGGCTAACTTCAGGAAAGGGGTCCCTAAACAATTTAGAGCCAAGGGTTTTTCTCACTAATGGGGCCATAGCCTTGACAAAAGAAGAGGTCTTTATGAAAAAATTAATATACTTTATAAAGACAAACCTAATAGAATCTTCTGGAGGAGTGAGCAGCGACAACCTTAGTCTCTCAATAGATCTAGTCGCCAAAGAGCGTCCAACAACTTCTCATAAGGGAGAAGTCAATCAATGCTCAAAGGTAGCGTTCAACCAGTGTTTCCAAAGCCAAAATGTCCCTAAGAGAGCTTGTCCCTTAGAATTTCCAGAAATACTTTTGAGCCTAGAGGAAGAAACACCAAGAGTATGATAAAAGTAGGCCATCAGGAGCTTTCCCAAAGAAATCTGTCGACCCTCGTGTAGTTGAATAGCCAGAGAAACAAAACCTTTCGCCACTTGCAGAGACCTAGGGCAAAATAAATAGTAAGAAAGCCAAATAGTGAGGAAATATATATGTTCTTCATTAGAAACATCTTCACTTTGAGTATCATGATCGTCTTCAATATAATTTGTAAGGTTGGCTCTGTCGAAGCAACATTTGAGCTCCGTCAACAAAGTAGGATCGAAAACTTTGCCCAAGGGAGACAAGCCAGTAATGGAAGTTATGTCGAAAATGGTGGGCATTAACATCCCAAAAGGGAGTTGAAAGTTGTTGGTCTAACTTTCCCAAAATAATATTGACATTGTAATCATACAAGGATTAATCTTATGAGCATTTCTCGATAGCTGGATCACGTCAAAAATGCCAGATGCTTCCCAGAAAGACTTTTTCTTAGCTTGAACTCTATCGAGCCAGGCCAAATAGGTCGAATTTACAAGAGTAGGATTAGAACGAAAAGGCCTGGTAGAAGAATCCACAAACTTTACATCAATCATAAAATCTTGAGCAAATGCGAGGGGTTTCGCATGAGTATAGCAAGGAAAGAACTCCTGGACTTTTTTGGGATCATTTTTCAAGTTCAGATACGGCCCATGAAAAGCATGGAGATCCCCAAAAACATCGATTGGAATGAGCATTTGTTTTTCCAGGTTTTAGTGGTGCGAGCATCAGTGGAGGTTGGTTGTGGAATAACTGTCAGAGTGTCGGTGTTTGTAAGAGCAAAAGCCATTGGGTTGGTACTAGTAGAAACAGGAGTAGAACCAGAAGCTACCATTGTAGTGTATAGTTGATTAGCTTGAAAGAAAGTGCGAGAAACGAAGGGGGTTTTTGTGAGCAAGAAGCCAAAGAGAAGACAGAGGAAGGAAAGAAGTAATGTTAGCCCAAAGAGGTTATTTAAATAAATTTAGACATGTTGATCATCGACAAGTGGCAGTGATCTAACGATAACAATCCCATGGAGTGGAAAAGTTAGTGAGTTTGTTTAAACACCCACGCCCTAAAACCTAGGAGTAATCATGAGAAGTGATTGAAGTGACATGGGAAACTATTGTGCAGAAAGTAATCATGATTATGCATGACATCATCCCAAAAAGAGGTACGCGGTTAAAAACATGTAAGAGAAAACATCATAGTTCTCCCATCGACAAGGGCTCCGTTAAACATGGCATTTTTGGAGGCAATTTGATGACAAGATACTTTCGACTAGGGAAATAAGCCTTAAGTTGTAGGTTTTATGTGGCTGAAAACGGGATGAGTTTTTGGAAAACAACAAGAGGTATCGACCAGGTTAAATGGTATCTACCAAGAGAGCTAGTCGGCAAAATATATGGGATTCAGAGACGATCATTGACATACGTAGGGTTCGACAAATAAGGATTTATCGTGGCGGGAAAAATTATCAACATGCTAGCCAATAAGAAAGTGGGGAGGTTTTGAGATACACCAAATTTTTCCTACCCTTATATCTTTCCATTTGGTTTATTTCACTACATTGCATGTTTACCATAAGGTTACATTCATTGCTACACTCATGGGATCAAGGTTCTTAGGGTTTCTCTTAGCTCAAGATTATTCATCAATCAAGAGATGGAGCTTCTCAAGTAAATTTGTGTGGGACATCATTTTATTGAGATCCTTATTAATTCAAGTTCATTGGCTCCTTGGATTTCTCAGGAATCTCCAAGAAATTAGGGTTTTTATCTTCACTCACCATCTCTTGAGTTATTCAATCAAAAATTAGGGTTTTGGCCACTTTCAAGTTGTGAGCTTAATTTTCATAAATACTTGGTTTATATGATCAGTTGATGACCTAAGGTATCAAGCATGACCATTTTATTCATCACAAGATTACTCAAAGCATTGCATTGGAAGACTGGTGAAATTTTGACCTAGTTGACTGAAAAGTCAAATTTCTGACAAAGGCATTTCCTGAAATTTTTCTTGAGCAAATTTGTTCTCAATGACTTGTATATGACTTAAGGCATAATAATATATATTTTAGATCTTTAGTTGACATTGTTTGAGGTTAAAATACTTAATCTTGATTATCTGATCATTTGAGCAAAAGTCAACAAAAGTCAATTGTTGACCAAGTGGACTTATGGTCAAAGATGAAGTCAATGATCATGTTTCAATATTATATGGTCTATTGTTGAATAAATTCAATATAAATATGGATTTTGGATTTAACTTGTTCATGAAGGTATCTTGGTGAAGTTGGAAAATTTTCTAAGTGTGGAAAGCCATAAGGCTAAACTTCAAAAATTCATAACTTCTTCATTTCGTATTGAAAATTTGCAAACTTTATATGGTTGGAAAGAGAAAAATAAGATCTAAAACTTTGTATTTATGGTCTCATGCCCGAAAAGTGATTATTTTGAGAGTTATGGAGCAAAGAATTATAGGTCATTTTGAAGATTATAGGTCATTTCTCAAATTTTCAATTTTTCATGGCCAATTTTGATGACTTTAATGGATTCAAATGAGAAAAATTCCTACATGAAAGTTGTATCACATCTAAACACCTTTCCAAATAGTAAAAGTTCGCCCATTAATTTAAAGAATTGAGAGAGTTATACCCTTTAAGTTGGGACTATATTTTATTGAAATTTGCCAAGTCAAAATTTGCAATATCTTGAGTTCACTGTTTCTAGCTATTATTATTTACTCCAATCAAGCCTATAAGCTATTTGGGTAGTGTATAAGAGAATGAAACCTTCTATTAACTCACATGCATGCATTTGTACCAAGTTCGTACAAAAAACCTCAAAATGGCCCAAAATAACCATTTCTCTATTTCTCACTCCATACTCCACTAACTTATACTATATTTTGGTCACATGCTACTGCATATATTAGCTATCTAAAATTCACAAAAGGTATCCCTATCTCTACACCAAACACAGGCTTGGTGACCAAGACTCATTTTTGCAATTTCTTCCAAAAACACCCTCCAATGTCTCTTAACTTGTAATGACCTCTCTACCCTCACTTTGAGACTCTATAAAAGTACACCCTTGCCTTAATTCACTCACAGACCTTCACCATTGAGCTCTCTCACCAAAAACCTCATTCATTCCTTCTCTCTCTCTCTCTCTAAGCAGGCCTTTTATGAGATTTCTTCAACACAAAGCTCTTTATTTAAGCTCAAGGAGGAAGATCAAGGAGCAATCTCTGGGTTTCTTCTTCATTTGGAAGCACAAGAGGGCAGTAGACTTTTTTCCACTAGGTAACTTCATTAAACTCTATACATTTACATGTTGCATCTGAAAATCATGTAATATAGGTCTTGTGTTGCTACTGAATCCCTCTCTTAAGGGAAATTGTTTATGTTTGTGTTTATATAAAGTTATTCAGATCTTAAAATATGTAAAAAGTGATTTTATGCTCCCTTCTCGCCCAGATCTTTCCCTTATCTCTCAACCTTTTAAAAAAATTCTTGAATCAAAGTTGTAGATCTTGCTGAGATCTACAACTTTCGTGTTTACACTTTTTAATTTCATCAAGGATTGAGTGAGAAATCTGGGATTGAAAGTCAGCATACATTCTTGAAGATAACTGAGTTTTGATTTTTTTAGTCAACTTCTCGCCCAGATTTCTCCCTCATCTCTCAACCATTTCAAAAACTTCTTGAATAAACATTGTAGATCTTTTTGAGATATACAACTTTGATGTATATAATATTCAGTTTCATTGAGAATCAAAGGAGAAATTTAGATTGCAAGGGGCCTGGGAAATCATGCGAGTTTAGGGCATTTTTCACGAAATTTTGATTCATGCACGCCACACGCTTGGTTTTGATTGGATGACCGTGTCTTTTGTATTCTAGAGGTCAATCATTGGCATATGATCTAATTGGTTAATCATTGTTGAGTGAGCCCAAGCGTTGAAACTTTGACTGATATATTTATTTTATTTCTTATAACTTTGTTTATTTTTTACAATTATTTCTTTTATTTTCTTTATTTCTTTAAAATATTTTTATTGATAAGTGTAACGCGGTGGGAGAACTGACTTGGTTGTTTTGCATTTGATCACAAATGTTGCGGTTAGCAAGAGTCGCCACCGACTTTTCTTTTATCCAAAAGGAAAGGCTGAAAAGAACAGGAAAGACCTTTAGAGATGTTTTCTTGAGTTCGGAGGGTAGATTATGAAAAAGGAAGGTATTAGCACCCTTTTCATCCATGGTTTTCCATGGGCTCTTAGGTTTTTGCTAGATCACTTACTTTTGTTTGAAAATATGCTTTGTGTGGTTTTTGAAAGCATTTTGAAAAGGTGCCATCGTTTAGGCAAACTTTATAATGATTCTCGTTCGTAAGAATGTATACAAAGTGTTGTTCCTTTGAAAATGTTTTCAAGTTTGAAAGGTGTTTTTTTGTAAGTGTTAGTGTTTGTTTTGAAAATAGCAAGGATGTTTTTGGTTTTGAAATTGAGCAATCAACTAGGAACAATCTACCTACTCAAAAGTCTTTCATGTTTATTTTCTCTTTTCTTTGACATTGTCATCTTACCATTGATTTGGTAAGTAACCCTATCTTTGGATGTAAAAGGGACAGGCAAGGGTCATCATATAGCCATGATTAACAATGTTGTAAGTTATCTTAGCATTTTCTTTAAGGGACTAAGATCATTTTTGAAAGGCAGCTTTGATAGCGTCATCAAGGGACTATGATCTTATATTTTGTTTGCTTTTGCTAAGATACTTCACATGTATAATATGGCCATTTTTGTAAGGCAACAAAGTGGATTTACCCTAAGGGTGTAAGTGTGCAAGTGTATTAGTTTACATGCTTGATTTGTCTTGATTAGGGTTTTCTATTTGTTGGTTTTAATCTTTCCATACAAACCCTAAATACTAGAATTTGTATATAAAGCACTAAATTGCGGAAAATAAAAATACTAAGCTATTACATCATTTAGGGAAGGGGGTGTACAAATTTACAAATGGGGAGTTTGCAAGAAAATTAAATCTAAATAATTATTACAACCATATTGAATATTGTACGAAAATAAAGATAAAAATGCAAGAATGCAAAATGGCAAAAGAAATGATTCTTGTTTGTTTTTTTATGAAAAGGTTTTTTGACCTAGTTAACTAAAATAAAATAATTAACTAAAAATAAGGAAAATTAGGATTAAGTTAATAAAAGAAATTAATTTATTAAAGAAAACAAGTTTTTTTAGGTTTTTTTGTGAATTTAATTAAACTAGTAAATGTAATTAATCAAATAAAAGTCCTAAGTTCTAAATTGATTTTAATTTACAAGAAAAATAATATAATATAATAATTAAACCTAAATATTTTATTAAAAAAATTAATTTATTAAGAAATGTTTTTGTTCTTTTGATTTTTTATAAAACAACATAAACTAAATAAATGTAAAAATAATAAATAAATTTTTTTTTTTGGTTTTTATTAATAAGAATAATAATAAAAATAATAATTAAAAAAATAAAATAAAAGTAAAATATAAAGAAAAAGAAAAATATAATAAAATATAAAAGTTAGGGGGGTTTGGAAATGGTTAAAGGGGTTAGAAAGTTAAAAAGAAATAAAAGCCCAATGTTCTGGTGGCCCAGGCACTGCAAAAAATAAAAAAATAAAGTGTAAAATGTGAGAGAAAAAAAGAGCAAAAGGCAGCGCGCTTGGTGTTGAACCCATGCCCTCTTGGTTACCAGCATGCTACCTTACCACTGGGGTGGATATACATCTGTTGATATAACTGAAACAATATATTCATAACACAAAACAAGTTCCAGAAATGAACTTCATCTTCAACCTCCAGCCATAGCTCCTGTAACTTGCTCATTTCTCAACAAAAATAAAAGATGCAAACATGAAAGTTGTTCCATTTTTCCATATGAATCCAACCATATAAATATCATGAGCTATAAATCAAAGAAGAATGAGAATTTCTAAAAGTACCAAATTTTAACCTAAATATTTTCAGAGATTCAAACCTAAAATTCTCTAAGCTCAATCATTATAAATGAAATCTATGGATATGTACAGTTTCACGATAATGATGTCTACATTTTATCTTCACAAATGCAAGCCTAACAATGCCTAAGTAATGAGATAGAAGTTCAAGAAAAATATCTCAAAACTAGAAATTGTGAAATGCAAATGAGCTTGATTCAAGGTGTTGCAATGATCAGGTTAGCTTCCTCAAGTTCCTGGGAAGCTAATGCAATGATTAGCTTGAGCAATGGATGGATGAAATGGTCTGGAGAAGTCAACTTACAGAGCTCTGTTTTTGGTTATGGAGATTTATGAAGATGGAGTTACAGTTATGAAACAGGGTCAGGGATGAGTTGTATTTGATGTTTAGAAGCTTTGTGATTGATTAGGAGAAAAACGCACGAGGGAAATCAGAGATATAAGTGTAAGGTCAGAACTGTGCATTAATGGAGTTTCTTGTGAAAATTGTGGCTTGAGGGAGTTTTGGTGTGTTTCAGGGTGCTTAAGCTCGTTCTCTAGTTCATAAATAGCGCCTCTATTTATAAGCAACAAGTTTGGAAGCTTGTTGTTGATCAGAATTCAAAAATCACAAGTTTAAGCATAACATGTGATTTTTTAAGAAATCCAAGTTCCAAAGTATTGTGTACTTGCTAAGATAGAGTGGTTATGCTTTAAACACACTTGATTCTGACTTTGTAGATGGAGTGTGATCAGAGGGAACAATTTAGAGGCTCAAGAATTGACTTTGTGCATAAAGCATGCTTTTCAAGAATGGTATTCTTCACTTTCTTCCCAAAATGGCAATGTGAACTGGATAAAGCTTAAACCACTTGGATTATAGCTCAAAAGTTTATGTAATCCATTAATTATGGATAGATACACCAGTTAGGAGGCCTGCAAAGCAAGATTATGCAGCCTAACATTGAAATTGCATTCTTGTTCATCATGAAAATGACCTATAACTCAAGAATGAAATGCCAACTTCATGCCTTCGATTCTCCTTGATCAAACATGATATCAAGGAGTTCTCTGACATTTTAGAAAGCTTGTAATGTTCTCTACAACCCCTCTTTGAATCACATTTGAAAATTACCCTTGGAACTATATGAAAAATTTCCATGAAGTTAGGTCAAAATCCTGTCTAAACTAGGACAAAATTTTCACTAAGTGTTTTGTTTCATGAACATGTATTCACAAAATCATAACTTGAAATCCATGCATTTCTAGGAGAAGTTGTGTAAATAAATGTTTTATATATCATGAATATCTACAACTTTCATGTTGAAAGTTTCCTTTGAATCATCTTGCATCATGGTGAAAAAAAAGGCTCAAAGTTGTGAAAAAACATGAAGTTTTCAACACTTACAAAAATTTCTAAGTTTGGAAACATTGACTTTTCAAAATGAAATCTTGACTTTTTGATTTCTTGATGAACAGGTTTCACATTTTAACATGTGTTGATAAATTGTGATCTTTGACACTTGATTTTGACCAAAAAGTCAAAGTTTGACTTTTCGGTATGCAGTTGACTTTTGATCAGTTGACTGAAAATCAACTATCAATCAAATGACCTTGAGCAATTTTTTGAGTCATACAATTAGGTAAAAATGATGCATTTGAAACCTTGAGATCATGTCTCAAACCAATTAACCATTTCCTAGGTCAAAAATCAGAAATTGCCTTTTCTCAGTAAAAACCCTAATTTTAACCATTTTGCCCTTTTGACGATCTGATCAAATTTCTTGAGGAATTATGAAGTTTGACTGTAAATTGACCATAATTGACTTTTTCCCTAATACAGCTGATTTTTAGGTCAATTGATCAATTGAATGAGCAAAAATGTGATCGAAGAATTGAAACTTGACATGATCAATCTTGGAGGTCCATAATGATCCATGAAAGTCATATGAGGCATTAAAAGTTCAATTATCCTTGTGCAATCTCAAACCCTAATTTCAGTCATCGGTGCTTAAGGAGGTGTCTTGAGCTGATCAACCCTTGTGCAGTCTTGATCCAAATGAGATCTTGTGAGAAAATACTTGATAAATGAGAGGGAAAATTTTGGGGTACAACAACTGCCCCTGTTCAATCTTCTTAAACCTGAAGAGTTAGATTGGCGGATCCGCCATTCGTGACTTGAAGGTAGAAGATGATTGGACACTAGAGTGCCCATAAATTTGCACTCGAAGATGAAATAGGAATGGGCTTATAGATGCCATTTGGAGGAATGATGGAGACTTGATGGAGATGGGCTTATAGATGTTATCCAAAGACGACTGTTGACAGAAAAATTGACTAAGTTTGAATTTGATTTCAACTGGAAAAGAATCAAAATAAATCTTAGGAGCGATTTATCTGAACCAGTAGAAATTTTGTATGTTTCTTGATTAGGAAGAATCAGAATAATTCTTGGAGTGATTTATCTGAACCAGAAATGTTCATTCCGAAAGTATCAGGATAAACCGTCGAGGGGTTTAAACTGAACCAAAAGAGATCTTGAATATTCTTTAGCTGGAAAGAATCAGAGTAAATCTTTGAGTGATTTATCTGAACCAGAGAAAGCTCTGCTGGAATGAATCAAAATAAACTGTTGAGAGATTTAAACTGAGCCGGCAGGGATCTGGAGAAGAATCAGAACAAATTGTTGAGAGATTTATCTGAACCAGAAAATACAGATGCGGGAAAGAATCAGAATAAATCGTTGAGAGATTTAAATTGAACCGGAAGGGATCTGGAGAAGAATCAGAACAAATCATTGAGAGATTTATTTGAACCAGAGGAAACATTTGCGGGAAAGAATCAGAATAAATTGTTGAGATATTTAAACTGAACCACCAGGGATCTGGAGAAGAATTAGAATAAATCATTGAGAGATTTATCTGAACCAGAGAAAACATTTGCGGGAAAGAATCAGAATAAACTGTTGAGAGATTTAAACTGAACCAGTAGGGGTCTGAAAGAAATATTTGTTATGTGGATGATTGACCAGTCCTTTCTTGGGAATTGATATGTAATTGACTTGTTGAAAATTTGATAATTCTCTGTTGATTGATCTTTCCTGAAAAATATGAAAGGTTAGCTGCATGCAATGTCATGATGTATGAAATTCATGGTGCAATGATGTTCTCAAAATAAATGAGATTGTGTCGTATGTATCTGTGTTGTCAATGCAATGACGTATGGATGTAATGTATGGACACAATAATTGTTATGTCGCGGTGTTGCTGAAGTCGTGGAAAATAAATCCTTGAGTACTACTGGGAATGTAAGTCTTCATATTTTAAAGTTGAAGTGTTGATGTATGAGTTTCCAATTATAGAAATAAACTTTATTGTGTAAGGGAAACGACGTGCATTTCTTGTGGAACTTTTTGAAATCCGGCCGAGGAATCCTGAGAAACCGGGCGACTTTCACTGGGGAATTTTTAGGAGCGGTAACTGGAAGTTTTGTTCCGCCGGGCATGTGAGAGAACTTGATGCCATTGGGCTGTATATTAGAGATATGTTAGCGATCCTGTAGTGGGATGCCCTGATTTCCGTTCTTGTTGAAAAAGGTACCTGCAGGGGATTTTATGGAATAGTCTAAAGATATTATCCTATTTCTTAAAGCCATTAGTGATTATCTTTATATTTTCTGTTCTTATTTTTTGTCCATTTGTAAACAGTAGTCACGTTAAAATGCATATGTTCAAAAGTAGTCATTGGACATTTTCGCAAACAAAACACGGCAATAAAAGAAAAAACAAATAGTTTTGCACTTTCAAAGGAATATCTTTGTATTAACTTGAATAAGTATTTTTTGTACAACGAGACGAACATTCTGCTAAGAGAATGTCGTCGTAGAAAATGAAACTTTGATACAAAGAAAAGATATCTATGTGAAATAATCCCATGGGGATCCCATTATGCTATAGCCTTCATGTCTCTGAGCGTATTGTCCACTTGCTGCCTTGTCCGAAGCTGATTGGATTGATCAGAATTGCTTGAGCTTGTCAGTCGATGTTAAAGGTTATTTGTAAGTTGATCCAACGGGACATAGTCATACGCTTTAATTCCCTAACTTTTGCCTGGACCGCCCTTTCGGGTTTTCAGTCCACTAGGATACTCTTTTTTTTCCCAAGTCGCCCTTTCGGGTTTTCAGCTTGCCGGGTGTACATATTTTTTTTGTATTTTTGCCCAAAACTTTATGGTTCGCCGGGATGCCCTTGTTTTGTCTAGGTGTGTAAACCTAGCGGGTTTCTTATGCATAGTATCTTTCTACTATGTCTGCGTTCGTAGGGTGCGGAAGGTCGTCGCCATCCATAGTTGTTAAGATCATTGCTCCACTAGAGAATATGCTTTTGAGCATAAATGGTCCTTCGTATGTAGGAGTCCATTTGCCCCTAAGATCACCTTGTGGCAATATGATACGCTTGATTACCAAATCACTGACCTGACATACCTGACGTCTGACCTTCTTGTTAAAAGCTTTACTCATACGCTTTTGGTACATCTGGCCATGACAGACAGCCGTAAACCTCTTCTTGTCAATTAAATTCAATTGTTCAAGCCGAGTTTGAATCTATTCATTTTCCTTCAGCCATGTATCCTTTATGATTCTCAGAGAAGGTATTTGGACTTCAATTGGTAGAACAGCTTCCATGTCGTATACTAAGGAGAAGGGAGTTACCCTTGTTGATGTGTGCGCCGTGGTACGGTATCCATGGAGAGCAAATGGTAACGTTTCATTCCAGTCCTTGTAGGTCACTGTCATTTTTTGTATGATCTTCTTGATGTTTTTATTTGCAGCTTCAACGACACCATTCATCTTTGGCCGGTAAGGGGAAGAATTATGGTGCTGGATCTTGAATTACGCGCATAGTGCAGTGATCATAATATTGTTGAGGTCCGTACCATTGTCTGTGATGATTCTCTTTGGGATGTCGTACCGACAGATGAGATTCTGTTTGATGAATCAAGCCATAACATTCTTGGTAACAGAAGCGAAAGAAGCTTCCCTAACCCACTTCGTGAAGTAGTCAATGGCCACCAAGATGAAGCGGTGTCCATTAGAAGTTGTAGGTTTGACTTCTCCAATCATATTGATGCCCCACGTCGCAAATGGCCATGGAGCAGTCTGGATGTTTAGAGGAACTGGAGGCACATGTACTTTGTCAGCATAGATCTGACACTTGTGATAGGTTCGTGAATGCTGATGGCAATCTGCTTCCATGGTAGACCAGTAATACCTTGCTCATAGGATCTTTTTAGCCATCGTGTGCCCACTGGAATGGGTGCCAAAAGTGCCTTCATGTAGATCAGCCATTATCTTTTCTGCCTCAACCATGTCTATGTAACGAAGCAAAACAGAGTCATGGTTGCGCTTGTAGAGAATGCCATTATTGAGGAAGAACTTAGCAGAGAATCTCCTCAAGAACTTCTTATCATTGACTGAAGCTCCCTCTAGATACTCTTGGGCCTCGAGATACCTCTTAACTTCATGGAACCAAGGCTAGTCCACTACTTCTTCAGTATCAATCTCGTGACAGTAATTTGGTTCGTCCATCCGCTCAATGGTGATCTGGGGAGCCTCGTTACCCCACTTGAGTTTAAACATGGATGACATGGTGACTAGCGCGTCTGCTAGTTGATTTTCCTCTCGTGGAAAATTCTCAAAAGTAATTTCCTTGAAATGTGGGATTAATGTCAACACATGTTCTTTGTAGGGGATGAGGTTAGGGTGCTTCGTGTCCCATTCTCCTTTGATCTTACTGATGGCTAAGGCTGAATCTCCAAATACACTTAAGGAATTGATTCCCAAATCTATGGCAGCTTGAGACCAAAAATACACGCTTCGTATTCTGCCATGTTATTGGTACAGTTGAAATAAAGTCTTGCAATCAACGGAGTATGACATCCTTCAGGTGATATGATTACAACACCTATGACATTGTCAAGTGCGTTGGAGGCTCCGCCAAAAACCAAGGTCCATCGGGATCCTGGTTCAGGTCCATCATATGGTCCGAGTTCTTCACAATTGTTTACCATCATGATGTCTTCATCTGGGAACTCGAATTTCATGGACTGATAGTCATCCACAGCTTGATGAGCAAGGTGATCGGCTAGTACACTTCCCTTTATTGCTTTTTGGGTAGTGTACTGAATATCGTATTCATTTAGGATCATTTGTCATCTTGCTATTCTCCCAGAGAGGGTAGGCTTCTCGAATATGTATTTAATTGGATCCATCTTGGATATCAATAAGGTAGTATGGGTCAGCATATATTGTCTTAGCCGGCGAGTAGCCCATGCCATAGCGCAACAAATTTTCTCAAGTAGTGAATATCTTGTTTCACAGTTGGTAAACTTTTTGCTCAGGTAGTAAATAGCATTCTCTTTTCGGCCAGACTCGTCATGCTTCCCCAGCACACACCCCATTGAATTTTCTAAAACAGTTAGATATATGATCAGAGGTCTTCCCTCAACTGGTGGCATCAAAACAGGAGGCTCTTGAAAGTACTCTTTGATCTTGTCGAAAGAAGTTTCGCAGTCGTCATTCCATTACACCACTTGATCTTTCTTTAGTAATTTGAAGATTGGTTCACAAGTAGCGGTTAGGTGAGAAATGAATCTGGCGATGTAGTTAAGCCGTCCTAATAATCCTATGACTTCCTTCTCGGTGCGAGGAGCAGGAATTTCTTGTATTGCTTTTACCTTGGCAGGGTCCACTTCGATACCTTTACCGCTAATGATGAAGCCTAGGATTTTACCGGACCTTACTCCAAATGTGCATTTATTCGGGTTCAACCTTAACTTGTATTTCTTTAGTCTTTCAAACAGTTTCTGCAAATGGTCAAGATGTTCCTCTTCAGTTTGAGATCTGGCTATCATGTCATCCACATAGACCTCTATTTTGTGATGGATCATGTCGTGAAATAGAGCTACCATGGTGCGTTGCTAAGTTGCCCCACCGTTTTTCAACTCGAATGGCATAACCTTGTAACAGAATATGCCTCACTGTGTGACGAAGGTCGTTTTCTCCATGTCCTCAGGTGCCATTTTGATCTGGTTGTAGCCTGAGAAACCATCCATAAAGGAAAATACTTTATCTTGTGCGTTATTGTCAACCAAAATATCGACATGGGGCAGCGGGAAGTCATCCTTGGGGCTTGCCCTATTCAAGTTTCTGTAGTCCACACACATACGTACCTTACCGTCCTTTTTAGGCACTGGAACAACATTGGCGATCCATTGTGGATAGGAGGTGACGGCTAAGAATCCGGTGTTGAATTGCTTCATGACTTTAGTTTTGATCTTCTCTGACATGTCTGGCCGCATGCGAGGGATTTTCTATTTTACCGGAGGGCATTCTTATTTTGTTGGTAGACGATGGACCACGATATCAGCGTCCTGTCCTGTCATGTGTTCGCATGACCAGGAAAAGACCTCAACATAGTCATGTAGTAATTGAATTAAGTGCTTCTTGACACTAGATTCCAGATTGGCTCCTACCTTGAATTCTTTCTTGTCCTCTTCGGTACCTAAGTTAACTGTGTCACTGGTTCTTCGTGGGGTTGTATGGTCCTTTCTTCTTGTTATAGTAACCTGGCTAGTTCCCCTGGCACTTCACAATCTTCCTGACCTTCGTCTTCGGCTTGGTATATTAGATTTTCAAAGTCACAATAAGCCATAGCAGAATCATTACACATGGGATCCTGGGTGGATGTAAATCTGCATTTTAATATGTGAGTGTGTGTAAGAGCATAGATATCATTGGGAAAAAATAGAATGTAGAAAAAGAAGAACAAGGAGCGTAAATTTTGCATGAAAATACGTCCATGATTCATTGATGACATATGAAAATGAAGTAACAACCCTTACAAATGGACCATTGTGCCTTGGGTAAGATACAAGGTTTTAAAAGTCTAAATTGTTTGATTATTACAAGTCCGACAAAAATTTAAAGACAGTTACTGTTGGATAAAAGTAATAGGGACAAATTCTTTGGCTTCCCAGTTGGTGAGTCCTCCATTGATAGTTGGGAAAATCCATTCTTCTAGGTCACAGTTATCATCACTATCCTCCACTGCATTGACTCAATGATTGTTGATCCGCAAAGGTGGTCCCCTGGCACGAGCATGACGAACAGCTTTCTGGGCTCCTGAAGTGAAACCCAAACCGAATTTTTCAGATTTGTAAGGGATATCCGGGAGTTGGCCCCAAATAGTACACCCACCTTCTTCAACCACTGCCTTGGAATCTTTCGGAGAAGACATCTTTAGAGGAGGTCTTGTAATCTTTGGGACTTGGGAAATAGTCCTGGTTGCTGCCACTGTTTGTGGGACTTCCTCGAAATGCTGAAACAAAGTTTCGATGAATTCACCATCCATTTCTACGCATCTGAAGGAGTTCAAGTGACTGGCCATATATTCCTCTTCTCCATGGACAGTAATGATTTTTCCCTTGGTTGGGTATTTCAGCATCGGATGTAATGTAGAGGTGACGGCACCAGCGTCATGAATCCAAGGTTGGCCCAATAAGCAAGAATAGGAAGGGCGAATATACATTACATAGAAAGTTGAATCAAAGGTTTGAGTTCCAACTTTTATGGGGATGTCCACCTCCCCATGCACCATTCTCTTCGAACCGTCGAAGGCCCTTACCACTATGTTGCTGGGTTTTAAGGTCAAACCTTCACAGTCTAGTCTATCAAGAGCCTTCTTAGGCAACACATTAAAAGATGAACCAGTATCAACTAGGACATGGGCCAAAGTTGTGCCCTTGCATTTGACAGAGACATGCAACGCCTCATTGTGTTTCCTCCCACTAGGTGTAAGACCGGCATCAGAAAAGCCCAAACCATTATCAGCGGTCAAACTGGCGGATGTCTTGGAATTGGTCAGTCGAGGTTTCTTATGGCACATGGTCAGTTTTAATAAATTTCACCAAGACCTTTGCATGAGCCTCGTAGCACAACAGTAAAGCTAGCATGGAAATCTTTGACGAAGTCTGCCCTAGCTATTCGACTATGTTGTAGTCACTTCTCTTTATAATTTTAAAAATTACTTCCATCTCCTTCTTGGAGGCTTCTAGGATAGATACTGATTGCACCTTCATCCGGACAGGCTCAACAAAAATGCCTTTTCCCCGAGTCTCGATCGACTCGGCGGTATGGGTGTCAGTAGGGGTAACCATATGGATTGTAGTAGTAGTGTCAACAGGAAAAAAAGCAGGGATGATCACAGGACTGGTAACAGTTTTCAGAGGAGCAATCTCAAGTGAGAATACTCTTCCACTTCGGGTTATTTTGCTGGTTCCCGCAATGTTGCCGATGTCGGGGTCAGCCTTCTCAAAAATGGATTCTTCATCAGCCAGCCAATCTTGTTTGGCGTCGTCGTAGTAGACGTCGCCCCCATAATTCCAAGGGACAGTTTTATCTGAGGAGTACGAAATTGTTCCTGGCATAGTAATTATCAGTGGAGTCACCTTTGGAACAGATGTAATCCTAACGGGTCTTTGGGTGGAGACCCTGGAAGGATTGGCGAAAATGGTTATTATCGAAACATCTTTGTAAGTAATGGTTGGAACGGGAGTCTTTTCAAACAAAATCTCTTTGTCATCCATTAGGCGTTGGACACCTGCTTTCTGTAAATGACAACCAGTCGGTAGGGATAGACAGAGGTGGCAGCCTTCACCACAGCCTGGAAATAAATCGGCCTTCAACAGGTTCCTTTTGACAGTCAAGAAAGGAGTAACACGTTCATCAATAATAGTAACAAACACATCATCTTCAATAGCGTTGATACCACGGTCGTGCTTGGGCATAGGAGAAGTGATAACATTTGGGATCTCAGGAGCATCAAATTCAATTTCTTTTGCCTCGAGAAGGTCTTGCACCTTGTTTTTCAAAGCCCAACAGTTGTTGGTATCATGGCCTGGACTTTCTGAATGGTAAGCACAACGTGTATTAGGGTTGTAATGAGGAGAGACGGTGTTAGGATTCTTCGGGGCTTCCTTCAAAGTTACAAGATTAGATCTCAACAAATGTGGCAGGACTTGAGACAGCGTCATATTTATCCGGGTAAATTATCTTACAGGTCTTTCCGTTCTAGGTTGGTTGTTGCTTTGTTGAGTAGGTGCAGGCTTAGGGATCATGACGGCCCCTACCATTGGACGGCATTCAGTTTTGTCCTGATTCCTTTGAGGGTACACAACACTAACTTCTTTCTTCCCAATAAATGATTTTCTCATGGCACTGGAGGATGCATCCTTTTGGATCTTCCCACTTTTAATCCCAACTTCCACTCTCTCCCTGGTCAAGATTAATTCAGTGAAGCCAGTTGAGGAGCTTCCAATTAGATAATTAAAGAAAGGATCGGATAGGGTACCCAAAAACATGTCTAATAGCTCCCTATCATACAGGGGAGGTTGGGCTCTTCCTGCTAAGTCCCTCCATTTCTGAGCGTAGTCTTTAAAACCCTCGTTCAAACCCATAGTCAGACTTTAGAGTTGAGTACGGGTGGGAGCAAGATCTGCGTTGTACTGATATTGCTTATAAAAAGAATCGGAAAGGTCTTCCCAATTATGGATATTGTCCCTCTCCATTTGATAGAACAAATCTAGCTGAGTCCCGGATAGACTATCCTGAAAGAAATGGACCCACAAATCTCTGTCAGCAGTGTGAGGTTGTATCTTCCTCAAATAAGATCGGAGGTGCATCTTGGGACACGAAACCCCTTCGTACTTAGAAAACACTGGTGCCTTAAACTTTGTTGGAATAACAATCCCAGACACCAAACCCAGCTCTTCAAAGTCCATCTCGGGCACTTTCTGAATCTCCATTACACTTAGACGCTCTCCAGATGTTTGTATTTGTCGTCAGCCGGAGGATACTGCTCTTCAGAGTAATCATCTTCTTCTTCCACTTCATATTTTGGATGGGCAATTACCCCCTTGTCTTTCCCTTCTTGATTATCCTTTTCACCCGACGATGTTGCGAAGTCTATGGTCTGTCTGGCTTGTCCTTGGAACCTTCTTCCCAGATTTAAAACACCGGTTAACTTTTTTGCCTTCTTCTTCTTTTCTTTGATCAGCAAAGTTTTCAAATCCTCTTGAACTTTGGTCAGAGTTAAGAACATTTGTTGAAACTGAGCATTCTGTGCCTGGAGATCTTTTAATGTCTGCTCAAGATCCATCTTACTGAAATAAACAGTAGAAAGATAAGGAGACCTGTTGGTAAGAAACCTGTTTATGTTATGATGAATGAAGATGCATATGCAAATGATTTCAAGGAAATTAGAGATTTAAATTTGCTTTAGACAAAAAGGAAACACACGTTATATTAATAAATCAAAGTTTGCGTACATCATGTCTCTTTTAGGCTTACAATGAAAGAAATGAAAAAATATAAAACTCTAAGATAAAAAAGTTGAGCGCATCCTCTTTGGTGCGATATAGGCGTTCAGACTTCACTCCTCATGAAGCTGCTTAGTGAGTTCCAGAACCTTCTTCTTGCTGGCGTAGAATTGGGCCTCGAAAGTGTCTCTCTCCCCCTTAAGCTGTATCAAATCCCTTTGCAAGTCTTCGAGAGAGGTGGGCATGTTAGGATGAAGGATAGTGTATGGGACATCTCCTTCTACAACAGGCTCTAAGATAACTGGGAGAATAGAGGGGTATTGCATCATAAGACTTTGAGAACGAGCTCGTACCCATTTGAGATAAGGCTCAAGATGTATGGAATTCTTGTGCCCCAATGTCTTGCTATCAACTCCATGTACCATGCCCCAAGCTCGCATGAACCTTTTGCGGTAATCCTGAGCATCATTCTCGTAGTCGAAGACGATTCCTTGAATAAGTGCATCATGAGGACCATCCCTTCTTGCATACCCAAATTATCGCAGTGCCAAACAAGTATTGTAAGTGATTCCTCCCCTAATGCCTAAAATATGGACATTAGGGAATTCTCTGCATCGATCAATGATGATAACATTCTCCGAGAAACGAGGACACCAATGAATTCCTGAATGTGTAAGAGTCATTAACCTATGAGACCATCTCAAACCCTGTTCATTCTTCAAGATGGATCGGGGTAGGGGAAAAATAAACCACCTATACAAAAGAGTTGTGCAATGCAGAAGGGTTCCTCTCCTCTTTATAGTGCGAGTATGAAACAAATGTAGGATATCTCCAAGCAGAGTAGGTACCGGATTACGTGACAGGAAAACCTTAACCGTATTCACGTCTATGAGTTTGTACGAATTATGAAACAGTACCAAACCATAGATGAGAAGGGCTAACACCTCTTCAAAAGCTTTTAAGTCCAAGGTATCCCAAAAATGATGAGATTTCTCTAACAAGAACTTAGCCAAAAAACTCTTGACGCCTCTCCTGGTTTCCCAATTTTCTACTATGTCAGACCATTGTAAGGATAGAGATTTAGCAATATCTTCAGGTTTAGGGTCTCTTTCCATACCATTGAAAGGTACCTCATAAATGATAGGCACCCCCAACAGCAGAGAAAACTCCTCCATAGTAGGCACTAACTGGTAATCCGGAAAAGTGAAGCAGTGATGTAGAGGGTCGAAGAATTGAAAGATCACTTTTAAAATTTCTTCATCAGGGTTTGAGGTGACCAAGCCGAGAAGTCGTCCATGTGTTTCAGTGAATGGAGAGCTTTCGGGAACCCTTGATGCCAAATCCTTAAGATGAGGAGGTACTTTTGCCACACTAACTTGGATAGTGAATCTGCGGGCGAGAGCCATGTCCTACAAAACAAGACAAAAATAAACCCTAAGAATCCTTGAAATGGTTAGTATGACATGCTATGTTATGATGTCATGATTATGCTCAGATATAGCAGATTTAGCAAGCACAAGCAAATCACACAGAGACCTTAGGTTTAAGGCTTTCATGGATTTTAAGGTGATACCCTCTTGAAGTTGGGTTGGTTCAACCTGTCCTAAATATAGTAACCGGGTTCTAAGGGATCTCAATATCACCGATCTTTCACCCAAATCTCATTCTGATAGACAATTGACTTGCCACCAAACAAAACTCAAGGGTCAAACCTCAATGAGTGTAGCATCGAGTATCAACCGACTTTGGGTTTACACCAAAGACGGCTATCTCACTACGTCCTAAAAGCCAAGTTGGTCAATTAAGGTGCTAAGGTCAGTTGACGCTTTATGATACCACACAGTGGCCCTGTATTCTCCTTGATTACTCAAGGGCTACCGGTACACACCAAAGTATCGCATCAACATAGATACTATTTCAACCATGTCGGTATACCCCACACAGTTCCCTCACGATTTATTGCTACTTACCTAAAAAGGTGCCCCAAATCCGGGTGTAGAATTAAAGCAAACCTAAACAAGGAACCATAATGTAAAGCATGCAAGTAAAACAAGGAAAGCAAGTAAATGTGATCTAGACCTAAGGTAACCTCACTTTTAAGATTGTCCCCAGTAGAGTCGCCAGTTTTGTAATATGGTGGGAGAACTGACTTGGTTGTTTTGCATTTGATTACAAATGTTGCAGTTAGAAAGAGTCGCCACTGACTTTTCTTTTATCCAAAAGGAAAGGCTGAAAAGAACAAGAAAGACATTTAGAGATGTTTTCTTGAGTTCGGGTGGTAGATTATGAAAAGGGAAGGTATTAGCACCCTTTTCATCCATGGTTTTCCACGGGCTCTTAGTTGCTTGTTAGATCACTTGCTTTTGTTTGAAAATATGCTTTGTGTGGTTTTTGAAAGTATTTTGAAAAGGTGCCATCGTTTAGGAAAACTTTGTAATTATTCTCGTTCGTAAGAATGTATACAAAGTATTGATCCTTTGAAAATGTTTTCAAGTTTGAAAGGTGTTTGTTGTAAGTGTTGGTGTTTGTTTTGAAAATAGCAAGGATGTTTTTGGTTTTGAAATTGAGCAAGCAACTAGGAACAATCTACCTACTCAAAAGTCTTTCATGTTTATTTTCTCTTTCCTTTGACATTGTCATTTTACCATTGATTTGGTAAGTAACCCTATCTTTGGATGTAAAAGGGACGGGCAAGGGTCATCGTATAGCCATGATTAGCAATGTTGTAAGATATCTTAGCATTTTCTTTAAGGGACTAAGATCATTTTTGAAAGGCAACTTTGATAGCGTCATCGAGGGACAATGATCTTATATTTTGTTTGCTTTTACTAAGATACCTCACATGCATAATATGACCATTTTTGTAAGGCAACAAAGTGCATTTACCCTAAGGGTGTAAATGTACAAGTGTATTGGTTTACATGCTTCATTTGTCTTGATTAGGGTTTGCTATTTGTTGGTTTTAATCTTTCCATACAAACCCTAATTACTAGCATTTGTATATAAAGCACTATATTGCGGAAAATAAAAATACCAAGCTATTACATCGTTTAGGGGAGGGGGTGTACAAATTTACAAATGGAGATTTTGCAAGAAAATTAAATCTAAATAATTATTACAACCATATTGAATATTGTACAAAAATGAAGATAAAAATGCAAGAATGCAAAATGGAAAAAGAAATGATTCTTGTTTGTTTTTTTTTTATGAAAAGGTTTTTTGACCTAGTTAACTAAAATAAAATAATTAACTAAAAATAAGAAAATTAAGATTAAGTTAATAAAATAAATTAATTTATTAAAGAAAACAAGTTTTTTTAGGTTTTTTTGTGAATTTAATTAAACTAGTAAACACAATTAATCAAATAAAAGTCCTAAGTTCTAAATTGATTTTAATTTACAAGAAAAATAATACAATATAATAATTAAACCTAAATATTAATTATTAAGAAAGAAATTAATTTATTAAGAAATGTTTTTGTTCTTTTGATTTTTTATAAAACAACATAAACTAAATTAATGTAAAAATAATAAATAAAATATTTTTTTTGGTTTTTATTAATAAAAATAATAATAAAAAAATAAATAAACAAAATATAAAGAAAAATAAAAAATATAATAAAATATAATAAAATATAAAAGTCAGGGGGGGTTGGAAATGGTTAAAGGGGTTAGAAAGTTAAAAAGAAACAAAAGCCCAATGTTCTGATGGCCCAGGCGCTGCAAGAAATAAAAAAAAAGTGTAAAATGTGGAAGAAAAAAAAGAGCAAAAGGTAGCGCGTTGGGTATTGAACCCACGCCCTCTTGGTTACCAGCGTGCTGCCTTACCACTGGGGTGGCTATACATCTGTTGATATAACTGAAACAATAAATACATAACACAAAACAAGTTCCAGAAATGAACTTCATCTTCAACCTCCAGCCATAGCTCTTGTAACTTGCTCATTTCTCAATAAAAATAAAAGATGCAAACATGAAAGTTGCTCCATTTTTCCATACGAATACAACCATATAAATATCATGAGTTATAAATCAAAGAAGAATGAGAATTTCTAAAAGAACCAAATTCTGACCTAAATATTTTCAGAGATTCAAACCTAAAATTCTCTAAGCTCAATCAATATAAATAAAATCTATGGATATGTACAGTTTCAGGACAATGATGTCTATATTTTATCTTCACAAATGCAAGCCTAACAATGCCTAAGTAATGAGATAGAAGTTCAAGAAAAATACGTCAAAACTGGAAATCGTGAAATGAAAATGAGCTTGATTTAAGGTGCTGCAATGATCAAGTTAGCTTCCTCAAGTTCCCAAGAAGCTAATGCAATGATTAGCTTGAGCAATGGATGGCTGAAATGGTCTTGAGAAGTTAACTTGTAGAGCTCTGTTTTTGGTTATGGAGGTTGATGAAAATGGAGTTACAGTTATGAAACAGGGTCAGGGATGAGTTGTGTTTGATGTTTAGAAGCTTTGTGATTGATTAGGAAGGAAAACACACGAGGGAAATGGGAGATATAAGTTTAAGGTCAGAACTGTGCATTAATGGAGTTTCTTGTGCAAATTTTGCCTTGAGGGAGTTTTGGTGTGTTTCAGGGTGCTTAAGCTTATCCTCTAGCTCATAAATAGTGCCTCTATTTATAAGGAACAAGTTTGGAAGCTTATTATTGATCAGAATTCAAAAATCACAAGTTTAAGCATAACATGTGATTTTTTGAGAAATTCATGTTTCAAAGTCTTGTGTACTTGCTAAGATAGAGTGGTTATGCTTTAAACACACTTGCTTATGACTTTGTAGATGGAGTGTCATCAGAGGGAACAAGTTAGAGGCTCAATAATTGACTTTGTGCATAAAGCTTTCTTTTCAAGAATGGTATTCTTCACTTTCTTCCCAAAATGGCAATGTGAATTGGATAAAGCATAAAACCACTTGGATTATAGCTCAAAATTTTTTGAAAACCATTAATGATGGATATATACACAAGTTAGAAGGCCTTCAAAGCAAGATTATGCAGCCTAACATTGAAATTGCATTCTTGTTTATCATAAAAATGACCTATAATTCAAGAATGAAATGCCAACTTCATGTCTTCGATTCTCCTTGCTCAAACATGATCTCAAGGAGTTCTTGGAAATTTTAGAAAGCTTGTAATGTGATATACAACCCCTCTTTGAATCACTTTTGTAAATTCCCCAAGGAACTATATGAAAATTTTCCATGAAGTTAGATCAAAATGATGCCTAAACTAGGGCAAAATTTTCACTAAGTGTTTAGTTTCATGAACATGTATTCACAAAATCATAACTTGAAATACATGAATTTCTAGGAGAAGTTGTGTAAATAAATTTTTTAGATCTCATGGAGATCTACAACTTTCATGTTGAAAGTTTCCTTTGAATCATCTTGCATCATGGTGAAAAAAAGGCTCAAAGTTGTGAAAAAACATGAAGTTTTCAACACTTAGAAAAATTTCGAAGTTTGGAAACTTTGAATTTTCAAAATGAAATCTTGACTTTTTGACTTCTTGTGAACAAATTTCATATTTTGACACGTGTTGATGAATTGTAATCTTTGACACTTGATTTTGACAAAAAAAGTCAAAGTTTGACTTTTCAGTGTGCAATTGACTTTTGATGAGTTGACTGAAAATCAACTATCAATCAAATGACCGTGAGCAATGTTTTGAGTCATACCATTAGGTCAAAATGATGCATTTGAAACCTTGAGATCATGTCTCAATCCAATTAACCATTTGCTAGGTCAAAAATCAGAAATTGTCTTTTCTCAATCAAAATCCTAATTTTGACCATTTTACCCTTTTGATGATCTGATCAAATTTATTGAGGAATTATGGTCCAAACTTGATCAAATGACTTATAGGAGTTCATAATGTTGATATGGATAAAAATTATGAATTTTGACTGTAAATTGACCACAATTGACTTTTTCCCCCAATACAATTGATTTTTAGGTCAACTGATCAATTGAATGAGCAAAAATGTGATCCAAAACATGAAACTTGACATGAGAAATATTGGGGGTCCATAATGATCCATGAAAGTCATATGAGGCATTAAAAGTTCAATTATCCTTGTGCAATCTCAAACCCTAATTTCAGTCATCAGTGCTTAAGGAGGTGTCTTGAGCTGATCAACCCTTGTGCAGTCTTGATCCAAAGGAGATCTTAGGAGAAAATACTTGATAAATGAGAGGGAAAATTTTGGGGTACAACAATAAGAAAATACAAAAAAAAAATGGACGGAAAGATAATTGAGTCTATTTTCTAAATGTGATTTTTATTTTATTTCTAATATTTATTTGATATTTTTCATATTTTATTTGGTCCAATGTGTTTTATTTGATCTTATTTTACATAGTTTTAGTATAAAATTAATTATGATTTTTTTAGGAACTATAAAAAATCACAAAAAATATTTTCATATTCCTCTGATTTTTCTTAAATTTTTTATGGTCTTAAACCTCATTTAGTTTAGGTTTTGTTTGGTTTTCAAAAATTGAGAAGTGGTCTAATGGTTTTTGAGGTTTTATTGCTTCTTTTTGAAGTTTCAATATAATTCACCCACTTCCATTGATCCCACAATCCCACAAAAAAATTTCAAAGCTTATTTAATATGTTGGGATCCTGTTTTTCATTTTTGTTGAATTTTATTTCTTATTTTTATATTTATACGAATTTATCTTGTTTAATGATCTTTTATGCCTAGTTTTGAGCTAGTATTGATCTTTTAATTTAATTTTGATATTTCCATGAACCTTTAAGTTGAGCAAGGACTGGTTTCTTACGTGTAAGAGACTTGAGCTCATTTGATCATTTTTTTATAGATTTTATATCCTATTTTTCTATTTTTCATAGAATATTGAATTGAGCATGTCCCATTAGCCTAGTGTAATTTAGTCAAGCTTCATTCCAAAGCTTATGGACATAATTTAAGGCTTTGGGTATGTTATGATAATTTGAGTGCTTTATTTATATGTCAATATGTTTTCATTTATTGGAAATTGTATGTTGATAATTTAGTTTTTACCTTGAGCATAAAGTTTGTGTGGTTTATAAAACCCTAATTTGATTGCATTTGATCTTTAAACCATGTTCTTGTATAATCTTTGGTTGTAACTGATGCTTGGAGGTATGATAAACTCAAGGATAGTCTTCTAAATACTTGAGAGGCATTTGACTTCAATTTATCATTTTAATGTTCCTCTTTGTATATGATTCACTTAGTGCTTCCTTTGCTTGTTTTGTGAAGTATATGGCATGTATTTATGCAACCTTAAGGAATTTGATTCTCATTTATCAACTTCATCCTCATGACATGTTTAGGGTCTTAAGTTCAAAATTGTTGAACCATTTAAGCACCCTAACTTTTGTTTGTTTATGTTCCTAAAAATCATCTAAAGTGATCAAGGCTAAGAGTGTGTTTTGATGCATTCTTTTGTCTAAAATATTTGATCCATAATAAATGAACTTTGTGTCTTTGCTACTGCCTCATTAAGTTTGTATTGAACCTATCTTGTTCCTTTTTTTTTGGTCATTTCTTACTTGCACTTTTCCTTCATTTACTCAAAAGTACTCATTTGCTTATCATTTCTTTCCTCTTCTTTCTTCTTTTAATAACATGTTCTCTTAGAATGTTAGTTTCATCTTCTTAGAGATGTGAACTAACTAGACCTTAGATTCTTATCCATGCATGTTAAATTAAGTAGAAATTTCCCTTTCAATCTTAACCTTAGGGCCATCATTAAATGATAACATTAGGCTTCTTTTCTAGTCTCCCTTAGACTTTTTGCATTCCCCTTTTGCATACTCTTAAAACTAAAACTTCTTTTTCTTTCAAAACATAAAAACCATTAATAAATAAATGGTGAAAATCACACTTTTGTTAAGCAATGAAAATGATAAGCGAGTTTACTCTCGATCTTATCTCTCTTTCATTCTTAGTATTTTGGGTGGTTTGAGTCTCAAAGATTAATAAGTGGAGAAATGGATAAATATCTCTCTCTTGAGATCAATTAGTTATTATTCACAATGAAAACACAAACAAATTCAAACTTATTTTTCCACTTGGCTTTTCTTTTGAAAACTCTTTTCATAAACAAATGTGTTTTATCCATTCCAATATGAAGCAAACTCAACGACTTAAGCCTCTTCAAACGAGCACCCAGTAAGTCAATGTTCCGACGTTTGAAATGTATAACCCCTCATTCTCATAAAAAACACACAACAAAAAAAATAGAAGAACTATGAGTGCCCTGATCCCCCACTACATGAAGGGTGGTACTTAGGCACTAAAGATTCGCAACCGCGACGGGGACAACTAATAAAAACCTTTTTTGTATATACTTTGCATGCATTCCCTTGTAGAATTTAGCTTTAGACTTATATTTTTATACACCCTTAGATTATAACAAACTTGAGTAGATCCCATGGAGTACCATGGACGTGAGGGGTGCTAATACTTTCCCCTTTTGTAATCGACTTTCTTACCCTTTCTCTTGGTCGTGAGACCATAATCTTTCCTTCCTTTAAGTTTATTCAGTGTTTCCTTTCTCTCTCTTGGGGTAAATAACATTGATGGTAACTTTTGTCTTTCACCTATCGTTCGCGCTTCGATGAAAATCTCAGACGCGATAGGTTCAATGCAGTTTTAGGATAGTTTCTCCACAAAGTTCCAACGTGGGCTAGTAACCGTTGACGGTTACATACTTAGGATTTCTATTTCAGAAAATGTTTTTATTTGTGTCAAGGGTAGAATTTCATCACATTTAGAGCATTACACTTAAATTACCCGCATCTAAGAGAGAAATGAGTTCCAGGCTTAACAATGTGTAGCGGTAGAAATATTGAGACAAAGCCATTGGATTGACTTGACTCGCGCAGATAACATAAAAATTGCCACTGCGCTTTATTATTTCCAGAGGAATGGGAAAAGAGCGAATAATCCAAAAAAGATATGGAGAGAATCTAAGTACGGGGATTGGTTATGAAAAGGGAAGGTATTAGCACCCTAAACATTTACGATACTCCACAAGAACCTCTTTAAAAATTTGTGTATTTTGGCTATAAATGTTGTATGTAAAAATAGATGGTGGTGGTGAGAAGAGTAATATTTTTTACAATTTTTGCAGCCTCCACGGTTGCGAACCTTTAGTGCCTACGTACCACCTTCCGTGCAATAGGGGATCAGGGTACTCGTAGTTCACCTTTAAAATTTTTAAAACACATGTGTGTTGGTTAATTTTAAGAGAAGAGACATCATTGTCTTATCCGAGTGAAATAACATACTTACTACCCACAATTATGAGAAATGAGAATTTGAATCATCTCAAAGTGGGGGATATAAATTGTATTTTAAAATAAACAAATCCTCGCTCAACACCCAAGTGGAAAATATCTCGCTTCACTACATATCGTAGAAGTATAGTAGCCCGCATCACTACAAGGATTGACAAGAATCTAATCTTTTAAGAAAATTTTAAATTAAAAAGCCAAAGTGGAAAAATGGTTTGAATGAGATTAATTGAATTTTATTCTTCTCACAAAAAATGTCAAAGTATGATTAAGTTGGTTAAAGTTTAATTAAGAAAATATTTTTGAAAATGCATGGATCTAAGTCCAAGTTTATTGTGAAAGCGGTTCAAGTTAGAAAACAAGGAGAGTTTTGAAAAAGAGAGAGAATATTTTTGAAATTAAAGAAGATGGGAGGAGATGAAGGGACTATCCTAAAGCATAAGGTAAAAGTTAGGGAAAAGAACCGTCTAACGAACAAGAAGCCAACACTTGACATAAATAGTCAATATAGAATTCCCATCATTAGGATTAAAAACAAGAAAGCGATGATACTAAACCTCTTAAGAATACCAAGCTTCAGATGCATTAGGTCTTCACAAAAATTGGGCAGAGTAATGACTGTATACAGAGAAATTCCCAATCATAGACAAAGCAGATAATTAAATAACATGTACACAAAGGAAATTAACCCAATGCCTTGGAGTAAATCTCAAGAACTTCAGAAAAATAACAAACAAAGTTACAAGGTCCCAAGGGTATCAAGGCTTCTAATCCTAAGTCCAAGAGGTCCACAACTCCATTATGCCAGGGATAGTAACCAAATAGTCCAATTAATCTTAAATTTTTTTATTGTTCAAGTTGGTTATTAAGCATATCCAAAAAGAAAATAAAAAGCTCAAGTGAGCAAAAATCAAAATGGGATAAAGATAAATGCTAAAGTGAACAAAGATAAAAATGACATGAAATGTAAATACCAAAATAAATGGTACATAAAAGTAAAGGCATAAAGTAAAAGCATAAAGTAAAAGTCAACTGTTAGTGAATTAGAAGTTAGAGGTTAGTTGAATGACAATATTTAAACTTGCATCTGAAAACTCATTAGAAGATTGACAAAATCAAACCTTCTCAACAACAAGTTTCATTTTCTTTTTGTCAAGTATATCTTTCATTTCACATTCTCGAGGCAACAACATATGATCAATGATGCTTAGATGATTCGCTTAAACCAAAGTTTATGATGGTTCATTAGAGGATTGATAATACCAAAGCCTCCTAACAATGAACCTCAAGGTTATTGGATCAAAGGTTTCAAATTAAACATATTTGTGCTTGAAAACATAGGTTTGGTCCATAAATGATCATATCTGGAATCGGGATAAAATTTAATGTTATATTAAGCAATCATAAGTGGACTTATATAGAAGTCGCACCTATTTTTGAGGCCAATTAATAGCAATCTATGTACCATATATTTAGAGAAATGATATGCAGATCATTCTCCAACAACATGTAGCACAAGTAAGAAAGGGATAAGAATAAAATGGAAGGGATGTATTAGATGAAATTAGGGTTTCAAATATCATCAACATCATTCAACCATTTTGGTGGATTTGATTTTTCAACTTATCAACACCCAAGATCCAATGAGGTTGAGGAACTTGTCCTAAAATAAAACTCAAATCAGGACCAAACAAAAATAATAAAATAATATTTAATAAAACAATGTTTAAATGGTTAATAAAAGGGAAATAATTGGTAAAATATACAAAGTATATTAAATTATCAAATAAAACTAAAAAAAAAATAGTCAGAAGTCAAACAAAAATAAATAAGTGTTGACAATTTTTTTTGGAATTTTTTAAAATCAGAAACTAATTTTTAAATTTAAAGAAATAAGTAAAATAAACCAAAAATTGTAAAAAATAACAAAATCAGAAATAAAAATGAGATGAGGTCACCAATATTAGTCAAGAGGTCATTGGATCCTTCCATGATTTTTCCAGAATTTAAAAAGAACAGAAAGTATTTTTTAAAAAATTAAAATAAGGAAAACAATACAAAAATAATGAAAAATATCAAATATCAAAACAAAAATATGAAAAAATATTCACAAAGTCAAAAATAATTCAAAGTATTTTTGTATATTTTTTTCATAATTTTTGGATAAAAATAAGAGAGTTATGAATTTTTGTAATTAAAACAAATTTTGTAAAAATAAAATAAATCATAAATAATGTGCGGTGTTGGATCTAGTTCATTAAAACATGATGGCACATCTAATGGCTAAAGAGTGATGATTTATGGTGATCCATAGTCAACAAGCGCGCACTGAAGTTACGATAGTCAGACCAATCACAACATTTCAAATGTCCTGCTCTCATTGGTTGAAGAAGCCACATAGGTCATCTTCAACCTCGAGCTACCCTGCAACTAGGGTTAGATCATGATTCTCTAATCTGTAAATTTAGACGCTCATAGTGGTATCATTAGATGCGTCTCTAAGACGATCAAAACCATACTCTCGCACCAAATTTATATAAAACACAACTTACTCGATTTGGAAACAACCATAGATGTTTTGAATATTTTGAAATCAAAAATAGAAGCATCAAATGCATTGATTCATCAAAATTGAGTTAATAGCAAGCATCAGTGGACATCATAAACCATTCCAGTAATTTGAGTTAGAATATTTGGTGCCTTAAACTGCCTGAATGAAGTCAGACGAATTTGCTCTGAAATTGGACTTGGCTAGCAGGATTTACGAATCCTTAGGACTTGGTTCTTCATCTGTTCGCTTCAGTGAAGTTCAAGGATGAAGAATCAGCAAAGAAATTGGATTGAAAAGTGGAGAAAAGATGAATTCGGTAACTCGGAAAAGTGAGTTATAGAGAGAGTTTAGCATGGTGATTTTGGTTGTCCAAGCTTGAGAAAGTGAGAGGAGTGAGGTCCTCTATTTATATGGAAGTGAATGGTGAAAAGAATTGAGAGGAAAATTGAAGTTTGGAGGGAAATATGATGGAACCCAGAAGTGGAAAATGTGTGACTCCATGTGCATCAAAACTCAGCCAATTCTTTTTTTTGTATCCTTAATTCAACTTTGGGAACTTTTTTAAACATGCTTTAATCAAAAACATGTGCTAATTTGGTGTTTATATGTTGGATTATGGATTTCAAAATCTGACTTGGAGTAAAAATGTAGTTTCGAGTAGCTGACTTTGAATTCATGGTGTACACGATTTAGGAAGCCTTAGGAGATGATTATTGATGCATTGGAAATATCATGTAACACTCTTTATAATATGCCAAGAAATAATTCATTTAGATGCTTGATCTATAAGTTATGCTTGGTCAAAATCAAAAAAACTGCACGGACTTTTATACTTAGAAAAATTCTAGGTTTTTTTCTTCAAAAATGACCTATAATATTTTGATTCCAAAAAAGGTCTTCCTTCAAAATTGAGCTTTGATGATTGATGCTAGCTTAGACTCCCTAAAGAGTATTGTGAAACTTATATCACTAAAAAATTCCAGATATTGAACAAGTTATGATCTTGTGAAATTTGTGAAAATCCATGAGATGACCTATATTCTTTTGAGCTCAAAAAGCATCTACCTTCTTAGAACCAAAAAGTGAGTTAAAGTTAACATCCTTAAGATCATTGTAAAAAAATAATGAGCTTAAGATGTTAAAAATTGACCAAGTTATGATCTTTTGAAGTAACTCAAAAGAATTTGATGGTCTATCTAGAGGACTTGTAATCTTTCTCAATTATTAGTGTTCTTCCATATAATATTTGATTGAAACTCTTATAGTAATTTGTTAATAACCCTTTAGAGATAAACATATCTTTGTAATCACTAAAAAATATCAAAATATGAACAAGATATAGTCCTTAGAAGTTCAAAACCCTAGCTCTTAAAGCATCAAAATGACTTGGAACCCCTTTCAACTTTTGATAATCTTTCTTGCACAATTTCTTTTTCTATGTGAAGAGAAGTTGTTATGGATGATAATAAGAACCCATAGAAACAATAATCACTTCAAAATGTTGAAAATTGAGAAAATTATGCACTTGTAATCAAGGAATCAAGAACTTGTCAAATTAGGTCAAACTTCTTGAATCAATCTTGCATCTATTGACTTTCCTTAGCAAAGTAGAGCATGATGAGACATGGTGGGCTTTGAAATCATGTTATCTTGAAACACACACAAAGATGAATCTTAAATATCAATGAAGCTTTGTTGAAGAAGGCATGGAAATAAACTCATGAACCTATGAATCAACCTGATGAAATGGGTGGTGCCATCACATATAATGTCAACATCCATAGAGTAAATATACATTATATTTGTTAGTTAAAAGTTAATCAATCATAAAAACACATTTACAAAACCATATAAATCAAAGTGCTTGGTGATCTCCTATGAACAAACCTAACAATAGAAAGAAGAACCAAACCATAGTGTGTGATCTTGATATGATTGGGTTGACATTGAAATGATGAGAAATCTTAGGGGCAAAAATTGGGGTATAACAACTGCCCTTATTTGAGTGTCTTCTATCCGGTGATACTAAGGTTAAAATATTTGTCTCGACGAGATTGAAGATACTTAAATATAAAACAAACCCTATTTTTCCCTAAGATGCCATGAAATGGTTATAATCATGCAGACAAACAAATCCAGAGGTGACACTGGACACCACTGGGGATGCGGGAAATAAAAATAAAGGATCCAAAGAAAATCCGACCAGGAAAATAAATCATTGGTAAATAGAAGACTCTACTCCACTGGGGTAAAGCCCAATGAGGAGATAAAGAATCTTTAACTTAAACATTAAGGAAAAAGTAATGGATTTCAAAGATCGACAGATAACTGCGAACTACCCACTCACTGAGAAGATAGCAAAATGGTAACATTGACTCATAGGGAATAGACATGGTAAGATAATACCGGTGAATACCAATATTAGGGTAAGTAATAAATTATTGGCATCAGTACTTATGTCTGGAAGCAAATGAACTTCTTTAGAGCAAAGTGAATCTCAATGACGAACTATTTCCCATGATGACGAAACTACCATCCATCAGAAAAAGATCTCAACAACGAACTATCTCCCATAATGATGAGACTACCATTAATTGGAGTAACAAATCTCAACAACGAACTATATCCCATAATGACAAGACTACCATTCATTGGAGTAATAAATCTCAACAACGAACTATCTCCCATAATGACGAGACTACCATTCATTGGAGTAAACAAATCTCTTTTGGCACTGACAAACTTACTGGGGAAGAACAGGTTGCTCAAATAAAGAGACCACCACTTGCTGTGATGAGAAGGAATTGTAATAATGCTGCTGGGAAATGAATCTTGGCTTCTCTGGGGAAATGCCAATATATTCCTGCTGAGAAGATGAAGTCTTCTCGTGAAAAATAAATGCACGTTCTTAATCCAGGGCTCAAAGCCTACAGAAATCAAAATAACAATGTTGCCAGGGACCATAAATCCAAGCCAAGAACAAGCCAAAATGAAATAGTCAACAAAGACAGCAGCTAATGAGGATTAAACTCAAAAATGGGACCATGTTCCATCTAGATAATGAGCTAAATAGGAAGGCTAAATCAAAATTATTCCACGAAGGATAATTCAGTGGGGAAATTGAAAGGATATACACTTTCTGCTTAGGATTGCCGATCTATTAAAGAGAGGGTAATATAACTCTGCAAATATGGTAATATGCCAACAAAAATATTAATGAATGCAAATGAGCAATGACTTTTAATTCTGCTATGCATGATGTACGTATGAACGTTATCATGTATATGCTGAAAAAACAGACATACAGCACTGTGAATAACCAGAAAAAACCAACATGGGTAAAGTCAACACTCAGCTAAATCACATCCAGGATGAAGATTCCATGAGAGAGTAAGCACCAACTGAGGAAACAAATTCCCATTTCACGGCTTAACTCTACTGGGAAGAAACATGGTTTGAAAAAAAATAAAAGTACAATCTAATAGTACTAAACTAAGGCAGTTGTAGGGATATGAAATCCTCCTCCAGATTTCATTGTGGAATATCATGCAGACTTCGACTAGGGAACACGGTGCTTCATCGTCTAGTCTTAAACTGGAGATTCCAATACTGACCTCACTAGGGAAGATGAAAACAAAATAGTCGACTTCAATTGGGGATCTCGTGTTGACTTCATTGGGGAGGACAACGTCACATCATCAAGGAGAGCTCAAGTATATTATTCAAAATTAGGGATAATAGTCTATGTGAACTTTTCCGGGGAGAAATTATGAAACTTCATGGGGATATTCATCTTAAAGGGAAACATCATCCTCGATCCATCTGAAGATTTAAATAAGTCATCATCATAGCAATAGGTCAAAATTATGGTGTTTTAAATCAAACTCAACACTTGCCGAGAGAAAAACCAAAAAGTTTACAGCCGTCTGAAACTACGCGGTCGGAACCTGTCATCTGGATGTTAATGAAACATCAATGAAGTCGCCACCGGACGTCTTTTATCCCGCCGAAAGGGAAAGGTAAACATCGAGAAAACCTGGAAAGGGAGAAATCACGGTCTTTCGACCGAGAGATCGGGTAAGGGAGTCTGTTACGCGAGGGGAAGATGTTAGCACCCCACACGCCCGTAGTACTCTATGGTATCCACTCTTGTTGTCTAATCTAATGGGTGTGGTCAAATCCTATGTCTATGGCTTAAAACTGAAAGGGGAATGCATGCAAAAGAAAAGGAAAACAATGTAGGGAAAATAAAAAGTTGTGCTCGGTTGGGCCCTACCCCAATGCCTACGTATCCCTTTTAAGGAATCAGAGCAGCCGTAGTTCGGCTTACATATTTTGGTTGGTTTGCATTTTTTAATTAAGACAAACAAAGATAGTCAAGATAGCAAAACATCAAGTAAAACAATAAACAAATGAGATGGTAAAACATCGATTAAAACAAAATAACAAAGTAACATGTCAAGAATGGAGAAACATCGATAAAACGAATGACAAAACAACACACCTAACAATGATATTGAGAATCTAAGCAGGATAACAAACATGTGCGATGGCGAGACATCGGCTTCAAGATAACAAGATATCATGGCGAAGATGGCGAAACATCAATAAAATAGATGAAAAAATAATCACACCTAACAATGATATTGAGAATCAAAGTAGGATAACAAACATGTGCGATGGCGAAACATCGGCTTCAAACAAATGTGCGATGGCGAAACATCGGCTAAAGGATAACAAGAAATCATGGTAAAGATGGCGAAACATCAACAAAATAGATGACAAAACATCACACCTAACAATGATATTGAGAATCAAGGTAGGATAACAAACATGTGCGATGGCAAAACATCGGCTTCAAGCAAATGTGCGATAGCGAAACATCGGCTAAAAGATGACAAAGAAAGAGTGAAGTTGGTTTGTATCTTTTACTTTGAAGATGGATTTGAGTTCATTAGCGGTGTCTTATGATTTTCCAAGAAACAAATTTTTGTTTTAAGATGCAAATGCAATAAAAGGAAAAAACAACTAAGGGAAAACTAACCTAGTGTTATTCCTAATGTTATCATGCAATGGTTGACCCTAAGGTTGAGTATAAAGGAGAATCCTATCCTATGTTCACATGTTAGAGGGATCCTAACAAAACTATCCTATAGGGACATGCAATGAGAGCGAAGTCGTGATCTCAATGTCTAAATTGAGTGACTCATTGATCAACAAATAAAGATGAATAGCAATAAACATCCTATAGGGAACATGCAACGAGAGCGAAGTCGTGATCTCAATTTCTAAATTGAGTGACTCATCGATCAACAATTAAAGAAGAAAAAAAAATAAACATCCTATAGGGAACATGCAATGAGAGCGAAGTCGTGATCTTAATTTCTAAATTGAGTGACTCATCGATCAACAACACAATACATGCAATCAGACAAAAACCAGAGGGCCTCCTGACATATATCAGCAACAGGGGTCCCATCATGCAGTCAAAGATTTATGCAGAAATGAAAATGGGAGAAAGGAAGTAGTACAATACCAAGCAGATAACTATCTGTAGCAATTAAGCAAGAATAAAAGAAACCCAGAGAAACTTCGAGCAAGATGGCATCAGTAAACAAATTGAGTCAGGAATCTATCAGATATGAACAAGTCCCAGGGGCAATGTATGGCATTCGCAATTATATGTATATATATCCTGCATAAACCATCAAACATGCCAAGCACAAAAACAATGCCAGTATAATAGATTGTGTTTCACAAATAAAGTGAAACACAGAAAAGCCCCAAGCCAAAAGTGGCACCTTGCTCAAAGTACCTCGCACATTCAACAACCAAGTTAGTATTCCATAAGGTGAAAAAATGAGAACAAACATGATGGCTTTAGACATGATAAATAAGAAGAAACAAGCATATGCACAGATTAGGTCAAGAAAAATAGGGGAATGTTGCTCCTTTCTATCACCATGTTGAATGGACAATGGAGTTTCAATCAAGGATCATAAGATCTTGATAATAATGTGAACAAAGACCATGAAAGTCAGTAGCAAACACATTTTAATCATGCACAAATAATTCAACCTCCACTTCATGAACACAATAGGAAACGAAACCTACATAATGCATTAGATGGTTCAAAACATTCAAGTATGGGACATTAAATCAAAATGGTTTAATTCTAACATGGACAATCAGAACCAACATGATCATTAGGTTCCCAATTATAGGCCTCACTCAAGTTCATTGGCCATCAAACAAATTCCAACAAAACATGCAAACATAATTGGGTACCTTCACTTCAAAATTACATCAAAAAATAGAAATAAAGATCCATAATTCAAATCAAAAATATCTTAACATCTTGGAAGTGTTTAGAAGTCAGAATGCAAGCCCTTAGTTCATGAATGGTTGAGGAGGAGACCAAATGAAGTTCAAAGCTCAAGACTAGTTGGCAAAACCACCAAACTAGACAAGTTTTCAAAATTATTTGTGGAAAAATGTCAAGCCAAGTCAAATAATTCAAGAAAAATAGTTTTCAAATCCCCAATACATTCATGAACTATGATCAAGACCTGAAATCCAATAAAAGTCCAAGGCACAAGGGTTTTGAACATGAAACTTGCACCATAAGCAACAAAACCCTAGATTTTGACTTTAAATTCTAAATATTGATTAAATAGGACCAAAACTCAAAAAAATTAAACCAAGGCCAAACTAAATATCAAGAAACCCTAAACGTCAGAAAATATATTTTTTCATATTTTTTTGAATTAGGAAAAGTCAAGAAAGAAATTAATATTCAACCAATTATGTAATTAACAAATATTCACATGCCAAAATGATATTTACATCAAAAAGTCAGAAGAATGGCCAACCAAAATTATATTCAAATATTAGGGCTAAAAAAATACATCCCTGAATTTTTGTGATTTTTTTGGATAAAAGGAAAATATAAAAACAAAAAAACAAACAATTAATAATAAAATTATTATTTAAGGGCAAGAAAATGCAAACCATAACCAAAAATCATGAAATGGTCAAAGTAAAAATATATTTAGATTCTATGATTAAGAACAAGATTACATGATTTTTTTTTGAATTTTTGAATTAATAGAAGAATTAAAAATAAAATAAAAACAAACAAATATTACAAATAACCTTTTGAAATTAAACTTTAAATCAAAAATAAGAAAAATGATGAACCAAAGTCAGAATCAAATTTCACATTATTCTGTGGTTCTCAAATATTTTTTGTGGATTTTTTAGATCAATAGAACTATTAAAATAAAAATAAACTTTGAGCCATTAATTAATTAAACCTAACAATTTTTGAACCAATCAGATTATTTTCAAAAAAATTAAAAAAATACACAAAGTCAGAAATATTATTTTGAATTTATGATAATTTTTCAGAATTTTCCAATCACTTTTGAGCAAGAAATAAAATCATGGAAATCAATTTATAAAAAAAAATTCAAATAAGCCAAAAATTTCAAATAGACCAATCATGATGTGCCACCACATCATCTTCAACCTTCGGATGATCCAAAAACGCGCGCATCTCCTCAGGATTAGGGCTCACTTTCAGATCAACATAACATGCTCAATTTTGCATCATTTTTTATGAAATCAAAAGGAAATCAAAGCTGGCATGGCAAGGAATCCATAGAAATTCGAATCAAATCAAATTATCAATCACATTATCCACAGTCAAGTCATGAACATGAACAAAAACATTCTGAATCGTGAGTTTCAGAACCTCCAAACATGTGTAATTCATCAAAATAAATGCTATAAAGCTTCAGAATCATTCCATAGACTTCAAACAACATTATTATAAACTTAAATCACATGAGGCATGGCTAGAAATCAGAATTCAAAGTGGAGAATTCAAACCTTTGGGAAAAAATGGATCTACTGTCTCCTTCACTCCAGTTGAAATCCAAGCCTTGATCTACAATCCTTATCACTTGGAGAATAGAATGCAAGAAGAATTGGCCAAAACGCGCAAGGGAGATGAAAGAATCAAAGAAAAATACAGAGCAACAAGCTATGGAGTTTCTGACATTGATTGATGAAATGAGGCACGAACCCCTCAAACAAATGCTTGCTTCTCAATATATAGAGCATCAGGAGGAGGGTAGGATAGGTTTTTCGCGCTGAAAGCTCTTGGAATCAAAGAAATCCTCTTTTGGCCAAAATCAAGTATGCACATGCAGCCTTGAAATCCCTCGTGTGTTGGCTTACTTTTTGCGTGCATTTTAATCCATTTGTCCTCAGGAAGAGATTAACAACAAGATTAGGACTTAAATCCTTGCATTAAGCTAATGTTGGTGATTAGGCAACTTCATGCCATTTTCTGCAAAACCACGAATTCCTTGTTCATTTTCCCATGTGAAGCTCAAACCTTGGCATGATGGGCCTTGATACATTACATGGTTGTTATGGGCCAAGTTTGAAGTGAAACAAAAGGCCACAAATCAAGTTATCAACAATTTGCATTTTGCATGGCATGCATAAATTCAATGAAAAGTCTTAAAATTCCAAAATCCACAACTTGCTCATACTTTTGAATATTGGCACAAATGAGCACAATTTGGAAAGGTCTTGAAAAGATCTACAATCCCTAGTTTCTATTTTTTTCAATTGAGTTCATTGAAGTCCTCAAAATTAGGCTTGAAATTCACTAATTTTGAAAAATGACCTATAATTTTGTGACTTCAAAAGGCCATAACTCTTGATTCATTGCTAATTTGTACATGAGACCAAAAGGAGGTGAAAGATAATTCTCTTAGCTTTCCAAGAATATTTCATTTGCATCTTCTTGATCAAGAGTGAATAAAATATGATTTTTTGAAATTAAGTCCTTATTTTCCAAAATTAGTAACTCTTAGGGTTTCCTCAAGAACAAGTTTCAACCCAAACTTCAATCTCTTTAATCCAATGACCAAAATGGACTTGAAATATGAAAATTGCATCCCTGAATTGATGTTTGGCCAAAAATTCACTTGGTCAACCTTGACTTTGACTGATTTTGACCAAAATGACCATTTTGCCCCTCTGAATCAACTGATCCACTTCCCTTCAAAATTGATGATTAAAACTTCAAACATATGATCTTCCAAACATATAAAGGCCATGTGCAAAGTTTCACTTCAAACTTCTCAAGAAAACCTGATGAAATCCCAAACCCTAATTTTGGCCAACACATTAGGAGACTGATGAATTATCTTCAAAACTTCAAATCCTCAGGGCATCTTGACCAATTCCTTGTACAAGGACTTTTCAAATATCAGAGAAATGTTGTAGCTCTCTAAATCAAGTCTTGTACATTGGCCAACAATCTTGCTCAAATAAACCCTAATTTGACTGATGAATCCAAAGAGTGATTCCACTGGTGATCAAACACAAGCTCCAATCTTCTGGGGGTCCAAAGAGATGAATAAAGCATCTTGAGATATGCCATAACCTTTGAGCTCAAAAGATTCAGAGATTTGGATGGTAAGATATTTCTTGGGCAACTTGTCAATGCCATCAACCTCCAAAGCCTTGAGGAAAACTTGACAACCAAAGTACTTTGATCCTATCACAATGTATGAATGCAATGCACTATAATATTCATGATGAAACATAAGCCTAAAACAAGAGGGTAAATTTTGGGGTGCAACAGTTGCCCCTATTCAAATATATTCATCATGATAAGTGAGAAAAGTGATAACTTTCGAGCGTTCAGGGTTGAAGATGTTTGAATACGAAAGAACCCGAAAATTTACACTCTTGAAAGAAACGAAACAAAACTCCCAAGACATGCGTCAGAATGAAGCCATAATGCAGGTTGAAACAGAGTAAAAACAAAGAAGAGTAGACGCAACTAAACTTTCGGACAAACGTGTCAGGGAAAAAACTGGGCTTCAAAAGGGAGGGGTGAGGCAAAACTCAACCGACAAAGTATAGATCTGACTAAGCTCTGTAACAGAAAACGTACGCGGGTGAGGAGACGAAACTCTGAGCTCGACCCAGAGCAAAGTGGCTAGAGTGCGTGATTCTAAGAACACTTGCTAATCTCAACTAAGATAGACAGTATGAGGGAACTGAAAGAATCTCATAAATGAGGAACAAAAACGAGACGAGACTCGGCTCGACGACTAGTCAGACAAAACTTAGACTAGATGAGTACCATGGCGAGACTAGATTTCACGCACGGGTAACGAGGCGAAACTCGACCCAAAGCGAAGTGATGAGAGCGCATGTTTCTCAAAGCACTTGCTGGTCTCGGATCAATGGATAAACAGTGACGAAAACTGGTAGGAGAATCCAAGGAACGAAGGAGACTGATTTCAAACCAGGGACGCAGCATGAACATTATACTTGGTAAATGAACACCGTCAAAGAGTCCAAGGTAGGAAAGCAAAACGAGACGAAACTCGACTCAATAACCAGTTAGGCGAAAATAAACTAGATGAGTACCATGACGAAACTAGATTTCATGCACAAGGCGAGGAGACGAAACTCTGAGCTCAACCCAAAACGAGGAGATTAGGGCGTACACCTAAAAACCCGCTGAAAGCGAATATCAGGACGAAACTGGTATTTGAAAAGGTGCATCAACATAAATTGGAATGAACCGAAGAGGGTAGTAAAGACTAAACCCGAGAAGACCATGCCAGGGTGAAACTAAACTACAGTCAAGAGTAGATACTCAATACAAGCAAAAGATTGACGTCAGAAGGATATTGGTATGGGGTGGATAATGAGGATGAAGACCTCGCTGGGGATTAAATCCGAAGTTTTAGCAAATCACTGGGGATGACGGAAATAATAATGGCTTATGTTTCGATGCATGTTTGAATTCTTTTTATATAACGCAATGTTCCATATAATGGAAATGTTGTGCGTTTTGGTAGATGCAATGTAATGATGCATGTTTAAAAGTTCCACTAAGGAATGGCCACATGAGAAGCCAATAACCTAGAAGTCTAAATCTGACATGACTTGCAAAAATAAATTGCAAAATCCAAAAGAGAGGAGAAAATGCGGGAAACCGCTAGAGTGGGAACCTCGAAGAGATAGAGCCCCGCGGAGAATAACAAACAAGCAACCAGCAGAAATGGGCCACAACACTTGAGAGGAACTGCAAAAATAAGTTGAGAATTCCTGGGGAAAATCAGGTCGATACTGCAACTTCTGAAAAAGGACGGAAACCTTTTGCTGGGGGAACAGAACTCTGCTGAAGAGGTGGGACTTCCCCGGGGAGATAGAACTATGTTGAAGATTATCTTGCTGGAGAGATATTCTCTTGGAACACAACCAATGGATGAATCCTACAGATAGTCACAGTGACGACCTTACTGGTAAATAAGAGAAGATCCTTAACAAAGGATGCCCCGATCAACAGATCGGCTGGGAACTGAGAGGTCAAAGCGAGGGATCCCTGTTGGCAGACTCAAAGGGGAGTTCAAACTTCTTCATAATGTGGGTTCCTGCTTAACGAATCCAGTGGGGATAGGCGACATATCCAAACTTGAAGTCATAGAATGAAGCTTTTTGAAAGAAAATCCCTAGAGCAACAAACCTTTGTTGCGGAAGCAAGGCTTTACTGGGGAAACGGCAGAAACGAAACTTCATCGGGGAAAGGAAACTTCACTGGAGAAACGAAACTTCATAGGGGATAAGTAGAGTCCTAATCAAACATGGTTTCCGTCAAAACAGAAGAAAGCCGAACATTCCCCTCTTGACAATCATTAGGCTCTTTACAGGTGTTCAATGTATAAACTCTTTTAATGTCAAACAGCTGTTTTGCATACGGAAAAATGTTTATTGAGAATGATAGACCTGATGCGATGATTATTTAAGCCTTGAAGTTGAAAATTTCAACAAAATGTCGCATCTCTGTTGTGAACGAATCACTGGCTAGAGTGCAAAAAGGTTTTAAAACTTTTCTTGCCCTTTTTGAAAAATGAGTCAATATGTGGGTGTTAAGATACCAACACGGATGTGCAACACATGTTTGGGGAGTTTAGGAAATGTTATCCTATTGTTGTATGCTTTCGAGATAAACCCTTGTTTACGTTAGGACTTTTATAAGTTGTAACGTGGCCTGGTTCAAGGTTCTTTTGAAAAAAAGTTTTCAAGGCTCAAGTTATTTGGTGCCCACCCCCTTCGTGATATTCTCCTGTCCTAAATTCAGTTGATTTATCACAAGCATTCATCTTTCAAAAAGATTTATGATGACTAAGTGATCACGACAAATCCTTCAACATGATTGTCGCTTAACTTTTGTTGCTTCGGTTTTTTTTTTTGACATTATTGTTCTTTTTTTTATGAAAATTTTATGGGATAATTTTTTTGCTTTTTTTTTTGCTCTCTTTTCCCTAATTTTTTCCTAAACAAAATCTTTTGAATTTCCATTTTGGGAGTCCAGCGGGATGCCCTAACTTTTGCCTAAGCGACCTGTTTTCAAGTTTCGACTTAGCGGGGCCTTTTGTTTCTTTCTTATTCATACTTTTCATCTTGAACAAGTCAATGTGACTTTAAGTTTTTGAACTTTTTCTTTATTTCTCTTTTTTTTTTTGAAGAAAACAAATGCCTCATTCCTTGGTCGGCGAGGGATAGCCATTATTGTATCGATTCAATCTCGACCTCAGGATTTTGTGAGGAAATGAAAATCATGGTTTTGACATTTTTCCCGATCTCATGATGTGAAAGATAAAGTGTAGTGATTCTCAGGGGGGACATTCCTTCTGAAATTTGAATGCTTGGTCAAATCAACTGAACATCTACCCTGCCCCTGGTCAAAAAATGTTTATTTTTCTTTTTGGAACAGAAAGAAAACTCCTACTTCGAAGGCTCAGAGGGGTTAACGAGGGTCTAACTCCCTTATATCTCTGGTGTTTGGGGATTGAAACAATACATGTACATCGTCAACGGGATTCTACTCAAAAGCATACCACTATACTCATCATTTTTAAGCTAAACATCCTCCACAAAGTTCTTGGTCATGCGAAAGAATTGACATAGTTGGTATCAAAATGCCCGGAGAACAAGTAAAAAAAAATTTGCAAAAACATTCAGCGCATCAAGACTGACATTCAGCTATAAACAAAATCCTATATGCAGACAATGCTTAAAAATAATCAATCAAGATGAAACATGAGAGCATGGAAAATAAATGTAATAAAAGCCATTATGGGGAAGAAGTATCTCCAACCAGGTTCATTGGTCGCACTGACTTGTCGTAACCTTGATATTACCCTGACCCATGATTTTTTACCAACAGCCCGGAGCTGTGAAACAAAATGGCAAGGCAAATGCCAACAGAGCGAAGGAGAGATTCATCAAACATAGAACCAAACACGCCCCTTGCGCAGTAGTAGTGGTGTTTGTTATCTGCATTTCAAGCGATCGACCAACCATGACTTGTATTACCATTTTTGTGTAAGGTCCACGGAGTTTATATGCACATGCTCATCAAAAATATTGGACGTTTTGCAAACGGAATAAAAAAAAAGAAAAGCATACGTATACTTGAAAGAAGATATTCTATTGATTTTAAGAAATCTGCCTGTGAAAAAGGCATTTACATTGGGAAGCAAGAAATTACAAAATTAAAACAAACAAGTGTTTACAAACGGCAATGTGAATGTGAATATCCATCAAGTCCTGACTCTGCTATGACTCTGATGACTCTCATCTTCCTGCTTTCAGACAAATCATTCTTGGATTAGCTTCGAGCTTATGCCAGGTGACGGAATGAAGGAAAGAAACAAAGGAACCCATGCTGAGCATAGTCATTTGCTTTAAGCCCCTAACTTTTGCCTGAATCTCCCTTTCGGGTTTTCGATTCACCAGGACACCCTCTTTTTGCCTAAACCGCCCTTTCGGGTTTTCAGTTTAGCGGGTTTTTATTATTTTTTATGCAAAGTATTTTTTAACTACATCAGAATTTACTGGGAGAGGGAAGTACTCTCCATCCATAGTCGTGAGCATCATCGCTACTCCAGAGAAAACTTTTTTGACCATGAAAGGACCTTCATAAGTCGGAACCCACTTGCCATTGGGATCTCCCTGGGGAAGAATTTTCCTCTTGAGCACAAGGCCGCCTGGTTTGTAACACTGAGGTCGCACCCTCTTATCAAAAGCTTTTCTCATCCTTTGCTGATATACTTGACCATGACATACGACCGTCAATCTTTTTTCATCAATAAGTTCCAACTGACCCAGTCGATTCTGTACCCATTCACCTTCATCCAGCTCAACATCTCTCATGACCCTAAGAGAAGGAATCTCGACTTCTACTGGCAGTACGGCTTCCATGCCGTAAACCAATGAAAATGGGGTTGCCCCAGTCGAAGTACGCACAGTGGTGCGATAACCGTGCAAAGCGAAAGGCAGCATCTCATGCCAATCTTTATAAGTGACGACCATTTTCTGCATAATCTTCTTGATATTTTTATTGGCGGCTTCGACAGCGCCGTTCATCTTTGGTCTATATGGGGAAGAGTTATGATGCTTGATTTTGAAGGACTCACAAAGCTCCTTCATCATTTTGTTATTCAGATTAGACCAATTATCAGTAATGATCTTCTCAGGCACTCCGCAGTGACAGATAATGTTGTGCTTAATGAACCGAGTTACCACCTGCTTGGTGACCTTGGCATAGGATGCCGCTTTGACCCATTTCGTAAAATAACCGATGGAAACCAGAATGAAACGGTGCCCGTTGGACGCAGTCGGTTCAATTTTACCAATCATATCAATTCCCCACATCACAAACGGCCAAGGGGAGGTCAAGACATTCAAAGGTACTGGCAGCACATGCACCTTGACAGCATAGACTTGACATTTGTGGCAAACCTGTGCATGATTGTAACAGTCAGTCTCCATGGTGGACCAATAATAACCCGCTCGCAAGATCTTTTTAGCCATGGTGTGTCCGTTGGAATGGGTCCCGAAATCACCTTCATGTATCTCCTCAATGATTCTAGCTGCTTCTTTCTTGTCAACACATCTGAGCAGTAAACCATCATGATGCCTTATGTACAACACACTACCACTGAGAAAGAACTTGGCTGAAAATCTTCTCAAGAACTTCTTTTCTATGATGGATGCCCCTTCAGGGTACTCTTGTGTTTCCAAATATCGCTTAACGTCATAAAACCAAGGGTTACCATCTGGCTCTAAAATGGCCTCAAAACAGAAAGCTGGCTCACTCAAACTTCTGATAGTAATGGAAGGTGCCTCATTAGCCCACTTAACCTTGAACATGGAGGACAAAGTTGCTAGTGCATCAGCTAGATTGTTTTCTTCTATGGGAATGTGCTCAAACGTGATCTCTTCGAAGTACGGAATCAGCTTCATAACATGCTCACGATATGGAATTAGTTTCTGATGGCGAGTATCCCAATCTCCATTAATCTGGCTGATAACAAGATTGGAGTCCCCGTAAATTTCAAAAATTTGACGCACAGGTTGATCGCCGCTTTAATGCCATAAATGCAAGCCTCGTATTCGGCCATGTTGTCAGTGCAATCGAAACAAATACGAGTCGTGAAAGGAATGTGGTATCCCTTATGAGAAGTGATAATAGCTCTGATGTCGTTGCCCATAGAATTAGAGGCACCATCAAAAACAAGTGTCCAACGTGATCCCGGCTCGGGTCCTTCGTCTGGGTCTGGTATGTTACAATCTCGAATATACACAATTTCTTCATCCGGAAAATCAAACTTCATCAGTTCATAATCGTTTACAGGATGATGCGCAAGATGGTTGGCCAGTACACTACCCTTAATTGCTTTTTGAGTTGTGTATTAGATATCATATTCAGTGAGTATCATTTGCCAATGGGCTACCCTGCCTGTAAGATTTGGCTTCTCAAAAATGTACTTGATTGGGTCCATTTTGGATATCAAGTAGGTTGTGTGAGTTAACATGTACTGCCTTAAACGTTTGGCGACCCAGGCATGCGCACAACAAGTTTTTTCCAGCAATGAGTACCTTGACTCGCATTTTGTAAACTTCTTACTCAAGTAGTAAATAGCCTGCTCTTTCTTCCCCGTCTCGTCGTGCTAACCGAGGACACAACCCATTGAGGTCTCCAACACAGTTACATACATAATTAGTGGCCTTCCTTCCACTGGTGGCATGAGTATCGGAGGTTCCTGCAAATACTTCTTTATTTTGTCAAAGGCCTGACAATCCTCATTCCACTTCATTGTCTGACTTTTCTTCAACAACTTGAACATAGGTTCACATGTGGCTGTGAGATGAGAAATAAATCTGGAAATATAGTTTAATCTTCCCAAGAAACCACGTACTTCCTTCTCTGTCCTTGGCTCAGGCATTTCCTGTATCACTTTGACTTTGGCCGGGTCCACCTCGATACCTTTTTCACTTATAATAAAGCCCAATAGCTTGCCGGATCTCACCCCGAAGGTGCACTTATTCAGATTCAACCTTAGCAAGAACTGCCTCAGTCTCCCGAACAATTTTTCCAGATGAACAAGGTGTTCCTCTTCCGTGTCAGACTTAGCAATCATATCGTCTACATATACCTCAATCTCTTTGTGAATCAAATCATGAAAGAGAGTGACCATGGCGCGCTGATATGTTGCCACGACATTTTTCAAACCGAACTGCACCACTTTATAACAGAAGGTTCCCCAAGGCGTGATGAATGTTGTTTTCTCCATATCCTCCGGAGCCATCTTAATTTGATTGTAACCCGAAAAGCCATCCATGAACTAGAACACCTTGGAATGGGCAGTATTATCGACCAACATATCAATATGCGGAAGAGGGAAATCGTCTTTAGGGCTGGCCCTGTTTAAATCCCTATAATCCATGCACATCCTGACTTTACCATCTTTCTTGGGCACAGGCACAATATTTGCAATCCATGGCGAATAGTTGACAACCTTTAAGAAATTTGCGTCTAACTGCTTTTAGACCTCCTCTTTGATCTTCTTGGACATCTCATGATGAGTTCTTCGGAGCTTTTGCTTGACAGGAGAACAACCTTCTTTGAGTAGTAATCGATACACCACTATGTTTGTATCCAACCCAGGCATATCCTCATAAGACCAGGCGAACATATCAGAATACTTACGGAGTAACTCAATCAATCTGCCTTTTACACTTTTTTCGAGATCAGGCCTTATCTTGACTTCCCTTCTTACCTCTTTTGTGCCAATATTCACCACCTCAATCGAATCCTGATTCGGTTGGATAACTTTCTCCTCTTGTTTTAACAATCTTGCTAATTCCTCAGGAAGATCGCAATCCTCATATGATTCTTCTTCAGCTTGATAAATAGGAGTATCAAAGTCATAATGAGCCATAACAGAGTCGTTATTGATTGAATCGGGGGTGGAAGTGCATCTGCATGAATGACATTTTTGCGTTTTTTAGTGACAGTGTGTGAAAAGAGAAACATTTCCATTTAAAAGAGAAAGAAAAATAAACAAGATTTTGAATGCAAAAACTTCCTTTATTTCAATGATAAACTTGCAAAAATAAACATGGTGGCCCTACACAAATGATCCACTACGCCTTGGGCAGAGCGTAGGAATTATGATATGATAATAAAAGAAACAAGAAAATTACTCCTCAGCGCTTGAAATTTGGATAACATCCACAGAAGTCTAATTGTTGAGTGTCTGGCCTGGAATACTTGGACGAATCCAATCTTCAATATTGTAGCCATCAGCCCTATCATCGCCAATCGCATTGACGTGTCCTTCTTGAGTAGCACAAGGGCGGTAAAACTTCACAGGAGTAGATAAACTGGATGCTCTGGGAGCTGCACTCTGCTGACCTGGGCTAAAACCAAGACCAAATTTATCAAACTTCGGAGCAACGTCCAGCACCTGACCCCAACCTTCAGGGTTACCACCTTCCACTATAGCTTTTTCATCTTTGAGAGAAGACATAATAGTTCCCGATTTGCTTTTCTGCTCTGGAGGAGGAAAATTGACAACATGAATTGTCTCAAATGCCTGAAACGGAGTTTCATGTATCTCTCCTTCAACCTCGACATAACGAAATGACGTCAAATGACTCACGATGTACTCTTCCTCACCGCATACAGTTATCACCTTTCCCTCTGCAGGATACTTGAGTTTCTGATGAAGAGTAGAAGTGAATGCACCTGCTCTATGAATCCACGGCCGTCCTAATAAACAACAATATGCCGGTTGTATATCCATCACAAAAAACGTAGCCATGAAGGTGCGAGGACCAACTTTGATTGGTAATTCCACCTCCCCAAATACTGACCTTCGAGACCCATCAAACGCCTTCACCATCAAATCACTAGGGCACAACTCTAGTACAGAATAATCAATCTTCATCAATGCTGATTTGGGCAATACATTTAAAGACGATCCTGTGTCCACCAAAACCCGGGATAAAGTAGTGCCCCTGCACTCCATTAAAACATGCAACACTTTGTTATGGTCTGGTCCCTCTGGAGGAAGATCAAAATCTGTGAAGCCCAAACCATTCCCGGCAGATATGTTAGCACAGACATTCTCAAACTGATTGATAGTTATCTCAGGTGGTACGAATGCATTCTTTAACAATTTCATCAAAGCATTTATGTGAGATTCTGAATAAATCAACAGAGATAAGATAGACATCTTAGAAGGAGTATGGCTCAAATGATCAATTATACTATAATCACTCTTTCTGATAATTCACATCAACTCTTCAACCTCATCTGGAACTGAAGAAGCTTCTGGTATCGGAATTGGTTGAGTCACATTGGCTGGCGTAACCCTGGGATTACCAATCATTACATGTTGTTTCCCTTTTTCTCTTGCGGAAGTATCTGCCACATCTTGCACATTGGAAGGACCAAATAATCTCCCACTTCTAGTCATTCGACCCACACTAGAAAAGTTATAGACTTCCTCTTCATCACCTTCAACATGATCTTTCTCAGACAAACGGGCATTAACCTCCTGCTTTACCCCATGGTAATAAACATCGGCACCGTAATGCCATGGGACGGCCTTTTCACTAGTATACGGCATAGGACCAGGTACCGTAACCATCAGAGGGGGTGCCCTTGAAGGGGCAAGAATGCACGCAGGGGTGTAAGGAATAGATATCACAGCAACATCTTCTTTGGCGACCTTGCGGTAGCTCGGTTTTCTATCAAATTGCAGGGAACCCTCATTTATCAACAACTGGATACCAGCCCTTAAATCGTCACATCCCTTCGGTTTCTTTCTACACTTGGCACACTTTGAAGTACAACCTGGGAAAACAGAATTGTCAAGCAAATACCTCTTAACACAACTCAATGGAGTAATTACTTGTTCCGCATTCATGATTAAGTTCAACATTTCACCATTATCATCAATCATGTTAACAACACCCCCTCCATGCCTAGGCATTGGGTTCTGAGTAACATTCGGACCGGTTACTAGGGTAAACTCAATTGCCTTAGCATCCAACAAGTCTTGTACCTTGCACTTCAACACAAAACAATTGTCAGTAGAATGACCAACTCCGCCCGAATGGAATTCGCATCTTGCATTAGCATCATAGTTAACAAGGAATCTTGCAGGTGGTGGTGGCATATTTCTCAAACTGATCAACTTCAAATCAAGCAGGTGGTGGAGCGCTTCAGTAAGAGTTACCGGCAAGGGATCAAATTTTATGGGTTGTCTCTGCTGCTGGTTATTATACTGACGGGGAGCATCTTTCTGCCTTTGTTGTTGAGGCACTGCATTTGGTCTTTGCTGCGGAGGAGCATTAACAAGAATAGAAACAGCATTGATTTGTTGGTGCTGACGATCCTCTCTTCGTCCCCTATGAGAGTAAACCGCGCTTGCGTCGCCTTCACTTTTCTTAGGGTAAGCGTTGAATGGTTTCTTACTATCCCCTAATGAGCTGCTAGAACCTCCAATCTGAATCATTCCCAATTTCAAACCCACTTCAATTCTTTCACTAGCCATAACCAAGTCCGCAAATCCTACCGAAGTACTTCCTATCATGTGCTCATAGAATGGCCCTTGCAGGGTACTCATAAACATATCAATGAGTTCTCTCTCCATGAGTGGAGGTTGAACCCTCGCAGCCAACTCAAGCCACTTCTGAGCGTATTCCTTGAAAGATTCTTTTGGTCCTTGTGACATATTTTGTAACTGAGTGCGATTAGGTGCCATATCCACATTGTACTGATAATGTTTGACAAAAGCCCAAGCAAGATCATTCCAGCAGCGAATATGAGTTTTCGCCAGCTTCATGTACCATCCAAGGATGCCCCAGATAGGTTATCCTGGAAAAAATGAATCAAAATCCCTTGATCCTCAGTATGCACTGACATCTTCCGGAAATAAGCAGTTGCATGGGTAATAGGACACGCCGTTCCGTTGTACTTTTCAAATTTAGGAGGTTTGAACTTCGGAGGAACTTTCACCCTAGACACCAACCCGAGATCATTAGCATCCACCCCAAGGACTCCTTGCCCTTCCACAGCCTTTAGACGCTCTTCCAATAACCGATACTTCACATCCTCAATCTGAACCCCCGGCTCTGAACGCCAAACAGAAAACTAATCCTCATCCTGGTCAAAGTCAAAATCCTGCTCCAGATAGTTCCTTACACCACCCTGATTAACTCTCCTGTTCCCCACAAGACGAGGTCCAGGAGACGGAGGAAAATGCCCTACGTTGTGCACAAAAGGGTTTCCCGGAATCCCATGAAAATTTCCAGCAGGATGATCTTGCACATCCCTCAATCCTACAGAAATGTCTTGATAGAGCCCTTGATTTCCACCATCCCCTGGATGGCGGCGCTGGTTGTTGACAATGGCAGCTAGTTCCTGTCGGTGATTCACATTGGTGATGACCTCCATGAACTGAGTCATCTGAGTAGCCATATGGGCCCTCATTTCAGCGAGTTCAGCTTGAACCTATTCCATATGTCTTGGCAAGTTGTTTCTAGTGGAATACCGATGAGTAGTCGTCTTGAATTCGGAATAATAAAAGCAGCAGAATAAGAAAACCTCCTTGAGATAACCTGCAATGTTATGAAATGCATGATGTGCATGATATGTTTGTCATTTCCAAGTATCCAAGAGTCCTTTTATTTATCAGTCACGGCGTGCGACCATACAATCAAAAGAGAAAGGATAATAAGATGAACACTTCAATTATTTACAAACAAGAGAAATGATGTCCAAGTGACTTCGGATAACCAAGAGAAAAATGATAAACAACTAAATAAATGTATTAATAATAAAGCAAAAAGAACTGAATAAAAACAACAATCAATTAGCCCCTTCCAACAATTCTGAGGGTGACCAAATACACCAAAAGCAAATAACATAACTAAATCTCCAGAACTAAGCATGCTTCAAGATGCTGACAGTACTCTTCAAGTCTGGATTTCTCCTTCAAAAGCTGAGATGCGACTATTTTACTCTCTTGGAACCGATCCTCTGTGACACGCTTCTGAGCCACTTCCTTCTCGAGCTGTGCGTCTTTGTATTTGAGCTGTCTTTCTAAGTTTTGGATCTTCTTCTTGTAACTATTTTCTGAGGCCTGAAGCTTCCGACACTCTTGCTGAGTCTTTCTTAATTCTTCTTCCATTTCAGCATGAGACCTCTTCCTAGAATTGGTTGCATCAGAAGTTTCCCCTTGAGCTTCTTTGAGTTTACGAGCTAAGTTGTCCCTTTCTTGATCTGCCCAATAAAGTTTCATCCCCGCCTCACGGTCTTTTGCACGAAGCTGAATATTCTCAACATGAACCTGGGTGAACATCTCGGCAGGCACCGCATTACATAGAACATCAGGAGGTTGCTCGTATAGAGGAGCCGACCTTGCAAATGGTAACCGTAAGATCTTAACCTTGGCTTTAACCCACTCCAGGTAAGGAACTCTAGCAATAGGAACCTTCTTGTCCAAAGTAGTTCTATCCTTCTTGTGAATTCCTTTCCAAGCACTTTTCACTCTTTTCAACATCTCAGGATCACTTCCCCTAGCGAAATACACTGATTCAGACACCTCCTTAACCTTCGGCGGTCCATCCATTGCATATCCCAATTGACGATAAGCAAGCACGGGATTGTAGTTGATACACCCCTTAGTTCCTATGAGGGGAACATTAGGGAAACCTCCACAGCTAGTGACAATACTTTGCACTTCCCCCATGTCATAATTCCACCGGATATCAAATGAAGTAAGGTTAACAAGCCTTGATGACCATCGGAGAGAAAGCCTGGTATCTATGAAAGGACCACTTTCTGGTAAATGCAACTTAAGCAATTGATACAACATCAAATGGCATACACTTACATTACCACCTTTTCCATGCCTGGAATGAATGGTGTAAAGAGTATCTGCCAAGAGTGTCGGTATCGGGTTCTTGTTTCTAAAAACACAGATAGCCATCAAATCCACAAAATTTCTCTTGTGAGGGAAGAGGACAATCCCGTATATCATGAGAGCGAACAGAGAACTGAAGTCACCCCAATTGCCTCTCTTTGCCCAGTCTTCGGCTTTCTTCACTAGGAAATCCAAATAGAATCCTACAGTACCTTCACTGGACTTCCAATTGTCTTTCACCTCTTTCAAACTCAAATGAAGAATCTCAGCAACAACCTCGAACTTCGGCGTTTCTGGCGCTTGGACAAAAGGAACTTTATCGGACAGCTTGATATTAAGCAGGTGCACATACTCTTCTAGGGTGGGAACCAGTAGATAATCTTGAAAAGTAAAGCACCGTAATTCTTTGTCATAGAACTGGAAGAGAGTGATCAAAGCCATCGGGTCAACTGGGGTATTAAGGACTAGTAACAAGTTGTCATAATTTTTGTTGAAACTATTCAAAACATGACCCATCAAATAAGAACTCAACCTCTTCAACTCGGCCACATCAACAGCAGGAATCTGATAAGAGAAAGTATGCCTAGTGAGCTCTTTAACACGAACTAAATCGGACTCAACTGGAGGGAGATCAGCCATTTGTGATGGAAACAAGACTCTTGAATGTCCCTGGAAAATGACATGTGCATGCTTATTATTTTTTTTACATCATTTTTTTAGAAATAACCTACTATGATGCAATATGACAGGATCAAAGTTCACACTGGATCGTGGATGGACCATTACAGAACAACAACACCCAAGATCAAAAGAAAATCTCGAAGCTTCAAAACTAACATGGGAACCTGAGTCACCTTCACAAACCAAAGTCACCAACAGTACCTGTACCTGTAAGAAAAGTTTTCCCGCCCCTCTCACGGGTGTAGTCTAGGTCAAGGTAAGGTTAGAAGCCAAATCAGAGTACGAGAGCTCAAATGTCGGTATTATCATACGATAACACCTATCTGAACTACCTCTGAAGTCATGGATCTCATGGTCAGATCTACAAAGCATATGCTTCATAGCTGCCATGGCCACTCTATTCCTAGTTCCTATGGAATTCACTCATAGTCTGGGTATGAGGCCTTTTACCTCACGGAACAACCCACCCACCAAGAAAATCTAAAAACTAAACAGTCCAGCCAAATCCAGTATGCAGAAAGTAAAGCGCACATAGGATGCAATGCAAGCAAATAAATATGCAAAGCGGTAAAATAAACACCCAAAAAGAAAACAAACAAGAGCTAGGATCGACTCCGGGATGGACCAGCAAAAGGTCAATCTTTCCCTAGTGAAGTCGTCAGCTGAAACTACGCGGCCGGAACCTGTCATCTGGATGTTAATGAAACATCAATGAAGTCGCCACCGAACGTCTTTTATCCCGCCGAAAGGGAAAGGTAAACATCGAGAAAACCTGGAAAGGGAGAGATCACAGTCTTTCGACCGAGAGATCGGGTAAGGGAGTCTGTTACGCGAGGGGAAGGTGTTAGCACCCCACATTCCCGTAGTACTCTATAGTATCCACTCTTGTTGTCTAATCTAATGGGTGTGGTCAAATCCTATGTCTATGGCTTAAAACTGAAAGGGGAATGCACGCAAAAGAAAAGGAAAACAATTTAGGGAAAATAAAAGTTGTGCTCGGTTGGGCCTTACCCCAATGCCTATGTATCCCTTTTAAGGAATCAGAGCAGCCGTAGTTTGGCTTACATATTTTGGTTGGTTTCCGTTTTTTAATTAAGACAAACAAAGATAGTCAAGATGGCAAAACATCAAGTAAAACAGAAAACAAATGAGATGGTAAAACATCGGTTAAAACAAAATAACAAAGTAACATGTCAAGGATGGCGAAACATCGATAAAACAAATGATAAAATAACACACCTAACAATGATATTGAGAATCAAAGCAGGATAACAAACATGTGCGATGGTGAGACATCGACTTCAAGATAACAAGATATCATGGAGAAGATGGCGAAACATCAATAAAATAGATGACAAAACATTCACACCTAACAATGATATTGAGAATCACAGTAGGATAACAAACATTTGCAATGGTGAAACATCGGCTAAAGGATAACAAGAAATTATGGTAAAGATGGAAAAACATCAACAAAATAGATGACAAAACATCACACCTAACAATGATATTCAGAATCAAGGTAGGATAACAAACATGTGTGATGGCGAAACATCAGCTTCAAGAAAATGTGCGATGGCGAAACATCGGCTAAAAGATAACAAAGAAAGAGTAAAGTTGGTTTGTATCTTTTACTTTGAAGATGGATTTGAGTTCTTTAGCGGTGTCTTATGATTTGCCAAGAAACAGATTTTTGTTTTAAGATGAAAATGCAATAAAAGGAAAAAACAACTAAGGGAAAACTAACCTAGTGCTATTCCTAATGTTATCATGCAATGGTTGACCCTAAGGTTGAGGATAAAGGAGAATCCTTTCCTATGTTCACATGTTAGAGGGAGCCTAACAAAACTATCCTATAGGGGACATGCAATGAGAGCGAAGTCGTGATCTCAATGTCTAAATTGAGTGACTCATTGTTCAACAAATAAAGATGAAGAGCAATAAACATCCTATAGGGAACATGAAATGAGAGCGAAGTCGTGATCTCAATTTCTAAATTGAGTGACTCATCGATCAACAATTAAAGAAGAAAAGCAATAAACATCCTATAGGGAACATGCTATGAGAGCGAAGTCGTGATCTCAATTTCTAAATTGAGTGACTCATCGATCAACAACACAATACATGCAATCAGACAAAAACCAGAGGGCCTCCTGACATATATCAGCAACAGAGGTACCATCATGCAGTCAGAGATTTATGCAGAAATGAAAATGGGAGAAAGGAAGTAGTACAATACCAAGCAGATAACTATTTGTAGCAATTAAGCAAGAATAAAAGAAACCCAGAGAAACTTCGAGCAAGCTGGCATCAGTAAACAAATTGAGTCAGGAATCTATCAGATATGAACAATTCCCAGGGGAAATGTATTACATTCGCAATTATATGTATATATATCCTGCATAAACCATCAAACATGCCAAGCACAAAAACAATGCCAGTATAATATATTGTGTTTCACAAATAAAGTGAAACACGGAAAAGCCCCAAGCCAAAAGTGGCAACTTGCTCAGAGTACCTCGCACATTCAACAACCAAGTTAGTATTCCATAAGGTGAAAAAGTGAGAACAAACATGATGGCTTTAGACATGATAAACAAGAAGAAACAAGCATATGCACATATTAGGTCAAGAAAAACAGGGGAATGTTGCTCCTTTCTATCACCATGTTGAATTGACAATGGAGTGTCAATCAAGGATCATAAGAGCTTGAGAATAATGTGAACAAAGACCATGAAAGTCAGTAGCAAACACATTTTAATCATGCACAAATAATTCAACCTCCACTTCATGAACACAATAGGAAATGAAACCTACATAATGCATTAGATGGTTCAAAACATTCAAGTATGGGACATTAAGTCAAAATGGCTTGATGCGAACATGGACAATCAGAACCAACATGATCATTAGGTTCCCAATTATAGGACTCACTCAAGTTCATTGGCCATCAAACAAATTGCAACAAAACATGCAAACATAATTGGGTACCTTCACTTCAAAATTACATCAAAAAATAGAAATAAAGATCCATAATTCAAATCAAAAATATATTAACATCTTGGAAGTGTTTAGAACTCAAAATGAAAGCCCTTAGTTCGTGAATGGTTGACGAGGAGACCAAATGAAGTTCAAAGTTCAAGACTAGTTGGCAAAACCACCAAACTAGACAAGTTTTCAAAATTATTTGTGGAAAAATGTCAAGCCAAGTCAAATAATTCAAGAAAAATACTTTTCAAATCCCCAATACATTCATGAACCATGATCAAGACCTAAAATCCAATAAAAGTTCAAGGCACAAGGGTTTTGAACATGAAACTTGCACCATAAGCAACAAAACCCTAGATTTTGACTTTTAATCCTAAATATTGATTAAATAGGACCAAAACTCAAAAAAATCAAACCAAGGCCAAACTAAATATCAAGAAACCCTAAATGTCAGAAAATATATTTTTTCATATTTTTTTGAATTAGGAAAAGTCAAGAAAGAAATTAATATTCAAGCAATTATGTAATTAACAAATATTCACATACCAAAATGATATTTACATCAAAAAGTCAAAAGAATGGCCAACCAAAATTATATTCAAATGTTAGGGCTAAAAACGTACATCCCTGAATTTTTGTGATTTTTTTGGATAAAAGGAAAATATAAAAACAAAAAAACAAACAATTAATAATAAAATTATTATTTAAGGGAAAGAAAATGCAAACCATAACCAAAAATCATGAAATGGTCAAAGTAAAAATATATTTAGATTCTATGATTAAAAACAAGATTACATGATTTTTTTTGGAATTTTTGAATTAATAGAAGAATTAAAAAAAACAAATATTACAAATAACCTTTTGAAATTAAACTTTAAATCAAAAATAAGAAAAATGATGAACCAAAGTCAGAATCAAATTTCACATTATTTTTTGGTTCTCAAATAATTTTTGTGGATTTCTTAGATCAATAGAACTATTAAAATAAAAATAAACTTTGAGCCATTAATTAATTAAACCTAACAATTTTTGAACCAATCAGATTATTTTCAAAAAAATTATCAAAAAAATACACAGTCATAAATATTATTTTGAATTTATGATAATTTTTTCAGAATTTTCCAATAACTTTTGAGCAAGAAATAAAATCATGGAAATCAATTTATAAAACAAAAATTCAAATAAGTCAAAAATTTCAAACAGACCAATCATGATGTGCCACCACATCATCTTCAACCTCCGAATGATCCAAAAACGCGCGCATCTCCTCGGGATTAGGGTTCACTTTCAAATCAACATAACATGCTCAATTTTGCATCATTTTTTATGAAATCAAAAGCAAATTAAAGCTGGCATGGCAAGGAATCCATAGCTATTCGAATCAAATCAAATTATCAATCACATTGTCCACAGTCAAGTCATGAACATGAACAAAAACATTCTGAATCGCGAGTTTCAGAACCTCCAAACATGCATAATTCATCAAATTAAACGCTATAAAGCTTCAGAATCATTCCATAGACTTCAAACAACATGATTATAAACTTAAATCACACGAGGCATGGCTAGAAATCAGAATTCAAAGTGGAGAATTCAAACCTTTGGTAAAAAATGGATCTACTGTCTCCTTCACTCCAGTTGCAATCCAAGCCTCGATCTACAATCCTTATCACTTGAGAATGCAAGAAGAATTGGCCAAAACGCGCAAGGGAGATGGAAGAATCGAAGAAAAATACAGAGCAACAAGCTATGAAGTTTCTGACTTTGATTGATGAAATGAGGCACGAACCCCTCAAACAAATGCTTGCTTCTCAATATATATAGCATCAGGAGGAGGGTAGGATAGGTTTTTCGCGCTGAAAGCTCTTGGAATCAAAGAAATCCTCTTTTGGCCAAAATCAAGTATGCATATGCAGCCTTGAAATCCCTCGTGCGTTGGCTTGCTTTTTGCGTGCATTTTAATCCATTTGTCCTCAGGAAGAGATTAGCAACAAGATTAGGACTTAAATCCTTGCATTAAGCTAGTGTTGGTGATTAGGCAACTTCATGCCATTTTTTGCAAAACCATGAATTCCTTGTTCATTTGCCCATGTGCAGCTCAAACCTTGGCATGATGGGCCTTGATACATTACATGTTGGTTATGGGCCAGGTTTGAAGAGAAACAAAATGCCACAAATCAAGTTATCAACAATTTGCATTTTGCATGGCATGCATGAGTTTAATGAAAAGTCTTAAAATTCCAAAATCCACAACTTGCTCATACTTTTGAATTTTGGCACACATGAGCATAATTTGAAAAGGTCTTGAAAAGATCTACAATCCCCTAGTTTTGAGTTTTTGCAATTGAGTTCATTGAAGTCCTCAAAATTTGGCTTGAAATTCACTAATTTTGAAAAATGACCTATAATTTTGTGACTTCAAAAGGCCATAACTCTTGATTTCTTGCTAATTTGAACATGAGACCAAAAGGAGGTGAAAGATAATTCTCTTAGCTTTCCAAACATAATTCATTTGCATCTTCTTGAGCAAGAGTGAATAAAATATGATTTTTTGAAATTAAGTCCTTATTTTCCAAAATTAGTAACTTTTAGGGTTTCCTCAAGAACAAGTTTCAACCCAAACTTCAATATCTTTAATACAATGACCAAAATGGACTTGAAATATGAAAAGTGCATCCCTGAATTGATGGTTGGCCAAAAATTCACTTGGTCAACCTTGACTTTGACTGATTTTGACCAAAATGACCATTTTTCCCCTCTGAATCAACTGGTCCACTTCCCTTCAAAATTGATGATTAAAACTTCAAACATATGATCTTCTAAACATATAAAGGCCATATGCAAAGTTTCACTCCAAACTTCTCAAGAAAACCTGATGAAATCCCAAACCCTAATTTTGGCCAACACATTAGGAGACTGATGAATTATCTTCAAAACTTCAAATCCTCAGGGCATCTTGCCCCTCTGAATTATTCTCCCTAACAACTTTAAACTCCTGAGTAGAGGCTTTAGTTTAAGTGTCATGAGAATCTGAGAAGATTGTTGCTTCAATGATGAAGTCTTGTCTGACGCAGTTACTTGCCAAGAAATCCCTAACTTTTTCCTAGGTTGCCCTTGCGGGTTTTCAACCTACTGGGAAGATTTATTCTGTTAATGTCTCTAACTTTTGCCTAGACCTCCCTTTCCGGTTTTCAGCCTATTGAGACGCTCTTTTTTGCCTAATCCACCCTTTCGGGTTTTCAACTTAGTGAGTTGTTCTTTTATTTCTTTAGACGAAGCATTTCTTGATTGCATCAGCATTCATGAGAAATGGGAACTCCTCGCCATCCATGGTTTCAAGAATCAATGCACCTCCAGAGAAGGCTTTCTTGACAAGATATAGGCCTTCAAAATTGGGAGTCCACTTTCCTTTAGAATCAATCTTAAAAGACATGATCTTACTGAGCACGAGGTCGCCTTCTCTGAATTCATGAGGCTTGACCTTTTTATCAAAAGCTTTATTCATTCTCTTGTGATATAACTTACCATGACACAAGGTCGTCATTCTTTTTTCTTCAATCAAATTTACCTGGTCAAACCTGTTTTGGACCCATTCAGCCTATGACAACTTGGTTTCCATTATCACACGCAAAGAGGGAATCTCAACCTGGATGGGGAGTACTGCTTCCAAACCATATACAAGAGAAAATGGGGTCGCCCCTATCGAAGTGCGAACGGATGTATGATACCCATGCAAAGAAAAAGGGAGCGTTTCATGCCAATCCTTATAGGTAACAACCATCTTCTGGATGATCTTTTTAATATTTTTATTAGGAACTTCAACATCCTCATTCATCTTAGGTCTGTAAGGAGACGAGTTGTGATGGACAATTTTGAATTCTTCACAAATTTTTGTCATTATTTTTTTATTTAGATTTGAGCCATTTTTGGTGATAATCCTACTTGGAACACCTTATCAACATATAAGATTGGTCTTGATAAAGTGCACTACCACCTTCTTGGTGATGTTAGCATAAGAAGCTGCTTCCACCCATTTGGTGAAGTAGTCCATTACCAACAAGATGGAACTATGTATTTGATGCATTAGGTTCAATCATTTCAATTATATCAATACCCCATATAGAAAAGGGCCACGGTGAAGAAATAACATTGAGAATCATTGGTGGCACATGAATCTTGTCAGCAAAAATCCGACACTTATGGCACTTCTTTAAAAATTTATAACAGTCTGATTCCATTCTCAGCCAATAGTAATCTACCCTAAGCATCTTTTTTTCCATTGAATGTCCATTGGCATGGATACCAAAGGAACCTTCATGGATCTCATGCATCAACATGTCTGCTTCGTCTCTATCCATGCATCTGAGCAAGACCATGTCGTAACTTCTTTTGTATATCACATATTCATTGAGGAAAAAGCTATCTGCCATCCTTCTCAATGTCTTTCTATCTTTATTCGACGCACCTAGAGGGTATTCTTTAGTCCGGAGGAAGTGCATAATATCATAATACCAAGGTTTTTCATCTGACGTACACTCTGTAGCAAACACATGAGCGTGTCTATTAAGATGTCAAACAGAGATTCGAGGTACATCGTTCCAATTATTCACTTGATACATGAAAGCCAAGGTGGCTAAGGCACCTGCCATCTAATTCTCATCTATGGGAATATGATGGAATTCAACTTTATTAAATAAATGAAATAATCTTCTAGCATAATCTTTATAGGGAATCAAGCCAACGTTACAAGTATCTCATTCTCCTTTAATCTGCTTTATTACCAAAGCTAAATCGCCATATACATCTAGAATTTTGATTCTGAGATTTATAGCCTCTTCAAGACCCATTATACAAGCTTCATATTTTGCCATGTTATTGGTGCAATCAAAGGCCAGCCTTGCATCAAAACTTATATGTGATCCATGGGGAGTAATAATCACGACACTAATTCCCTTCCCATAAGCATTTATAGCTCCATCAAACACCATAACTCATCGGGATTCAGGATCAGGACCTTCTTCAGGCAAAGGCTCATCACAATATTTTACTTTTAAATGTATTACACCCTCATTTGGGAAATCATATTTAATCAACTGATAATCTCAACTGGTTGGTGAGCAAGATAATCCGACAACACACTGGTTTTTATAGCCTCTGAGTACGGTATTCAATATCATATTCAGACAATAGAATCTGTCAACGGAAAATTCTTCCACTAAGAGCAGACTTTTCAAAAATATACTTAATTGGATCCATTTTGGAAATCAACCAGGTAGTATGATTCAACATATATTGCCGCAATCTCTTTGTTGCCCAGGCCAAAGCACAACATGTTTTTTCTAGTCAGTAGACTTCTTACTAAGATGATAAATGGCATATTTTTCTTCTTGTTTCATCTTGTTGTCCCAAAATACAACCCATATAATTATCTAACACAGTTAGATACATAATAAATGGTATTCCTTCAACAGGAGGGAGCAAGATAGGCGGTTCAAGCAGATACTCTTTAATGCTTTCAAATGCCCTTCAGTAATCTTCCGTCCATACACAACCTTGATCTTTCTTTAACAGCTTGAAAATCGGTTCACATGTCGTAGTCATATAGGAAATAAATATGGAAATGTAATTCAAACGTCCAAGGAATCCTGTAACTTGCTTTTCCATTCTTGGTGTAGGCATTTCTTGAATTTCCCTAACTTTATGCGGATCAACTTAAATTCCTTTTTGGCTGACAATGAAACCTAGAAATTTTCCTGAACAAACACCAATAGTACACTTATTTGGATTCAAGCGGAGACGATACTTTCTCAAACGCTGAAACAATTTCAACAAATATTCTATATGCCCTTCCTCAGTCTGAGATTTGGCAATCATATCATCAACATATAGCTCAATTTTCTTACGCATCAGATCATGGAATAGAGTTGTCATAGCCCTCTGGTACATTGCACCAGCGTTCTTCAACCTGGAGGGCATCACTCTATAATAGAATGTTCCCCAGGGTGTGATAAACGTCATTTTTTCCATGTCCTTAGGAGCCATTCTAATCTTATTGTATCCAAAAAATCCACCCATGAACGAAAATACTTTGAATTTTGCGGTACTGTCAACCAACATATCAATATATGGTAATAGAAATTCATCTTTCGGACTTGATTTTTTAAATCTCTATAATCAATGCACATGTAGAATTTTCTATTTTTTTCGGTACTGGAACAAAATTGTCCATCCACTAAGGGCGCACTGATGTCACAATAAAACATGCATCAATCTTCTTTAAAACCTTTTCTTTAATCTTCACTTCCATGTCAGGATGAGTTCTTCGCAACTTTTGTTTAATTGGCGAACATTTGGGATTTAGAGGAAAATAATGTTCTACAATATCGGTATCTAAACCAGGAATATATTAATAAGACCAGGCGAAGCAACCTGCTCTTAACATCAGGATGAAGTAATGCTCCAATCTTGACTTCCTTTGGATCTTCCTCCGAACCCAAGTTAATGGTCTCCAATGACTCTTTATATGGCTGAATGGCATTTTCCTCGCGCTCAAGCAACCTTGAAACCTCTTCTGGGATTTCTTCATATTCTTCTTCCTTAGCCACATAGATAAGATATTCAAAGTTTGGAGAGGGTGCATGGTCATTGCATTCAACAGGTTTTTTTAATATATCTGCATATGTGATATATGATTGATTTTAGAAACTGACACATGTAACAAGTGATTATGCATATATCATTTATTTTGATAGGGTTTTTTATTTTTTTTATTACCATTTCCCAATAAAAATAAGAAAATAAAGACACAATTTTTAAATCAAAAACAACTTTTATTAATGATTTTAAAAATCAAAACAACAGATATGCCCATACAACATCATTACTTCAACCTTGGGCAAAGTGAAAATTTTTGAAAAGATTAAAAAACTAAATTACTTTGAAATGTGAATGCAAGAAGGAACACCATAGTGATCCAATTTTGGACTCTGACTTCGTGTATCACAAAGTTCGGCATCTCTTGCTCTGATTCATCTTCAAGAATAGCATTAATCTCTAGAGTAGTCGGATGAAGATACCCAACACTGTGAAAGATGTCTTGATACTTACTTAAAGCAGAATTTGGCTTCACAACTTCCTTCTTCATGGAGAAACCCAAGCCGGTCCTATTCCTACTCACAGGGGGATTAATAACCTTCTCCCACACCTTGCTAGGGACTTTCTAAACTACCTGTTGTGCATCCTTAAACGAGGTGATAAAATCTTCATTCTTCCTTATATTGTCAATAGATAAAGCTTGGAACTGAGTTCCAACAATGGCTTCATCATCTTCCACAATGATGAAGGAGGAAAAATGAGATATTAACAGAGCTTTCTCACTGTTCACAATGACCACCTTTCCTTCACGAACAAATTTCAGCTTCTGGTGCAAGGTTGAAGTAACAACTCCTGCTTCATGGATCCATGGCCGTCCCAATAAACAGCTATAGGCAGGGACAATATCCATAACCTGAAAAGTAATCTGGAATAAGTGTGGTCCTATGTGAATAGGTAAATTTACCTCTCCAATGAAAGACTTCCTTGAACCATCAAATGCTTTCACTATGATTCCACTTGGGCGTATGGGAACCCCATAGTACTTAAGCTTCATGAGTGTAATTCTTGGTATGATGTTCAAAGCAGACCCATTATCAATCAGCACATTGGACAAAGAGTCATTCTTAAAATTCATGGAAATATGGAGAGCCAGGTTATGGTTTCTTCCTTCATCAGGCAACTCATCATCACAAAAGCTCAGATTATTACAAGATGTAATATTCCCCACAACACTGCTGAACTGATCCAAAGGCATGTCACTATCAACAAAAGCTTGATCCAACACTCTCATCAAATATTCTCGATGAGCAGAAGAGTTCATAAGCAAGTCTAGAATGGAAGTCTTAGATGGAGTTTGCAGCAACTGGTCTACAATCTTGTAGTCACTCATCTTGATAATTTTCAACAAGTCATCTATATCCTTTTCCAAAGCAGTGCCACTAGATTCTCCCACCACTTTCTTAGGTTCAATATTCTCAACAATCTTTTTATCATAATTAATGTCCCCTCGAACGGTAGGGGTGAAGACACGGCCACTGCGGGTTACCCGACTAGCTTCAGTGATATTATTGACGTCAGACAAAGGTTGGATAGGTATTTCTACACCATCTTCTAGGATAGTTGCATTGTATTTATAAGGCACAACTTTATCTGATTTATACGGGACAAGACCGGGCATATAAATAACCATTGGAGTAACAACAGGCTTGCTATGATACTTAATCTCTATAGAAGCGGGAACAGCAAAATATGACACAATGACATTCACCCCCCTTCTTCATAATATTTAGGCATCATAGAATCATTATCAGAGAACATGTCTTCTTCAGAATGAAAGAACTAATCCGCAGAAACATATTCATCATCGGACATGGATTTAACGGAGTAATCTTCAATCATATTAATTCCATTATAATCATCTTTATTGCCCGTGACTTTGATAGTACCATTATCTAACAATAATTGAACACCTCTTCTTATGATAGGACAACCCCGAAAATCCCTACAACAGATCTGACAAGACCCATAATGGTGTCCTTCTTGGCCATCCATGTGACAAAATGTAGCGTGCAGCTATACTATGTCATCATTCATATAATTCACATCAAAAATCTGGAATTCACCTGGACATCTATAAACCATATTTACATCCTCTTCATACTCAGCCCTTGGCATGATCATGTGGATAAGACCTTTATCCATAACCTCTTGAAGATCAGCTCTCACCTTATCACATCCATGGATATCTACACTGCAAATACTATAATCAGTATGGTCATGTTTATAATAGCTGAATTCACATAGATCAGAATGCATCTTCACTAAATCTCCTCTCACCAAGTTAATATTAAAAATCCAGAAGTCTCCAGAATAACCAGCAACCATATTCACGGTGCTTCCACCTCCATGCTTGGGTAATGGATTATATTTTACGTTAGGTCTAACATCTTTGAAAGATAAAAGACTAGATATCACCATCTTCTGTACTCCATACTTCAAAGGATAATAGTTTTCCATGTTGTGCCCTGGAGCTCCTTGATGAAAAGCACATGTATGATCCGCCTTATAATACCATGGTAAAGGTGAAGATATAGCATGGGGAGGGATAATATGTACCAATTTCTTTTGAATTAAGGTCGGAAACAACTATGCATAACTCATCAGAATAGAGTCAAAATCTTCTCTCTTCTGACCTTGCCCTTGATTTCCCTGAGGAAGTGGTCTTTGATAAGCAATAGTAGTCGGAGCTGTATTTACAACTGGAGTCGTGGAAGCAACTTTTTTTTGGTACTGATGACGTCTTCTTGGTAGTATAAACTTCATTTCCTCAATGACAGCATTTGTTTCACTCTCCTTCTTCCTAGAAAATCCATATGATGATTTTTTCGTTCCTTCATCTTTTGTCAAGTGTCCTTCCCTGACAGCTTCTTCTAGAAGGACACTTATACATACCATCTTAGTGAAATCACTTGGTGCACTAGCAACCATCCTTTCATAGTAAAATGATCGAATGGTTTTGGGAAAGATCTTAGTCATTTATTGCTCTCCCATCTGGGGTACCACTTGGGCTGCAATCTCGCGCCAACACCGTGCATATTCTTTAAATGACTCTTTATCTTTCTGAGCCATCTCCCTTAGTTAGTCACGGTCAGGTTCCATAAACATATTTTATTTTTACTTCTTGATAAAATCTTCACCCAAATTATTGAAGGTACGGATACTACTACTGTACAAACCCATATACCATTTCAACGCGGCACCGGTTAAGCTATCCTGGAAGAAATGAATAAACAAACATTTATCATCAGTATGAGTGGAAATCTTTCTGATATACATCACTAAGTGGTCATGAGGACAAGAGTTTCCCTTATATCTCTCAAATTATGGCACCTTAAACTTTGTTGGTACTTTTACGTTAGGAACTAAACAGAGTTCACTGACGTTTTGCCCGAATAGTTCTTTCCCTTGAAGAGCCTTCATTTCCTTTTGCATCACATTGAATTGGTCTTGAAAGTCATCCATTCGGTTATAGAAACCTACACTTTCACTTGGTCGGGGAATAGGACGATAAAATTATCATTAATAAACGGCACAACATTCACCGAGGGAGGCGCAACATAATGAATCTCATTTCTAGCAGTAAGAGCAGCATGCACCACAGGAGGCATAGTAACAATAACTGCTTGAGAAAATGGATCAACTTAAGAATCAAGATTGTGACCTTCTGGCATGAAATTTTCAGTCATTCCCCACAAGTAACCTTGAGGCATACAGTTTTGAGCAGCGGTAACTGGAGTAAGAAATGGGAACCGACGGTACTTCGGAAATAATCATTGTTTATTATGGCTGAGTAATATGAGGAGACGAAGGAGCAAGTCATGGCTGATTCTGAGCAGCCACCAACGATTCCATTAAAGCAGTAAGATTAGTCATATCGGCCTTCAAAACAGTAACTTCTTCACGCAGCTCATAATTCTCTTGTTCAAGATTTTCCATTTTCTTCCTAGAATTAGTCCGAGTATTGTATCGATAAGACAACTTACAGACTGAACAAAGTAGAGAAACACAGTAAGACATTTGGGTATCAACTGAAATGCAAAGAATATATACAAAATGATGCAAGATATGTGATTCATATGATTCATTTATCATTATTATCATTATTTCAAGGAACTCAAAGAATTATAAACAATTTCAAATATTAAAGTACTAATACATTTTGAGATATTGAAAATTTTATTATAATAACTTCTGAGTAGATTAAAGCTTTTAGTACAAGTTTCAATAATCCTAAGCACAAAAGGATAAAGATGAAATCTAAAATTTTAAGGAGCCAAAACTGATGAAGATCTCTCCATGCACTGACGATTTACCATAAGTTTTGCAATTTGAGCCTTCAACTGCTTGTTCTCTTCTGCATACATGTCGTCGACTTCTTACCAACCACCAGGGTCCGAAAGCAAGCCACTAGGCCTTGGCTGAGATCTTGAGGAAAATAAATCCTCCATAGCTCGACTTTCAAGAATCTCGATCAAGTCATCCCTCTCTTTCAATTATGTTTGGTAGGACATCTCTAAAGTCTGACACTTGTTTTTCCATGCTTCTTTCTCTTGCGGAATCCTAATTAGGGAAAGCTAAAGTTCTTCCACATAATTTAAAAGGGGAGGAGTAGTCCTCATAAACATATTAGGTTTATGATCTTCACGATAATATGGCATCTTTAATTGAATTGCCCTAGTTTGTACCCAATGGAGATGAGGTTCCAAAGAAACAGCTCCTCTTAGTCCCAAATCTTTTCTACTTTTCTTATGAATATGGCGCCAATCCTTTGCAATCTCTTCCTTAGATTCCTTATGATCTTATCCTTCTTTAAGAAAGAGACCACTCAGATGAATACTATTTGGTTTGTCTCTCGTCAGATATCCAAGTTGACAACACGCAAGAACGAGATTATAGTTAATTCCTCCATTTGTACTAAGAAGAGGTACATTGGGGAAACTAACACAGCTATCAATAATCTCCACGTCATGATAATCCTGGTGATACCAAAAATGTTAGAATAAGTGAGAGCCATAATCTTCGGTGCCCAACGAGGTTCCTTCTTGATATCCCAGAAAGCAACAGATCGAGGTAAGTGAGAAATAAACCACTGATATAGCAAAGGCGTGCAACAAATGATCATCCCTCTATGATAAAGATCCTGAAGATGGATGGAATAATAAGTATCTCCTAATAGTTTAGGGATTGGATTCCCAATCAAAAATATCCTAATGGAGTTGACATCCACAAATTTGTCGAAATTAGGAAATAAGAACAACCTATAGGAAAGTAAAGCAAATATAGCCTCAAAAGCAAATGTACTCTTCACATTGGAAAAAATTAGCGGGCTTTCTCCAATAAAAACTGAGTGGGTAAACCTTTTATTCCTCTTTTAGTAGTCACAATAACCTCAATATCAGACTTTTATAAACGTGTCATGACAATAATCTCATGAGACTTGGGCTCTCCCTCTAAACCTATGAAAGGAACATAATGGGTGACAGGTAAACCAAGTAGGTAAGAATACTCTTCCAATATGGGCATCAGCTGATAATCAGGAAAATTAAAACACCGGCACAAAATATCATAGAAGTGGACTAATGTAGAAATAATACCCTCCTTCATCTTGAGTTTCATAAGAAGCACGATGGATCCATACTTCTTCCAGAAATTTGTAGAGCTCTCAATCTCAGGAATCAAACTCATCATCTCCTCTATCTTAGGATCTTTGAAATGGTACTTCCAAGTCTTTCTTTTCCAGAATCCATGGTCAAAAAGTACTTGAGATATTTACAAAAGGTCAACTTTAAGTTCCTTGAAACAATTGTCTTAAAGAATGCTTATGGGTGTATGAATGCATGATGCAACAATCACACACAAGATCACAAACATGGGGGGTTCATAGGTTCTATGTCACGAGCATGAAGTCAAAGTTAATACTCACAAGGTAATGAATAATAGTTCATCGCCTACAAAACAAGGTTCTAAAAGGTTCCCAGAGTCTACACCTTTCCTTCGAATGTTACCAACGTCCTGATTAACTCGATAATTAGTAATATTCTCAAGAAAAATTCGTTTGAGTGTAGTATTGCGTGACAACCATTTCCAGATTACTCCGTCATAGTTTCCACACTACACCTAAAAGTCCAAGATGGGTTAAGGGTTCTACGGCTCTCAGATTCAGCAGGCTCCTAGGTCAAAAGTAGCACCTCTTTTTGATTACTCGGTAAACAACACTACAGACAAAGGGGTCTCCACTGAGTGGGGGATCTCATGCTTCCTTTTTTGAGATTACTCACTCAAAGTTAACATGTCTATACCGCCCGTCCTATCATAAGTTAGCCCAAGTCTGGGTAGAGGACTTATGAGAAATCACCAAGCACCCCTGAAAACCAAGAAAATCCAGACAAACATATATACAACACATAATATATAACAAATAATAACACATACACAAATAAACAAATATAGGCTCAACTCACTTAGAGATGGACCAACATTTGGTAAATCTGTCCTCAGTGAAGTCGCCATTTTTTCTGTAGCGGTAGAAATGTTGAGACCAAGCCATTAGATTGACTTGACTCATACAAATCAAATAAAAATCACCACCGAGCTTTATTGTTTCCAGAGGAATTGGAAAAGAGTGAATAACCCAAAAAAGAGAGGGAGAGAATCTAAGTACGGGGGTTGGTTATGAAAAGGGAAGGTATTATCACCCTAAACATCTACTATACTCCACAAGAACCTGTTTGAAAATTTGTGTATTTTGGATATAAATGTTGTATATAAAAATAGGTGGTGGAGGTGAGAAGAGAAATATTTTTTACAATTTTTGCACCCGCCGTGGTTGTGAATCTTTAGTTCCTACGTACCACCTTCCATGCAATAGGGGATCAGGGTACTCATGGTTCAACTTTAAAAATTTTAAAACACGTGTGTGTTGGTTAATTTTAAGAGAAAAGACATCATTGTCTTATCTGAGTGGAAGAACATACTTACTACCCACGATTATGAGAAAGGAGAATTTGCATCATCTCAAATTGGAGGATATAGCTTGGATTTTAAAATCAACAAAGCCTCACCCAATACCCAAGTGGAAAATATCTCGTTTCACTATATATCGCAGAAGTATAGTAGCTCGCATCACTAAAAGGACTGGCAAGAATCTAATATTTTGAGAAAATTTTAAAGTAAAAAGCCAAAGTGGAAAAATAGTTTGAATGAGATTAATTGAATTTTAGTCTTCTCATAAAAAATGTCAAAGTATGATTAAGTTAGTTAAAGTTTGATTAAGAAAATATTTTTGAAAATGCATGGATCTAAGTCCAAGTTTACTGTGAAAGAGGTTCAAGTTAGAAAACAAGAAGAGTTTTGAAAAAGAGTGAGAAGATTTTTAAAATTAAAGAAGATGGGAGGAGATGAAGGGATTATCCTAAAGCATAAGGAAAAAGTTAGGAAAAAGAACCGTCTAACCAACAAGAAGCTAACACTTGACATAAAGAGTCAATGTAGAATTCTCATCCTTTGGATTGAAACCAAGCAAGCTATGATACTAAACCTATTAAGAATACCAAGCTTTAGATGCATTAGGTCTTCATAAAAATTTGGTAAAGTAACGGATGTATATAGAGGAATTCTCAATCACAGACAAAACAGTTAATCAAAATAACCTGCACACAAAGGAAATCAACCTAATGTCTTGGAGTAAACCCCAAGAAATATAGACAAAATAACAAACAAAGTCACAATGTCCCAAGTGTATCAAGGCTTCTAATCCTAAGTCCAAGAGGTCCACAACTCCATTATGCCAAGGATAGTAACCAAATAGTCCAAGTAACCTTAAAGTTTTTTATTGTTCAAGTTGGTTATTAAGTATCTTCAAAAAAATGAAAAGCTCAAGTGAGCAAAAATCAAAATGGCATAAAGATAAATGCTCAAGTGAGCAAAGATAAAAATGACATGAAATGTAAATTCCAAAATAAATGGTACATAAAAGTAAAGGCATAAAGTAGAAACGTAAAGTAAAAGTCAATTGTTAGTGAATTAAAAATTAGAGGTTAGTTGAATGACCATCTTGAAACTTGCATTTAAAAACTCATTATAAGATTGATAAAATCAAAGCTTCTCAACAATAAGTTTCATTTGCTTTTTGTCAAGTATATCATTCATTTCAAGTTCTCGAGGCAACAACATATGATCAACGATGTTTAAATGATTCTCTTACACCAATGTTTATAATGGTTCATTAGAGGATTGATAAGACCAAAGCCTCCTAATAATGAACCTCAAGGTTATTGAATCAAATGTTTCAAATTAAACATACTTGGGCTTGCAAACATAGGTTTGGGCCACAAATGATCATTTCTCGAATCGAGAAAAAATTTAGCGTTATGTTAAGCAATCGTAAGTTGACTTATATAGAAGTTGCACCTACTTTGAGGTCGATCAATAGTAATTTATGTATCATATATTTAGAGAAATGATATGAAAATTATTCTCCAACAACATGTAGCACAAGTAAGAAAGGGATAAGATAAAGAGGGGGGGATGTATTAGATGAAATTAGGGTTTCAAATATTATCAACATCATTTATGCATTTTGGTGGATTTGGTTTTTCAACCTATCAACACCCAAGATAGGTTGAGGAACTTATCCCAAAATAAAACCTAAATCAGGACCAAACAAAAATAATAAAATAATATTTAGTAAAACAATATTTAAATGGTTAATAAAAGGGAAATAATTGGTAAAATACACAAAGTATATTAAATCATCAAATGAAACTCAAAAACAAATAGTCATAAGTCAAACAAAAATCAATAAGTATTGACAAATTTTTTTGAAATTTTTTAAAATCAGAAACTAATTTTTAAATTTAAAGGAATAAGCAAAACAAACCAAAAATTAGGAAAAATAGCAAAATCAGAAATAAAAATGAGATGAGGTCACCAATATTTGTCTAGAGGTCATTGGATCCTTCTATGATTTTTTCAGAATTTAAAAAGACCAGAAAGTATTTTTAAAACAATTAAAATAAGGAAAACAATAAAACAATTATGAAAAATATCAAACATCAAAATTAAAATATGAAAAAATATTCACAAAGTCAGAAATAATTCAAAGTATTTTTGTATATTTTTTTTCATAATTTTTGGATAAAAAATAAGAGAGTCATGAACTTTTGAAATTAAAACAAATTTTAAACAAATTTTGTAAAAATAAAATGAATCAGAAATAATATGAGGTGTTATATTCGGTTCATTAAAACATGTTTGCACATCTAATGGCTCAAGAGTGATGATGTATGGTGATCCACGGTCAACAAACGCGAACTGAAGTCACGATAGTCAGACCAATCACAACATTTCAATTGTCATACTCTCATTGGTTGAAGAAGCCACGTAGGTCATTTTCAACCTCCCACTACCCTACAACTAGGGTGAGATCATGTTTCTTAAATCTGTAAATTTAGACGCTCATATTGGTATCATTAGACGTGTCTCTTCAAGACAATCACAACCATATCCTCGCGCAAAATTTATATAAAACATAGCTTACTCAATTTGGAAAAAACCAAAGATGTTTTAAAATTTTTGAAATTGAAAACAAAAGCATCAAATGCATTGATTCATCAAAATTGAATTAATAGCAAGCATCAGTGAACATCATAAATCATTCCAATAATTTGAGTTAGAAGAGTTGGTGCCTTAAACTACCTAAACAAAGTCAGACGAATTTGCTCTGAAATTGGACCGGGCTAGTACAATTTAGGAAGCCTTAGGACTTGGTTCTTCTTCTGTTAGATTCAGTGAAGTTCAAGTATGAAGAATCAACAAAGAAATTAGATTGAAACGTGGAGAAAAGATGAATGCGAAAACTTAGAAAAGTGAGTTATTGAGAGAGTTTAGAAGGGTGATTTTGGCTGTCCAAGCTTGAGAAAATGAGAGGATTGAGGTCCTCTATTTATAGGGAAGTGAGTGGTGTAAAGAATTGATAGGAAAATTGAAGTTTGGAGGGAATTTGGATGGAGCCCTAATGTGGAAAATGTGTGACTCCATGTGCATCAAAACTCATCAAATTTTGCATTTTGATCCTTAATTCAACTTTGAGAACTTTGTTAAACATGTTTTAATCCAAAAAACGCCTACTAATTTGGTGTTTAGAAGCTGGATTATTGATTTCAAAATCTGACTTGGAGGAAAAATGCAGTTTCAAGTAGCTGACTTTGAACTCATGGTGTGCATGATTTAGGAAGCCTTATGAGATGATTCTTGATGCATTGGAAATATCATGTAACACTCTTTATAATGTTCCAAGAAAGAATTCACTTGGATGCTTCATATAGAAGTTATGCTTGGTCAAAATCAGAAAAAATACGCTGACTTTTATAGTTTTTTTCTTCAAAAATGACCTATAATGTTTTGATTCCAAACAAGGTCTTCCTTTAAAATTGAGTTTGATAATTGAATATAGCTTAATGTAGACTCCCTAAAGAGTATTTTGATACTTATATCACCCAAAAATTCCCAATATTGAACAAGTTATGATTTTCTGAAATTTGTGAAAATCCATGAGATGAGCTATTATCTTTTGAGATCAAAAAGCATCTTGCAATCATTTACAAGCATAGAACCAAAAAGAGAGTTAGGTTTAACATACTTAAGATCATTGTGAAAAAATAATGAGCTCAAGATGATAAAAATTGACCAAGTTATGATATTTTGAAGTCACTCAAAAGAATTCAATGGTCTATCTAGAGGACTTGTAATCTTTCTTAATCATTAGTGATCTTCCATATAAAATTTGCTTGAAACTCTTGAATTAATTTGATAATAACACTTTAAAGAGAAACATATATTTGGACTCACTCAAAACTCTCTAAAGATGAACAAGATATAGTCCTTAGAAGTTCAAAACCCTAGCTCTTAAAGCATCTAAATTACTTGGAACCCCTTTCAACTTTTGACAATATTTCTTGCACAATTGCTTTTGCTATGTGAAGAGAAGTTTTTGTGGATGATAATAAGAACTCATAGCAACAATAATCACTTCCAAATGTTTCAAATTGAGAAAATTATGTACTTGTAATCAAGGAATCAAGAACTTTTCAAATTAGGTCAAACTTCTTGAATCAATCTTGCATCTCTTGAATTTCCTTAGCAAAGTAGAGAATGATGAGACATAGTAGGCTTTGAAATCATGTTATATTGAAACACACACAAAGATGAAGCTTAAATCTCAATGAAGATTTATTGAAGAAGGCATAGAAATAAACTCATGAACCTATGAATTAACCTAATGAAATGTGTTGTGCCATCACCTATAATGTCAACATCCATAGAGAATATAAACATTATATTTGTTAGTTAAAAGTCAATAAATCATAAAAACACATGTACAAAACCATACAAATCAAAGTGATTAGTGATCTCCTGTGAACAAACCTAAAGATAGGAAGAAGAACCAAACCCTAATGTGTGATCCTGATATGATTGGGTTGACATTGAACTGATGAGAGATCTTAGGGGGGGGGAAATTGGGGTATAACACAATGCATGAATGCTTCAACCTTTAAATTCATAGCAATTTTCAGTTTTTACTTTAAAATTATAAGTCATGTCTTTAATTTCTCTACTTTTCAATTGTATTTTCTTTTGCTCTTTTACCTTTTATAAACTAGTTTCAAACTAAAAACACTCAAAAAACTAAGTCTAGGATTATTATAGTTGATCTTGCAAGTAACTTTTAATAAAAGGCTAGTGATTGTTTTGCGAAGAAACAACAGGTTGAACTTGAGAAATTTGATCTCACAGTGGTAAAAAATGAAAAAAAAATGAACTTGTTCCCACTAGAGTTCAAAATAGCTAGAGAGTTTGTATTAATTATAGGTGATTGAACCAGGATACTATAAAGGATCACTTTCCTTTGTCGTTCATTGATCAAATGATGGAACGACTAGCTGGTGAATCACACTACTTTTTGTTTATGGTTTTTCAGGTTATTTTCATATCCATATTGCACCCAAGGATCAAGAAAAAACAACTTTCACGTGCCCACTCAGTATATTTGCTTACAGGAGGATGTAGTTTGGTTTTTATTATGCTTCTGGCACGTTCCAACGATGCATGATTAGTATTTTTGCTGAATTGATTGAAAATTGCATGGATGTGTTTATGGATGATTTTCCTATTTATGGTTCTTCATTTGATGCTTGCTTGAAAAGTTTATATATGATTTTAGAGAGATGCATTGAAACTGACCTTGTTTTTTGAAATTCTGGTATCAGATTTGTGATGTCAAAGGAGATGTCACGACACAAATATCTGAGGACAATATAAAATACAACAATATTAAAAGTAGTAAAAACACAAGGGGTTGTTAACCCAGTTTTATGTACAACAACACCTACTCTGGGGGCTACCAAGCCAGGGACAAGTCCACTAAATAGTATTAATTCATAGACCCTCAGTAAACAACCAGTTTACGATCTAATCACTTAATCACTACACGTGCTATAATTCTACCTAAGACACACCTAGGTATGAGGCCCTCCTCAAATCTCTTCAATCACTAACAGTGAAGAACAACATAAATATTAAGTTTAAAAGACTTTAATCATTCAATACTTAAAAGCTTATGAATGATCCATAATTAACAACTCAAATTACAACTCAAGTATTAAACCAATACTTAGAGTGTATTACAATTAAAAGGACTTAGACTTCTAAAACAGAAAGAATATATTCTTCTTCAAAAGTTGCAGTCAAACGAATAAGGATACAAGTCCTTATAAAGGCACAACAGTGGGCTTGGGCTGAAAAAACAAATATCCCAATCCCTTGAATATTTCCATGAAAACAGGCCAAGATTTAATCCATAAGGATAATGCAAATAGAAAAATAGTCCTCCATATTTTTCGCAAACTATGAGTCACAAATCCTTAATAATGGCGCATATAAAAACAGGAAACATAATATTGGAAACAAATATTAAGTTTCGTTCAGATCCGGAGGCAGATGTCAAGACATATCTGCTTTGACATCATTCAAAATCAGTTTGCTTCAAATGTCAAGACATTTAGCAAAACATTATCAAGTCAGTGTTTTACAAAAATTACTACCAGCAAACACTTACAAACTCCCCCTTTGGAAAATTTTGGCTAAAACATTATTTGAGCACAATATCAGAGCAGCAGCACAAGAAAAAACAAAATTCAGTTAGTAGTTAGCAAAAGTAACTCAGTCAGTTGTTACCAGAGGAAGATGTTAGAACATCTTCAGAGACACGAGGCTCCCCCTCAAACATTTAGCTCCCCCTCAGTCAGTGGTCATTCAGTCAGAGGTCAGTCAGTTTCTCTCCCCCTTTTAAGACATAATATGCCAAATAAAACATCCATTCAAGAGAATAACAATAATAGAATATGCCAAATAAGTACAGACCATAGAATCCAAGAGTCAATCATAAACAAGTGGAAAAAAAGGAACAAAGGGGTCAAAGTAAATAAACAGCAAATGGTCTAACTGTCTTCAGGACTAATAGACTTGGCAGAGTCAGAACTTCCTTCATCATCAGAATTTCCTCCTTCAGTGCTCACTCTATCATCAAAACTATTGTCCTTATGCAGCTCTTTGATCATATGACTTTTCAAAAATTAGCTTTGTTGCTGAGCTAACTCTGATCACATTATCAATTTCTTTGCAGGCTTCCCTTAATTTAATAATCATGACATCCTTGGTTGAGGTCTTGTTTTCAGAAGATGCAGATGTTAAAACAATGTCTGGGACATGTTTTCCTGAAAATAGCTTGAAGTGAAGCGTCAAAGAAGACTCCCTCTTGAAAAATAAATCATAACCACTCAAAATTCCAGGATATTGATTAAGAATAATTCCACAAATAAGAGATGGAAAGGCAATAGGCATTTTGATAGCACGTGTTCCCGCATGCTTAATAGTCTGATAAAAAATGTGAGCACCATAATCAAATAATTTCTTATTTCCAATAGCATAGATAAACTTTCCTAAGCCAATTGAAATGGTTGAGGTATGATTGGTAGGAACCCAGTTAGCAGCTCCAATTCTATGCAAGATAGCATATTTTACAATTAGCTTACTAACAGGAAGCTTATTCTTCATTGGCCACTCACTCACTTGGTTTATAGTGACGGCTTTGCACACTTGATTATTAGTTACTTCCAGCTTACAATCATCATCTTCAGACCTATCCAGAAATCTATTGATGACAACAGGGGAAAATTCTACACACCTACCTCTAGCAAACACCTTCCTATACTCCTTACTTTTCTGATCAGCACAGTCAATAGGAATATTAACAATAAATTCCTTAACAAGAGTCTCATAACATTTTGCAAACCTGGTGACAGTCTTCATTAATCCAACTAAAGAAATCATCTCCATAATCTCTTTGCACTCCAGTGCACCAACTCTCAACTCTCTTTCAAGGGAAATTCTTCTTTGAAATACATATTTCCACTTTTCAGCATTTCCAATAGAAAGGAAGGAAATGTTGTCAAGAGGAGTATCAGGCACCCTAACAGAAAGCTTCTTGCTTGCATATTTCTTCATAGGAGAGATATCCTGGACATCTTCCTCGACATCATAATCAGAGTTAGCTTCTTATACTAATGCAACTTTCTTCTTACTTTTGGATCTCTTCACAGGTGAGATGTTCTGGATAGCATCATTATCATCATCTATGGAGCTATTAGGTCTGGCTTTTCTTTTGTCAGAGGGAGGAACCACTTTACTCCATGGCTTTGGGGGACCATACATATTCTTCTTCTTGATGCTCTTGGCAGAGGGTGTGACATCCACATTCTTTATTTTTCTAGTGTTGAGCCTTTTAGAAATTCCAGGCACCACATTAGAAATGAGCTCATTGTCAGAAAGCTCATCAACTTTAACCACATTCTCATCTTTTTGATTATCTACAGCTTCGGAGCCAACAGCATCTTCCATAGCAGGAGAGTGCTTCTCAGCAGATGATGTCTCAACATCTTTCTCAACATTTACTTCCACTTCTTCTAGAACAGAAGTAGCAAGCCTGCGAAGTTCACTTTCAGAAGCATCTTTCTTGATTGTGGATGATTCATCAGCATTTTAGGATCATTTTCTTTGTCAGCCAGAGCAGGCACTCGGGCAAGAGTATTTGAAATTCCAAGCACAGCAAAACCTTCATTTAACACCCTATCTACCAGTTTTTTAATACTTATATCAACATTAATAATGTCTTCTTCTTTCCTATCATCAGTAGCAGTAGAAGCATTACCTTTAGAAGTGTCAAACTCGTCTTTGGATTTCTTTGCAGGAGACGATCTGGATTTCTTGACCATCTTCTCAAGAGGTGGAATTGTTGTTAGAGGAGTAACGTCAAGTACTCTGTCAATGGAGAGCTCCTCATGATGGTTGACAAATTTTGAGGGAGACGATGCATGATGTTGAGACATCTTTGAAGATTTTTGAGCAAGGAGACGAAGAATGACAAGGGTTATTTTCTATAAAGGAAAATGAAGAGTTTGTGAAAATAGAAGGAAGTGATTTCGTAGCGTGTGGGAAAAACTTTGAGACAGTCTTGAAATGATTGCTTTCGAAATTTGATTTGTTGGAAATATAAATAATATAATATCACTTTAATGGTATTCCCACACGCCCTTAATTGCTACAAACACTCATAAATGATGATCCCTAGTTTTTCTCTTAAGTTCTCAAACTGGTTTGCATCCAAAGCCTTAGTGAAAATGTCAGCCAGTTGTAATTCAATAGCTACATGTTCTAAGGAAACAATCTTTTCTTCCACAAGCTCTCTTATGAAGTGATGACGGATATCAATGTGTTTGGTTATGTTATGTTGAATAGGATTTTTTGATATATTTATGGAACTTAGATTGTCACATAATAATGTCATGACATCTAGTTTGACATTATATTCTATTAACATTTGTTTCATCCAAACCAACTGAGAATAACTGCTTCCTGCAGCAATATACTCAGCCTTAGCAGTGGCAGAGACACACAATTTTACTTCTTACTGAACCAAGATATGAGATTATTTCCCAGAAAGAAACATACTCCTGATGTACTTTTCTATCATCAACACTTCCTGTCCAATCAACATCACAATAACCAATTAAGGCAGAGATACATCCATGAGAATATAGCATACCATAGTCACTTGTCCCATTCACATATTTAAGAATTCTCTTCACATGGTTGGCATGGCTAACTTTAGGATCAGCTTGATATCTAGAACACACCCCTACATCAAAGGCAATGTCAGGTCTGCTAGCTGTGAGGTATAGAAGACTTTCTATCATACTTCTGTAAAGACTTTGATCCACACTTACTCCTTTTTCATCTTTAGAAAACTTCATATGTGTGGGAGCAAGTGTTCTTTTGTTACTGGCATTTTCCATCCCAAATTTCTTTACTATATTCTTCGCACACTTGCTCTGAGATAAGAATATGGAATCTTCAATTTGTTTAACTTGCAGACCAAGAAAGTGGGTTAATTCACCAACAAGGCTTATCTCAAATTCTGACTACATTTGCCTAACAAAATGTTGAACCATCTCATTTGACATCCCACCAAACACAATATCATCAACATAAATCTGTACAATCATGATTTTCCCTTCTTCTTCCTTGACAAAAGGATTTTTGTCTACGCCACCTTTCCTATATCATTCTCACCAAGAAATTATGCCAATCTCTCATACCAAGCTCTTGGAGTCTACTTTAATCCATACAAATATTTCTTTAGTTTGTACACATGGTTAAGAAGGCTTGGATCAAGAAATCCTTTAGGTTGCTCTACATAGAATTCCTCATTCAGATATCTATTTAAGAAGGCACTCTTCGCATCCATTTGAAACAATTTAAATTTTAGAATCTAAGCAACTCCCAAGAGTGGTGTGATTGATTCAAGTCTGGCCACATGAGCAAAGGTTTCATCAAAATCAACTCCTTCAATTTGAGTGTATCCTTGTGCAACTAACCTTTCCTTATTTCTATTAACCACCCTATTTTCATCAGATTTATTCTTGTACACCCATTTAGTGCCAATCACATTTGTCCTTTCAGGCCTTGGAACCAGATCCCAAACTTCATTTCTACTAAATTGTTCTAGCTCTTCTTGCATTGCATTAATCCAAAACTCATCAGTTAAGGCTTCTTTGAAATTCTTGGGCTCAATTTTTTAAACAAAGCAAGAGTTTGATATCCCTTCTCTTGATCTAGTAGTAACTCCTTTATTTAGATCTCCTATGATAAGCTCCTTAGGATGATCTCTCTGAATTCTAATTGAAGGCCCTTTATTGAGATGACTAGGCTCAGGATCTTCTTGAGGTGGATTGGAATCAATACTTCTGTCATTAGATTCTATTGGAATATCAGACAAATATGTTCCAACATCTTCTAATGTCTTCTTCATCATTCCATCCTCTATCATCAATAATAACATTTATGGATTCCATCATAACCTTGGTTCTGGAGTTAAATACTTTGTAAGCTCTGCTACTTGTAGAGTAACCCAGGAATATTTCTTCATCACTCTTGGGATCCATCTTCCTTCTCTTTTCATGGTCTACTAAGATGTAACATTTACTTCCAAAAACATGAAAGTATTTGACAGTAGGTTTTCTTCCCTTCCATATTTATACAATGTGGCTGAGGTGATCCATGTGTACCTAGAGAAGTCATCTACAACAACATAAGCATACTACTTTCCACCAAGACTTTCAAACTGCATAGGTCTCATCAAGTCCATATGAAGGAGTTCCAAAACAATTGATGTAGTGAGATGTTGGATCTTATGATGTGACATCTTAGTTTGCCTTCCAATATGGAATTCACAACATACCCCCCTGTTGTACCCCAAAATTTGCCCTCCCATATTCTTCAAGATTTGTCAAGATTGATCTTCAAATTGCTCAAGATCTGCTCAAGGATTGTACAGTCAAACCACCTCTTAAGCCAGCTGAAATTAGGGTTTTGATTCTTTCAAGGAATTTGGGGTTTCAATGGCTCAATCAAGTCTCATAGGCCCATATACATTCTCAAGCACCTACATGCCAAGTTTCAAGACTCACAATGTCAATTTGCACAGTCAAAAGCTCCATTTGATCCACAGTCAACTACAAGGGCAAAATGGTCATTTTACAGTCAAAAGTCAAAAAATTTGGTCAACATCTTATTTTGAGGTCACAATCATCATTTGATCAAGTCTTGATCATGATTCCACAAGAATGGCTCAAAAATCATCAAGATGCAAAAAGTTACTATTTTTGGACAACAGAAAAGTCAACTGTATCTTGACCAGGGCATAACTTTTTCATGGTTCATCAGAAAAATTACATCCAATGCTCATTTTGAAGGGGATGACATTTCCTATAACTCATCTTCACATTCCAAGTCCAATAAATGCTTTCATAAAAAGTTATCAATTTCTACATTATAGGTCAAATTCAAAAGTCAACAAAAGTGCACTTTAAGTCAAAGACCATAACTTGAGATTGGTAAATCCAAATGAAATGGGACCAAAGGCATTGGTTAGAGGACTTTAAGACCTTTCCAAAATATCCAAGAACATGTCCATATGATCAAAATTGAGCATGATATGCATTGGAGAAGTTGGGAAATATTTGTGAATTTGCAAAAGTCAACTTTGCTCAAAACACCTTGTTTTTGCTAATGGGCCTCAAATTTCTTCTTGAAACTTTATCCAAGGCCTATGCACGACCCATCAAGCTTAATTGAATTATTTTCTTTTTTTTTTATTAATTAATTGGATTTTTAATCAATATTAATTCATTTAATTAATTTAAATTGTAGGAAATATAAAGATATGGTTTTTCAATCTTTTTGTGAAGCAAGAATGACCTAAAAAGGCTGGCAATTTCGTGCACCAAGTCAAAGATGCAATATCTCCCAAGATGGCAACTTTTTCCAATCATGAAGGTTCAAAAATATTTGATTTTCAATCAAATATTCAAATCATCATTCCATGGATTTCTTTGCAAGATTCTGACCTAATTTTGTTCCTCTATAAATACACAAGCCAACCCTAATCATGCACACGTGAAAGAACTGCAGAAAAGAGGCCATAGCACATTGAAAAAATTCAAGAAACTTGAAAACTGTTTTCTATATTCCAGGCCAATTCAAGGACTTTTGTTGATTCAAACACATTGCAGGAAGTGTGAGGAACGTGTAGCATTCAAATTCACGTGCTAAAGCTCAAGAAATCACCCTAAACAGAACCACGGTTTGACATTTTTTCTCATAATCGTAACTCATGATTCATAAGCATTTGACATGATTTATTATTTGTTTTATATTGCTTGAATCCATATGAAGCTAATGGCATAAGTTAATTGAATTATGGTGTACAGAATCGAAAGATGCCATTGATGAATTTTAGGGTTCATAAGCTCTCAAATTAGGGCTTTACAATCCAGGAACAATCAGGGTTCATAATGCATATGGTTGGAATCGTCAAGGCCAGATGAACACACAGGGACCATCGCAAAATATTTATATTCATCATAGCCCTAATCGCTATTATTCGTCATTGCATATTGTGGGGGTTAAAAACCCCCGCTATCTAACATTTATTCTGCAGGTTCAGCGAGGAAGACGACTAGGTGTTGATACGTCATTGGTCAGTTCAAAAAAGGGCGCGTGTTTTTGTTTTATAGCATATGCATTGATTTTGATATATTATATTCACTTGTTATCTAAATAACAAAAGCAGGCCATTGGCGTAGTGGATGATGCGTTGGCTTGGAACCATTGGGACCTGGGTTCGAGTCCCAGGTCCCCCAAAATAATTGTTTCTATTTTTCTTCGTGTAATCACATGCAGCGTTCTAGGAGGTGTCTACCATATGCCTCCAATCATCCAAACGCCATGTGGCTATGGGCACAGATCTAATGGCCACGAGAGAAGGAACACCATGCTCTCAGTCAACCAGGCGCCTGGAGGAGTCAGAAAGTCAAACAGGCTTGTGTGCAAATGGGCCAGAAATTCCAGAACTTACCTCCTTAATGGGCCAGCACCCCCCTGGTTCATTCATCCTTTTTTTCTTTTCTTTTACATTTTTCATTTAATCTTTTTATTAATTATAATTAATTATTATTATTATTTAATTAACTCACAAATTAATTATTTTTCATAATAAATTCAGAAAACATAAAAAATATAATATTTTTATTATTATTATTTATTTATTTCACCCTTTATTATTTTTGTAAATAAATGTAATTAATTAATTTGGTTTTTTTAATTAGGTTAACTTTAATTATTTTCACAATAAATAAAATCCATGTAGAATTAGGTTTTGACAACTTTTAATCATGTTTTCCTTTTTATTTTATTTTCATTAAAAACATAAAAAAACTTAAAAAATATTTCTTTTATTTAATTAATTAGAATTAGGTTTAATTAAATGCGAAAAGGACCAAAATTTCTTTATTTCTCAAATAAGGGTCAAAACCCTAAGGACTTTCTCCGATTTAATTTCTTTTCGCGCATATTATTTTTTATCATATTTATGTAATTGCTCCGAGGATGTAATAGCGTAATTAGGACTTTTATCGCTTTCTTTTATTTTCTCGCATTTACTTTTCAAGGGTTGTTTTTGGCGATGTAAATACCCGACGCCTTGTAATAGCGTAGATTTACTTTCCGCAATTTACTTTCCGCACAACTATTAACTGCTATGCATGACAAGACTTGTTCTCAAACTAAAATCAAAATGTAGCTCACCATAATATGTGCAAAGATAATTTAACCGAATCCTGACACACTCGCATATGCCACTCCTAGGGTACGCCTCACTTGGTTGCCTCGACGTGGTCATTGAGTATAGGGTGTTTTAGAGGTCGCCCTCCTGTCTAAAGATCCAAGTTGCCTCGAAACGGTTGCCTCGGATAAAAAGGATCTAAGACATTAGGGTTACCGCTAAGGCGTCCTACTATTGCTTTGGTGACCACATGTCCCTATAATCGAATGGACCCGAAAAACTCTAACGACGGTGCTACCTACTTCTCAATAGTGGGATAGTACTGTCTAAAGGACATTTACACAGCTTAATTTCTTTTGAGTAGGTAGAGGTTCTAAGGTACTTGCTCTTTCAAAATAAAAACAACTTTTCGCACTTACACTTTTCTGATAAAAGTTTTTAAACAAACACTTCATGACACTCTTGAGGACTGATACAAGAGTTAAATCGAAGTTTTCAAACAAACCATTTTCAAAACCCACAAACACAAGAAAAGCAAACTCTTTTGAAAACATAGTGAGCAAGTACCTAAGAGCCCGTGGATAACCACGGATAGAAAGGGTGCTAACACCTTCCCTTTCTATAATCTACCTTCCGAACCGAGAAATATCTCGAAAAGGAATTTTGCTGTGATTTTGTCCTTTCCTTGTTGGAGAACATAAAAGACGGTGGCGACTCTTACTTACCGCGACATTTCGCGAAGCAGCATTTCAAAACAGTCAGTTCTATTTCCACCGATCACAGAACTGGCGACTCTGCTGGGGAATACTTAATAAGTGAGGTGTACCTTAGGATTATATCACCATGTTTTCAATTGTATGCCTTGAATTCTTTAATATTGTGGGCTTGCATCAGAGTTTTATAGATCCTAACCCGGATCTGGGGGATACCCTTTAGAAGTAGCAACAAACTGTGAGGGAACTGTGCGGGGTATACCGACATGGTTGAAGAAGTTGCTATGTTGATGTGGCACTTTGGTGAGTACCGGTAACCCTTGAGTCAAGTCAAGGAGAGTACGGGGCCGCCGCGTGGTGTCGCGAAGCATCAACTGACCTTAGAACCTTACTTGACCATCCTGGCCTCTTTAGGGGTAGTGAGATGACCGACTTTGGTGCAGTCCGAAGTTGGTAGATACTCGATACTACACTCATTGAGGGTTGTTTTCTTGGAATATTTTGGTCGCCAATTAAGTGGCTAAATCAAAACAATGAACATAGAAAACAATCCAATGATATTGAGCTCCTTAGAACCTGGTTACTATTCATAGGACAGGTTTTGAGCCAACCAACTTCAAGAGGGTAATACCTAAACTTCATGTTGGCCTAAACTCTAAGGGTTGTCTGGTGTGACTTGTGTGCCTTACCATGTTTGCCTTTTGTGAATACTTGTGGTGTGCCTTTATCATAACATCATACCATCATAACACCGCATGCATCCTGCATAAGGACTAACCCATTTCAAGGATCTCAAGGGTTTGTGATGCAGGTCATGATGAACCAACTGTCTAGCGAGGGGCAAAGGGGATTTATTTTCCTCTAGCCAAGTTTGTTTGGAGATCAAAACATGACAGCTTGAGTCAGGGGCTATGACCCACTCGATATGGTGAGCTTTGACTCTTGAAGAAGGACTCTCAATAACATGAAGTTCCTTCAATCAAGCTACCCAAACTCAAATTCTAACAAGTTTCTTGGTTTACCCCGCGAGATCCTTGAAAACATTGCATGCATATCATACATATCATTGCATTACAGGTACACCTTTTACAGGTCACTTATCTTCTTCGCTGTTTATTTCAGCAATCATCATGTCTTCTGAACCTTCTACTGAAAAAGCTATCAAGGCCCTCCAGGCCCAGAATGCCCAGTTCCAAGAGTTGGTTATGAGCCTAGCCCAGGGTCAACAGGATTTGAAGACTCTGATTCTGAAAGAGAGGAAGAAGATGAAGAAGAGGACTGTTTTGTTCAACACTAGACGCAGATCTGGGAATGGATTACAGAATGAGGTTGAGCTGACTACCTCATCTGTAGGCAAAGACAGCCCACAAGAGAGAAGGGTTCCTAGTCCCGTGGTCTCCGACAACAAGACGGATTATGATGAAGAACAATACCCTCCTGCTGAGGATAAGTACAAACAGCTGGAAGACCGTTTGAGCGCCATGGAAATACAGAAGGTTCTCGGGTTGGACTTTGGAGACCTAGGCTTATCCTCTAGGGTGGTGATTCCCCATAAATTCAAGGCACCTGCTTTTGCAAAGTACGAAGGAGCTTCATGTCCTAAGCTGCACCTCCGATCATATGTAAGGAAGATCCAACCTTATACCGCTGACAAGAATTTGTAGATCCATTTCTTCCAGGATAGTCTTTGAGGGACTCAACTCGAATGGTTCTATCAACTGGATGGAGCCAGTATCCGTAACTGGGAGGATTTGGCTACTGCGTTCTATAAGCAGTATCAGTATAATTCCGACCTCGCTCCTACGCGTACCCAACTCCAGGGTATGTCACTAGGGACGGGTGAAGGATTTAAAGAATATGCTCAAAAATGGAGAGACCTTGCTGGAAGGGTGCAGCCACCTTTAACTGACCGTGAGCTTGTGGATATGTTCCTAGGGACCCTGTCTGGTCCGTTCTTCAACCATTTGATTGGAAATTCTTCAGCCGGATTTACAGACCTTATCTTGACTGGTGAGAGAATTGAAGCTGGCATCAAAAGTGGGAAGATTCAAGAAGCTACACCTTCTGATGCTCATAAAAAGCCTTACAGTGGGAAGAAAGAGTCCAATGCTGCGTACAGTCAAAAGAGTCGTCGTGACCAACACGTAGGGGCAGTCCTGATCTCTGGTTCTGCGTCACGCCGACAACAGCAAAAGGGAAATCAGCGAAGGTCGGACGAGCCTAAAAGAAGTTCACCAACATCAACATGCCATTGTCACAAGCACTGCAGCACATGTTGAAGATGAATCTGATTGCGGTGATAAACCCTCCTGCGAACCCCAAGACTTCTTCTCCAAACTATAACCCAGATGCAAGGTGTGCGTATCATTCCGATAGCCCGGGGCACGATACTAACGATTGTTGGGCGCTGAAATACAAGATTCAGAATATGATTGACGCTAAGGAGATCGAATTCGAGCCTGTTGAGACTCCCAATGTGATCACTGCTCCCTTGCCAAAACATGGCTAAGATTGAGAGACTTTTGTTCATTTGAATTCTGATATTGTATTTTTTCTTTGCTTATCCAAACAATTATCATGTCAAACTCTCTTATTTCATTAATGCATTACACGTGTCTGTTTTGAATTAATTGTGTTCACTATGCTTAAAATTGCTTTCATTTTTTCATGTTCAACTCTCGATTAAAAAATTTCTAAGCCTTTTGAGGGAGGATGACGAAAACGATACCACGATCTTTACAGTATGCTTTTAAACAGACCCCGCTGATGAGGTACAGGCATTGTTTCAAATCCTAAACAGTGGAGTTATAAGGAAGATAATCCCTAGTCAACCCCTTTGAGCCAAAGAAGTCGGAGTTTTTCTTTTCAAAAATTAAAACCCTTAATCATAACCTGGGGCATGGTAGTTTTCTCAGTTGAGCCAGGTGCACAATGAATGGCATCAAAGAAGTCCTTCAAAAACAAGAGACAGTGATGGTTCCCTATAATCTTCAAGACAGGCAGTCATCATCTTTCAAAAACAAAAACCCAATAAGTCAAAACCTATGAAGGAGACTTACACAAAAAATGGGGCATCCCGCTGACTGTAATCACAAAAGAAACAGTTCAGGCAAAAAGACAGGGATAACAAAATCAAAAAAGAAAGAGGTCCTACAAACCCTCAACAAAAAAAATCGACTGCATGTTCAAAATAAACTTTCAGTATCCGAACCATCACTGGTATATCAGAGCAAAGACTCAAACAAAATCTAATGCACGATTAGCTGAGTTTAGGTTTGAAGAACATCACGAAGAGCGGGTGGGTACAAATAAAATTTGAGCCTTTATCTTTTGTTTCTTAAACCGTGAACCAGGCCACGTTATAACCCTTAAAAGTCCTAGCTGAAGCACGGGTTAGTTCGAAAGCATACTGTTACCAAAGGTATCCTGACTCCTGTAGGGCTTGCTGTAAAATCTTGAGTTGACATCAAATTTTACAAAAAATCACTGGTTTTATTGAAAACTGCATTTTCAAAAACTTCAAGACAGACATAAGCGTTGCATTCTTGAAATAATATTGTTTGCATATGACTATTTGTTCAACAGCAGAGAAATTCGCACGACGAATATCTAGTGAACAAAAATCTTCTCAAGGATCACCTCAAGTGGAAAAACACTTCCAACCAAGGGGCAGACATGATCATGGTCCATCATCTGGGGCAGTCCAGTCAAGATTCAAGGAATCTCTCAAAAATGCCAAATAGCCAGGGGCAAACCTCCGCCTGAGTCACTTGGAGCATTGGACCTGAATTCCAGCAACGAATCTTGCCCGATCAAACATCTTCTGGTAGTATGGCAACACAGCACTACTGACAGTGACAACTCCCTGCATTCTGAGAGCGTGGACATAGTCGAAAAACACTATGCATAATTAAAGACCCGCTAGGTCGACTGGCCTAGGCAAAAATAAGGGCTTCCCGGCGAACCAAAAGGGTTCGGGAAAAAATAAGGGATGAAAATGAAAAACTTTGTACACCCGACAAGTCGAAAACCTAAAAAGGCGGCTTGGGAAAAAATGGGTATCCCGGTGGACTGAAAACCCGAAAGGGAGGTCCAGGCAAAAATTAGGGATCAAAGCGTACGACTATGTCCCGTCATCTCGTCACTTGCCTACCAGAAGAAGATTTGTCAATCAGCAGTTATCAAACACCTCAACAGGTACCTTCTCCCGCAGAAACTGGGGCAATAAGAATTGTCCGAACTGTACAAGTTGCTCTGTCCACCAAGGTACCAAGGTAGGTTCGGTTGAAGAATGTAACCAAGACACCTTCACTCCCCGCAGAGTAAGACAAGATTCAGCAATACTCTCCCCAAGCAGAATTGGTCTCCTATCAGCCCTAAAAAGGCACAGTGTCCCCAGCAAGTCAGCAATACTCTCCCCCGAGCAGAGTTGGTCTACCATCAGCCCCGAACAAGTTGGGTATCCCCAGAAGATCTTAATATTCTCCAGCAGAATATAAAGATATTCCTCAGCAAGCATCCCCGGCAGTCTTAATATTCCTCGACAGAAATATAAGAATGTTCCCTGGCGGAATACAGATACCCCCAGTGGAGCCATTTCCCCAGTGTAGTCCAAAGGTTTCCCCAGGAGAGTTGAATCATCTTACCCAGTAGATTCTAGAAGCTTATCCCCTGCAGAGTACAAACGCATCTCCTCAGCCGTATTCAGAGGTTATTCCCCACCAGAGTCTAACTGGGTTATCCTCAGCAAATTACAACGGAAAGATCGTCCTCAGCGAAGTTCTTCCTATCCCCAGCAGAGTTCATCATCGAAATCCCCAACGAAGCTTATCAACGGAATCCTCAGCGGAGTTATCGTTAAAATCTCAGCGAAGCATCTCTTCCCACAGAGTAATTCCCCGCAAAGCAATCTCTTCAAGTTTATTCCTCAACGGAGTCATCTTCTCCTACAGGTTTATTCACACAATCATCTTCGTTCACCATCCCCAACGGAAACGAAGAACTCAACGCTATTCTCCAGCAGCTCCGGGATTTATTTTCCCCAGCTAAAAACATCACATCTTCATACATTATGACATGCATACGCATCATACAACATAAATCTCATTTATTCTTGAGAACATCTTGACATCATGCAGTTCATGCATCATGACATTGCATACAGCTAATGTTTTTGCCTTTTCAGGAAAAGGTCAATCAAAAGATGATTACCATCTACCTTTGCAGTTCCAGATCAACACTTGTAATAAGCCAGGAAAATTATGTGGACGACTGATCGTGGGTTAATATATGAAGCCAGACAGGACAATTATCTACTTGATCATCATGAGGCAACCCTACACCGGTTCCTTCTCTCTCCAAGATGCAGTTTTACACGGGCTCATCAACAGGAAACCCTACACCGGTTCCTTCTCTTTCAGATGCAGTTTCACACGGACTCATCGCCAGGCAACCCTACACCGGTTCCTTCTCCTTCAGATGAAGTTTCACACGGACTCATCATCAGGAAACCCTACACCGGTTCCTTCTAAGTGCAGATGCAGTTTTACACGGACTCATCATGAAGAACCCTACACAGGTTCCTTCTCCCTTCCAAGACGAAGTTTTACACGGACTCGTCCTCAAGCAACCCTACACCGGTTCCTCCTCAGTTCCAAGACGAAGTTTTACACGAACTTATCCTGCAGTAACCTTACCCCGGTTCATCCTGAAGTTTCACACGAACTTATCACAGTAACCTTACCCCGGTTCATCAAGAAGTTTTACACGAACTTATCCCGAAGTAACCTTACCCCGGTTCCTCCTAAAGTTTCATACGAACTTAGCTCAAATAACCTTACCCCGGTTCATCCAGAAGTTTTACACGAACTTATCCCGAAGTAACCTTACCCCGGTTCCTCCTGAAGTTTCACACGAACTTATCTCAAATAACCTTACCCCAGTTCATCCAGAAGTTTTACACGGACTCCTCTTCAGGCAAACCTACACCGGTTCCCTCTCTTCAAGACGTAGTTTTACACGGACTCGTCACCAAGAAACCCTACACAGGTTCTCTCTTTCCAAAGATGAAGTTTTACACGGACTCATCATCAGTCAACCCTACACCAGTTCCTTCTTTCATTCAGATGCAGTTTTACATGGACTCATCATCAGGCAACCCTACACAAGTTCCTTCTCTCAACCTACCAAGTTACAATTCAACAAACAATTTCCAAATGGCATCTATAAGCCCATTCCCGACAAGATTCTGTCATATCTCCAGATGGCATCTATAAGCCCATCCTCTTATCCATCATCTCTCCAAATGGCATCTGTAAGCCCATTCCCGACATCACATTGCTGATACTACACTATGCGAGTACAAATTTCTGGGCACTTTAGTGTTCAATCATCTTCTACCTTCGGATCACGAAAGGCACACAAGCCAATCTACATCCTCAGGTTTAAGAAGATTGAACAGGGGCAACTGTTGTACCCCAAAATTTTCCCTCCCATATTCTACAAGATTTGTCAAGATTGATCTTCAAATTGCTCAAGATCTGCTCAAGGATTGTACAGTCAAACCACCTCTTAAGCCAGCTGAAATTAGGGTTTTGATTCTTTCAAGGAATTTGGGGTTTTAAATGGCTCAATCAAGTCTCATAGGCCCATATACATTCTCAAGCACCTACATGCCAAGTTTCAAGACTCACAATGCCAATTTGCACAGTCAAAAGCTCCATTTGATCCACAGTCAACTGCAAGGGCAAAATGGTCATTTTACAGTCAAAAGTCAAAATTTTTGGTCAACATCTTATTTTGAGGTCACAGTCATCATTTGATCAAGTCTTGATCATGATTCCACAAGAATGGCTCAAAAATCATCAAGATGCAAAAAGTTACTATTTTTGGATAGTAGAAAAGTCAATTGTATCTTGACCAGGGCATAACTTTTTCATGGTTCATCAGAAAAATTCCATCCAATGCTCATTTTGAAGGGGATGACATTTCCTACAACTCATCTTCACATTCGAAGTCCAAGAAATGCTCTCATAAAAGTTATAAATTTCTACATTATAGGTCAAATTCAAAAGTCAACAAAAGTGCACTTTAAGTCAAAGACCATAACTTGAGATTGGTAAATCCAAATGACATGGGACCAAAGGAATGGGTTAGAGGACTTCAAGACCTTTCCAAAATGTCCAAGAACATGTTCATATGATCAAAATTGAGAAAGATATGCATTGGAGAAGTTGGGAAATTTTTGTGAATTTGCAAAAGTTAACTTTGCTCAGAACACCTTGTTTTTGCTAATGGGCCTCAAATTTATTCTTGAAACTTTATCCAAGGCCTATGCACGACCCATCAAGCTTAATTGAATTATTTTCTTATTTTTTTTATTAATTAATTGGATTTTTAATCAATATTAATTCATTTAATTAATTTAAATTGTAGGAAATATAAATATATGGTTTTTCAATCTTTTTGTGAAGCAAGAATGACCTAAAAAGGCTGGCAATTTCGTGCACCAAGTCAAAGATGCAATATCTCCTAAGATGGCAACTTTTTCCAATCATGAAGGTTAAAAAATATTTGATTTTCAATCAAATATTCAAATCATCATTCCATGGATTTCTTTGCAAGATTCTGACCTAATTCTGTTCCTCTATAAATACACAAGCCAACCCTAATCATGCACACGTGAAAGAACTGTAGAAAAGAGGCCATAGCACATTGAAAAAATTCAAGAAACTTGAAAACTGTTTTCTATATTCCAGGCCAATTCAAGGACTTTTGTTGATTCAAACACATTGCAGGAAGTGTGAGGAACGTGTAGCAATCAAATTCACGTGCTAAAGCTCAAGAAATCACCCTAAACAGAACCACGGTTTGACATTTTTTCTCATAATCGTAACTCATGATTCATAACCATTTGACATGATTTATTGTTTGTTTTAAATTGCTTGAATCCATATGAAGCTAATGGCATAAGTTAATTGAATTATGGTGTACATAATCGAAAGATGCCATTGATGAATTTTAGGGTTCATAAGCTCTCAAATTAGGGCTTTACAATCCAAGAACAATTAGGGTTTATAATGCATATGGTTGGAATCGTCAAGGCCAAACGAACACACAGGGACCATCGCGAAATATTTATATTCATCATAGCCCTAATTGCTATTATTCGTCATTGCATATTGTGGGGGTTAAAAACCCCCGCTATCTAACATTTATTCTGCAGGTTCAGCGAGGAAGACGACTAGGTGTTGATACGTCATTGGTCAGTTCAAAAAAGGGCGCGTGTTTTTGTTTTATAGCATATGCATTGATTTTGATATATTATATTCACTTGTTATCTAAATAACAAAAGCAGGCCATTGGCGTAGTGGATGATGCGTTGGCTTGGAATCATTGGGACCTGGGTTCGAGTCCCAGGTCCCCCAAAATAATTGTTTCTATTTTTCTTCGTGTAATCACATGCAGCGTTCTAGGAGGTGTCTACCATATGCCTCCAATCATCCAAACGCCATGTGGCTATGGGCACAGATCTAATGGCCACGAGAGAAGGAACACCATGCTCCCAGTCAACCAGGCGCCTGGAGGAGTCAGAAAGTCAAACAGGCTTGTGTGCAAATGGGCCAGAAATTCCAGAACTCACCTCCTTAATGGGCCAGCACCCCCCTGGTTCATTCATCCTTTTTTTCTTTTCTTTTACATTTTTCATTTAATCTTTTTATTAATTATAATTAATAATTATTATTATTTAATTAACTCACAAATTAATTATTTTTCATAATAAATTCAGAAAACATAAAAAATATAATATTTTTATTATTATTATTTATTTATTTCACCCTTTATTATTTTTGTAAATAAATGTAATTAATTAATTTGGTTGTTTTAATTAGGTTAACTTTAATTATTTTCACAAAAAATAAAATCCATGTAGAATTAGGTTTTGACAACTTTTAATCATGTTTTCCTTTTTATTTTATTTTCATTAAAAACATAAAAAAAAACTTAAAAAATATTTCTTTTATTTAATTAATTAGAATTAGGTTTAATTAAATGCGAAAAGGACCAAAATTTCTTTATTTCTCAAATAAGGGTCAAAACCCTAAGGACTTTCTCCGATTTAATTTCTTTTCGCGCATATTATTTTTGATCATATTTATGTAATTGTTCCAAGGATGTAATAGCGTAATTAGGACTTTTATCGCTTTCTTTTATTTTCTCGCATTTACTTTTCAAGGGTTGTTTTTGGCGATGTAAATACCCGACGCCTTGTAATAGCGTAGATTTACTTTCCGCAATTTACTTTTCGCACAACTATTAACTGCTATGCATGACAAGACTTGTTCTCAAATTAAAATCAAAACGTAGCTCACCATAATATGTGCAAAGATAATTTAACCGAATCCTGACACACTCGCACATGCCACTCCTAGGGTACGCCACACTTGGTTGCCTCGACGTGGTCATTGAGTATAGGTTGTTTTAGAGGTCGCCCTCCTGTCTAAAGATCCAAGTTGCCTCGAAATGGTTGCCTCGGATAAAAAGGATCTAAGACATTAGGGTTACCGCTAAGGCGTCCTACTATTGCTTTGGTGACCACATGTCCCTATAATTGAATTGACCCGAAAAACTCCAACGACGGTGCTACCTACTTCTCAATAGTGGGATAGTACTGTCTAAAGGACATTTACACAGCTTAATTTCTTTTGAGTATGTAGAGGTTCTAAGGTACTTGCTCTTTCAAAATAAAAACAACTTTTCGCACTTACACTTTTCTGACAAAAGTTTTCAAACAAACACTTCATGACACTCTTGAGGACTGATACAAGAGTTAAATCGAAGTTTTCAAACAAACCTTTTTCAAAACCCACAAACACAAGAAAAGAAAACTCTTTTGAAAACATAGTGAGCAAGTACCTAAGAGCCCGTGGATAACCACGGATAGAAAGGGTGCTAACACCTTCCCTTTCTATAATCTACCTCCCGAACCGAGAAATATCTAGAAAAGGAATTTTGCTGTGCTTTTGTCCTTTCCTTGTTGGAGAACATAAAAGACGGTGGCGACTCTTGCTTACCGCGACATTTCGCGAACCAGAATTTCAAAACAGCCAGTTCTATTTCCACCGATCACACCCCCCTTCTTCTATCTTGAGCTTAGGAATCCCTCTCACTTCTTTAATAGATATGATTCTTTTAATTCCTTTCAGATGCAAGTGTCCAAGTTTTTGATGCCACGATTTAACTTCATTTTTCTTTGGCTAAAGCACATGTTGAGGAGAGGCTCAACTCTTGGGGAACCCATAAGTAACAGTTGTCTTTAGATCTGATTCCTTTCATAATAACTTCATTCTTCTCATTACAAACGAGACATTCTTCCTTGGTGAAGTTAACTTTGAATCCTTGATCACATAGTTGTCTTATACTTATTAGGTTAGTTTTTAACCCTTTAACAAGTAACACATTGTCAAGTTTTCGGACTCCTGAACATTCTAGCTTTCCAACTCCTTTGATTTCACCTTTGGCTCCATCACCAAAAGTTACATAACTGGTATAATGAGATTTGGTATCTACCAATAGATTCTTGACACATGTCATGTGTCTAGAACAGCCACTATCAAAGTACCAGTCATCTTTGGTTGATACTCTGAGAGAGGTATGAGTTATGAAACTAGCAACATTAGACTTGGGAACCCATTGTTTCTTCTTTTTGCTATTTTGAGAGATCTGATTGGTCTTGGGAAGAGCAGTAGTTTTAGGATACCCATACAACTTGAAACAGAAAGGTCTTATGTGACCAAACCTTCCACAATGATGACACCTCCAGGGATGGGATTTCTTTCTGGTGTGAGTAAATTTTTTCTTACCATGATGTTCAGACATTTGATTCGACATGTTTGGTTTAGAGTTGGCATGAGTGGAATTTGATGAAGGTTCTTCTGAAACAGGTTCCTTTTTCTCATTAAACCCTAGACCACTCTTGTCTCCTGTCACTCTCCCCACTTGATGAATTTCATCTAATGTGTCAGACCCATTATTCAACATCTTGAGATATTTGACCACTCTATCAAGATGTGAATTCAGAGAAGTCACTTCACTTTCCAGATTAGAAATAGTTTTCAAAATCTCTTTCCTTTCTGCCTTCAGCTGGGTTATGAATGCTTTATGTTTCTCCCCTTCTAGGCAAACTTCTACACTTCTGAGACATTGTTCTTTGTACGAGGCAGCTAGCTCATCAAAGGTTAGTTCACCATCACTAGAATCTTCATCAGACACAAATTTGCATGTAAATGCTTTAACATACTTTGCAGATTCCTCTTCAATATCACACTTAAAATCCTCTTCAGACCAAGTAAAATATAGATTCTTCTTCTGTTTCTTAAGGTATGTAGGACATTCAGCTCTAATATGACAAAAACCTTCACATCCATGACACTGTATTCCCTTCCCTTGAGTGGATTTTTCTTCATCCCTTTTTCTTCCAAACTCATTTGACTTAAGGATGTCAGATGAGATGTTCTTGACATTTAATATTGGATTCCTATCCATCCTTTTTATCACTTTATTAAACTGTCTTCCAAGCATAACTAAGGCATTAGATATTCATTCATTTGTATCCAGATCACATTCCTCCTCTTCACCTTCATTATTGGTAACAAAAGCTATGCTTTTGTTCTTCTTTTCAGATCTTTCATTGATGCTTAATTCAAATGTATGAAGTGATCCAATAAGTTCATCCACTTTCATCTTGTCAATGTCTTGTGCTTCTTCTATGGCAATCACTTTTATATCAAATCTCTTGGGAAGAGACCTAAGCATATTTCTCACTAATTTGTCTTCTGGAATTTTTTCTCCTAAAGCACTGGCAGCATTAACAATCTCAAGAATGTTCATATGGAAGTAATTAATGCTTTCATCATCCTTCATTCTCAGATTTTCAAATTTGGTGGTGAGAAACTGAAGTCTTGACATCTTCACTTTGGATGTGCCTTCATGGGTAGATTGAAGAATCCCCCAAGCATCCTTAGCTACTTCACATGTGTTCACTAATCTAAAAATGTTCTTGTCAATCCCATTGAATATAGCATTCAAGGCTTTATAATTTCCAAGAGAAATTTCATCCTCTCCTTTAGACCAATCTTCTTCTGGCTTTAACTCAGAAGTAGGTTCTCCATTTTCTCCCAATTTGACAGGGTGTTTCCATCCTTTTAAGACAACTTTTCAAGCCCTATTGTCCATAGACTTTAGAAAGTCCACCATACGTGGTTTCCAATAGACATAATTGATTCCATCCAGAATGGGTGGTCTGCTCACAAATCCTCCTTCCTTGTCCATAGTACCAGAAAGTATCTTCCCTAGATCTTGCCCAGATATAGAGCAGGATGCCTGCTCTAATACCAATTTAAATTCTGGTATCAGATATGTAATGTCGAAGGAGATGTCACGATACAAATATCTGAGTAAAATATAAAATGCTACAATATTAAAAGCAGTAAAAACACAAGGGATTGTTAACCCAGTTTGGTGTACAACAACACCTACTCTGGGGGCTACCAAGCCAGGGACAAGTCCACTAAATAGTATCAAATCATAGACCCTCAGTAAACAACCAGTTTATGATCTAATCACTTAATCACTACCCGTGTTATGCTTCTACCTAAGACACACCTAGGTATGAGGCTCTCCTCAAATCCCTTCAATCACTAACAGTGAAGAACATCATAAATATTAAGTTTTAAAGACTTTAATCATTCAATACTTAAGATCTTATGAATGATCCACAATTAACAACTCAAAGTATAACTCAAGTATTAAACCAATACTTAGAGTGTATTACAATTAAAAGGACTTAGACTTCTAAAACAGAAAGAATATATTCTTCTTCAAAAGTTACAGTCAAACGAATAAGGATACAAGTCCTTATAAAGGCGCAGCAGTGGGCTTGGGATGAAAAAATAAACATTCAAATCCCTTGAATATTTCCATGAAAATAGGCCAAGATTTAATCCATTAGGATAACGCAAATAGAAAAATATTCCTCCATATTTTTTGCAAACTATGAGTCACAAATCCTGAATAATGGCGCGCATAAAAAAAGGAAACAAAATATTGGAAACAAATATTAAGTCTCATTCAGATGAGAAGGCAGATTTCAAGACATCTGCTTTGACATCATTTAAAACCAGTTTGCTTCAAATGTCAAGACATTTAGCAAAACATTATCAAGTCAGTGTTTTACCAAAATTGCTGCCAACAAACACTTACAATTATGAAAAATGTTATTTTATGGTTGAACGGGGAATTGTTTTAGGGCATATAATCTCTGAAAAAGGAATACATATGGATCTTCCTAAGAGATATGTGATTTCTAATATACCTTACCCATCTTGAATTCACGATATTCATTCTTTTCTTGGTCAAGCAGGTTTTTACAGAAGCTTCATAAAAGATTTCAGCAAGATAGCTCTTCTTCTGTCAAATTTGTTGAAGAATGACATCACTCTCAGCTTTGATAACAAATTTAAAAAGGCGTTTGATTTCTTGAAGAAAGCACTAACCTCTACTTCTATCATCCAACCGCCTAACTGGAAGCTACCTTTTGAAATTATGTGTGATGCATCTAGCTATACGATGGGGGCGGTCCTAGCACACTGAGTTGACAAGGTTGCCCATGTTATTTATTATGCTTCTAATACTTTAGATTATTCGCATGATAATTACACTACTATTGAAAAAGAACTTCTGGCTATTGTTTTTTCTCTTGATAAATTTAGATCATATTTACTAGGTTCCAAGGTAGTTGTTTTTACTGACTATCTAGTTTTTAAGCATCTGTTAAATAAAATAGATGCAAAGTCAAGATTGATTCAGTGGATATTGTTGCTCACAGAGTTTGATCTGGAGATTAAAGATAAAAGTGGAGCTGAGAATTTAGTGGATGACCACTTAAACAAAATAGAGGAGGGTGAAGATACTTTCCTCATTTAGGATGACTTTCCTGATGAGAAGCTTCTACAGCTGTGTGAGGTAACTCCTTGGTATGCTGATTTAGTTAATTATATTGTCGCTAGAGTTTTTCTGATAGGTGCATCTAGGACACAAATTCAAAAACTCAAAAGTTATACAAAATATTATGCGTGGGATGATCCATATTTGTGGGAATTTGGTAGTGATCAGTTCATTAAGCGATATGACCCTGACTATGAGATTGAATCTACTTTACAATTTTTTCATGTCTCTCAAGTTAGAGTATATTTCGGTCCTCAAACGATTGCAAGAAAATTCCTAGACTCAGGTGTCTTTTGGAACAATTTTTTTAAGGATGCTTATGATACTTACCACACTTGTAAACAATATTAGATAAAAGGTACAACCATAAATCATAAGAGTGAAATGCCTCAGCAATCGATGCTTTTCTCTGAGGTGTTTTATGTGTAGGGAATTGATTTTGTGGGTCTCTTCCATATACCTTTTGATTTTTTTTATATTTTACTTATTGTTGATTATGTTTCAAAGTGGTTTGAAGCTATCTCCACTAGGACTAGTGATTCTAGAGTTATTGCAGATTTTTCAAGGTCAGATATTTTTTTGCACGTTTGGAATACCCCGAGCTATCATAAGTGACCAAGGCACCCATTTCTGTATCGCACCATGGAAGATTTGTTATGAAATTATGGTGTTATTCATAGGGTATCTATTGCATATCACACCCAAATTAATGGGCAAATCAAGATCTCAACCAAGGAAATTAAACACATTCTAGAAAAAATGGTGCATCCAAATAGGAATTACTGGAATCGCTGTCTAGAAGACGCACTTTAGTCTCAAAGAATAACTTTCAAAAATCCAACATGGATGTCTCCCTATCGACTTGTGTTTGTTAAGGCATGTCATCTCTTTGTAGAAATTGAGCATCATGCTTATTGGACGGTCAAAAGTTATAATTTGGAAATGCATAAAGCGGGTATGGAAAGAAAACTCCAATTAGAGAAACTTGAAGAGCTTATGCTAGAAGCCTATGAAAACTAGAATTATAAAGAGGAAACTAAGCACTTCCATGATAATATAATTTCTAGGAAGGAGTTCTTTGTTGGCCAAAAAGTTTTACTGTTTAACTCCCACCTAAAATTTATGGCTGGGAAACTTCGATACAAGTGGATTAACCCTTTGTTATTAATGTTTTTCCTCATGGTGCAGTAGAAATAAAAATTGTAGGTACTGACAAAATTTTCAAAGTCAATGGGAAGCGCTTGAAGCTATTACAAGAAAATTAGGTGCTTGAAGATGCAACCATAGAAGATATTTCCATGGAAAAGCACGCCTACACTGCAATTTTATCAGGGAGTCCTTCTTCATTTTTCTCATCCTTATTTTATACTTATGTTCTTTCATTAAGGACAATGTATGTCTTAAGTGTGGGGGAAAGAATTATTTACTTCTGTGTTTTCTTATTTATCTTTTACTTGTTTTCTTATTTTTAAAAATACATGCTTTTTCTTTGGTTTTTGAGTTGCAATTGTGAGTTTTTTTCCTTGTTCTCTTGAATAAATACTCATGGTGTGAAGTGAGTAACTTAATGTGAATTATAAGTATGATAAGTAAGACTAAATTCTGAATTGTGCATCATTTGAGGTTGACCAATGCCCTTTGTGAGATTTTAAGCCTAATAATGGATAACATTCAAAAATCCATCTATTTCTTTCTTGTGTGATTTCGCTCATGTACGTTAGTCTCTAGAATTTGATTTGACTATTTTTAAAACTATTTGATTACTTGTGCACACTGATATGATAAAAGTAAGTTGTTTCTGTTTTATTTTTATCCAGTAAACCAAAAAGTCAACCCTGAAATTATCACCCCTTATTTGAAACCCCTTTGAATCTATTTATCCCATTCTTTGGTTGAAACTCATTAAAAACCTTAGTGAAAACAATGATATTACCCTATTTAAGGGGATGAAGGAGTCTTGTTTGGAGTTGTGTGAGGTTGAATTAGTATAGTTGTGCCGTGGTATTTCAAAAGTTGGTAGAAAAGGAAAAAAATATAATAAATAAATAAATAAAAAGAAAATTAGCATGACAATTCATATTACTGTCAGGTTCCTTCAGAAAATAAAAAAGAGAAAATAATTACAAAGTTGTTGTTTGAAAAGTGAATGAAATTTTAGTTCAACTCCCGCAATTTCTTTCAATTTTCTTTTATCCCTTTTAATTTTAGTCTAGTACCTTTTAGGGTTTATCTCACCTTTATCTTGGACACATTACAACTTGAATAAAGCGATTTATCAACACAATGTCTATTATATTTTAATCAACAATTACCTTTATTTAAGAGCTAATTTTTTTTTAAATGTTAAAATTTTATTTTTTTTCTCCATCTCACGGGTCATTTTTTATATGGTTATTTAATACAGTTGAGTTTATATGATCATTGTTAATTTATAATTAAGTCACTCATTTCAAATTTACATGTGTCTAAATATATTTTATACAATATCAAATAAATGTATTCGCGCGGGAGTACGAGTATCTTACTAGTTTGATCTTTGTGTGTATATAATTCAAGTATTGATATTAGAGTCTTTTAAAACTTATGGTAGTGCTGATTTTCATGATGTTCTTTGAGTGTAAACAGCTAACCTAAACACTTGAGAGTTAAGAGAATTTTATCATGTGAGGATCTTGATGCTTGTGATGTGCTCTTTGGTAAATTGTCTTCTTACTTGCTTTGAGTGTCACAAAAAAGTTACCCACTAACATCATATTACTTGAAGCTTAGAATTATGATTTTATTTACCCCTTTGTGATCCCGAAAGTATTTGAAATTACATGCTCTATTTTGTTCTTCTTTTTCTTGTTTTTGCTCTATTTTGAATTTTGACATTAGAGTTTTGGTCAAAGTGCAAAATTTTAAATGTGGGGGAATTTGATCAGTATATTTTAATACACTATATTTTAATTTGTGCTAAGGGATTTCTATTAATTGTTTCTTTTATTTTACTATTTTTAGTATGCTTCCTAAGTTTAATTTATTTCTGCTTTCAATTTAATTATGTTACTTATTTTCTGAATAAACAATTATTTATACTTTTTCGCTATGCATGTCATAACTTGAGTTACATGATGTCTTTGATGTATTGTAATATGCATTGGAAAGCTTAAATGATAACCTACAAATTTTATGTTGAAGTCAGAAGTCAATTTGAAGTCCAAAAGAGTCGAATAATTCATTTTCATTTCAGAGTTAAGAAAATAAATAGTTTTGGACCGATTTTCACGTTTTATGGGTCGGTTGCTATTAGGCCCCGATTTCCTTTTTTTATTTAAACAATTTTTCAGGCTTAGGGTAGTCATTGATAGTTTACATGAAATAACGTTAGATGACTACAATTCCTATGAAGAGCTAATTTGCCAAAGGTTGATCTATTGATAACGGTTTCCATCAAACCTTAAGGTTATTGTAATTTCAATTCGATTTATATTTCGTTCAATATCATTATGTGTTTCTTCCATGCTTAATTCAGGTTTCGTTGAATATGTTGATTTAATTTTATAGATGCACGCTTCTAAGTTTAATCGCGTTTAACGCAGATTTTATGTTATTTCACTCAATCTTTAACGTTTGCTTAATTCGATAAACAGGAGCATAAATCGATGCATGACCGCTATAACACGGACATCGAATTAAAGTTTGTCAAAACATTCGCCACCAAAGAAAAACACAATTTTCAATTCCGCGTGTTTAAATCCAATTTCATTAAATACAAGCCCAACCAAAAACTTGATACTTTTGTTGATCAGGGAGTTACAAAATACTCTTATCTAAAGGAAGCTGAGTTCCGCAGGCTATTTATCGACTTAAAAAAAAAGCTTATGTTTTTGCCTCACGCTCACATGATTTAATACTTCGTACCAACTATAATGCAAAACTACTAAATAATCATCATCACTTTTTATCTCTTTTCTAATATTTAAAAAAATTCTTTAATCTTTTATCCAATATAAATAAACAATATGTTCAATTTATGTCTTTTTCAAATTTTTTATTTTTATTATTATATTTATATTTTTAAAACTCTATTTTTGTAAATAATTAAAAGAAAATTAGAATGTCTGTTTTTAAAATGGCAATGTGTAATAAAGAAAACTATAGAATTTTAATATCTTTTGGGTATTATGAGTAATTTTAAAACAATCACGTGGATCATCATGTAGCACCTAAAATTTATTTTTTTTGGAAAACCATCACATGGATCATCATATGTATGGCACCTAAAATTTATTTGGACAAATAACCTCAACGAAGATTTAAGTGCAATCAAATTTATGTATGACCTATCAACAAACAAACTCTTCAACTACTTCATCTACAATATGAAGAAAAATGGATTTAATAGAACTCACCAACTACTTAATGTTTTGATTATGTGCATTCAGAGATATTTTCTTCATGATGTTCTTTTATAAATTTATTGGTCTTTAAAAAAAACACATTCAATTTACATTTCATCATCAGTTGTTTCAACATTAACAATAGTTTTTTTTTTAATTTAGTTTATTTGTTTAAAAAAAATGCTTAATGAAACATTTTACTCGTTCTTTAGTAATGTATGCACAAATTTTTTATGTGCAAACTTTTATTAATTTCATTGATAGCATATAAATAATTCAGACTAAATAATTAAAACAACTAAAAACTCATACTTTCAAGGACTCTTCAATGAAATTAAAATTTAAGAGTGAAAATATAACCGATTTTGCATTAGTCTTGAAATAAAAAGGGTTCAACACTTTTTTAATATTTGTTATGGCCGTCTACAAGTCTACAAGACCGAATAGCGGAAAAGCTTAATAGTAGTGAATGGTCACGTTCGAAATAGAACATGTGAGCTCCTTTTATCCATCTAATTGGTGAACTCGTATGTGAATTTCATCATAATTGTTCAGATCGTTTTGACGATTGACTGCATGTCATGCTCCTTTATGTGTTTGATTGCTAACTAATTCTTCTATTTAAATAAGGAATCACGCCACGTCTCCAATATTCAAATATTTTTTTATTCAAACCTCGTTTCTCACTCTTTTATTGACTTGAGCGTTTGACGAGAGATGAGGTTTGACTCGTACATTTCCTTGAACATCTCACGAGAGAGGATCTTGAAGGAGTGCACTAACACGGAGTTTAAGGAAGCTAGGATAAGGAATTCACCAGTCAAAGAGTCTGCACACACTAATAAATCTAAATATTGTCGTTTCTACAAGAGTCACGACCACAATACCAACGATTATATCCAACTAAAGGATGTTATTGAAGGGCTTATTAAAAAGGGAGTGATTTTTAGAGTATGCCAAAAATAATAAAAGGGGATAATAAGACTCCCCCAAGAAGAAATAATCCCCTAAGAAGAGTGTTAAGGCCATGGTTGGGTGCAAAAGCAAAGAGGTGGGAAATAAAAAAGAGGAATGACACAAGACGGAGTGACAATATATCGCTTCCATAACAAAAGGCGCTCCTAGGTTGAACAACCCTTCCAAGAGCACAATGAAGAGAAATATTTTTGAGCTGATGGACATCAACAAAAAGGAAGGAAGCACTTTGGCCACAAATCTAGAAAGGTTGATTATCAGATTCCAAGACAACGAGAAGGTCAGAAGAATCTAAAATGATATTTTTCACTTGGTGATAACGACTATTATTTCCAATGATGTTTCTATGTTCTTATTGATGATGGCGACTCATATGACATCTGATTATGTTAAGTTTGAGCATTTATTCTTTTGTAGAGAAAAATGATCTTAATGTCTTATAATCATTTGAGTAAAGAAAAGAAACACTCGCTGAATCATCTTTTTCCTTTGTGATTATGAAAGGTAGCAATGAGTCTAGGGTATGATAAGATATATCAAAGTCCCATCACAAGAATAATGCGTGTTATCACAAATTCCACAAGCATACGACTAAAGCAATCAAAACCCCACAATGCAAATACGCATACACACATAATGAAAGCAAATCTAAAAAATGAAAAATAACCATCTCACCCCTTCTTAATAGCTAGTCACTCGAGAGACCGCAATACATCTGCCAATATGTCAACCTCGAACCAAGTTTTTACCCGAGGGCATGGGAAGAGGTACCAATCCTTGATCAGGTACAGTTTCCAGAGACGTCCAATAAACTTTGAGTACAAAATTCGTTGATGTTGAGTGGACATATAGGTCATCACAAAGTTTATCAAAATTACATGAAAATTTCATTGCATATAGGTCATCACAAAGGTTATCAAAATTACATGAAAATTTCCAAAATCTTGCCTATGCCAGGGTTCGAACCCAAAGAAGCATTGGTTATTGTACATACTAGTCTAAGAATGAGTAAATTTTATATGCAAACATTTTATATGCATGGACGAGTATCAAAGTGAGAGATTTTAAAGTTCCTGGAACAAACGTTTTCAATATGCAAACAAATTTACTCAATTGTGAATGTGCAACTTTTACTAACCCATAACTTTAACAAACAAATTTGTGCATCTACTATCATGATACATCACTAACAGTGGCCAGTTTCAAACAATTTGTGGAAAACATATCTGAATTGAAAACACATGCAATATTATTATATCAGAAAACACACGATGCTATGTATTTCATGTTTTCTCTTTTATGATTTTTTGTAGTCAACACACATGTGCTAATAACTTGTTGTTGGAACTTTACAAGATTATCAAGAACTGTGACCTTGAAGAGCTGACAGAGTTTGGTTCTGGTACCTTTGGGACTGTTTATCATAGAAAATGGAGGGGAACCGATGTTGCAATCAAGAGAATAACTGATATATGTTTTGTCGGAAAGCCCTCAGAGCAAGAGCGCATGGTCTGTGTTTTGCTAGTAATCCTTATGATTTACATTTTTTCCTTCTCTTATCAATGACTGAGAAACGACTTATGGAACGAGGCAATCAAGCTTGCTGACTTGCTGACTGATTCGTCTCTCACTTTGATACTCGTTAATGCATATAAAATGTTTGCATATAAAATCATTAATAGTGATGTGGTCCAATGGTGTAACAGCTTGAACAGCATCAAACGATGCGTTGAAGAAGAAGATAATGAATAGGACAATTCATCTCAGTTGACACGTCATTTCCACTAATTTCGTTTGATAATATTTGAAAGAAAGGACTAGTTTGATACTCTTTGACAACATAAAATTATTATTGTTATTTGTAATTTCGACGCTCTAACGAACTGAGGTTTGAGGAGAATTTGAAAGATGAATGTTGGGATGATAAAAGCTAATTTCGATATGAAGTAAATCGAAGACACATTTTTGACCGAGTTTACAAGGAGGAAGTAGTGCAAGGCGAATGACTTAGCAAAAAATTTCTAAAGATACTCGAGGCGGGTTCGACAAATATTCAAATGAGGCTACAACTGATTTTAGCGCTCATACGATCTTTGAAACAGAGATACATGGAGGTCTGTGAAATGCTAGAAGCATGCAAATGAGAACGTGTCATCCTCTGAAAAGAAGACCGTTCGTGATAGTTAGTTTTGAATTATTATAAATATGAGTTTTTATGTTAGAATTCTGTGTGTTTACTTCTTTGTATAAATTACTCAAAATAACTCAAAGTATCAAGTGTTTGAGAAACGAGTTGATGATAATGTATGTATAAAGCACCAATTTTACATTGAATGTCATTCGTTTTTAATTGAAGTCCTTTACATTAAAGCGAAACTATTTTACATTCCAGTCTTTACTTTAAAACTTTTTATTAATACTTTTGAAGTAACAACTCTATCGAGGAGATTGACACTCAGAAAACTTAGAAAATAAAACATACCCTATTGTCCTAGGATCAATCTAGTCGATCTTGTAAGTAAACAAAATATCTAGGATTCAGAAGACTAACACTTGTTTACTAAATTTTACGATAAACAATTATGCAACAGGAATAAATAATTACTTGACATTATAATGTTTTATTATACAATCCATACAACTATCAACTAGGAATATCAACTCAAAGAATTGGGTTAAAGAAAAAAAAGTTTGTGTTGGTAGAAAATGTCGGACCCAAATGGAGGAAACTAGTTTGTTTGAATAAAAAATTAAATGGTACTTCATGTGTGCATGCATGCATAACAATAAGTTGGACCGGGTAAATTTGGAGGTCAACCTAATCCCATCTCGATCTGATATCATGTTGGACAGTCTTTTTCGTCTATTTTTTTGTTGTTGCATGAGACAACGATGAGACCAACTAGAAGCCATTGGGTTGAGCAGGGTTGACCTAATACAAATTGAGTCCTAAGGAAAATATTAAGTTGAAATTTTTTTTGTTCTTTCATCGTAATTAAAATATATTATTTTTAAAAAAAACATTCTAAGATATTTTTACAACTAAAATATTGACCGAGTGATTCCAAACACAAGAAAAAAGTGAAATGCGATATTCAAAATTCATGATTAATTTATAAAACTTTTACTTTTAAAAACAATTATATTAGAAAATATGAATAAGATGGAAGAAAGAAGGAGATTAAAAGAGATATGTAGTGGAAATAAAATAATCAATAGAAAGTTAAAGAGATAAGAGTTAGAGAGAGTGAACTAGATATTTATATAGGTTCGGCATAACCACTTGACCTACTCTTGTCTTTAAGAACCTTCAACATTCAAACAAAACTTTTACACATGTTTATCTCAAGAACCTCGTCACAGGTTTTTTTAGGTTTAGCTTGCAACCTTTAAGTCCTTTACAAATACAATTCGCAAGAGAATCACACTCTTGAATAAATCAATTTAATTACAACACCAATTACAAGACCACTCTCACAAAGAATTTTCGATATTTTAGCACTACAGAAATTCTCGTGAAAAGTAAATATAAAAATAGATAGAGTAGAAGAAATATAGAGGGATATGAATTTCTATTCAAAATTTCAGTGTAAAACAAAGTGAGAATAAACCTCATTTATATAAGAAAAATTTTGGCTCAAAAAGGAAAATAATATGAATCAGCTAATTAATTTAATCGATTAATCCTAATTGATTATCCTAATCAATTTACCCTAATCAATTAACCCTAATTGATAATCAATTAAAACCTTTCGAAATGCAGTAACCCTAATCCAAAATAAGATACTCTAAAATGATTATATAATTTAATCGGGTAAAAGCGTTTCTAATTGATTAAAAAATAGTTACATTTAGCCACGATTGAACCATAATATAATACAAATTTAAAAAATTAACTATTCTACTTGTTTAAAAAAGAATTTTGTATTTATAAAAATACTATTTGTATTTTTTAAATGTATGGTAAAAATATATTATGTATTTTTAGCGCAAATACAAATTTTGGAAGTTGTAAAAAGCAATAAAGTATGCAAATTTAAAGTTTTAAATATTTCACATATTTTAAAAAAAATCGTATTTTAAGAATTTTATTTAAAAAACACGCATTTTTAAATTTCTAAGAAAAATATATTCTAAACTTTCTTTGAAAAATTATAAATTATAAATTTTCAAAAAGTAACTTATCTTTATATATATAAATTGAAAATAGTATCCAAGAACATAAGAAAATTCTAACCTTAAAAATTCTCCTCTATTTTTCACTTTTGTATTCCTCGAGACACATTTATTACATATGACACTTTCTAACACATTTTAGATCAACATATTTCTATAAATAAATCACTCTTCCGCACACCATATTCCTTCATACTTGAAATCATATTACACCACACTTTCACACCATTTTCCTTCATACTTGAACTCATCTTCCATTATTATTATCTAATTTGTGCATGGCTTACAATCGTTACGAAACCACTCTTGCTCTCCTTAGTTTGAAATATGGGTAATGCATTTGTCTCGTTTAATATGCTATGGGTTTTTTATGTCAATAACTTTTGTGATATAGTTGTTTTCTTATAACTTAACAGAATCTATGGAGAAATCTATCTATAACAATGAAGATATATACTCGAGAATCATTAAACCGATATTTCAAACATACTGCATTTCATTTGATCCATGTGATGCATTAAATTGACCTGGATTTGATATTTAATATATCAATGTTTGTGCTTTAAAGATTTGTTATTTTCTAACTTGTTCTTTACTATTCTTTAATGTAGGGTATCACACAACTACCATCTTTGTTTACTAAGGATTTTGAAATGAAGATTGTCGACTATGTTACTTTAAATGATAGTAATTGTGGCGAATTTGAGGTTTTGGTGTTGCAAAAAGAGAACAACTTGTCATATGAATGTATTTATTGGGGTAAGAATGTCTTTTAACTTCCAGAATTAGATATTATTATCCATGCATGATGTTATGTTTTAACCTTCCAATGTTTGACATTTAATAATCCTAGGGCTCAATAATCTCCTTACCAATGTTTAAAGCACAATTGTGCACATAGAATATGCTAAGTGCAATTTCCAATATTCATAATCGTGATATGTTAGTTATCGGAGTCGTGATGAACGATTGTTGCTCATTGTTAATACGCGAACATCATTGAGTTGTAAATGGCCTTGATATTTCCAAGAATAAGCATTTACTAAGCACATGTCTTAATGATTTTTTCTTAATGCATCACGTGACTCATTGAAAATTTATATTTTTACTTGACACTAATGACTAACATGTGGTGGTGTTGTGGTGGTGTTGGATAGCTCATTTGTGAAGCCGAATCAGAGGTGGTGTTGGATAGCCAACACCTCATAACCAAATAAAATCCTAATTTGGAATTGTAGGGGTTAGGGAATCCCTGTATAGTTCGAGCCTTGTCAAGGCTCACAAATCTGGAAAATTCCATGGTGGTGTTTTTGTCGGAGACTAGACTTTATGAGGTGGAGATGGAGAGAATTAGGTTGCGGTGTGGTTTCAATAGTTGCTTGGGGATGAGCTGCACAGGGGAAGGGAGGAATAGAGAAGGAGGCATTACTTTTTTTTGGAAGGAAAATCGGGACCTTTCTGTTAGATCCTTTTCCCAAAATCATATTGAGGCTTCCTTTGTAGACGATGCCAGTGGTGAAAGGGTCCACACTTATGGTGTTTACGGGTTTTCGGATGAGAATTTGAAAAAGGAGACTTGGGAGTTACTTAGGAGGTTAAAGTCAGTGGAGGGTTTGTTAATTTGTTTTGGTGACTTCAACGACATGGTGAGCACGATTGATAAGAGGGGTGGAATTCCTAGAACTGAAAACCAGTTAGCTTGAGGGAAAAAGGCAATTGAATAATGTGAGTTGATTGATATAGGTTTTGATGGGTACCCCTTTACTTGGGAAAATGGCAGAGAAGATGATGAGAATATTCAGTGCAGAATAGATAAAGGTTGGGAAAATTCGATGTTCCTCAATAGGTTTACCCCTCTAAGGGTTAGACATTTACCTCGAAGATCTTCTAACCATGCGGTTCTAGAAATTGAGTTGGAGACAAAGGCACAGTAGAATAGGAGGAAGAAAACCTATGTGTTCAGGTTCGAAGAAGTGTTGACAAAGGATGTGAGGTATGGAGAGGCAATTTGTAGGGCGTGGACATCCAATGATAATGCTTAAAAGAAATTAAAGGGCATGTTTTCCCTAAGTGGGTTGTTTGATAAATATAACAGGAATAATATTAGAAAGGAGATTATCAAACTTGAAGAGGATATTAAAAACTTGGATTTGGGAGTTTCTTCAGTGACTGAGCTTGCAAATGTTAGAAATCTTAACAAGAAGCAGGATGACCTTCTTACTGCGGAGGAAATTATTTGGAGGCAACATAGTAGAGAGGTTTAGTTGAAAAGCGGTGATAAAAATACGAAGTTCTTCCATGGCAAGGCGTCTCAAAGAAAGAAATCAAACTCTATCTCTAAAATCCAAGATGTAAGCGGTGTGTGGTGGAGAAAGACGAGGATATCGAAAGAGTCCTTGTCTCTTAATTTGGTGAAATTTTTCTTCAGTTGGTTCGAGTGGTTTTGAGGCTCTTTGTGAGGTGGTTAAAAGAAGGGTAATGAAGGAGAACAGTGTGAGGTGTAGCAGGCCATTTTGAGATTGGCGATATTAAGGAAGCGTTGAAGCAGATGCACCCTCTTAAAGCCCCTGGTCCGGATGGTATTCTAACTTTATTCTATCAAAAGTATTGGCACATTATAGGAAATAATATGGAGGCCTTGGTTTTGGAGATCCTAAACATCGGTAAAAGCCCTAAGAGTCTGAACAAAACTTTCATCTGTCTGATCCAAAAGTGTAAAAACCCTTGCAGCCCCAAAGACTTCAGGCCCATTAGCCTCTACAATGTTGTCCTGAAGATTTTTACTAAATGTCTCGCTAATAAACTGAAAATGTTGCTTCCGTCATTGGTGGATGAAGAGAAAAGCATGTTTGTCCGAGGGCGCTTGATAAAAGATAATGGACTTATTGATATGGAATGTTTTCACTGGATCAAGAAGAAGACAAGTGGGAAAAAAGGCAACGTGGAAATTAAACTTGAAATGTCGAAGACCTATGACAAAGTTGAATGGATTTTTGTGAAAACCATGCTTTCCTCCATGGGTTTCTCAGAAATTTTTGTGGCTGTTATCATGAGGCGTGTTACTACAATTTCCTACCAAATTCTAGTTAATGGTCAACCTTCTAGGATGTTCTCTCCAGGAAGAGGATTACGACAAGGGGACCCTTTGTATCTGTTAGGGACCAAGAGAAGGAAGATGGGCCAGATATTGAAGTGACCAATCATATTGGGCCTAAGAATGCTAAGACGTGGCAGGTTTATTCTAGAAGGAAAAGGGGATCTCATACCACGTGATAGATGTGAGGTGGAAGAGAGAGAATAGTGGTCCTAGCAATACCGTTAGACTGTATCCATAAATGATGGGGGAAGGGAATGGGAATCACACCTTAGAGAATCATAGAGTAATCATTGGATGGGGGGTTGTTAAGCACTCCATAGGAGCATAGCTCTGTGGCAGTTAGATCACTGAATCTTCTGTAAATTCCCTTTGCAATCATATAATTAAACAATCCTCATTTTTTGTCAGTCTTTATTCTTTGCCTTAATTCTACTTTATTCTGTTAGAACCTAACATTGGTCCGACCTACCGGATTACGACGACGGAGCCAGTGAATGCCACCTAAGAAAGTGACGGTGCCAGCGTTCACAAAGATGGAAGCTAGGGTCGAAGCTTTAGAGAGTGAGATCTCGGAGGTACGGTCAACTCTCGTTGAGGTGCAGAATACGGTGACAACAAACCACACCAACTTGATAGCACTACTGGAAAAATGTTTGGGCAAGTCGTTGACAGTTGATGAAGAAAGCGCGAGCGTCTTTAATAAAGGCTCGCTGATGGTGACGATAAAGGGTGAGCCAAAGAGTACCTTGGTTAACAACCTTCATGGAGATGCATTGACGGAGTTTCGTCAGTCCGTGAAGAAGGTCGAACTTCCAGCTTTCTCCGGCGACGATCCGGCGGGATGGACATCTAGGGCAGAGATCTACTTTCGTGTTCAAGGCACAAGTGACACCGTGAAAGTGAGTTTGGCGCAATTGAGTATGGATGGGCCAACCATCCATTTCTTAAACTCGTTGTTGGAAGAACACCCAGATCTGACATGGGAGGAGTTCAAGGTGGAGCTACTAGAGAGATACGGTGGTTTAGGGGAAGGAGATATTTATGAACAACTTTCAGAGATTCGTCAAAAGGGCACCGTGGAAGACTATATACAAGAATTTGAATGTTTGACGGCTCAGATTCCAAGGTTGCCTGATAAACAGTACCTTGGGTATTTTTTACATGGATTGAAGGACGAAATCAGAAGTAGGGTTCAGATCTTTGTGGCTATGGGACCACTTACAAGAAGTAAACTATTTCACGTCACCAGAGCAGTGGAAAGGGAGATGAGTAGTGGGTCGGGTTGGAACCGAAGTCCGAAAATAGGTGGGTTAAATCGGGTTAACCCGGGGAGACAAGGTGGTACGGACTGGGTTTTTGTAAAAGGGAGCCAGAACAGTGGACATCATAATGGAGTTGGGCCTAGAGGTGTTAGTGGCCCAGTTCGTGAACCCAAACAGGACACTGCAGATAGAAGGAATGGGGGTGCACGTGATAAGGGATTCACCCATTTGTCTTATCAAGAGCTCATGAACCGGAAGAAAAAGGGATTGTGTTACAAGTGTGGAGGCCCATATCATCCTCTCCATCAATGCCCAGAGAAGTAGCTCCGTGTCATGATTGTAGATGAAGAGGAAGGAGGGGAGGACGAAAGGAATTTGCTGGCTGTGGAGGTGGACGAATCGGAGGAGGAGAAGGACGGCGAAATGAGTGTTATGACACTGTTTGAACTAAAAGAGTCACAACATGACAAGGTTCAAACACTCAAACTCAGAGCAACAATCAATGGCATACCGGTGGTGGTGTTAGTCAATAGTGGGGCTACGCATAATTTCATTGCAACGTCCATGGTGCAGAAGTTAGGATGGAAAGTAGAGACCACTCCAGATATGAGAATCAAGTTAGGTGATGGGTTCCAAACCATTACCAGAGGAAAATGTAAGCAAGTTTTATTCAAAACTGGGGAGGTTACTTGCAAAATCGAGGCGTATTTGTTTGATTTAGATGGAGTGGACGTGGTTGTTGGTATGGCATGGTTGAAATCTTTGGGAGATATGATAGTTAATTGGAAGAAGCAAACAATGGAGTTTTGGCATGATGGGAAGTGGGTAATGTTGAGGGGAATAGAAGGTACGCCTGCAGCAATCCCAGCATTGCAAAGCATCTTAGGGAAGGCTGGAAAAGGGTATTGCATGAATGGATGGTCCCTAGATGCAACAGTTAGCAACACTGTAAGGCAAGCAGAAACCTTGGTAGTGCAATATGATATGCAGGGAGTATTGAAGTCATTTGATGATGTGTTCCAAGAACCTAAGGGTCTTCCTCCACGTCGCTCCCGAGACCATGCGATCAATTTAATGTCGGGACAAGGCGCAGTTAATGTCAGACCGTACAGGTACCCACACCACCAGAAAAATGAAATAGAGAAACAGATTAAAGAGATGTTAGAAATGGGAATTGTGCAACACAGCTGCAGCGCTTTTTCGAATCCCGTTATACTGGTGAAGAAGAAGGACGGGACATGGCGAATGTGTGTTGATTACCGTTCTCTTAACAAGGTCACCGTGCCTGACAAGTTTCTGATACCGGTGATAGATGAGTTACTCGATGAGTTACATGGAGCTCAATATTTCACCAAGTTGGATTTGAAGTCCGGGTATCATCAAGTGAGGGTGAAACAGGAGGATATCCATAAGACGACTTTCCGTACTCATGACGGCCATTATGAATTCCTTGTGATGCCGTTTGGAATGATGAATGCTCCGTCCACATTCCAATCCTTGATGAACGAGGTGTTCAGGCCCTTATTGAGGAAGTTTGTGTTAGTCTTTTTTGACGACATACTCATTTACAGTAAATCGTGGCAGGCGCATATCCTAGAAGTAACCGAAGTGTTGCAGATTTTGAGGAGACACAAACTAGTTGCGAATAGAAAAAATGTCGATTTGGCCAGAAAACTGTTGAGTATCTCAGTCATTTGATCACGAGAAATGGTGTAGCAGTAGATCCCACGAAGGTGCAAAGTGTCATTCAATGGCCTATACCTAAGAATGCTAAAGGGGTGAGGGGATTTCTAGGCCTTACGGGCTACTATCGCAAGTTTATTAAAGATTATGGGAAGATTGCCAAACCATTAACGGAATTGACGAAGAAGGAGGAGTTCAAATGGGGGCCTCAAGCTCAAAAGGATTTTGAAGTATTAAAAGAGAAGTTGACAACAGCCCTAGTACTCGCATTGCCTGATTTTAAAAAAGAGTTCACAATAGAATGTGAGGCCTCCGGAGTGGGTTTAGGTGCAATCTTAATGCAAGAGAGAAAGCCCATTGCTTTCTTTAGCAAGGCTTTAGGAGGAAAGAATTTGGCTAAATCTGCATATGAAAGGGAGTTAATGGCAGTAGCTTTAGCAGTGCAACATTGGCGTCCTTATTTGTTGGGAAGACATTTCACTGTGACAACAGATCAAAAGAGTCTAAAACAGTTATGGCAGCAGAGGATCACGATTCCGGATCAGCAGCATTGGGCCGCTAAATTGCTCGGTTATCAGTTTGATATAGTATATAAACCAAAAGTGGAAAATAAAGGAGCTGATGCTCTTTCAAGGTTATCCGAAGGTGAATTATTGTCTATGGTTTCGTACCCAATATGGGAGGAAGGCAAAGTGATACAGGAAGAAATCCACCAGGATAAATTTTTTCTAAAAATCATAGAGGACTTGGAGGAGAAACCAGATTCAAGGCTAGGATTTAAGTACAAACAGGAAGTGCTATTCTACGAGGGGCGTTTAGTGTTATCCGCACAATCTTCGTTAATTCCTAAGATGTTGGGTGAATTTCATGTTACTCCGGAAGGTTGGCATTCCGGGTTTTATCGTACCTACAGACGTCTAGCTGCTAATGTATATTGGATAGGAATGAAAGCAAAGGTGAAAGCTTATGTGAAGGCTTGCGATGTGTGTCAACGACAAAAGTACTTAGCTGCCGCACCTGGGGGTTTATTACAACCTCTGCACATTCCGTCAGCAGTATGGGAAGAGGTCTTAATGGATTTTATAACAGGATTGCCGAAATCTCGTGGGTTTGAAGCGGTGTTTGTGGTAGTTGATAGACTGTCAAAATATTGTCACTTCATCCCCCTCAAGAGACCTTATACAGCAAGAACAATAGTTGAAGTTTTTGCAAGAGAAGTTATACGACTTCATGGTTTACCTACAGCAATTGTTAGTGACCGTGATCCTTTGTTCATTAGTAATTTTTGGACTGAACTTTTTAGGCTGCAGGGTACTACTTTGAAGATGAGTTCAGCTTATCACCCAGAAACAGATGGCCAAACGGAAGTTGTCAATCGATGTTTGGAAACTTATTTGAGATGTTTTATTGCAGACTGACCAAAATCTTGGCTATCTTGGATTCCGTGGGCAGAATTCTGGTTTAACACAACATTTCATGCGTCTACATGGAGCACACCTTTTGAGTTAGTCTATGGAAGGAAACCTCCAATCATTACAAGACTCTTTCAAGGTGAAACAAGGGTGGCTGCAGTTCAAAAAGAGTTGGAAGAACGAGATGAAGCACTCAAGCAGCTTAGAGCTCATCTCCAAAGAGCTCAAGACCACGTGAAGCATTTTGCAGATAAGAAGAGGACAGAGTCCAGTTTTACTGTTGGAGAATGGGTGTTTTTGAAGCTTCGTCCACATCGGCAGCAATCCGTAGTCTCTAGGATTAATGCGAAATTGGCAGCTCGATATTATGGTCCGTTTCAGATTGTGGACAGAATTGGAGCGGTGGCATATAAGCTTAAATTACCAGATGGATCACGGATACATCCAGTTTTTCACGTCTCGTTGTTAAAAAGGGCAATTGGAGACTATACAGTAGAGAGTGAATTGCCCCAAGAAGCTGAAGGGAATTGCGTGGAGCAGTTTTTGCCTGAAGGAGTGTTAGCCACACGTTTCAATGGGTTAGGAAAACAGAGAGTTAAACAAGTTTTAATTAAGTGGACTAACAGAGTTGTGGACGAAGCTACTTGGGAAGACATGGAAACCATAACAAATCAATTCCCTGAATTTAACCTTGAGGACAAGGTAGTTTTTCTAGAAGGGGGTATTGTTAGGGACCAAGAGAAGGAAGATGGGCCAGATATTAAAGTGACCAATCATATTGGGCCTAAGAATGCTAATACGTGGCAGGTTTATTCTAGAAGGAAAAGGGGATCTCACACCACGTGATAGATGTGAGGTGGAAGAGAGAGAATAGTGGTCCTAGCAATACCGTTAGACTGTATCCATAAATGATGGGGGAAGGGAATGGGAATCTCACCTTAGAGAATCATAGAGTAATCATTGGATGGGGGGCTGTTAAGCACTCCATAGGAGCATAGCTCTGTGGCAGTTAGATCACTGAATCTTCTGTAAATTCCCTTTGCAATCATATAATTAAACAGTCCTCACTTTCTGTCAGTCTTTATTCTTTTCCTTAATTCTACTTTATTATGTTAGAACCTAACGGTATCTTTACCTGTTCATCTTATGTATGAATGTCCTTTCAGGGCTTTTGAAGCAGGAAGCTGATCTAAACAACATTCATGGGCTAAAGTTGTGTGAGGCGCTCCGACCATTTCCCACTTATTCTTTGCAGATGATAGTGTTCTTTTCGCTAGGGCAAACCAGAAAGAGACTGATGTAATCATGAATACTCTCCATAAGTAACAAGAGGGCTCGGGGAAGATGGTTAATTTTCATAAATCATAGGTGACCTTTAGCCGGAATATGGGGGAGAGCAGCACCATTCTGATTTATGATAAGTTGAAGATCAAGAATGTCAAAAATCACTCTAGGTATTTGGGGCTCCCAGTTGTCTTTAGGAGGTCCAAAAAGGAAATTTTCTCATTTGTTGTTGAGAGAGTGTGGAAGATGCTCAATGGATGGAAGGATAAGACTCTCTCGGATGCAGGTAGAGAAGTGCTTATCAAATCGGTGGTCTAAGAAATCCCTAGCTACATTATGAGCTGTTATAAGCTTCCTGTGGGCTATTGTGATCAAGTTGAGTATATGATTGTGAGGTTTTGGTGGGGAGCAAAAGAAGTTCAGAGGAAAACTCATTGGTTGTGGTGGGAGTGTCATACCCTAATTTTTGACCTAAGATCCCATTTTTATTTTTGCATTTTTATACAAAAGTCAAGGTCACTAAATACAGTTGGTTTTAACCTCTCACCTTCGAGCATTGATTATGCAGAAATTGTCAAGTGTTTTGAACATTCTTAGCCTATGTATCACTAACTTCTAATCAAGCACGAAATGTGTTTTTTTTTTGTTTCTTTGATTTCATGTGCTGACAGGACTCCTTCGATTCAGCCTGCTTCGACTGGACAAGTTTACTGCCTGCAAGCCTGCTTCGACTGGACAAGTTTACTGCCTGCAAACATGCTTCGATTGGGCAACATTGCTTCCTTCGAACACGGGTTTTCGATTGGGAAATATGTTTGTTTCGATCCACATGCTTCGATTGGGCAACATTGCTTCCTTCGAACACGAGCTTTCGACTGGGCAATATGTTTGTTTCGATCCACATGCTTCGATTGGGCAACATTGCTTCCTTCGAACACGGGCTTTCGATTGGGCAATATATTTGTTTCGATCCAAGATTCGTTTGGGCATGTGGCTCCCTTTGTGCAAGTCTTTATTTGAGCATTGACCTTTTTGTGTGCTTGCTTGGAGGCACAAAGTTTAGACCTCCTCCATGCAGGCTTCGACTATGTTTGTACTAGCTTCGACTGGACAACATTTCTCTTTAGTATGCTGCATTTCCATCCTTGACAAACTTCAGCACATGGTTGATGGCCCCCTCAAAAAAAATATAGTGGTGTACTTGAGGGGCATACATATGAGTCCCTGTTGAAGGGTACGCCTTACTAGTCCATTCGTAGCACACATTTGGCCCCTTCAAATGATGCACAAAGATGATTCGTACGAAGGAAACTTGTTGGAGGAAAGTCAAACAATGTGTTGGAAGAAGAATCTGGTCGAAGGAGGGTCAAAATGAAAGGAAAAAATATTCAAAGATGCTTGTTGCCAAGTTCAGAAATGGTACACTGGCCAAAACTGCTGCATAGCAGTCCTGAAACACTGCCCCATTCTTGCACCGAAATAGCATACAAGCACTGTCCCTCAAAGGATGCAAAGAGCAGTTTACCCAAATTGTTCAAATTATTTTGTTTTCCCTCAAAAAACTTCAGCCAACTTTGCCTATAAATAAGAGGCTCCAACACATGTTTAAGAGAGGATCTTTGGACCAGAGGAACGAATCCCCCAAATTTTCTCAAACACAATAAATCTCTCAAGTCCCTTCAACACTTGTGAGAAAAAAAACCAGAATCACATACTTACTTCCTTCGATTCTGAAGAACAAATACTCTTAAGTATCCTTTGAATCCAGTTTGGAAAGAAACATAAGACTTGTTTCTTTCCTTCCTTCGAATCCAGCATTCCAAGCGCAACTGTTGGCCCCCTCTTTCAAATCCAGAACCCCGGGCCTCCACTCAAGGTCCCACATCCATTCAAGGCCTGAAGCAAGGTAAGTTATTCTTACCTTTGAACTTTTCGTTTCATGGCATGTAAATAATCTTTTTGTTCATTTCAAACATGTACATATCACTGTTCCTTTCGTTTCCACCCTTTTTTAACATATTTTTTAGAGCCGAGCCTTTCGTTTTGCTTTCTGTTTACCTGAACTTGCTTTAACTATTAAACTGTTTACAAGACAAATACTAGCATGGCCTCAAGCCATGTTGCCATTTAATGCTTGAAATGAAAGAAACAGGAGACAAGAGTATGAAACGAAGCCTTTGGTTTCCACACTGACTTCCAGGCCTAGCCAGAGACACGCTCACACTGATTTCACTAGCCCAATCGAAGAAGGCAACAAGGCAGAAAGGCCCAGCCAGAGGCACACTTGCACTAAGTCCAGGCTCAGACGAAAGGCACTCCCATGATGGTGCCAGCCTCCAATCGAAGTACATGAGCTCGCCCCTACCAAGGCCCAATCGAAAGACGTGACCTCACTGGTGCTAGACCCAATCGAAGGAGGCCAACAAAATGCAAATCGAAGGATGCTACTGCCTGGGTCGAAAGACACTCATTTTTCTTACTTTTATCTTATTTTTTCCTTCATATTTTTTATGCCTTTCGATACGGTTGTAATAGCGTAGGATTTTATCTTTCTGCATTTTATTTACTTTGTACAAATGCTAGTAATTAGGCGTGTATGGCAAGATAAAATCAACAAGTAAACAAACCAAAAATCCAAAAACACTCTTTAATCCTTACTTGAATATATCTTAAAACCCGCAAAACACTCAACAAATCAAAACTCCCCCGAAGGGCATGTTATCTCCGTTCTACCGCGATACCGGCCGTGCCTATTGCTATAATGCGTGCGTTAATGTCGCCCACTAAAAAACACAAACAAATCAACTTTTTTCTAGAGGAACTACGGTGTTTTGATTCCTTCATTGGATACGTAGTCAAAGGGTCGCGAAACCCTCACGAACGCAATAATAAAAACTCATTTCTTTCCCCTTAAGCAAACATAGTTGTAGATAAATACACCCTTGTATATAACAAACAATTTTAACCAAAAACAGATATTCCAAAAGGTTCCTGCGGAGTACCGCAGATACATTGGGTGCTAATACCTTCCCATTGTATAACCAACCCCCGAACTCTTGATCTCTTTCAAAAACGCATTGTATTTTCATTACTTTTAAGTATTATTTTACATTGCATGTTTTAGGGTTTTATTTCGCTCTTTTCCCTTTCCCCTTGGAAATAATAAAGCGCGGTGGCGACTCTTTCTATTTGCGAGTCAAGTTAATCAATAGCTTGATCTCCGATTTTCACCGCTACAGAATTAGCGACTCTGCTGGGGAAAGATTGACCTCTTGCTGGTCCATCCCTAAGTGGGTTAAGTATAATTTGTCATATCTGTTTTTTATTTATTATTACTTGTTTGTTTGATTATATGTTTATATTGTGGTTATTTGGGTTTTTGCCAAGGACAAGTCCTATACCCGGACTAAGTTACACTTAGAAATAGGACGGGCGATATAGTCATGTTAACTTTGAGGGAGTAATCCCGAAGAAGGAGGCATGAAATCCCCCACTCAGTGGAAGCCCTTTTGAACGTAGTATTTGTTTACCGAGTAATCGGGAAGACGTTATTGCTTTTGACCTGGGAGCTAGAGAAGCTGAGAACCGTAGAACCCTTAACCCATCTTGGCCTCTTAGGTGTAGGCGGAGACTATAACAGAGTAATCCGGAAGTAGTTGTCACGCGATGCTGCACTCAGACGAGTTTCTCTTGAGAATATTGCTGATTACCGAGTAATTGGGACGTTGGTAATATCCGAAGGAGGAATGTTGACTCTGGGAACTTTTAGAACCTTGTTTTACAGGTGTGATTAAACCTTTAGTACATACCTTGGGGATGGTTTTTACCTTTGACTCCATGCTCGTGACGTTGAACCTTTCGACTTTATTTGTGACCTTGCTTGTGGTTGTTGCATAGCCATGCCTTCATGCATCCATGAAACCCTTTTCACTTGATTTTCAAGGAATTTGGAGGTCTTTCTTTGTAAACATCACAAGTTTCGTCAAGCTCAATGGATCTTGGGTGTCGATGGGGGTAGAAACCCTAATCCACCAAAATGGATGATTGATCTTGATGATAACTTGATCAATGTTTGGAGCCAATTTAAAATTCATCTTCTATCTTCATACCTTGATGTTTACAACTTAATACCTTGAAGATCAAATAAAACTCTCTTTTACATTCACATATCATGCATCATTCTACATTTTTTGTTTCACTTTCAAAGGTCTTTTTCCAAGTCTTATTTTTCCTTTGGTCTCACCAGTACAACACTCACGCTAAGAGAACAATGGAGAATATCAAACAAGCGGTTTCTGAACTCCGCGGAGAGATGACTAATTTGAAAGCTAGTACGGAGCATTTAACTGGCTTGGTTGAAATTTTGGTTGGCGCCCAAGTCAATCCTTCTAGGAAGGAAGAAGCGAGGGTGAACGTGGGAGTGCATCTAGATGAAGATGTCTGAAAGGGGCGTTTATATGAAGATGGTAGCTCAGCTAATGGTGTGAAGAAGTTTGATACCAAGAAGAGACCAGATGTTTTCGGTAATTCAAGTCCAGATGGAAAGCCTTCTCAGATTATTAACTTATTTCTGCTTTTTGTAATTTTTCTTGTTTATCAAAACATTGTTTGCATGTAAGAACTTGTTTGCATCTGAATGATTATCTTAATACAATGAGTATGTTTGTCTTGAAGAAATTCATTTGTTTCCCTCATATTTGTTTTCAAATTTTAAATTTCTTTTTGCATTATGATACCAACTTGTTTCCCATTCTCTTGCCTAGGCAGAGATTGAAGGGAGGATGATGATCTAAAAAACAAAATCTCTGGTTGCATGCTTTCTGAATAAAATCTTGCTGACGATGTACATGCATTGTTTCAAATCCCTAAACACCGGAGATATAAGGAAGATAATCCCTTGCTAACCCCTTTTGAGCCTTGAAGTAGGAGTTTCTTTTCTATACGAAAAAACCCTCAAATTTTAACCTGGGGCAGGGTAGTTTTCAGTTAATCTGATTGAGTGTTCAAAATTCATAAGGAAGATATTTATGAAGAGAAACTACAAGGGCTATCCTTCATGTATAATGAAGCCAGAAGATATGGAACCATAATGTTACCCATCGTTCATCAAGAAATGAGGCAGTCACAATCCTCTCAACAAGTAAAGACAAGCTAAGGTCACACATTTTGTTCAAAAGACAAAAATCAAGAAAAAAAAGCCTGCTAAGTCGAAAACTTGAAAACGTGCGGCTTAGGCAAAAATTAAGGCATCCCGCTGGACTATCAATTCAAAAGAATTAGTCCAGGCAAAAGTTAGGGAAAATAAAATTGCAAAGAAAGGACTACAAAGAAAAGTCCTCAGCAAAGAACAAATTGGTGACTACAAACACGAAGACATAAGGGTGGTGTGATCGGTGGATCTGGAACTGACTGTTTAACGCTGGTTTGCGAAATGTCGCGGAAGCAAGAGTCGCCACCGTCTTTTATTTTCTCCAAATGGAAAGGACAAAAGCACAGAAAAATTCCTTAAAGAGATTGTTCTCGGTTCGGGAGGTAGATTATAGAAAGGGAAGGTGTTAGCACCCTTTCTATCCATGGTTATCCATGGGCTCTTAGGTACTTGCTCAATGTGTTTTCAAAAATGTTTGCTTGCTTTTCAATTGTGGGTTTAAAAAGTTTCTTTGAAAAATTTCAGTTCGACTCGTACGTCAGAGTGTTTGAAAAGATTGCTTTGAAAGCTTTTGAAAAGTGTTGGTGTGAAAAGTCTTTGAATTTTGTTTTGAAGAGAGCAAGTATCCATGAGTCGTCTACCTACCCTAAGGAATTCGTCTGTGTAAATGTCCTTTAAAGTAGTGCTATCCCACCATTGAGAGGTAGGTAGCACCACCGTTGGAGGTGTTCGGGTCAATTCGAGTTTATAGGGACATGGTGATCACCAGAGCAATGGGAAGACACCTTAGAAGCTACCCTCATGCCAGGTTCCCGGATCATGAGGACTTACTAAGACATCCTCTACTCGACGACCACCTTTCGAAAGGCAAGGCAACAGTGAGGCGTACCCTAGGGGTGGTGTGTGCGAATTGTGTGTCGTTTTCATTGATATTTGTCTTTTGTCATGTTTGTTGTGATATACGCTTGATTTTAATTAAGTCATTCATTCTTGCATGCTTTTAACAGTTAATATTTGCGGGAAAATAAATCTACAACTATTACAAATGGCGCGGGTCCACATCGCCAAAATTAAACCGGACCCGATTTGACGGAAAATAAATAAAGAAAATAAAAAGTGCGAAAAGTAAAAATTGTTACAAGGCTTTGGGACATGTACATAATTATTTAAACGACATAAAATAAATGTGCAAATTAAATAAATTATGGACATGGGCGTTGGACCCTTTTACAACAAATTAAAGTTAATAAGGAATTAAAAATTAAAATTAAAAAAGAATGTTGTTTGGTATTTTGTGTTTTTAAGATTTAAAAGAAAAAATAATTAATTAAACTTAAAATGGAGCGTCAAGCCCTAATTCTAATGTTTTTTAGGTTTATTGTGAAAATATTAAGTGTTAACCTAATTTAAATCTAAGTTAATTTACATGCCAAATTTGATTATAAAAAAAATGAATATTATTATTGTAAAAAAAAAAAAAGGAATTAAAGAATCAAAATTAATTAAACCTATTTCTACATATTTTTTGGATTTTTATTTATTAAAAGAATTAAAGTTAAAACCTATTTTACTAAATTTATTTACATGTTAATTATTTACAAGAAAATAAGTAAAATAAATATTTTACATGTTTTTATCCTTTTTTCTGATTTTTTGATGTTTTTCATATTTTGTAAAAATGATTATTAAATTAAAACAAGAAGACAAATAAAAATAATAATTAAAAGAGATGAGAAAAAATAAAAATGTTTGCAAACCAGGGTGGGGGTGTAGTCCCAATTTGTGAGGCTTTGGTTCAACAAATCAGGCCCAATAAGCATGGATCCACTGACTTTTGCCAGTTTGTGTGCTAGTGCGTTGACCAACGTTTACCATAGGCCTTGGATCTGAGCCCTTGATCTGCATCTCCTGGACACCTGTGCGCTTGGATCTTGTGGACACACGGTAGTCACCTGTCTAATGATTGCATAAGAACATATTAAAGATGAAAACATAAGGAAAGTGAGGGGACCTGGGATCGAACCCAGGTTCTGAGAGTCATCAGCGTGCGTGTCTGCCAACCAGGCTATTATGTTACTTTGTATATTAAACAAACAATAAAACATAATAAAAACAAACGAAACGTTAGTGCTTCAAAAACGCGCGCAGTTCAAACGGACCAATGGCTGATGGACACGGAATCATCTTCTTCCTTTTTTTTCTGAAACATAAACCTTAAGCAACGGTTTTGCAAACGTGGTGTTAGGCTGCTTTTGAAAAAATAGCGATTAGCGCTAGGTAATTCATAAATTGGGCGCGAGGGTCAAGATTTCTTCGTCTTGATGCGCTGAATCCATTGATGGTCATTTGGAGTTCTAATTTTGCCTTGTTATGAAAGCCCCAAATTTCAGTCCTGCAAACCCTAAAAATCGCGCATGGTATTTTCTCATATATAGCACAAAAACGCAATTGGATCACATGGTTAGTTTCAAAACTTGACAAGGAACATGAATATATGATTTAAATGCAGTGAGGATGCCTAGAAATCAAAGTACGATTATGGATTTTTCTTGGTTCAGTTGGAATCCGCTTTACCAATTCTTTGGGTTTGAGTTGTTGTTTGTGATTGGAATGTGATCAGGAGAGTTTGAGGAAGCTATTAGAAAAAGAATCAAGCTTTGAATCGCCCTCTAGTAGTGATTTCAGAATTCAATTTTCAAGTCAAAATTCCAAGTTTTTTATGAGCCTTTTAGCGCAGCATTTGGTCTCTTGTGGTTAGGGTTTGACTTAGCACTTATGAGAGAAGGAAATTAGGTCATTAGTTGGCCTTTATCCATGCCCATGAGAGAATTGGTCTTTGGTCCTTTACCATTAACAAACTTTTCCCTTTTTTTTAAGCAAAACAAGACTTGGTGTGCAATTTAACCCTAGCATGAGTTTGTGAGCTGGCCCATGATATATGGAAGCTATCCCAATTCAAATGACACTATTTCATTGACTTTTGAATTTTATTTGAATTTTAAAAGATTTAAAATGAATTAAATTATCAAAAATTAAATAAAATAGAAAAATCAATATTTGGTCTTGAAATTAATCATGGGACACGTGTGTGGCATGACAAGGCTGAATCAAGTGGAAGAAAGTGGGCCCCTTTGTCAAAAATTGAAATTTCAAGGATAGTTGACTTTTGCCTTTTCACAAAAATTTCCCAACTTCTACAAGGCATAACTTGCTCAAATTTTAAGCTTCTCTCATGTTCTTGGACATTTTGGAAAGGTCTTTGAGTCCTTTAACCAATGCCTTTGGTCCCATGTCATTTTGATTTTCCAATCTCAAGTTATGGCCTTTGACTTAAAGTCCCTTTTTGTTGACTTTTGAAAATGACCTATAATGTTGAAATTGATAACTTTTTGTGAGAGCATTTCTTGGACTTGAAGTATGAAGATGAGTTGTAGGAAATGTCTTTCTCTTCAAAATGAGCTTTGGATGGAATTTTTCTGATAATCCATGTGAAAGTTATGCCCTGGTCAATTTCAGTTGACTTTTTCAACTGTCCAAATATAGCAACTTTTGCATCTTTGATGATTTCTGAGCCAAATTTTGAGAATCATGATCAAGCATTGATAAAATGATGTTTGTGGCTTCAAAATGATATGTTGACCAAAAATTTGAACTTTTGACTGTCAAATGACCATTTTGCCCCTACAGTTGACTGTAGTGCAATTTAGGGTTTTGACTGTGCAATCTTGAGCTGAATGCCTTGAAACTTGATATGGGGATGATTGACCATGTTTGTAAGCATATGAGACTTGATTGAGCCTTTGAACACTTCCTTTTCTTGATCAGACTCAAAACCCTAATTTTGACTGTTTAGGAGATAGTTGGACTGTGCAACCCTTGGAGGAGTTTTGTGTCTTGGCTTGGCCATCTCTTGAAGAATATGGGAGGGCAAATTTTGGGGTACAACAGTTGCCCCTGTTCAATCTTCTTAGACCTAAGGATGCAGATTGGCGGACGTGCCTTTCGTAATCCGAGGGTAGAAGATGATTGGACACTAGAGTGCCCAGAAATTTGCGCTCACATGGTAGCAGTGTGGTGGGAATGGGCTTATAGATGCCATTTAGAGATTGATGGGTAGGATGATGGGCTTATAGATGCCATCTGGATGTTGATCGCGTAAGAGATTCCTTAGCGAGAACCTGCATACCTGCAAAAGAAAATGAGTACCTGACACGTCGCAGGAGCTGGTTTTCAGATGCTTGGTATAGATATGTCCTGACTGGTTACAGGAGCTGAGTCTGGAGCTTCAAACGGTGATGAATGAACCATAGATGGTTACTGCCTTAGCATGAATGGTAAGAGAACCTTGAGTGACTTTAACTTTAACAACGCTCGTTGAGAAAATCTTGGTGGGAATTACCGTCTTCGCAGCATCGGGAAGAGGACCAAAGGAAATGGAAGTCTCATGCACCGTCGGAGAGAAAACCAATAGGACATTATAATCTCAAAGGAAAACCTAAAATGGAAATCTCATGCGCCGTCGGAGAGAGAGCCAATAGGAAAATGAAATCTGAAAGAAAGACCTAAAATGGAAATCTCATGCACCGTCGGAGAGAGAACCAAAATGGAATTATAATCTCAAAGCAAAACCTAAAATGGAAATCTCATGCGTCGTCGGAGAGAGAACCAATAGGGAAATGAAATCTGAAAGAAAGACCTAAAATGGAAATCTCATGCGCCGTCGGAGAGAGAAACAATAGGGAAATGAAATCTGAAAGAAAGACCTAAAATGGAAATCTCATGCACCGTCGGAGAGAGAACCAAAATGGAATTATAATCTTAAAGACAACCTAAAATGGAAATCTCATGCACCGTCGGAGAGAGAACCAATAGGAAAATGAAATCTGAAAGAAAGACCTAAAATGGAAATCTCATGCACCGTCGGAGAGAGAACCAAAATGGAATTATAATCTTAAAGAAAACCTAAAATGGAAATCTCATGCGCCGTCGGAGAGAGAACCAATAGGGAAATGAAATCTGAAAGAAAGACCTAAAATGGAAATCTCATGCACCGTCGGAGAGAGAACCAAAATGGAATTATAATCTTAAAGAAAACCTAAAATGGAAATCTCATGCACCGTCGGAGAGAGAACCAATAGGAAAATGAAATCTGAAAGAAAGACCTAAAATGGAAATCTCATGCACCGTCGGAGAGAGAACCAAAATGGAATTATAATCTTAAAGAAAACCTAAAATGGAAATCTCATGCACCGTCGGAGAGAGAACCAATAGGAAAATGAAATCTGAAAGAAAGACCTAAAATGGAAATCTCATGCACCGTCGGAGAGAGAACCAAAATGGAATTATAATCTTAAAGAAAACCTAAAATGGAAATCTCATGCACCGTCGGAGAGAGAACCAATAGGAATTTATAACCTGATAACTTCTATTGAGTTTTCATCAGAAAAACCTGTTGGGAGTCGATTTAGCTGGACTAGAGAATGCCTTGAAATATGTTTGAGAATTTCAACTGCATCTTTCCTGAGAGGTAAAGGTTAGTCATATGCAATGCATGATATGGATCAAGCAATGATGTTCTCAATATAAATGAGACTTGTATGATATGATGTGTCTATGCATGTTATAATGATATATATGATGTTTTATGTATGTTTTCGTCTAGGAAAGTAAATCCTTGACGGATGCCGGGAAGTCGTATCCTGGGCTGATGTTGAAGAATAAGCTTTTGCTTCCGCTGGGGATGATAATTGCAAGAATACCGGTAGGAGAAGATGACTCCGTTGCGGAATAAACCTGGCAAATGGAGGATTCTGCAGGGAGAAAAGATACTCTAGCGATCATGCTGGGAAGCAATACTCTGTGGGGAGAGAAATGCTTTGCTGAGTGTTGATAATAGTTTGCTGGGGATAGGAAGACTTTGTCGACGACACTCTTTCCGTGGCTTTTGGCTGAGGATAACCCAGTTATATCCTGTTAAGGAAATAACTCTTTAAATCAAGCCGGACGACGCGTTCGTGCTCTGCGAAGGATAAGCTTCCAGATTTTACTGGGGATAAGCTTACTGCTTGGGGAGATATGAATTCCAACTTTCCTGGGGAAACTAATTGGACTCTTCTGGGGAGTTTTGAACTGCGGGGGAAGTGATTCCTTTGAATGTTTGTATGCCGCCGGGGAACAATCTTTAGACCAAGGCTGCCGGGGAATGTTGAGATCTGCGAGAGGATACTCAACTTCCTTGAGATTTGATGATTCTGCTTGGAGAAAAGTGCACTTTTGTTGGCTCACTCTCTGGGGAATTAAGGTGTACTGGTCATGTTCTTTAGCTGAACCTACCTTGATACCTTGGAAGATAGGACAATTAGACTGCTCAGACAACTCTTTTATTGCCCCTGTTTATAGTGTCACCTGCAATTAATTCCTTTGTTTCGTACGCAAATATTTATGAGTTAGCAAATTATTGTCAATGCATATATCACAACTTGAACCTTGGACGTTCTTCGCAAAACAAAAAACAGAAAAAGAAAAACACTTGGCACGTTTAACTGAAAATATATTTGTATTGATTTTGAATGGCCCGAAAATAGGCGTTTTGTGTACAAGAGGCTGACGTCCTAGTAAGAGGAATATCGCCGAACAAAAGAGTTTATACAAGTTTTGTACAAAAGAAAATAAAACAGCTGTGTGAAAGATGAATGATCCACTGGGTTCCAACTCTGCTATTGCCTTTATAACTCCGAGCGTCTCATCACTTGATGACCTTGGTTGAAGGTGAAGCTGACTGATCGATGCCGTCTGAGCTTGATGTAGATACCGGATTCTGGATGCAAAGTGATCCAATGAGACATAGTATTACGCTTTTATCCCTAATTTTTGCCTGGACCGCCCTTTCGGGTTTTCGGTCCACCGGGATACCCATTTTTGCCCAAGCCGCCTTTTCAGGTTTTCGACTTGCCAGGTGTACAGATTTTTCCATTTTCATCCCTTCATTTTGCCCGAACCCTTTTGGTTCGACGGGAAGCCCTGATTTTTGCCTAGGCATGTCAGCCTAGCGGGTCTTTTTTTTTTCATGCGTAATATTTTTTTACTATGTCTGCATTGGCGGGGTGAGGAAGGTCGTCACCATCCATATTGGTTAATATCATTGCTCCTCCTGAGAACACATGCTTAACCACAAATGGCCCTTCGTACGTAGGGGTCCATTTGCCCCTTGGATCACTCTGAGGAAGAATGATTCGCTTGATTACCAGATCCCCAACTTGATATTCCTGTGGTCTGACCTTTTTGTTAAATGCCCTGATCATTCGTTTTTGGTACGCCTGACCATGACAGATAGCAGCAAGTCTCTTTTCATCAATGAGGTTGAGTTGATCAAATCGTGTTTGGATCCAATCATCTTCGTTCAGATTTGCATCCTTCATTATCCGGAGAGAGGGTATTTGCACTTCGATTGGCAAGACTGCCTCCATACCATAAACCAGAGAGAAAGGAGTTGCCCCTGTTGACGTCCTGGCTGAGGTACGGTACCCATGTAGAGCGAACGGTAACATCTCGTGCCAGTCTTTATAAGTCACTGTCATTTTCTGCACGATTTTCTTGATATTTTTATTTGCTGCTTCTACAGCCCCATTCATCTTCGGTCTGTAAGGAGAAGAATTGTGGTGCTGTATTTTGAACTGTTCGCAGAGCTCAGTGATCATCTTATTGTTCAGATTGGTACCGTTATCTGTAATAATTCGCTCAGGGACACCGTACCGACAGATCAGGTTGTGCCGAATGAACCGTGCCACAACAGTCTTGGTTACCGTAGCATAGGATGCTGCCTCAACCCACTTCGTAAAATAATCAATCGCCACTAGGATGAAGCGATGTCCATTGGATGCCGTAGGTTTAATCTCGCCGATCATGTCTATGCCCCACATTGCAAACGGCCAAGGCGCAGTCAGAACATTCAGGGGAACCGGAGGAACATGCACCTTGTCTGCGTTGATCTGGCATTTATGGCATGTCCTAGAATGTTGGTAGCAATCAGCTTCCATGGTGGACCAGTAATACCCTGCCCGTAGGATCTTCTTTGCCATGGTATGTCCACTGGAGTGTGTACCAAAGGTCCCTTTATGTAGCTCTTCCATGATTCTTTCTGCTTCAGTCTTATCTACACAACGCAGTAGGGTTGAATCCTGGTTTCGCTTGTACAAGATGCCGTTGCTAAGAAAGAACTTGGCTGCAAACCTCCTCAGGAATTTCTTATCATTGACAGATGCTCCTTCAGGGTATTCCTGAGCTTCTAGGTATCTCTTCACTTCGTGGTACCAAGGCTTCTCAGTCACCAATTCGGTTTCGAGATCACAACAGTATGCCGGTTCGTCCAGTTTCCAGATGATGATCCGGGGAGCCTCGTTGTCCCATTTGACCTTGAACATTGAAGACATTGTAGCTAATGCGTCTGCTAACTGATTCTCTTCCCTTGGAAAGTGCTCAAATGTTATCTCTGTGAAGTGGGGAATCAAAGCCAACACACATTCTTTGTAAGGAATCAGGTTTGGGTGTTTCGTATCCCACTCTCCTTTGATCTGATTGATCACAAGAGCGGAATCTCCGAAGACACTTAGAAATTTGATCCTTAGGTCGATCGCAGCTTGAAGACCCATGATGCACGCCTCATACTCCGCCATGTTGTTGGTACAGTTGAAACACAGCCGGGCGGTGAGTGGAGTATGAGTACCTTGTGGAGATATGATGATGGCTCCAATACCATTTCCCAAAGCGTTGGATGCTCCGTCAAAATGCATAGACCATCGGGATCCTGGTTCAGGTCCTTCATCCGGTCCAGGTACTTCACAATCAGTTACAATCATAATGCTTTCATCCGGAAACTCGAAGTTCATTGATTGATAGTCATCTACAGCTTGATGAGCTAAGTGGTCTGCCAGTACGCTTCCCTTGATGGCTTTCTGGGTTGTGTACTGAATGTCGTATTCTGTCAAGATCATTTACCATCTTGCAATTCTCCCAGACAGAGCAGGCTTTTCGAATATGTACTTTATAGGATCCATTTTTGAGATCAACAAAGTAGTGTGAGTCAGCATATACTGTCTCAGCCGGCGAGCAGCCCATACCAAAGCGCAGCAAGTTTTCTCAAGCAGTGAGTATCGGGTCTCACAGTCGGTAAACTTTTTGCTAAGGTAATAAATGGCATGCTCTTTTCGGCCAGACTCGTCATGCTGCCCCAGCACACACCCCATTGAATTATCAAGCACTGTCAGGTAAAGTATCAAAGGTCTCCCTTCAACTGGTGGCATAAGGATGGGTGGTTCTTGGAGATACTCTTTGATTCTGTCGAAGGCAGCCTGACATTCATCGTTCCAACGTACTACCTGATCTTTCTTCAGCAGCTTGAAGATTGGTCCACAGGTAGCAGTCAGATGTGAGATAAAGCGAGCAATGTAATTCAGGCGTCCTAAAAAGCCTCTGACCTCCTTTTCTGTCTTAGGAACTGGCATCTCTTGAATAGCTTTGACCTTAGCTGGGTCCACTTGAATGCCTTTATCACTGACCACGAAGCCTAGCAACTTCCCAGATCTTACCCCGAAGGTGCACTTGTTAGGGTTCAATCTTAGTTTGTACAATTTCAACCGGTCAAACAATTTCTGCAGATGATCTAGGTGCTCTTCCTCAGTCTGGGACCTAGCGATCATGTCGTCAACATACACTTCTATCTCATGATGGATCATGTCATGAAATAAAGCAACCATGGCACGTTGGTAGGTTGCCCCAACATTCTTTAGTCCAAAAGGCATGACTTTGTAGCAGAAGGTGCCCCACTGAGTAACAAATGTAGTCTTTTCCATGTCTTCAGGAGCCATCTTGATCTGATTGTAGCCTGAAAAGCCATCCATAAAAGAGAACACTTTATGCTGAGCTGTATTATCAACAAGGACATCAATGTGAGGTAGAGGGAAGTCATCCTTGGGGCTGGCCCTATTCAGATCCCTGTAATCGACACACATTCTGACCTTGCCGTCCTTCTTAGGTACCGGCACCACATTAGCAACCCACTGAGGGTAAGAAGTCACTGCAAGAAACCCGGCATCAAACTGCTTCATAACCTCGGCTTTAATCTTCTCAGACATCTCTGGACGCATACGGCGGACCTTTTGCTTAACCGGAGGGCAATCTTCTTTAGTTGGTAAGTGATGAACCACAATGTCGGTATCTAATCCGGGCATATCTTCGTAGGACCAGGCAAAGATCTCCCTATAGTCATGCAGCATCCGGGTCAACCGTTGCTTCACGCTGAGTTCTAGGTTGGCCCCAATCTTTACCCCTTTCTTGTTTTCTTCAGTACCCAAGTTTATTATTTCCACTGGCTCTTCATGGGGTTGAATTGCTCTCTCTTCCTGCTGTAACAGTCTTGCAAGTTCACCAGGCACTTCGCAATCATCTTCACCTTCGTCTTAGGCTAAGTTGATCGGATTTTCGAAGTCATAACTGGCAGTAGCGGAGTCGTTACCAGTGAGATCCAGAGTGGATTGAAACCTGTACGAGTGTGTGTGTGTGTAAATACAGCTGTTTTGCAATATGTAAAGAAAGGAAAGAAAAGGAGCGCAAAATTTGAAATGTGAAAAACGTCCAATGCTTTTATTTATGATATATGATAGTGACAAACAAAAGCCCTCATAAGCAAAACCACGGTGCCCCGGGTAAGACACCGGGCCATATAGTTTCAAATTATTGTTTATTACAAATCAAAAACAAAGAAATTCATTACTGGGGAACAAAAGTTATGGGTGTAAAATCTTTAGCAGTCCAATTGGTCAATCCACCGTCGGTCGTCGGGTAGATCCAGCTATCGAACTCTGACTCTTCCATTTTATCTTCCTCTCCAATAGCATTCACTTCTGAGTGGGTGATGAGCACAGGAGGTCTTCCAATTCTCGCCTTGCGCACTGCTTTCTGAGCTTCTGTGGTGAAACCCAGCCCAAACTTGTTAGTCTTAGGAGTAAGATCAGGGAGCTTGCCCCAGTTTGCACATTCACCTTTTTCGATCACAGCCCGGGCGTCCTTTAAGGAGGCCATCTTCAAAGGAGAAACCTCTTCATCTGCTTCTGTTGCTGCCAAGGTTTGTGGTACTTCCTCAAAATGTTGAAAGGGGGTTTCAATGAACTCCCCATCCATTTCTACGTATCTGAAGGAGTTGAGGTGGCTGACCATGTACTCCTCTTCCCCTTGCACTGTTACGATCTTCCCCCTGACCGGGTACTTGAGCTTCTGATGCAATGTGGAGGTCACAGCTCCAGCCTTGTGGATCCACGGGCGACCCAGCAAACAAGAATAGGACGGATGGATGTCCATCACATAGAATTTTGAATCAAATACCTGTGACCCAACCCTGATTGGGATGTCCACCTCACCATGTACCATTCTTTTGGACCCGTCAAAGGCCCGGACAACAATGTGAGTTGGTTTGAGCTCTAGACCCTCACAATCCAGCCTATCCAGAGCCTTCTTGGGCAGCACGTTTAATGAAGAACCTGTGTCAACCAGCACATGAGCAAGAGTAGTGCCCCTGCATTCAATGGAGACATGCAGGGCGTCATTATGGTTCTTCCCCTTTGCTATCAGATCGGCATCAAAGAAACCCAGGCCATTATCCGTGGTCAGGTTGGCCACACAGTCGGTGAACTGGTCAGCAAACGTCTCTTGGGGTACGTGGGCTGTTTTTAAGAAAGCAATCAGAGCCTTGGCGTGGGCCTCTGAACACAACAACAGTGACAACATGGAGATTTTAGAGGGGGTGTGCCCCAGCTGTTCTACAACGTTGAAATCACTTTTCTTTATTATCTTGAGGATTTCTTCCATTTCTTGCCTGGAAGCCTCAACAATGGTCTTCGGTGCCTCCGTCCTGGCAGGCATATCAGCAGCAATCCCCTTGCCCCGAGCATTGGATGACTCGGCAGCAGGAGAAACAATCGGATCAGCAGCAGGAACAAGTATACTTGCAGAGGTTATGAGAAGTGGTCTTCGGGCAGCAGGCGGTGCAATGTCAGGCGAGAAGAGCCTGCCACTGCGGGTAACTTTGGCTGGGCCAGTGATGTCACAAATGCTGGCGCCAGCGTTGAGCTCTTGTTTAATCCCATTTACATATATGTCTGCCCCATAGTGCCAAGGGACAGCTTTATCCGATACATAGGGCAGGGGACCTGGAATGGTGATAATAACAGGTGCAACGGTCATGATTTGAACGGGCTTCTTTGGGAGAACCGGGATCGGATTATTGAAGATAGTTACTACAGAAACTTCTTCCACTGGAACCAACCGAACAGCAGACTTCTTGAATAGAATCTCCTTGCTATCCATTAAGCTTTGGATGCCTAATTTTAGCAAGGGACAACCAGATGGGGACATAGCGCAGAACAGACAACTCTCACTACAACCCGGAAATAAACCGGCCTGCAGTAGGTTCTTATTGACAATCTTTAGAGGAGTGGCTAGATCATCCACAGAAACGGCATAAACGTCTTCATCAATAGCATTCACCCCATGTTGAGGCATAGGGGCAGTAACTACATTCGGCTTCGCAGGCGCTTCGAACTGTACCTCCTTGGCGTCAATAAGGTCCTGCAGCTTGCTTCTTAGTGCCCAACAGTCATCAGTAGAGTGCCCCGGGCTATCTGAATGGTAAGCACAACGAGCATTCGGGTTGTACTTGGGGGATGTTGTGTTCAGGAACTTTGGAGCTTCCCTGACAGTCACCAAATTGGAGGACAGCAACTGTGGTAAGATCTGCGACAGAGTCATGCTTAACCGGGTAAACTCTCTCCGGGGTCTTTCAGCCTTTTGAGGATTAGTTGGCCGAGGAGCGGCAGCAGGTTCGGCAATCATTACCGCACTGACAGATTGGTGGCGTTCAGGTCGCTCTGGTCTCCGGGCGCTATATACGGCACTAGCCTCCTTTTTGAAGGGTTTCTTTTCAGCACTGGAGGAGGCAACCTTCTGTATCTTCCCCGATTTTATACCGGCCTCGATCCTTTCACCAGTCAGGATCAGATCAGTAAACCCAGCAGAGGAATTACCAATGAGATGATTGAAAAATGGACCAGATAGAGTCCCCAAGAACATGTCTACCAATTCCCGATCAGTCAACGGTGGCTGCACCCTGCCAGCCAGGTCTCTCCACTTCTGAGCGTACTCCTTAAAACCTTCGCTTGCACCTAACGACATACCCTGGAGTTGGGTACGTGTGGGGGCAAGGTCGGCATTATATTGATACTGCTTATAGAAAGCAGTAGCCAACTCCTCCAAGTTACGAACCTTGGTCCCATCCAGCTGATAGAACCATTCGAGATGAGTCCCTGAAAGACTCTCCTGGAAGAAGTGGATCCATAAATTCTTATCCGCAGAGTACGGCTGAATTTTCCGAACATAGGACCTTAAATGCAGCTTGGGACAAGACGCCCCATCATATTTGGAGAAGGATGGTGCTTTGAACTTATGCGGGATGATCACACCAGTCGACAAACCCAGATCTCCGAAATCCAGCCCAGGTACCTGTTGAACCTCCATAGCCTTTAATCTGTCTTCCAGCTGCTTGTAACGGTCTTCAGCAGGAGGGTACTGTTCGTCGTTGAAGTCTGTTTCAGTATCAGAGCCCACATGAGTAAGGACCTCCCTTTCTTGGTGACTACCTTCCCCTACAGATGGGGTAGCCCTTTCAGCCTCAACCAAGGTGTTCCCGAGTCTGCGCCCAGTGTTAAATAGCACAGTCCTCCTCTTCTTCTTAGTCTTCTTCAGAAGCATGGTCTTCAACTCTTGTTGACCCTGAGCCAAGCCTTTGATCAGCTCCTGAAATTGGGCATTCTGTGCCTGAAATTGGGCGTTCTGCGCCTGAAGAGCCTTGATAGATGCCTCGGTTGATGATTCAGGGTTCATAATGCTGAAATAAACAGCGAAGAATAGTAAACAACCTGAAAAGAAGAGTACCTGTGATGCACATGATGAATGATATGTGTTTATGCAATGCATTCAAGAGTTCGAAAATTCAAATTTGTTGTAGACCAAAAGGAACACACGTTATTATTAAGAAAATCATTGTTTAATACATCAAAGCCTCATGGGCAAAAGTACAAAAAATCAAATCAATCCCAAAATATGCTGCGCATCCTCTTTGGAGCTATGTAAGTGTTGAGGTTCCTCTCCTCATGCAACAGGCGGGTGAGCTCCAAGACCTTCTTTTCACTGGCATGCAGACTAGTCTCAAGAGAATTCCGCTCTTCCTTAAGCTGGATCCAGCTCTTCTGCATCTCTTCCCAGGATGTGGGCATATCAGGGTGCTGAATAGTGTAGGACACTTCTCCTTCCAAGACTGGTTCTTTGATTACTGGGAGCATGTGAGGATAAGGCATCACTAACTTCTGGGAGCGGGCTCGTACCCACTTGAGATAAGGTTCCAATGGGATGGAGTTCCTGTGCCCCAGTGTCTTGCTGTCTATCCTATTTGGCATCCTCCAGGCTCTGATAAATCTCTGGCGAAGTCCTTGAGTATCGTTGTCGAAGTCAAAAACTATGTCAGGAATTAACATGTCATGAGGACCATCCCTCCGAGCATAACCAAATTGTCTCCAAGCCAGGCATGGGCTATAAGTAATACCCCCTCTGATTCCAAGTAAAGGAACATTAGGATACTCCCCGCAACGATCAACGATAGTGACATCTTCTCTGGACCGAGGGCACCAATGTATATCTGCATGCGTAAGAGTCATCAACCGTTGTGACCATCTCAAACCCCACTCATTCTTCAGGACTGATTGTGGAAGGTGCGAAATAAACCACCTTCCCAGGAGAGGAATGCAACACATAAGGACACCTCTTTTTCTCATGGTTCGAGTGTAACATGAGTGAAGGATGTCCCCCAGCAACGTAGGTATAGGATTCCTGGACATAAAGATCTGGACAACACTGATATCAACGAGTTGATCTGGGTTAGGGAACAACACCAAACCATAAACAAGGAGGGCCACAACCTCTTCAAAAGCTTGCAAGTCAAGGGAGTTCCAACATTCATAGGCCTTTTCAAACAGAAACCTGGCTAAGAACCCTTTAATACCACTTCTGACTTCCCAATGTCCCTTGAGGTCAGATGACTGTAGGTGCAAGGCTTTAGCAATCTCTTCAAGCTTAGGTTCCTTTTCCGTACCGTTGAAGGGTAGCTGATCAAGGATAGGGATCTTCAGGAGCCGGGAGAACTCCTCCAATGTAGGTACCAACTGATAATCCAAGAAGGTAAAACAGTGATGCAGAGGGTCAAAGAACTGGAACAAAACCTTTATCATATCTTCCTCAATGTTGGTGTTGACCAAGCTGATGAGGCTTCCATGCCTTTCACTGAATGAAGAGTTCTCGGGAATCCTGGATATAAGTTCCTTAAGCTGAGGAGGGATCCTTACAAGATTGATTTGAATTGTCTTTCTACGAGCAGTTTCCATGTTCTACAAAACAAGAACAAAGATGAAAATTCGAACCCCTGAAATGGTTAGTCAATGCATATGATGCTGGATGATGTCATGATGCTATGATTAAACACACCACAGATATTTACAAAGACAAACATGTAAGGCACACAAGGCACACAAGACAGGCCCTTAAGGTTTAAGGCCAGCATGGGGTCTGGGTAGTACCCTCTTGAAGTTGGTGGGTTCAACCTGTCCTAATCAAAGTAACCGGGTTCTAAGGTTCCCAATATCACGGGATTGCTTTCATTGTTCATCGTTTCGATTTAGCCACTGAACTGGCGACCGAAATATTCCAGGAAAGCAACCCTCAATTGAGTGTAGTATCGAGTATCAACCAACCTCGGACTGCACCAAAGTCAGTTATCTCACTACCCTAAAGAGGCCAAGATGGTTCAATTAAGGTTCCTAAGGTCTGTTGATGCTTCATGACACCACATGGAGGCCCCGTACTCTCCTTGACTGAACTCAAGGGTTACCGGTACACACCAAAGTGCCACATCAACGTAGCAGACTATTTCAACCATGTCGGTATACCCCGCACAGTTCCCTCACAGCCTTGTTGCTACTTTCTAAAAAAGGTATCCCCCAGATCCGGGTTAGGATCTATAGAACTCCCAAGCAACCCACAATAATAAAGCAAGCAAAGAAGACAATTGAAAACATAGTTATGAGCTAGCCCTAAGGTACACCTCACTTTAAGTTTGATCCCCAGCAGAGTCGCCAGTTCTGTGATCGGTGGATCTGGAACTGACTGTTTAACGCTGGTTCGCGAAATGTCGCGGAAGCAAGAGTCGCCACCGTCTTTTATTTTCTCCAAATGGAAAGGACAAAAGCACAGAAAAATTCCTTAAAGAGATTGTTCTCGGTTCGGGAGGTAGATTATAGAAAGGGAAGGTGTTAGCACCCTTTCTATCCATGGTTATCCATGGGCTCTTAGGTACTTGCTCAATGTGTTTTCAAAAATGTTTGCTTGCTTTTCAATTGTGGGTTTAAAAAGTTTCTTTGAAAAATTTCAGTTCGACTCGTACGTCAGAGTGTTTGAAAAGATTGCTTTGAAAGCTTTTGAAAAGTGTTGGTGTGAAAAGTCTTTGAATTTTGTTTTGAAGAGAGCAAGTATCCATGAGTCGTCTACCTACCCTAAGGAATTCGTCTGTGTAAATGTCCTTTAAAGTAGTGCTATCCCACCATTGAGAGGTAGGTAGCACCACCGTTGGAGGTGTTCGGGTCAATTCGAGTTTATAGGGACATGGTGATCACCAGAGCAATGGGAAGACACCTTAGAAGCTACCCTCATGCCAGGTTCCCGGATCATGAGGACTTACTAAGACATCCTCTACTCGACGACCACGTTTCGAAAGGCAAGGCAACAGTGAGGCGTACCCTAGGGGTGGTGTGTGCGAATTGTGTGTCGTTTTCATTGATATTTGTCTTTTGTCATGTTTGTTGTGATCTACGCTTGATTTTAATTAAGTCATTCATTCTTGCATGCTTTTAACAGTTAATATTTGCGGGAAAATAAATCTACAACTATTACAAATGGCGCGGGTCCACATCGCCAAAATTAAACCGGACCCGATTTGACGGAAAATAAATAAAGAAAATAAAAAGTGCGAAAAGTAAAAATTGTTACAAGGCTTTGGGACATGTACATAATTATTTAAACGACATAAAATAAATGTGCAAATTAAATAAATTATGGACATGGGCGTTGGACCCTTTTACAACAAATTAAAGTTAATAAGGAATTAAAAATTAAAATTAAAAAAGAATGTTGTTTGGTATTTTGTGTTTTTAAGATTTAAAAGAAAAAATAATTAATTAAACTTAAAATGGAGCGTCAAGCCCTAATTCTAATGTTTTTTAGGTTTATTGTGAAAATATTAAGTGTTAACCTAATTTAAATCTAAGTTAATTTACATGCCAAATTTGATTATAAAAAAAATGAATATTATTATTGTAAAAAAAAAAAAGGAATTAAAGAATCAAAATTAATTAAACCTATTTCTACATATTTTTTGGATTTTTATTTATTAAAAGAATTAAAGTTAAAACCTATTTTACTAAATTTATTTACATGTTAATTATTTACAAGAAAATAAGTAAAATAAATATTTTACATGTTTTTATCCTTTTTTCTGATTTTTTGATGTTTTTCATATTTTGTAAAAATGATTATTAAATTAAAACAAGAAGACAAATAAAAATAATAATTAAAAGAGATGAGAAAAAATAAAAATGTTTGCAAACCAGGGTGGGGGTGTAGTCCCAATTTGTGAGGCTTTGGTTCAACAAATCAGGCCCAATAAGCATGGATCCACTGACTTTTGCCAGTTTGTGTGCTAGTGCGTTGACCAACGTTTACCATAGGCCTTGGATCTGAGCCCTTGATCTGCATCTCCTGGACACCTGTGCGCTTGGATCTTGTGGACACACGGTAGTCACCTGTCTAATGATTGCATAAGAACATATTAAAGATGAAAACATAAGGAAAGTGAGGGGACCTGGGATCGAACCCAGGTCCTGAGAGTCATCAGCGTGCGTGTCTGCCAACCAGGCTATTATGTTACTTTGTATATTAAACAAACAATAAAACATAATAAAAACAAACGAAACGTTAGTGCTTCAAAAACGCGCGCAGTTCAAACGGACCAATGGCTGATGGACACGGAATCATCTTCTTCCTTTTTTTTCTGAAACATAAACCTTAAGCAACGGTTTTGCAAACGTGGTGTTAGGCTGCTTTTGAAAAAATAGCGATTAGCGCTAGGTAATTCATAAATTGGGCGCGAGGGTCAAGATTTCTTCGTCTTGATGCGCTGAATCCATTGATGGTCATTTGGAGTTCTAATTTTGCCTTGTTATGAAAGCCCCAAATTTCAGTCCTGCAAACCCTAAAAATCGCGCATGGTATTTTCTCATATATAGCACAAAAACACAATTGGATCACATGGTTAGTTTCAAAACTTGACAAGGAACATGAATATATGATTTAAATGCAGTGAGGATGCCTAGAAATCAAAGTACGATTATGGATTTTTCTTGGTTCAGTTGGAATCCGCTTTACCAATTCTTTGGGTTTGAGTTGTTGTTTGTGATTGGAATGTGATCAGGAGAGTTTGAGGAAGCTATTAGAAAAAGAATCAAGCTTTGAATCGCCCTCTAGTAGTGATTTCAGAATTCAATTTTCAAGTCAAAATTCCAAGTTTTTTATGAGCCTTTTAGCGCAGCATTTGGTCTCTTGTGGTTAGGGTTTGACTTAGCACTTATGAGAGAAGGAAATTAGGTCATTAGTTGGCCTTTATCCATGCCCATGAGAGAATTAGTCTTTGGTCCTTTACCATTAACAAACTTTTCCCTTTTTTTTAAGCAAAACAAGACTTGGTGTGCAATTTAACCCTAGCATGAGTTTGTGAGCTGGCCCATGATATATGGAAGCTATCCCAATTCAAATGACACTATTTCATTGACTTTTGAATTTTATTTGAATTTTAAAAGATTTAAAATGAATTAAATTATCAAAAATTAAATAAAATAGAAAAATCAATATTTGGTCTTGAAATTAATCATGGGACACGTGTGTGGCATGACAAGGCTGAATCAAGTGGAAGAAAGTGGGCCCCTTTGTCAAAAATTGAAATTTCAAGGATAGTTGACTTTTGCCTTTTCACAAAAATTTCCCAACTTCTACAAGGCATACCTTGCTCAATTTTTAAGATTTTCTCATGTTCTTGGACATTTTGCAAAGTTCTTTGAGTCCTTTAACCAATGCCTTTGGTCCCATGTCATTTTGATTTTCCAATCTCAAGTTATGGCCTTTGACTTAAAGTCCCTTTTTGTTGACTTTTGAAAATGACCTATAATGTTGAAATTGATAACTTTTTGTGAGAGCATTTCTTGGACTTGAAGTATGAAGATGAGTTGTAGGAAATGTCTTTCTCTTCAAAATGAGCTTTGGATGGAATTTTTCTGATAATCCATGTGAAAGTTATGCCCTGGTCAATTTCAGTTGACTTTTTCAGCTGTCCAAATATAGCAACTTTTGCATCTTTGATGATTTCTGAGCCAAATTTTGAGAATCATGATCAAGCATTGATCAAATGATGTTTGTGGCTTCAAAATGATATGTTGACCAAAAATTTGAACTTTTGACTGTCAAATGACCATTTTGCCCCTACAGTTGACTGTAGTGCAATTTAGGGTTTTGACTGTGCAATCTTGAGCTGAATGCCTTGAAACTTGATATGGGGATGCTTGACCATGTTTGTAAGCATATGAGACTTGATTGAGCCTTTGCACACTTCCTTTTCTTGATCAGACTCAAAACCCTAATTTTGACTGTTTAGGAGATAGTTGGACTGTGCAACCCTTGGAGGAGTTTTGTGTCTTGGCTTGGCAATCTCTTGAAGAATATGGGAGGGCAAATTTTGGGGTACAACAGGTGGTTTCTACTCCGAAAGCCTCGTCATTTCCTTAACCGTCACAAAATCCTTTTGAGAGATGAACACTCATATTGAATTAACTGAACATAGGGTTGGAGAACATCATGAAGAATGAGCGGGCACCTATAAATTTTTAGGCTTAAAAAATCTTTTTTCTAAAAACCATGAACCAGGCCACGTTACAACCCTCAAAAGTCCTAATTGAAGCAAGGTTATTTTGAAAGCATACTTCAATGAGATAGTGTTCCTGACTCCCATGAATGTTCTAAATAGTCATGTTGGTATCATATGTTTTTCCTATACAAAAATAAATGGTGCTCTAACTCACAAATTTGTGCGATATCTTTTCAAAACCTTCAAGACTTACATAACTGTTGCATTAGAATTTTCATTCTCATAATAAACTTTTCTAACTGCAAAACATTTGTTTGATATCAAGGAAGCTCACATATAAGCACTAGTGATGAGTTTATTCTTTTAAGGCCTGAAACTCTGTTGAGTAATTAGAGAATCATTTCAAAAAAAATCATATCAGGGGGCATGTCACATGAAGACCTTAAGCACGAACATGTTGCTTCTCCTAGTTAATGCTTTCCCAACTTGTTTACCCTTTATTGGGGCAAAATTTGAAGACTTTGTTGTGCCAACTACAGTCAATCCGGGGAAATCACGTCGAGATTTGATGAATCTCTCTAAGAGTTTGAAGACACCAGAGCATGGTGAATGCCAAGTCTTTTGTAAAATCCTCTTGAGACGATTTCTCCTCATTAACCATATAGCTTGGGGCATTTTAACAGTGAAGTTATTCACAAGAATTGTCGTGCAACATGCAGCTTATCAGCAATAAACTTGGGGCATCCAAAATTAGTCCCAGGGGCAATCCAGATTTGTTAAGATATGTGATTTGTATTGCACACATTATCAAAGGGCGGTGTTCCCAGTATCTCCAGCTAAGCAAGACTTTTTTCCAGCTGAAACATTGTTTGTGTTGTTATCCTTTCAATGGATTATTGGTGATAGAAGACTGGACTTTGGGTTTTCTACCTGAAAATATCTTCCCCTCCATAGATATTTAAGCCTTGTAAAAGGACTTTTCTCCAATGATGGCTTGTGTTCTATCTCCAGTAATGTTCCCATCTTGTTGAGATTCGCTGAGTGTCGGGTTGTGCTGTGATGTCTTATCATCTTCTGTCTATCTCCTCTATTTGTTTTGTCAGCATATACATGACATTCATTTATTCATTCACACTTGCATCATGCACACACATTGATATTTGTTGATGTTCTTGATCTGTATACTTTGGTTATCGTATTTCCTCTTCTCAAATAGAGTGTCAACTTAAGCAGAAAGTGTATCCTTTCTAATTCCCCACTGAGTTTATTCCTCATGGAAGAGTTTGTTGCTTTAGCCTTCCTTTCCGTCTCAGGATAGGATAAGTCTCGGTTGAGTTTATTCCTCATCTGGTAAGGTCTTGTTTGACTGTTTCTCTCCAATTTGTTCTTGGATTGCATTTTGTCTATTACAAATGTTACCCTGTGGATCTCTCTAGGCTGTGAAACTTAGATGGAGAGTGCATTGATCTTGCTTATGTAAATACTTGGTCTCCCCAGGAAGGATTTATTCATAGTTCCCCATTGAAGATGAACTTTACTCCCTAGTAGTGTTATCATAACCTTCTTCTGGAATATCGAAGTGACAACAAGCGACTGACTCCTTATTTGAGCAGTTTGATTATTTCTGAATTTCTTTATGTTATGACAAGCGGCGGTCTCTTCATGAGCAGTTTGTCCATCCCCGATGAAATTATTGATTCTCACCTCCAGCAATATCTTCACGATATTTTGTCGGTACCTTTGAAAACAGCAAGCGGCGGTCTCTTCATGAGCAACTTGTATGTTATTGTTACCTTTGAGAAAACAGCAAGCGGCAGTCTCTTCATGAGTAGCTTGTATGTTATTGATACCTTTGAAAACAACAAGCGGCGGTCTCTTCATGAGCAACTTATATGTTATTGATACCTTAAAAAAAACAGCAAGCGGCGGTCTCTTAATGAGAAACTTGTGTGTTATTATTCTCTTGAAAAACAACAAGTGGCGGTCTCTTCATGAGCAACTTGTATGTTATTGATACCTTAAAAAAAATAGCAAGCGGCGGTCTCTTCATGAGCAACTTGTGTGTTATTGTTCTCTTGAAAAACAACAAGCGGCGGTCTCTTCATGAGCAACTTGTATGTTATTGTCACCTTTGAAAACAGCAAGCGGCGGTCTCTTCATGAGAAACTTGTATGTTATTGATACCTTTGAAAAAAACAGCAAGCGGCGGTCTCTTCATGAGCAACTTGTGTGTTATTGTTCTCTTGAAAAACAGCAAGCGACGATCTCTTCATGAGTAACTTGTATGTTATTGTCACCTTTGAAAACAGCAAGCGGCGGTCTCTTCATGAGCAACTTGTATGTTATTGTCACCTTTGAAAACAGCAAGCGACAGTCTCTTCATGAGAAACTGTTATGTTATTGATACCTTTGAAAAAAACAGCAAGCGGCGGTCTCTTCATGAGCAACTTGTGTGTTATTATTCTCTTGAAAAACAGCAAGCGGCGGTCTCTTCATGAGCAACTTGTATGTTATTGTCACCTTTGAAAACAGCAAGCGACGGTCTCTTCATGAGCAACTTGTATGTTATTGTCACCTTTGAAAACAGCAAGCGGCGGTCTCTTCATGAGCAACTTGTATGTTATTGATACCTTTGATAAAACAACAAGCGGCAGTCTCTTCACGAGCAACTTGTGTGTTATTGTTCTCTTGAAAAACAACAAGCGGCGGTCTCTTCATGAGCAACTTGTATGTTATTGACACCTTTGAAAGGAAGTAAGTGGCGGCCTCTTTATTTGAGCAGCTTGTGTATCCCCAACAATAATGCAAACGACACCTCTTCGGAAAAGTTCCATGGGGAAATTTGTATTTTATCCTTTTCAAGCGATATCTTGGTAAAATTCAGAAGTCAGAAATGTTTATTTCCAGTCTCAGTACTGATGTCAATCATTTTCCAGTCTCAGTACTGATGTCAATCATTTTCCAGTCTCAGTACTGATGCCAATCATTTGCCAGTCTTAGTGCTGATGTCAATCATCATCTGCCAGCCTTAGTGCTGATGTCAATCATTTCTTTTCCAGTCTCAACACTTATGTAAATCATGCATTTCTTCCCTCAAAGTTATTCTCTAATAGGAGTCTCTCATTTGAAGTCTATGACCCTGTTTCCCCAGTGGAGTTATAATCTCTTCCCCTATGGGATTATTGTATAATGTAGTTGGTTTCTCCAGTAGTAGTTTGTCTCATGCGGCATCATTCCTTGTTAAATTCAAAATCTTACATTCATACCATATCATAAACATAATTGCGGTATCTTAAAGCCAAAAATTGTGTATTCTATATTTAAGTCCCTTCAATCTCGTCGAAATGAAGATCCCAATCTTCATATCTCCAGATATAAGAAACTTAAATAGGAGCAGCTGTCATACCCCAATTTTTGACCTAAGATCCCATTTTTATTTTTGCATTTTTATACAAAAGTCAAGGTCAGTAAATACAGTTGGTTTTAACCTCTCACCTTCGAGCATTGATTATGCAGAAATTGTCAAGTGTTTTGAACATTCTTAGCCTATGTATCACTAACTTCTAATCAAGCACGAAATGTGTGTTTTTTTTGTTTCTTTGATTTCATGTGCTGACAGGTCTCCTTCGATTCAGCCTGCTTCGACTGGACAAGTTTACTGCCTGCAAGCCTGCTTCGACTGGACAAGTTTACTGTCTGCAAACATGCTTCGATTGGGCAACATTGCTTCCTTTGAACACGGGTTTTCGATTGGGCAATATGTTTGTTTCGATCCACATGCTTCGATTGGGCAACAATGCTTCCTTCGAACACGGGCTTTCGACTGGGCAATATGTTTGTTTCGACCCACATGCTTCGATTAGGCAACATTGCTTCCTTCGAACACGGGCTTTCGATTGGGCAATATATTTGTTTCGATCCAAGATTCGTTTGGGCATGTGGCTCCCTTCGTGAAAGTCTTTGTTTGAGCATTGACCTTTTTGTGTGCTTGCTTGGAGTCACAAAGTTTAGACCTCCTCCATGCAGGCTTCGACTATGTTTGTACTAGCTTCGACTGGACAACATTTCTCTTTAGTATGCTGCATTTCCATCCTTGACAAACTTCAGCACATGGTTGATGGCCCCCTCAAAAGACATATAGTGGTGGACTTGAGGGGCATACATATGAGTCCCTGTCGAAGGGTACGCCTTACTAGTCCATTCGAAGCACACATTTGGCCCCTTCAAATGATGCACAAAGATGATTCGTTCGAAGGACACTTGTTGGAGGAAAGTCAAACAATGTGTTGGAAGAAGAATCTGGTCGAAGGAGGGTCAAAATGAAAGGATAAAATATTCAAAGATGCTTGCTACCAAGTTCATACATGGTACACTGGCCAAAACTGCTGCATAGCAGTCCTGAAACACTGCCCCATTCTTGCACCGAAATAGCATACAAGCACTGTCCCTCGAAGGCTGCAAAGAGAAGTTTACCCAAATTGTTCAAATTATTTTGTTTTCCCTCCAAAAACTTCAGCCAACTTTGCCTATAAATAAGAGGCTCCAAAACATGTTTAAGAGAGGATCTTTGGACCAGAGGAACGAATCCCCCAAATTTTCTCAAACACAATAAATCTCTCAAGTACCTTCAACACTTGTGAGAAAAAAAACCAGAATCACATACTTACTTCCTTCAATTCTGAAGAACAAATACTCTCCAGTATCCTTCGAATCCAGTTTAGAAAGAAACATAAGACTTGTTTCTTTCCTTCCTTCGAATCCAGCATTCCAAGCGCAACTGTTGGCCCCCTCTTTCAAATCCAGAACCCCGGGCCTCCACTCAAGGTCCCACATCCATTCAAGGCCTGAAGCAAGGTAAGTTATTCTTACCTTTGAACTTTTCGTTTCATGGCATGTAAGTAATCTTTTCATTCGTTTCAAACATGTACATATCACTGTTCCTTTCGTTTCCACCCTTTTTAAACATATTTTTTAGAGCTGAGCCTTTCGTTTTGCTTTCTGTTTACCTGAACTTGCTTTAACTATTAAACTGTTTACAAGAAAAATACTAGCATGGCCTCAGGCCATGTTGCCATTTAATGCTTGAAATGAAAGAAATAGGAGACATGAGTATGAAACGAAGCCTTTGGTTTCCACACAGACTTCCAGGCCCAACCAGAGACATGCTCACACTGATTTCACTGGCCCAATCTAAGAAGGCAACAAGGCAGAAAGGCCCAGCCAGAGGCACACTTGCGCTAAGTCCAGGCTCAGACGAAAGGCACTCCCATGCTGGTGCCAGCCTCCAATCGAAGTACAGGACCTCGCCCCTGCCAAGGCCCAATCGAAAGACGTGACCTCACTGGTGCTAGCCCCAATCGAAGGAGGCCAACAGAATGCAAATCGAAGGATGCTACTGCCTGGGTCGAAAGACACTCATTTTTCTTACTTTTATCTTATTTTTTCCTTCATATTTTTTATGCCTTTCGATACGGTTGTAATAGCGTAGGATTTTATCTTTTTGCATTTTATTTACTTTGTACAAATGCTAGTAATTAGGCGTGTATGGCAAGATAAAATCAACAAGTAAACAAACCAAAAATCCAAAAACACTCTTTAATCCTTACTTGAATACATCTTAAAACCCGCAAAACACTCAACAAATCAAAACTCCCTCCAAGGGCATGTTATCTCCGTTCTACCGCGATACCGGCTGTGCCTATTGCTAGAATGCATGCGCTAATGTCGCCCACTAAAAAACAAAAACAAATCAACTTTTTTCTAGAGGAACTACAGTGTTTTGATTCCTTCATTAGATACGTAGGCAAAGGGTCGCCAAACCCTCACGAACGCAATAATAAAAACTCATTTCTTTCCCCTTAAGCAAACATAGTTGTAGATAAATACACCCTTGTATATAACAAACAATTTTAACCAAAAACAGATATTCCAAAAGGTTCCTGCGGAGTACCGCAGATGCATTGGGTGCTAATACCTTCCCATTGTATAACTAACCCCCGAACTCTTGATCTCTTTCAAAAACGCATTGTATTTTCATTACTTTTAAGTATTATTTTACATTGCATGTTTTAGGGTTTTATTTCGCTCTTTTCCCTTTCCCCTTGGAAATAATAAAGCGCGGTGGTGACTCTTGCTATTTGCGAGTCAATTTAATCAATAGCTTGATCTCCGATTTTCATCGCTACAGGGAGAGACTGTCATTAGCTAAGAGTAGAAGGGGTGTGGGCTTTAGTGAGTTTGTTGATTTCAATAGTGCCCCTTTGGGAAAACAGGGATGAAGATTACTCAAAGGTGAGAATACTTTGCTGGGAAAGGTTTTCAAGGTCCACTACTTCCCTAAGTGCGGTTTCCTAGATTCTAAGGTAGGTTTCTCTCCTAGTTATGCTTGGCGCAGCATCCTGAGTGCGCGAGATTCGTTAAACCTCAGCTGCAAGTGGCGGACTGGTAACAGTTAGAAGGTGAAGATCTGGAAAGATAAGTTGATGCCATCTAATCCAACCTTTTGTGTTCCGAGGGTGAATAATAACTTGGCTGTAGATGCTTTAGTGGAATAAATTATTGATGATGGCCTAAAGGATTGGAATGGTAGTGTGATACAGGCTTATTTTTCTTCTTTTGACGCATAGCAAATTCGAAACATCCTAATTTCCAGAAGGCTCCCGGAGGACAAGCTGGTCTAGGCGCATGAGAAAGATGGAGAGTATTCCGTCAAATCTGCATATCATTGTATTGGAGCTGAAAGAGAAGCCAACTTCATGGTTCTTCTGAAGGTAATGACAATTTATTATGGAAGGGGATTTGGAAAGTTAGAATCCCTAATGTTCTGAGAAGGTTTTCTATGGAGGCTCGTGAAAGGGATTTTCCCTATTAGAACTAATCTAAACAAGCGAGGTATGTTTGTTGACCCTGTTTTCCCTTTGTGTTTCTTTGAGTCTGAGTCTGAGGACCATTTGTTCCTTAGATGTCAACTGGTGAAATTGTTGTGGTTTACCTCCCCAATGGGCTTATGCATACCCAATGATATTGACATGATAAATTGGCTCTTGAACTAGTTTAAGTGCAAGGATGATTGGGACGCAGTTCTGGTTTGTGTGTCCCTATGGAATAATTGTCGTGCTAGGAATACTCTATTATTCAGAAGAAAGGCTATTATCCCCGTCGAAGTGGCAATTGATGTTGTGGCTGTGACTGAGGAATTTTCTGGTACGACTACAAAGGCTCCTGAATTCTTTGGAGTTGTTGGTAATCGCGGTTTGGACGCCTCCCCATGGGTGTTGCGTTCATGGTTTTGGTAGATGCGGGAGTTTTTGGAGATGGTTTCACAACTTAGGGTTGTGTAATTAAATATGTTGATGGCCAAATTTGTATAAGTGCCTGAAAGCATCAACCTATGTCTGTTTCCCCTCTGGTTGCTGAGGCCTTAGGGGTTCGTTGGAGTCTGGAGTTGGTGTAACACCTCAAGCTGTAAAATGTCATCATTCATACTGATTCTCTATTCGTGATAGACTGCGTCCAAGCTCACCTTGTGTTGTCTAACATTGCTTTGATAGTTGAGGATTCTAATTGTCTCATGTCCTCTTTAATTGATGTTTCAATTAGTTTTGTTAAGTGTTGTTGTATTGTAGAAGCCCACAAGTTAGTTGGGATTGCTAAGACCATTGGTTCTAGAACCTGGTCTGATTGTGTACCTGATTTTTCTTCTGTTGTTTGAATGAAATTTTTCTTCCCATAAAAGAATGACTAACACCTGTCTTTTACAAGGAGTTCATATCAAGATGTTCAAAAAAGGAAAGAATTTTTTCGAATGGGTCTAGGAAACTGTTGATGTAAGTATTGGAAGAATTAAGATGTTAATATGAAACTAAATGTTTGAGTTGATTTGCTTATTCATAGTTTACATTATCATATTGCATCTATTGTTGAAAGCATGTATTCATCCCTCTTGGATAATTTCAAAGATCCTTACATAGTGTTATATTGACTCCAAAGAATGTAATTGGTGACTTGACTAATGAATACATGTTGACTTTGATTCTTAGCGAGGAAAAGGTATATTTTAGCTTTGATTCTCCATATTCAAATAAATTAGGTATGGATAAGTTTAATGATGTCTACACTAGAAAAATTTGAACACGATTAATTCTTTGGAACTTTCAAACCACACTTTGATTCTCCATATTCAAATAACTTAGTGTCATTCCTGTTATTGAGAAATATCGACCGATGTTCTTGAATTGTGCAATGTAACTCGGTTGATTATCACAAAGATGAAAAAAACGTCCTAGAAGGAAATTTGATTTCCTGAAGCATTGTTGGTGAGAATGTTTATATATATAGATCATCATCGGTCTTCATGATATTTGCTCCATGATTATCATCGGTCATTTCTTCAATTTGTTTCACCATCCATGTTGCTTGACATGCGCAAAGAGAGGCAGCTATGTACTATGCCTCACATGACGACAATGTTATCACTAGTTGCTTTCTCGAGCTCTAAGCAATTGGTGCACCACCTAGCATAAACATATAACCAGTTGTAGATTTTCTATCCTTAGCATTACCACACCAACTTCAGTTGGTGTAACCCAATCATTTGCATTATTTTCCTTCATCAGTTGTAGGAAACAAAATTCCATAGTTGAGTGTTCGTTTGATATACCTTAATATTCTCTTCTTAGATGCGAGGTGTGATACCTTTGGCTTCTGTATGAATCAACTCACTATACCCATATTATATGTTAGACCGGGACTTGTGTGACAAAGAATCTTAATGATCCAATAAATCTTCAGTATTGAGTTGGATCAAATTCGTCTTCATTCGACTCCTTCATAATCTTGAGTCTTGGTTCAACAAGTGTCGAAGTTACATTACAATTATCCAACTCAAATCTTATGAGCATCTCACTTGCATATCTTCTTTGATGCATCATCACTCCTCCACTGCTCTGGTAGAATTCAATACCAAGGAAATATGAAATATTTCTCAGACCATACATTTCGAACTCCTTGTTCGGGTCAACTTTGAAGACTTCAATCTCCTTGCAGCTTCATGTTATCAATGGGTCATCGACATAGAGGCATAATATAAGCAGTTTACTCCTACTTCTCCTAACATATACACCATACTCTATTTGCACTTTACGAACTTCTTCTCTCTCAGAAAACCATCTATCTTCTTATTCAAAGCTCTTGGAGCTTGTTTAAGTCTATACATGGCCTTATGTAACCTGTATACCTTGCTTTCTTGACCTTGTTTCACAAACTCAATTGGTTGTACAACATAAACTTCTTCATTTATGGGTGTCATACCCAAAATTTGCCAGCCCTATTTTTAAAATATTCAAATTATTTTTAAACTTGGTTTCATAATTTTTTTTGGGTATTACTCACATTTGGTTTAACAATAATTTATTTTTACTTATTTAAAATATATAATAATTTACTTTAAATTATTTGTATTTTTAAAATAGCAAAATATTTTCCCACCTTCATATGCTTCTATGTGCCATTTTTTCTTGAATAGAATGACATATCACGGTTGGTAAGAGTGTAAGGCTTGCAAGTGGAAGGTCTTTAGTTCAAGTCCTATTACACTACTTTTAGGTATTTCTATTCTTTTGTGAGTTTTTTAATAAAAACGATAAAAAAAAGAGTCATTTTTCAATTATTTTATTATTATTTTCGTTTTTTAATTTAAGGGTATTTTAAGATTATTTTTTTAATTTTTTAAATATTTGATTTTATACACTTAATAGTCAAGATGTTAAAAATAATTGAAATCTTTCAAAATCAATTTTTACTAATTACCAAATCAATTAGAATATTGAGAAAAAAAATCACAAAAGTGTCTAGGTTCATAATCTTGTCCTCCAAATTTCAATCAAGTCTCAATTGATATAAATCTTCCCAAAAAAATTATTATTTTCGTATTTCTTAATTAGTAAATTTTCAAAAATAGTTTTTTTTTCTTCACTTTTTTCAATTTTTAATTAAAATATAACCAAAAAATCATATAAAATGTAAAACAACAAAATCACATGATTTGTCACTTTTTAATTGGTCACATGTTGACAAAACTGACTTTCCACTGGTCAGAGTTTATAGACTTGCTGACTAAGATTAAATCTACAAAACTTGAGATTTTTATGTTGGATAATTTCCTTTTTGATGTTTTTGACCTAATTTCTAATTCTATAAATAGGGCTCTCTTCACCATAATTTGTCATCAACAATTTTCTATCCCTCTCTCACAAATATTCTTTCTGCACAATTTTTGTTGGTTTATTTTAGAGTTTTGAACAGAAAACCTAAACTCTTTCTATCAACAATCATTTGGAGAATCAACAATTATCAACAATATTTGGGTCGTTGTCTTGAACATAAAATGGCCTAAGAACAAACACCCACGAGCACTTTTTTTCGATTGTCTCTCCAGATAAATAACTAAAAGATCAACTTCTTTCAGATATTCGTGTAGTAAGTGGTTTCCCCTCACTTTATAAGTTATTTTCAATTTTAGTTTTTATTTGTTCTTTTTACATTATTATTACAGAACTTAATTATATTTATTTAATTACTTATCTTATAGAAGTTAATTAGATTCATTTAGAAATAAATTAGACCTCAAATCAATTGCTACTCAGACCTCAAAAATTACTACCCTAAACAATATACACTCTCTCCTACACAAATTGGGTCGAGTTCAATTTCTAAACTTGGGACCTTACTTGCCACACCCCTGTAAATTACTTCCTAATTGTAAAACGCACCCTCAAGCCATTTGAGCTCAAAATTTCTTTGGGTCCAAATATTTTTCTAGTACACCCCCAGATTTTAATCTTGCACACCCTTTAATTAAATTAATTAATTAATTTATTTAATTGTACTTTATTGTTTTAATTGGTCTTATTTTCTTATTTTTATTTAAGTATCATATCTTTTTTTGCATTAAATAATTTTTGCATAATTATTAAATAATTATTAGATTTTTTTATTAAAAATATTTAACATATTTTTTTAATAAATTATAAAATATTTATTTCTTAATCAAACTATTTTTAAAATTCTAACTCTATTTTTAATTGCACTAAACTTTTTATTCATTCAAATTTATTTTCTCATGTTGCATACACATTTAAAATAACTAACCAATCAAACACTAAAAATTTTCTACTAACTTAAAAAATCAATATATTTTCAAAAAGGATTATGGAGACCTCTTTTATTAACTGTGAACTGCGTCTACGATTCTATTATTTTTCAAACACATACTTGGTTCAAGGATTAATTCAAAATATTTCCACAATCCATAAAAACTACAATTAAACACTATGAACTACGAATTGGGACTCTGATTCCTCGTAAGAGAATACGTAGGTACACAGCTTAAAAACCAAGGTGAGTCCCCTAACTAAAAAATTTAAACCCTGTCCTACCCTTTTAACCTAAACCCTATGACTTCCTTGAGATTAAGGTAGATGAAGGATGTCTAACACCTCCCATTCGTCTGTATCAATTTAGGGTTATTCCATTATCCACTCGTTGTTAGGACAAATAGTAGTTGTGGCGACTCGTTATTTTTTGCCGGTTACGACAGCTGGCGACTTTGCTAGGGATACAACCCTATGATTTAGAAACTCCTCCCCTTTTAGGTTTATGGTTTTTCTAGGATTTCTTTTCTTTTTTTGGTATGCTTTATTTCTATATCTATTATTTTTGGTTTATTAATTTGTTATATTATTTCTTTACATAATCTTTATTATCATTGTTGGTGGGATTTTAAATTCGAAAAAAAATTCAAAACCTTAGAAAGAAGGATCGTCTATTGGCCAAGGGGATACATCATCCTGTTGTACCCCAAAATTTTCCCTCTCATTTCTCAAAACATTTCTCAAGATCATCGGATTGATATATGAAATTTGGTCAACTGTTGAAAAAGTCAATTGTACACTGAAAAGTCAAACTTTTACTTTTTGATCAAATTTGAGTTTTAAATATCACACTTCATCAAGACATTCAAACATATGAAACTTGATCATTAAGAAATAAAGAAAGTCAAAAGGTCTTTGGAAAAAGTCAACATTTTCTATACTTAAAATTTTTTCTAAGTGTTTTAAACATGATAATTTCATAACTTCATGACATTTTTTCACCAATATGCAAGGTAAATCATAGAAAACCTTAAACATGAAAGTTGTAGATCTTGATGAATTCTACAACTTTGTATTAGAGGTTTGATGTCCACAAAACGCTTAGATTTGAAGATATAAGCCCATGAAGTCATGACATTTCCATCTAACACTTAGAGAAATTTTCAACAGATTTTGGTCAGGATTTTATCCCAACTTCTTGGCATTTTTTCACATAGTTCCAAGATAATTTTGTTAAAATACCAACATGAAAGTTGTAGAGGATGTTTCAAGCTTTCTAAAATATCCAAGAGCATGAATTTATCATATTTGAGTTAGGAGATTCAAGGGCCTGAAGTTGGGCATCCATTCTTGAATTGCAAGGCATTTGGTTAAAGAACACATAATCCAATTTTTATGATGTGATGCATAATATTGCTTTACAGGCCTTTTGACTTGCAAATCTATCCATAATCAGATATTTACATAATTGATTGAACTATTATCCAAGTGATTCAAGTGTTGTCTATTGCATCATTCCATTTATGGCACAAAGGCACCATTACCATTCACATAAAGCATGCTTTATGTAATTGTCAACTCCTTGAGCCTCTCAATTGTTTTCTATTCATATACACAATGTCAAATAAAGGAGCAACATGCCTAAAATCTTCTAGAAACTTCATACCATGCTTGTACCATGCATTGGAACACCAATTTTCACATAACTTGGTTGCTTCATCTAAACCAAACCAGAATTTTGACAATTTAACAAACTCTCTCATTCTCTCAAACCTTCTCTATAAATAGAGAGGCCATTTTCAAGTCAAAGAGAAGTTTTGGTTGTGTATATAAGCCCTCAAAATCTCATACTCTCAAAAAGCCATAACTGTCCATAAAACCCCACTCTTGAGCTTTGAAGTTCAAATCTTTGAAACTCTCACATCTTACAAGTTCTGTCCAAATAAGCCAACCACATACTTCATATACCTCATATAGAAGTTGTTCAAACACAAGAACAACTTTTGTTACAACATCACCACCATTTACCAAAAAGCCACTTGCAACTTGGTTTCTCCAACTCTAAGTCAAAACACAAATTTCAGTTTCAAGGTAAGTCTTCTTGACTTTGAGCTCTTCATTTAAAATATCAGTAGTGATTCATTTTTTAAGATAGAATGTAGTAATCCTTGCCTTCGAAGATAACCATATGCTAGCTCTTTATTTTTTATCAATTATATATTGAAAACTGACTTATACATGCAATAGAAATATGTTAGAGACAAAAAAATGCAGCATGACTCGATGCGTATTCACATGAGTCGACTTATTTTAGTTACAAAACAGGTTAGGAGTCGACATAATACCTTATGCATAGATGCATACTGTTATTCAAAGCACAATACAAAGAGACAAAAGGTGTATGAGTCGACACAAAACAAGAATGTGTCGACAAAAACAAGAAATGAGTCGACACATACCATTATGTATGGACTCATACTCAACTATTTTTTACTTCCAGGAGCCAGAAAATGATATGTGTCGATGCAAAACTGATATGTGTCGATACAAAACAGGAGAATGAGCCAATGTAGGCTTTTATGCATCAATACATGTTGAGTTTGGTTTTGATTTTTTTTCAAAATATTTTATTTATCATTTATAATTTTAGCATATTCCTATTGTTATTTCTTTCTAAATCAAAAGCCAAAAAGAAAACATTTTTAAAAAAAAAATCAATTTCTTTTCATAAATTAATCTTAGACTTAGGTTTATTTTTCATTAAAACTAATTTAGAATTTAGGACCTTTAATTAATTAAGTTTTTCATACTATTTTAATTAATCAAAACCCTTTCTTCATAAAAACAAAAACATTTTCTTTACACATTTACGTCTTTGTACATTATCTTTACCTATTTCTTGTACATTCTTATTCAATTCGATATGGTTGTAATAGTAACTTAGGTATAAATTATTTGTCATCTCCCCATTTGTAAATTTGTATTACCCGTCCCCTAAACAATGTAATAGCGTAGGACTTTACATTTCTGCAATTTATCTCTTTTAAATATAAATGTTAGTAATTAGAGTTTATATGGAAAGACTAAAGTCAACAAGTAGCAAACCCTAATTCAAGACAAAACAATGCATGAAATCAATACACTCGCATACGCGCACCTCTAGGGTAATACACACTTGTTTCCTTGAGAAACAATAGTCATGTCCCTCGAACGTGGGATATTTTAGCAATGACTCTTGAAAACAAGATCGTAGTCCCTCGATGACCCTTAAATGTTGCCTTCGGTAAAAGTTCTTAGACCCTTACGACAAAATTGCTAAGGTAACCTACAACGTTGCCTTTTATGACTATACGACGACCCACGCCCGTCCCTTCACATCCAATGATAGGGTTTCTTATCAATCAATGGTAAGATAGAAATATCTATAGGAGGAGAAAATGAACAATGACTTTTTTGAGTAGGTAGAACGCTCGTAGTTGCTTGCTCACAACATTTCAAAACATATTTCAAATACACCAACACTTTTCCATAAAATATTGTCAAAAGTCAACACTTTGTATGCATTCTTATAGAGACGAGAATCATTACAAAATTCGCCTAAACGAAGGCACTTTTCAAAAATACTTTCAAAAACAATCACAAACACCTTTCAAACAAAGCATTTCAAAGTGAGCTAGAAACTAAGAGCCCGTAGATAAATACAGATGAAAAGGGTGCTAATACCTTCCCTTTTTCATAACCTACCCACCAAACTCAAGAAAAATTCTCAAAAGGTCTTTCCTGTTCTTTTCACCCTTTCCTTTATTGGATAAAACAAAAGTAGGTGGCGACTCTTGCTATCTGCAACAATTGCAACCAAAACACAAAACAACCAAGTCAGATCTCCCACCGTATCATACATCCCTATGAGTTTTTGTGATGACTTCGCCTAGAGCTGGTGGAATTCTGAAAAAGGAATATGTCTCAAGAGCTATCCTTTTGAGGGATAGGACTTTGGATTAAAGCTTATGACTCTTTTTATAACCCTAAAACAAAATATCATGGTGAGACCTTGTACGACCTAAGAGACGAAAGTTTCGGTCTATAACGATGCTCCTCCTAAGGGGGGCCCCCGTGCCTTTGCCCTTTGGTGTTATCGATGATACCCTTAAGGAAGCCACCTTATAGAGAGGGTAGAATATCCGTAGGACGAAACTAGGAACCTACCTACTAAGGATATCTTTTCATTATCCCTAAACCCACAAGGGTTGCCTTCTATCTATTACAATCCTTAGCATGTAGGGTTTTTCTTCTGTATATGACAATCTCTAGCCAGTAGGGTGTTTCTCTGTAAGTCATAATCCTTAACCTGTAGGGGTTTTATTTTAACTGTCACCCATAGGGATTCCGTTCATGTCATAATCCATATCTTGTAGGAGTTTTCTGTCCCTAAACTCGTATAGGGTGTTGTTGTACCCCAAAATTCGCCCTCCCTTTCTTCAGGAAACCATCTTAGATTTTTCAAAATCCCCTGAAACAAATCCGAGTCCTGAGTTATCCTTTTGCCCAAGCAAGTCACTTACAAGAGCAAGATGATCTCACAAGATCCAGAAACAACACTTTCATCTCGAGGAAAATCAAATTCTAAGTGCTTAGAATGTTTCTTTAAAATAAGTGTTTTTAGAAAAATCAGCGCTTCAGAACTTCTGGACCCATTCCAGATGAAGACAGTCAGAAGTTGCAAGTTTGGCTCAACATGGTCAGAAGTTGGCTCTTCAGCAGTTACATCAGTTCAATCAGAAGTTGTAAACGTGGTTCAGAGTGTAAGCCTCAAACAGAACATGCCCCTTCAGCAGTTACACAAGCTCAGTCAGAACTTGCTAAAGGAATGCAAGAGAAACATGAAGGTATAAAGACTCCTTCAGAACAGGTTGAAATCAGAAGATGGAAGGTCAGAGGGATAGGTGCCACATTGATACAGAATCTCTAAGTCCAGATTGTCCAGAAGTAGATCCAAGGAACGTACCAGAAAACCAGGAGAATCTCCAGACAACAGGTAGCCAAGGCCAGAGCATGGTTTACGCTGCTGATTCAACAACCAGAATGTTGGTATTGACAGGTCTTGTCACCATTTAATGCCCATTAATGCTTCCAACCACTCCTGAGCGTTCACGTGTGGCTTGGAAAATGCTTTTGCACAGATTCTGGCATGGGTCTTCACGCCACCGCCCATTTCAGAGGTCACTTCCCCCAATCTACGCCTGCTGCTGCTACCTAGGCTGAAAAATAGCTGTTATCACAACTTCCCAGGAATTTCTGTCAAAGAACAAAGACTCAAACTCTGTTGGCGCCTTAAATGCTCAAGGCATCCACAAGAACTTTGCCTATAAATAGAGAGCTTTCACCACTGCAAAAGACGTTCAAGAAGAGAAACAAAAAAAATTGCTAAGAGAGAAACCAAACTCCTAAGCAACACAGCGTTCTGAAACTCTGCCAAAAAATCTCCAGCTTTGTTTCATAACTTTAAGTTTCTTACCTTCAACTTCATCAAACATCCAGCTCTTTTCTGTAAACCAAAAACGTTCTTTCCAAACTTCTGACCCTATACACGTATACACCTTCACTTCCCCTTTTCCAAATCTGTCCAGAACACCACCAGAACCAAAAGCTAACTTTCACCCACCATTTTCCAGAAAGTCAGGTAAGCACCTGCTGACCCTCACCACACTGTTAAACATCATCAGCTGTGCATATTCAAGTAACATAATGTAAATATTCATGTTATTGCTGTTTATGTTCTGAGGACTCTCATACCTCAGAACGTTCTGAGCCAGTTTAGGACTTGCCTGTGACCTTGGTGATTCTGACCTCTGAGACATTTTGCTATTTTGCTGGATCTGTTCCAAATATGTTTTCTGTTTTGTGGAGTAACAACAGGATTGCAGATGTTCTGATTAGTGCAGAAAAAAGCCAAGTGCTGACTTTGACGTTAGCATATCTGAAGCCTGTTTTGCTGTCAATGACATCAGAACCTCTGAGAGTCATTGCCTTTTCAGCAGAATCTGAACTTCTGGGTTCTCCACTAACAAACTTCTGTCTTGCAGCGCAGGGAAATCAGAACTTCTGGTTTCCCCACTAACAGGGTTCTGTTTTGCAGGTTCTAGAGTCAGAAGTTCTGACTCATCCAGTTTCACCAACAGGTTGATCATCTGACAGCGGATCTGGGTCAGAACTTCTGATGGCCTCCCAACAGCGCGCGGGCTCCCTCTCTCTCTCTATATATCTTGTTTTTTGCTATTTTCTTTTTTGTCTATTTTTCTCGTTGAACCCCCCATGTACAAATGTGTATCCCCCTCCCCCAACTATTGTAATAGCGTAGGATTTTACATTCCCGCTTCTTATTGCTAGTAATTAGGACGTGTATGACAAGATAAAATCAATAAAATAGAAAAACCTAATTCAAAAGAAAAGTCTTGTATGCAATAAAACACACTTGCACACTAACACCCCTAGGGTTATATCCACTTGTTGCCTTTCAAAATTGGGCCATATTGCATGTTAGGTCTCTTTGGGCAAAACAAACACAATTCAAATGATCATAGTCCCTCGACGACGCTTTCGAAAGTTGCCTAAAAATGATCAAGTCCCTTAAGGAAAATGCCCAAAGATACTTGGCACCATTGCAATTATGGTCTAAACGATGGCCCGCGCCCGTCCCTTTCACATCCTAACACAAGATTGTCCACCAAATACAATGGTGGAACAAAATTGTTAAAAGGGTTAAAAACATAGCAATAATCTTTGAGAAATTAGGAGTAGACAACTCTTGGTTACTTGCCAATTTGCGAAACAAAACACTTGCCTATTTTCTAAACCACACATCACAATACACTTTCAAAAACAAATGAAAACCTTTTCAAAAGACATACACCTTTGTATATATCCCAACATGGATCATTACAAAGGTTGCCACCACATTGGCCTCTTTTCAAAACATTTTTCAAACCCACACACAAAGCACCATTTCAAACAATTGAAAATTAAGGCAAGTTGATCTAAGCAAGTAACTAAGAGCCCATGGATAACCATGGATAGAAAGGGTGCTAATACCTTCCCTTTCTATAATCTACTCCCCGAACCCAAGAAAACATCTCAAAGGTTTTTTGCTGTGCTTTTTAAACCTTTCCTTAGGATAAAATAAAAAGTCGGTGACGACTCTTGCTCAACCGAAACATTTGCGAAAACAAACGCAAACCTCAAGTCAGTTCTCCCACCGTATCACAGAACTGGCGACTCTGCTGGGGAATTACTTTAAAAGTGGAGTAACCTTAGGGCTTAGATCACCCTCTTGCATGACTAATTGTTTGATTTGCTTGCTTTATTCTTTGGCTCTATTGTTTGGGTTTACAATCCTCCACCCGGATTTTGGGAAACATTCATAGATAGCAATACGTTGTGGAAACTGTGCGGGGTATACCGACACGGTCTAAGCAATAGCTATATTAGTGCGACATATTTGTGAGTACCGTTAACCCTTGAGTTCAATCAAGGAGAGTACGGGGCCGCTGAGTGATGTCACTAAGCACTAATGACCTAGAACCTTACTCGACCATCTTGGCCTTTCATTAGGGGTAGTGAGATGACCGGCTTTGGTGCAGTCCAAAGTTGGTAGATACTCGATACTACACTCATTGAGGGTTGTTTTCTTGGAATATTTTGGTCGCCAGTTAAGTGGCTAAACCAAAACAATGAACATTGAAAACAATCCAATGATATTGAGCTCCTTAGAACCCGGTTACTATTTATAGGACAGGTTTTTAAGCCAACTACACTCAAGAGGGTACTTACCTGTGAAACCCCATGCAAGCCTGAAACTAGGGTTTGGTGTGATTCGCTTGTACATATGTCTTGTGCATACATCATAAACATCATAAAGCATCATATGCATTCACTAACCATTTCAAGGGTTTGGATCTTCATCATTGTTCTTGTTTTGTAGGTCATGGAGATTCCTCGCAGAAATACCATTCAAGTCAACCTTGTGAGAATCTCTCCTCAACTCAAGGAGCTCACCTCAAGAATTCCGGAAAATTCATCCTTCAGTGAAAGACATGGTAGACTGCTCAGCCTAGTCAACGCCAACATTGAAGAAGACATGATGAAAGTGCTATTCCAGTTCTTTGACCCTCTTCACCACTGTTTCACTTTCCCCGATTATCAGTTGGTACCCACTCTGGAGGAGTTTTCTCAACTCCTGAGAATTCCTATCCTTAATCAACTACCTTTCAACGGTACGGAAAAGGAACCAAAGCCGGAAGATGTTGCTCGAGCATTACATCTACAACCATCCGACATCAAGGGGCATTGGGAAACCAGAAGCGGCGTCAAAGGATTCTTAGCCAAGTTCTTGTTTGAGAAAGCACAAGAATGTTGGAACTCATTGGACTTACAAGCCTTTGAAGAGATTCTGGCACTCCTTATCTATGGGTTGGTCTTGTTCCCAAATCCTGACCAATTGGTGGATGTCAATGCTGTCAAAATCTTCTTATCCAGGAATCCCATACCTACATTGCTTGGGGACATCCTCCACTCATGTTACACTCGAACCATGAGAAAAAGAGGTGTTCTCATGTGTTGTACTCCCCTCCTTGCAAGGTGGTTTATTTCGCACCTTCCACAATCTGTCTTGAAAAATGATCAAGGTACGAGGTGGTCCCAACGATTGATGGCTCTTACTCATTCTGATGTGCATTGGTGTTCTCGGTCCAGAGAAAATATCATCATTATCGACCATTGCGGAGAATTTCCTAACGTTCCTTTACTTGGAATTAGAGGGGGTATCACCTACAATCCTTGCCTAGCTTTGAGGCAATTTGGATATGCCCGGAGGGATGGCCCTCATGATATGTTGATTCCTAGCTTAGTTTTTGACTTCGACAACGATGCGCAAGGACTTCGCCAAAGATTCATCAGAGCTTGGGGAAAACTCAACAAGGTTGATAGCAAGACTTTGGGACGCAAGAACTCCATCCCTCTTGAACCTTATCTCAAATGGGTACGAGCCCGAGCCCAAAGATTGATGATGCCTTATCCTCATATTCTCCCTATGATTAAAGAGCCCGTCAATGAAGGAGAGGTTCCCTACACCATCCTACATCCAGACATGCCTACATCGTGGGAGGAGATACAGAAAAGCTGGATTCAGCTCAAGGAGGAACGTAATACTTTTGAGGCTAGCTTCTACGCCAGTGAGAAGAAGGTTCTAGAGCTTACCCGCCGACTCTATGAGCAAGAGGTCCTCAACACCTACATTGCACCAAAAAGGATGCGCAATGTCTTTCTACCCTGAGAAATTATTTTGTAATTTTTGACCCATGGGTCATTTATGTACTGACAAATCTTTTCTTATTAAAATGACGTGCGTTCTTTTTGTCTACAACAATTATGAATTTCCAAAACCCTTGAATGCATTGCATAGATAGCATCTCATGCATCATGTGCATAACAGGTACCCATTTTTTTCTACAGGCTGCTTAATCTTCTTCGCTGTTTATTTGGAACAGTCAGTCAGTCATCATGAATCCAGACTCATCCAGTGAGCAAGCAATCAAGGCCCTTCAGGCCCAAAGTGCACAGTTTCAAGAGATGGTCCTAAGCCTAGCCCAGGGTCAGCAAGAGTTGAAGACTCTACTCCTGAAGAAGAAAAAGAAAAAGAGGACTGCGTTGTTCAACACCGGACGCAGATTTGGGAACACCCTCCATAATGAAGCTGATCCAACTACTTCTTCTGCTGAGAAAAACAGTCCCCAAGGGGGAGGAGCTCCTAGTCCCGCAGTCTCCGACAACGAGACGGACTATAACGATGAACAATACCCACCTGCTGCTGACAGATACAAGCAATTGGAGGACCGCTTGAGCGCCATGGAAATTCAGAATGTGCCGGGACTGGATTTCGGAGATCTGGGGTTATCTTCTGGGGTAGTAATTCCACACAAGTTTAAGGCGCCTGCCTTCGCCAAATATGATGGGGTCTCCTGCCCAAAGCTGCATCTGAGGTCGTACGTAAGGAAAATCCAACCTTATACGGCGGACAAGAATCTCTGGATTCACTTCTTCCAAGATAGCCTCTCGGGATCACAACTCGAATGGTTCTACCAATTGGATGGAGCTAGCATCCGACACTGGGAAGATTTGGCAACCGCATTCTACAGACAATACCAATACAATTCTGATCTCGCTCCTACGCGTACCCAACTTCAGGGTATGTCTCTAGGAACGGGTGAAGGGTTCAAAGAGTACGCTCAAAAATGGAGAGATTTGGCTGGCAGGGTGCAGCCTCCATTGACTGATCGGGAGCTGGTTGATATGTTTCTAGGGACGTTGTCTGGTCCGTTTTTCAATCATTTGGTTGGTAACTCCTCCGCTGGGTTTACAGATTTGATATTGACAGGAGAAATAATTGAAGCTGGCATCAGGTCAGGCAAGATACAAAAAACTGCCTCCACAAGTGCTGAGAAGAGGCCATTTAAGAAAGAAGCAAGTGCCGTCTATGGTCCTAGAAGACAAGTCAAGCCCGAAAGTCGCCAAACCGTCAATGCTTTGGTCATCTCAAAACCTGTTGCTGCTCCTCAGCAGTACAATCAACAAAGAAGTGAAAGGCCCAAGAGGCAGTATACTCGACTGAGTATGACCTTATCTCAAATTTTACCCCAACTGTTATCCACCAACCTGGTGACCCTCAAAGAAGCTCCTAAGGTCGTCAACACTGCGTCTCCTAAGTATAACCCAAATGCCCGGTGTGCTTATCATTCTGATGGTCCCGGGCACACTACTGATGATTGCTGGGCCTTGAGAAACAAAGTGCAAGATCTGATCGACGCAAAGGAAATTCAGTTTGAAGCCCCGGAGAGACCAAATGTTGTAACTGCTCCTATGCCCCAGCATAGGGTAAATGCCATTGAGGAAGAAATATATGCTGTTTCGGTAGATGAAGTTGTTACCCCTCTGAAGACTGTCAAGAAGAACCTACTGCGGGCCGGTTTATTTCCGGGTTGCAGTGAAGGTTTCCTGTTCTGTGCGGTTTCCCTATCTGGTTGTCCCTTGCTGAGGTTAGGTATCCAAAGCCTAATGGATAGCAAGGAGATTCTGTTTAATAAGTCTGCTATTCAGTTGGTTCCGATAAAAGAAGTTTCTGTGGTTACCATCTTCAAAAATCCAATCAAGGCTCCCCTGAAGAAGCCTGTTCAAATCATGACTGTTGCACCTGTGATTATTACTATTCCGGGGCCTATCCCCTACGTGTCTGATAAAGCTGTCCCTTGGCATTATGGGGCAGACGTATATGTGAATGGAATCAAACAGGAATTTGACACTGGCGCCAGTATCTGCGATATCACTGGTCCAGCCAAGGTCACCCGCAGTGGCAGGCTCTTCTCACCTGACATCGCACCGCCCGCCATTCGAAGACCCCTCCTTATAAAACCTGCAAGTTTACCTGTTCCTGCTGCTGATCAAGTTGTTTCCCCTGCTGCCGAGTCCACAAATGCTCGGGGCAAAGGGATTGAAGAAGAGCCTGCCCGGATAGAGGCACCAATACCCGTAAATGCTGAGGCCTCCCAACAGGAAATGGAGGAGATTCTGAAAATAATAAAGAAAAGTGATTTCAATGTTGTCGAACAGCTGGGGCATACGCCCTCCAAGATCTCCATGCTCTCCTTATTGCTATGCTCCGAGGCCCATGCTAAAGACTTGATTTCATTTCTCAAGACGGCCCATGTACCACAGGAAACATCTGCGGTCCAGTTCGCTGACTGTGTAGCAAACCTGACAGCAGACAATGGCTTGGGGTTTTCAGATGCCGACCTGACCGCGAAGGGAAGAGACCACAACGATGCCCTGCATGTCTCTATCGAATGCAGGGGCACTACTCTGGCGCATGTATTGGTGGATACTGGTTCTTCCTTGAATGTTCTACCGAAAAAGGCTTTAGACCGTTTGGATTATGAAGGCCTGGAACTGAAGCCCAGCAATATCATCGTCAGGGCCTTTGACGGTTCAAAAAGGATGGTTCATGGAGAGGTTGACATCCCTATTCGTGTGGGCTCTCAGGTGTTCGACTCTACTTTTTATGTGATGGATATACGTCCATCGTACTCTTGTCTACTGGGTCGACCTTGGATCCATAAAGCTGGGGCAGTGACCTCCACCTTGCACCAGAAGCTGATGTATCCCGTCAGGGGAAAGATTGTCACTGTGCAAGGAGAAGAGGAGTATATGGTGAGCCATTTGAATTCCTTCAGATACATTGAGATGGATGGGGAGTTTATTGAAACCCCCTTTCAGCATTTCGAGGAGGTGCATCCAATTTCAGCAGCAGCAGAGGCAACAGTTGAAGAGAATGTTTCCTTGAAGATGGCTTCCTTAAGGGATGCCCGGGCTGTGGTTCAGAAAGGCAATTATGCAAGCTGGGGTCAGCTTCCCGACTTCACTCAAAAGAACGACAAGTTTGGGCTGGGCTTTACTGCAGAGGCTCAGAGGGTTGTGTGCAAAGAGAAGATCAGAAAGGCTCCGGTGTTTATCTCCAACTCAAGGGTGAATGCCATCGAGGAGGATGTAGAAGAAGCAGAGTTTGACAGTTGGATCTACCCGACCACCAGCGACGGACCAAGCAACTGGACGGAAAAGGATTTTACCCCTATCACATTTGTCACGCAGTAATTGATTTCTTTTGATTTCCAATTTGTAACAAACAATATGAAACTTTGTTGGCTCGGTGTCCTACCCGGGGCATCGTAGCTCCATTTGTGAGGGCTTTTTGTATGACATTTTCATATATCATCAATCAAAACATTGGACGTTTGTTGCATTTCAAATCTTGCGCTCTTTTCCTTTCTGTGTTATATATACTGCAAAAACAGCTATATTTACACACACACTCACTTATACAGGTTTCAATCCACTCTGGATCTCACTGGTAACAGCTCTGCTACCGCCAGTTATGACTTCGAAAATCCGATCAACTTGGCCGAGGACGAAGGTGAAGATGATTGCGAAGTGCCTGGTGAACTCGCAAGACTGCTGCTCCAGGAAGAAAGGGCTATTCAGCCACATGAAGAGCCTGTGGAAACAATTAACTTGGGTACTGAGACAGATAGGAAAGAGGTCAAGATTGGTGCCAATCTAGAGCTCAGCGTGAAGCAACGATTGATCCAGATGTTACAAGATTACATGGAAATTTTTGCTTGGTCCTATGAAGATATGCCTGGTTTGGATGCCGACATTGTAGTTCACCACCTGCCAACCAAGGAAGATTGCCCTCCGATAAAGCAAAAGGTCCGACGGATGCGTCCAGAAATGTCTGAAAAGATCAAGGCCGAGGTTATGAAACAGTTTGATGCCGGGTTCCTTGCAGTGACTTCTTACCCTCAGTGGGTTGCCAATGTGGTGCCAGTACCGAAGAAGCACGGTAAAGTCAGAATGTGTGTTGACTACAGGGACCTGAACAGGGCCAGCCCCAAGGATGACTTCCCCCTACCTCACATTGATGTCCTTGTTGACAACACAGCTCAACACAAGGTGTTCTCCTTCATGGATGGTTTTTCAGGGTATAATCAGATCAAGATGGCTCCAGAGGATATGGAGAAAACTACATTTGTGACTCAGTGGGGCACCTTCTGTTATAAGGTCATGCCGTTCGGATTGAAAAATGCTGGGGCAACCTATCAACGTGCCATGGTTGCTTTATTTCATGATATGATCCATCATGAGATTGAGGTATACGTTGATGACATGATTGCAAGGTCTCAAACTGAGGAGGAGCACCTTGACCATCTGAAGAAGTTATTTGACCGACTCAAATTGTACAAGCTGAGATTGAATCCCAACAAATGCACCTTTGGGGTAAGGTCCGGAAAATTGCTAGGTTTCATTGTAAGTGATAAAGGTATTCAGGTGGACCCTGCCAAGGTAAAAGCCATACAAGAGATGCCGACTCCAAAAACAGAGAAAGAAGTCAGAGGCTTCCTAGGACGACTGGATTACATTGCCCGATTCATCTCGCATCTGACTGCTACTTGTGAGCCAATCTTCAAGCTGCTGAAGAAAGATCAAGTAGTACGTTGGAATGATGAATGTCAGGCCGCCTTTGAAAGAATAAAGGAATATCTCCAAGAGCCACCCATTCTTATGCCACCGATGGAAGGAAGACCTCTGATACTATACCTGACAGTACTTGACAATTCAATGGGGTGTGTGCTGGGACAGCATGACGAGTCTGGACGAAAAGAGCACGCTATTTATTACTTGAGCAAAAAGTTTACCGACTGTGAGTCTCGTTACTCACTGCTTGAGAAAACTTGCTGCGCTCTTGTATGGGCTGCTCGCCGGCTGAGACAGTATATGCTGACTCACACTACTTTATTGATTTCAAAGATGGATCCCATCAAGTACATATTTGAAAAGCCCGCTCTGTCTGGAAGAATAGAAAGATGGCAAATGATCTTAATAGAATATGATATCCAGTATACAACTCAGAAAGCGATTAAAGGAAGTGTACTGGCGGATCACTTGGCACACCAACCTGTGGACGATTACCAATCATTGAACTTTGATTTTCCGGACGAAGACATCATGGTGGTAATTGACTGTGAAGTACCTGGACCGGATGGAGGACCTGAGGAAGGATCCCGATGGTCTATGCACTTCAATGGAGCCTCCAATGCTTTGGGTAACGGTGTCGGTGCTGTAATCATATCTCCCAAAGGAACTCATACTCCACTCACCGCCCGATTATGTTTCAACTGCACCAACAACATGGCAGAATATGAGGCATGTATCATGGGTTTACAAGCTGCAATCGACTTAAGGATAAAATTTCTAAGTGTCTTCGGAGATTGCGCTCTCGTGATCAATCAGATCAAAGGCGAGTGGGATACGAAACACCCAAATCTTATTCCTTACAAGGAGTATGTGTTGACCTTGCTTCCCCACTTTGAAGAAATAACTTTTGAGCACTTCCCAAGAGAGGAGAATCAGCTAGCGGACGCACTAGCTACGATGTCTTCAATGTTCAAAGTTAAATGGGACAATGAGGCTCCCCGAATCATCATCTGGAAGTTGGATGAACCGGCATACTGCTGTGAGCTCGAGGCTGAGAAGGTTATTGAAAAGCCCTGGTATCATGAGGTGAAGAGGTACTTGGAAACTCAGGAATACCCGGAAGGTGCATCTGTCAACGATAAAAAGTTCATGAGGAGGTTTGCCGCGAAATTCTTCTTGAGCAACGGCATTCTCTACAAGCGGAATCATGATTCAACTCTGCTACGTTGTGTGGATAAGGCCGAAGCAGAGAAAATTATGATGGAATTACATGAAGGCGCGTTTGGAACACATTCCAGTGGACACACCATGGCTAAGAAAATCCTTCGGGCAGGATATTTCTGGTCCACAATGGAAGCCGATTGTTACCAACATTCCCGAACTTGTCATAAATGCCAGATCTATGCTGACAAAGTGCATATCCCTCCGGTTCCTTTGATTGTTCTAACTGCACCTTGGCCGTTTGCAATGTGGGGCATAGACATGATCGGTGAGATCAAACCTACGGCATCCAATGGGCATCGCTTCATCTTGGTGGCGATCGATTACTTCACGAAATGGGTTGAGGCAGCATCCTATGCCACAGTAACCAAGAGCGTCGTGGCACGTTTCATCCGGCATAATCTGATCTGTCGGTACGGTGTCCCGGAAAGAATCATTACGGACAATGGTACCAATCTCAATAACAAAATGATCACTGAACTCTGTGAACAATTCAAAATACAGCACCACAATTCTTCTCCCTACCGGCCGAAGATGAATGGGGCTGTAGAGGCAGCCAATAAAAATATCAAGAAAATTGTGCAGAAGATGACAGTGACCTATAAAGATTGGCACGAGATGTTACCGTTCGCTCTTCATGGGTACCGCACCTCAGCCAGAACGTCAACCGGGGCAACTCCTTTCTCCTTGGTCTATGGAATGGAAGCAGTCTTGCCAATTGAAGTCCAGATACCCTCTCTCCGGATAATGAAGGATGCAGACTTGAATGAAGATGATTGGATCCAAACTCGACTTGATCAATTAAATCTGATTGACGAGAAGAGGCTCACTGCTATCTGTCATGGTCAAACGTATCAAAAACGGATGATCAGGGCATTTAACAAGAAAGTCAGACCGCAAGAGTATCAAATTGGGGACCTGGTAATCAAACGCATCATCCTTCCTCAAAGTGATCCCCGGGGCAAATGGACCCCTACTTACGAAGGGCCATTTGTGGTTAAGCGTGTGTTCTCAAGAGGAGCCATGATCCTAACCACCATGGATGGTGACGACCTTCCTCACCCCGCCAATGCAGACATAGTGAAAAAATACTACGCGTAAATAAAAGACCCGCTAGGTTGACATACCTAGGCAAAAATAAGGGCTTCCCGGCGAACCAAAAGGGTTCGGGCAAAAATAAGGGATGAAATGAAAAAATCTGTACACCCGGCAAGTCGAAAACCTGAAAAGGCGGCTTGGGCAAAAATGGGTATCCTGGTGGACTGAAAACCTGAAAGGGCGGTCCAGGAAAAAGTTAGGGATGGAGCGTAACACTATGTCTCATTGGATCACATCGCATCCAGAATTCAGTATCCACTACCGGGCTCAGACTTCGGCATCGACCAATCAGCTTCATCTTCAACTAAGTAGCAAAGCGATGAGACGTTCGAAGACATAAAGGCAATAGCAGAGTTGGAACCCAGTGGGGTCGTCCACATAGCTGTTTTATTTCCTTTTCAAAATTCTATGTTATTTGGCGGCGTCCTCTTACTAGGATGTCAGCCTCTTGTATAAAAACGCCTATTCACAGGCAAAGTTCAAATCAATACAAATTCACTTGTCCATACAAATTACCATTGTTTTCTTCTTTCTGTTTTGTCTTGCGAAGAACGTCCAATGTTCGTTTTGATATATGCATTTGACATTAAAATTGCTGATTCATAAATGTTCGCGTATGAGACAAAAGATTAATTACAGGTGACATCGGACACAGGGCAATGTAAAGTTGTCTGATGCAGTCGGGTTGCTTTGTCCGCCAAGGTACCAAGGTAGATTCGACTGAAGAATGCGACTAAATCATCTCAACTCCCCGCAGGGTAAGACAAGATTCAGAAATACTTTCCCCAAGCAGAGTTGGTTCCCTATCAATCCTGAAAAAGGCACCACATTCCCCAGCGGAGTATAGGCATTCGTCAGCAAGCATCCCCGACAGTCTTGATCTAAGTTTGTTACCTGGCGAAATACGGACACCCCAGTAGAACCATTTACCAACACAATTCCAAAAGTTTCCCCAGGAAAGTGGGATTCTTGTCCCCAACAGGTCTTAAAGCTTATCCCCAGTAGATTCTGGAAGATTATCTCCTGCAGAATACGGACGTCTCTCCCTAACTTTATTCAGAGTTATTCCTCACAAGGGCTTATAACTGGGTTATCCTCAGCTAATCGCCACGGAAGATCGCCCCCAACAAAGTTCTTTTAATCCCCAGTGGATTTTTCGATCCCCAACGGAGTTTATCTTTCAATCCCCAGCGGATTCTATCTTTCGATCCCCAGCGGATTCTATCTTTCGATCCCCAGCGGAATTTATCTTTCAATCCCCAGCGGATTTTATCTTTCGATCCCCAGCGGAGTTTATCTTTCGATCCCCAGCGGAGTTTATCTTTCAAATCCCCAGCAGATTTTATCTTTGTGATCCCCAGTGGAGTCCATCATCGAAACCCTCAGCAAAGCTCTCATCAAAACTTCAGCAAAGTATCTCGGCCACAGGGCAACTCCCCAGCCAATCGTCAAAGATCTATTTTCCTAAGACGAAGATACATTCATAAGCATTTCACACTTTCATACATCTTGCTTACATACATGATAAAGTGCATACAACACTATCTCATGTTGAACATCATGACATCATGCATCATGACATGGCGTACAACTTATGTTTTTGCCTTTTCAGGGAAAAAGACGATCCCAAAAACAACTACCTTCAACTGTCACAAATTCCGGATTCGATACCTGTATCTAGCCAGGGCATATCTGAGAGTGATCAGTTTCCAGACTCGATTCCTGTATCTAGCCAGGGCACGTCTGAAGAGTTCAAAGATTCGATTCCTGTATCCAGCCAGGGCACATCTATCAACTACAACGTTTCCAGACTCGATTCCTGTATCTAGCCAGGGCACGTCTGAAGAGTTCAAAGATTCGATTCCTGTATCCAGCCAGGGCACATCTATCAACTACAACGTTTCCAGACTCGATTCCTGTATCTAGCCAGGGCACGTCTGAAGAGTTCAAAGATTCGATTCCTGTATCTAGCCAGGGCACATCTATCAACTACAACATTTCCAGATTCGATTCCTGTATCTAGCCAGGGCACGTCTGAAGAGTCCGAAGATTCGATTCCTGTATCCAGCCAGGGCACATCTATTAATGACTATTTCCAGATTCGACTCCTGTATCCAGCCAGGGCACATCTGTGAGCAACCGATTGTGGATCCGATACCTGTATCTAGCCAGGGCACATCTGCATAAGGAGATTGAAGATCAAACACCTGTAACAAGCCAGGAAAACATCCGTCTTTCTCAAATATACAAATTTCTCGCTAAGGAATCCCTTATGCGATCGACACTTCCAAATGGCATCTATAAGCCCATTCCCGACAAGGTTCTGTCACGTCTCCAGATGGCATCTATAAGCCCATCTCCCTACCTACCGCCTCTCCAAATGGCATCTGTAAGCCCATTCCCGCCATCACATTGCTGATACTCTACTAAGCGAGTGCAAATTTTCGGGCACTCTGGTGTCCAATCTCCTTTTACCTTCGAGTCGCGAAAGGCAAACTCGCCAATCTAACTCTTTAGGTTCAAGAAGATTGAACAGGGGCAACTGTTGTACCCCAAAATTCGCCCTCCCTTTCTTCAGGAAACCATCTTAGATTTTTCAAAATCCCCTGAAACAAATCCGAGTCCTGAGTTATCCTTTTGCCCAAGCAAGTCACTTACAAGAGCAAGATGATCTCACAAGATCCAGAAACAACGCTTTCATCTCGAGGAAAATCAAATTCTAAGTGCTTAGAATGTTTCTTTAAAATAAGTGTTTTTAGAAAAATCAGCGCTTCATAACTTCTGGACCCATTCCAGATGAAGACGGTCAGAAGTTGCAAGTTTGGCTCAGCATGGTCAGAAGTTGGCTCTTCAGCAGTTACATCAGTTCAATCAGAAGTTGTAAACGTGGTTCAGAGTGTAAGCCTCAAACAGAACATGCCCCTTCAGCAGTTACACAAGCTCAGTCAGAACTTGCTAAAGGAATGCAAGAGAAACATGAAGGTATAAAGACTCCTTCAGAACAGGTTGAAATCAGAAGATGGAAGGTCAGAGGGATAGGTGCCACATTGATACAGAATCTCTAAGTCCAGATTGTCCAGAAGTAGATCCAAGGAACGTACCAGAAAACCAGGAGAATCTCCAGACAACAGGTAGCCAAGGCCAGAGCATGGTTTACGCTGCTGATTCAACAACCAGAATGTTGGTATTGACAGGTCTTGTCACCATTTAATGCCCATTAATGCTTCCAACCACTCCTGAGCGTTCACGTGTGGCTTGGAAAATGCTTTTGCACAGATTCTGGCATGGGTCTTCACGCCACCGCCCATTTCAGAGGTCACTTCCCCCAATCTACGCCTGCTGCTGCTACCTAGGCTGAAAAATAGCTGTTATCACAACTTCCCAGGAATTTCTGTCAAAGAACAAAGACTCAAACTCTGTTGGCGCCTTAAATGCTCAAGGCATCCACAAGAACTTTGCCTATAAATAGAGAGCTTTCACCACTGCAAAAGACGTTCAAGAAGAGAAACAAAAAAATTGCTAAGAGAGAAATCAAACTCCTAAGCAACACAGCGTTCTGAAACTCTGCCAAAAAATCTCCAGCTTTGTTTCATAACTTTAAGTTTCTTACCTTCAACTTCATCAAACATCCAGCTCTTTTCTGTAAACCAAAAACGTTCTTTCCAAACTTCTGACCCTATACACGTATACACCTTCACTTCCCCTTTTCCAAATCTGTCCAGAACACCACCAGAACCAAAAGCTAACTTTCACCCACCATTTTCCAGAAAGTCAGGTAAGCACCTGCTGACCCTCACCACACTGTTAAACATCATCAGCTGTGCATATTCAAGTAACATAATGTAAATATTCATGTTATTGCTGTTTATGTTCTGAGGACTCTCATACCTCAGAACGTTCTGAGCCAGTTTAGGACTTGCCTGTGACCTTGGTGATTCTGACCTCTGAGACATTTTTCTATTTTGCTGGATCTGTTCCAAATATTTTTTCTGTTTTGTGGAGTAACAACAGGATTGCAGATGTTCTGATTAGTGCAGGAAAAAGCCAAGTGCTGACTTTGACGTTAGAATATCTGAAGCCTGTTTTGCTGTCAATGACATCAGAACCTCTGAGAGTCATTGCCTTTTCAGCAGAATCTGAACTTCTGGGTTCTCCACTAACAAACTTCTGTCTTGCAGCGCAGGGAAATCAGAACTTCTGGTTTCCCCACTAACAGGGTTCTGTTTTGCAGGTTCTAGAGTCAGAAGTTCTGACTCATCCAGTTTCACCAACAGGTTGATCATCTGACAGCGGATCTGGGTCAGAACTTCTGATGGCCTCCCAACAGCGCGCGGGCTCCCTCTCTCTCTCTCTATATATCTTGTTTTTCGCTATTTTCTTTTTTGTCTATTTTTCTCGTTGAACCCCCCATGTACAAATGTGTATCCCCCTCCCCCAACTATTGTAATAGCGTAGGATTTTACATTCCCGCTTCTTATTGCTAGTAATTAGGACGTGTATGACAAGATAAAATCAATAAAATAGAAAAACCTAATTCAAAGGAAAACTCTTGTATGCAATAAAACACACTTGCACACTAACACCCCTAGGGTTATATCCACTTGTTGCCTTTCAAAATTGGGCCATATTGCATGTTAGGTCTCTTTGGGCAAAACAAACACAATTCAAATGATCATAGTCCCTCGACGATGCTTTCGAAAGTTGCCTAAAAATGATCAAGTCCCTTAAGGAAAATGCCCAAAGATACTTGGCACCATTGCAATTATGGTCTAAACGATGACCCGCGCCCGTCCCTTTCACATCCTAACACAAGATTGTCCACCAAATACAATGGTGGAACAAAATTGTTAAAAGGGTTAAAAACATAGCAATAATCTTTGAGAAATTAGGAGTAGACAACTCTTGGTTACTTGCCAATTTGCGAAACAAAACACTTGCCTATTTTCTAAACCACACATCACAATACACTTTCAAAAACAAATGAAAACCTTTTCAAAAGACATACACCTTTGTATATATCCCAACATGGATCATTACAAAGGTTGCCACCACATTGGCCTCTTTTCAAAACATTTTTCAAACCCACACACAAAGCACCATTTCAAACAATTGAAAATTAAGGCAAGTTGATCTAAGCAAGTAACTAAGAGCCCATGGATAACCATGGATAGAAAGGGTGCTAATACCTTCCCTTTCTATAATCTACTCCCCGAACCCAAGAAAACATCTCAAAGGTTTTTTGCTGTGCTTTTTAAACCTTTCCTTAGGATAAAATAAAAAGTCGGTGGCGACTCTTGCTCAACCGAAACATTTGCGAAAACAAATGCAAACCTCAAGTCAGTTCTCCCACCGTATCACATGTGTGATTAGGTTTATCCTTATCATATGCCTGCATGTCATTGCGTCTCCATGAAATTTTTAGCATATCCTTAAAAATAAAAAATATTTTTACATCCCAATGCATTTTCATATATCTCATACACATATTCAAATAAAATGAGCATGCATGTATTCGAAATCAATCCATTCGTTTCACTCTTTTATTTAACATCACTTTCCATTAATATCAACTTTCCATTTCCATTTTCCCCTTTAAAAAACTTTGAGGGAGAATGATGTGAATAAAATTAACCAACTTTTGCTGACGTATCCTTTTTAATGGTAAGACTTAGCTGACGATGTAAGACATTATTTCACTTCCTAAACAGTGGAGAAATAAGGAGTTAATTCATAGTCAACCTCCTCGCACCAGAAGTTGGAGTTTGATGCATCCGCAAGTGCACGAAAATATCGAAGTAATATAAAAGATTGTCGAACCCACAGAGACCAATGTCAACCTATTGCAATCTATTGTTGCTTTGTAAATCTAAGGCTAATGAATGATTAATTTAGGAGAAACTAAGAACTAAAACTGAAATAAAATAAAGATTAAGATAAATATAAGAAAAGAGAGACCGGAATGTGTATTCTGCATATCTCAGGGACTCTGTAACTCGTTGGCTTGATGTTAAAAATGTGTTTGGTAGAAAATATCAATTTAAAGACAATATCTCACACTCTCGTGGTTTTAAATAAAGTCACATTTCTTGACCATGGGATTTTTCTCTCGCTAGCCCATTCTAATCGAGGAACGCGTTTTGAAGACTGAACAAGTTATAATTAATCCTAAAGTGCTTTCAATGTATTTAGGATTAATGCCTAGTTTTTACTATCTGGTTTGACCCCCACGCTCTCGTAGTACCAACTCGGACCTTAGTTAATTTCCCACTCTCGTGGCAAAATCGTCTTAAGTAACCTCTCACTCTTGTGACAAGGCTATTTAAATTAAGTTTAAAAACAAAGACCAAAACACAATTTCTAAATTAAATATTAAACCAATATTTGTTACGGAGTCCCGTCGGAAACGACGGTCCTCACATACCGGACTCGAAATAATTTAGCCGGACATACTTAAAGAAACAAACATACAATTATAGTTAATAACCATGAGCATAGACATATTTAGATTTGTAATGATAAAAAACATTATAAGAATAAGAAACTAAAATGATAGCAAATAATTAAACCTGGAAGTAAGCAAACGAAATAAACTTGAATAAAACTACGACTTGAAATAATTCTTGAAACTTGAATAAAGCTTTGAAATAATATCGGAAAGATTGCAATCCAAGAGTACATAAAATTGTAGGCCTAAAACTAATAGTGTGGTAGTTCCTCGATGTGAGAAACTACCACTTTTACAAAGTGATTTCTGCCTAAAAAATAAGAATAATAATCTGCGTACAAAACTTGGATGTCTCAAAATAATATCTAAGATCCTATATATAGAGAAAAAATGGAAGTTACAGCTTTATGTGAGAAGTAATGAAGATAACGGAGAAAGTGGAGAAAGAAGTGGAAAAATGGGAAGTTGAAAAGATCATGGAGTGATAATGGGAAGTTGAGAAAATAATGGGAGCTTCGTTGCAGACGTGAACAGGACTTCTTGTTTAATACTGAAATTAGCTTGTGTCGATCGCCATACAATGTGTGCCGAGGGGCACACATATTTGACTTGTGTCGAGCGGGACATGTTGTGTGCCGAGGGGAACAATAATGTAACTTGTGGCAGGCGGCATATGGCTTTGACGGGCGACATGGATTTCTGCCGTGATATTTTCTGCATTTTCTGCAAATTTGATTGTTTTCTTCTTCATTTCTTCCTCTTTCATAATATAAGCCTCGTGAAATGAAAATACCTGAAATGAAGTAGAAATACTAGCATAACAAAATAAAATGAATGAAAAACAATAAAAAAATTGCATGTGAATCAAGTCGAAAATACGATATAATTTCGTGTTATCAAATACCCCCACACTTAAACCATTGCTTATCCTCAAACAATCAAACAACACGGTAAAAGAAATGATTAAGCGTGATTTAAAACAAGGGCACAACACAACTCCTAATCATATGTGGTTGCTAGGCTAATGTTAGATCGATAGGTACTAACTGTTCAATACCAAGGACACCGTAACGACACAATGTTCAAAGACTTCCTCTTTATGCAATCCAATTCGAATCATGCCATTATAACTCAACCTATAACTCTCGTTTTTATTTCACTCTATTCATTCAAGCGCAATCACATTAAGCCCATTATTCGTATACACACATAGTAGGGAAATCGGTTAGCGACTATGATCCTTTGTCTCGATGTTCTGGTACATAAGTTTGGTAACCCCTTTTATTTAACCAATCGCAGTTGCGGAGGATCGGGCAGTAGTCTGCCCTACCAAGTTCAACACCAGACACCTCTGAACAAACCGACGACGAGTTTTTTTATTATATTTTTGTAGATTCCACAACCGTTGGATTAAGTGACCGGGTGAGGATCACCTAACTTAATAGGTGCGTTCCCTACTTTAAATTTATTAAGGCAACTAATTTTTAGAAATTTTAGGATCAGTCACTTATATTCATCGTCTCCCTACGTAGTTTGTGCTTAAGATGGTGCTGACTGCTAATATAAACTACTTAAGAGCTACTTTGAAAACTTGAGCTTAAGGTCTCAGCATAACGGGTATTTAAATTGATATCACATAATGAGGGGGTTTAGGGTGTCATAACGGTATTGATTTTATCGAAACTTTCCCAAGTCTCTCTAACACAACCTAAAGTATAACAACTTATATACTTTCAGAGTGTGCGTGCCATGCATCAACAAGAAAATTGTTGTTGGAGGTCACAATTTTAAAAATTCTGGGAAAATCAGTAACAATTGAAAAACATGCATACAGGCTCGACATCACATGAAATGACTCGACCAAATACTAAAATCAAATAAAATCCTAAAAACATGAAATAAACTAGAAAACAAATGAATCTAACTAAAAAGCAATAAATGGGAAAAGGTAAAGTTCCTCCCCGACACTTAAACAAAACATTATCCTCAATGTTTCAATAAAAAGTGGGAAAAGGCATAAAGAACCTAATCAATGCTTTCCTCGATAGTTGCATGCATGCAACTGATAGGTGATAAGCGATCGATATCTTTATTTTCTACAAACTCAAACAAAAGTAAAAACATTAAATTAAAAACTCGTGGGTTGCCTCCCACGCACCGCTTCTTTTAACGTCGGTAGCTCGATGACTCAGGAGTGTCAACACTCATGTTGATTCTCTCAAGAATGACTCCTCGATCTATTTTTTAATCGTCTTTGGTTTCGATGGTCACTTATCAAGCCATCTCACATATCCCTCACCTTTTCTTTAATTTCTTTTGTGGGGTGGTTCATTCTTTTGGACTTGTGGTGGTGGTTCAGGATCTATCCTGAGTATCAACTTTTCAAGTTTGGATTTTGTTATTTCACCCAACATCTCGAATGTTAACCTTCCCTTCTTAATGCTAATGATTTCTCTAATTTCATGATTGTGATCGGTGGATTTAGAACTGACTGTTTAAAGCTGGTTCGCGAATTGTCGCGGAAGCAAGAGTCGCCACAGTCTTTTATTTTCTCCAACATGGACAGGACAAAAGCACAACAAAATTCCTTATGAGAACGTTTCTCGGTTCGGGAGGTAGATTTATAGAAAGGGAAGGTGTTAGCACCCTTTCTATCCATGGTTATCAATGGGCTCTTAGATACTTGCTCTTATGTTTTCAAAATGTTTTCTTTTCAAATGTGTGGGTTTTGAAAAAGTTTCATTGAAATATTTCTGAATGACTCTTGTATCTGTCCTTAAGAGTGTTTGAAAAATTTGTTTTGAAAGCTTTTGAAAGTGTCGGTGTGAAAAGATTTTTGATTTGTTTTTTAATAGAGCAAGTATCCATGAGTCATCTACCTACCCTAAGGAATTAGGCTATGTAAAATTCCTTATGGTAGTGCCATCCCACCATTGAGAGGTAGGTAGCACCACCGTCGGAGGTGTTCGGGTCAATTCGATTTTAGGGACAGTGTGGTCACCGAAGCAACAGTAGGACACCTTAGAAGCTACCCTTATGTCCTAGATCCTTTTTTTTAATCCGAGGCAACTGTTTCGAGGCAACTGGATCATGGACATAAGAGCGACCGCTAAAACATCCTATACTTGACGACCACGTTTCGAAGGCAACGAGTGAGGCGTACCCTAGAAGTGGTGTGTGTATTGTGTATTGTTTTCATGTTATATTTATCTTGGATCAGGGCATCGTGAGCTACGCTTTGTTTTTAATTAACATACATTCTTTCATGCAATTTAGAAGTTAGAAGTGCGGGAAATTAAAAGACGGAAAGGTAAAAGCTACGCTATTACAAGGCGCGGGTCTATACATTGCCAAAATACAGACCCATTTTTGATAAAGATGCGGAAAGTAAAAGAAAAACGATAAACCTAATTACTAGTACATCCTTGAACAGTTACATAATAATCAATGAGAAAAATAAGGCGCGAAAAGAATTAAACGGACGTCCGAGGGTGTTGGACCCTTTTGAGAAATTAAATGAAATTAAAACCTAATTAATTATTTAAAGGAAAGAAAGTTTTTTTTTAATGTTTTTTTGGATTTTTAATGAAATAAAGAAAAAAGGGAATTAAAATTAAAGTTAGTGAAACCCTAGTTCTAAATTATTTTAATTATTAATAAAACGTCAAAGTTGACCTAATTTAGACTAATTAATTAATTTGCATGTTTATGTACAAAAATAATAGTAGTTAATAAATCATGATGAAAATAATTAATTAAGAAAAAGATAAAAATGCCAAAACCTAATTCTATGTATTTTTATTTATTAAGAAAAAGAGATTAAATATAAACCTAAATTAAACTAAAGTTAATTGTTAATATTTATTTACAAAAATAAATTAGTGAGGAAATTAATAAATAATTAAACATATTTTGCATTTTGATTTTATGATTTTATTATGAAAAGATTTATTTTATGGTGAATTAATAAAAAAAATTAAAACAATTAAAAGAATTAGAAAGAAAAGAAAATTAAATTGAAAAAGCATGCAAACCAAGGGGGGTGTCAGGCCCATGTGGAGGTTTTTTGGAAGTAATTTAGGCCCAAGAACACAAGCTACGTTTGACCTTTCAAGATTGTATGCACGTTGGTTGACTAGAGTACACCGTGGATTCCATCTCCTGGCCTTTAGATTGCTCTCATGTCCACTTGGCAAGCCAGCGCGTGAGGACGTATGGTGGGATATTGGACGACTGCTGCACTAGAACATGTTAGGACAAAAAATATCAATTATGTGGGGGGACCTGGGAATCGAACCCAGGTCCCAATGTTTGCAAGGCACGTCCTCCACCAACTGAGCCATTCAAGCGCGTTTGTAGTATAATGATCAACAAAAGTAATATATGTAAAATAGTAATTATCCTGGAATTAAGAAAACGCGCGCCACATATTTGAATTCACCATTCACATCCATCCACGCATTATCTTCTTCATCTGTTCTGAAACAAAAAAAGAGTAAATAGCGGGGGTTTTAAACCCCCACAAACTGGAAATATGAAAATAGCGATTAGGCATACACTCAATATAAAAAAGGCGCGATGGTCTTAATAGTTTCGTCTTGTTGCAACGAATTCGTCCATACAGGTTTGGAGGTCCAATTTTACTATACAAGGAAAACCCTAATTTTCAAGTCTTGAATCCCTAGATATCTCCCATGGTGGATTTTGATCCAGGCAACGTTAGTTCAATTGAACTGTACCAATCGCTTCAGAAGGTCACTATTAGTGTAAATCAAACAAGAAAAATGGTTAAAAGCGCATGAATGATGATATGTCAAATTGGAAAACAAAGCAAACCGTGTGGCTCGTGTTCTTGGATTCTTTATGCGTTTGGACTAGTTCTTGACTGTAATAGCTTCCTAGCAATGCCAGTAATGTAATGTAAACGATCTTTGGCCTTGAATTGTCCTGCAAATAGGATTTCAGTTTCACAATTTTTATTGAAATTTTGCAAAGTGATTCTATGGCTTCAGCACCTTTTTCGTGTATTCCTGAATAGGGTTCGCTCTTGTCTATGTATGTGATGCAAATTAGGTCAAAATAAAGCCCATGAATCCATTGCAATAATGTTTCATATCTTTGATTTTCAATCATGTATTTTCCAATCTTTTTCCATGAAAACTTTGCCAATTGTGGAAGATCTTGTCCCCTTGAGTGATGCACGAAATCTTTAGCATATATGGAGTGTATTTGCTGCATAAAAAGATTTGACCATCATTCTTTGATATTTTTCTATAATTAAAACCAATTAAATGAATTAATAATTATATAAATTCAATTAATTAATTAAAAATAAGAAAATAAATTATTTTGAGCTCAATGGGTCGTGCATAGGCTTTGGGTAATGATTCAAGAAAGAATTTGAGGCCCATTAGCAAATTTGAAGTGTTTTAGGCAAAGTTGACTTTTGAAAGTTTCCAAAAATTTCCCAACTTCTCCAATGCATATCTTGCTCAATTTTGAAGATATGAACATGTTCTTGGGAATTTTGGAAAGTTCTTTAAGTCCTCTAACCAATGCCTTTGGTCCCATGTCATTTTGATTTACCAATCTCAAGTTATGGTCTTTGACTTAAAGTGTCTTTTTGTTGACTTTTGAAAATGACCTATAATGTTGAAATTGATAACTTTTTGTGAGAGCATTTCTTGGACTCGGAGTGTGAAGATGAGTTGTAGGAAATGTCTTCCCATTCAAAATGAGAATTGGATGGGATTTTTCTGATAAACCATGAAAAAGTTATGCCTTGGTCAATTTGCAGTTGACTTTTCAGCTGTCCAAAAATAGAAACTTTTGCATCTTGAGACTTTTTGAGCCATGCTTGTGGAATCATGATCAAGAATTGATCAAATGATGATTGAGGCTTCAAAATGAGATGTTGACCAAAATTTTTGACTTTTGACTATCAAATGACCATTTTGCCCCTGTAGTTGACTGTGAAGCAATTAGGGTTTTTTTGACTGTGCAACTTGATGCTGTGAGTCTTGAAACTTGACATATGGATGCTTGACAATGTATATAGGCACATGGGACTTGATTGGACCCTTGAAAACCTCAATTTCTTTGCAAGAACCAAAACCCTAATTTTGACTTTGTTAGGAGGCAATTGGACTGTGCAACCCTTGAGAGATTTTGAAGCTTGATCTTGCCAAATCTTGAAGAATATGGGAGGGAAAATTTTGGGGTACAACAGTTGCCCCTGTTCAATCTTCTTAGACCTGAGGATTTAGATTGGCTGGCGTGCCTTTCGTAATCCGAAGGTGGAAGATGATTGAACACTAGAGTGCCCAGAAATTTGCACTCACATAGTAGAGTGTTAGCAGTGTGACATAGGGAATGGGCTTATAGATGCCATTTGGAGACTGTTGGTGTGTGGATGGGCTTATAGATGCCATCTGGAGATGTGACAGGTTCTTTGTTGGGAATGGGCTTATAGATGCCATTTGGAGACTGTAATGGTAGTTGTAGAGATGGGCTCATAGATGCCATCGGGAGATTGTCGATCGCGTAAGAGATTCCTTAGCGAGAACTTGCGTACCTGAGAAAGAAAAATAATTACCTGGCCTATTACAGGGGTTGATCTTCAAACTCTTCATGCAGACATGGTATCGAATCTTCAATCAGTTACTCACAGATGTGCCCTGGCTAGATACAGGAATCGAATCTGGAAATAGTTGTCAACAGATACACCCTGGCAAGATACAGGAATCAGATCTTCAAACTCTTCAGACGTGCCCTGGAAGGATACAGGAATCGAGTCCGGAAAATAGTCGTCAACGGATACACCCTGGCAAGATACAGAAATCAGATCTTCAAACTCTTCAGACGTGCCCTGACAAGATACAGGAATCGAGTCCGGAATTAGTCGTCAACAGATACACCCTGGCAAGATACAGGAATCGGATCTTCAAACTCTTCAGACGTGCCCTGGCAGGATACAGGAATCGAGTCCGGAAAATAGTCATCAACAGATACACCCTGGCAGGATATAGGAATCGGATCTTCAAACTCTTCAGACGTGCCTTGGATGGATACAGGAATCGAGTCTGGAATTAGTCGTCAACAGATACACCCTGGCAAGATACAGGAATCGGATCTTCAAACTCTTCAGACGTGCCCTGGCAGGATACAGGAATCAAGTCTGGAATTAGTCGTCAACAAATACACCCTGGCAAGATACATGAATCAGATCTTCAAACTCTTCAGACGTGCCCTGGAAGGATGCAGGAATCGAGTCTGGAATTAGTCGTCAACAGATACACCATGGCAGGATACAGGAATCGGATCTTCAAACTCTTCAGACGTGCCCTGGCAGGATACAGGAATCGAGTCTGGAATTAGTCGTCAACAGATACACCCTGGCAGGATACAGGAATCAGATCTTCAAACTCTTCAGACGTGCCCTGGAAGGATACAGGAATCGAGTCTGGAATTGCGATAGTTGATAGTAATCATCTTTGTACTGACCTTTGTCCTGAAAATACAAGACGTTAGTTGTATGCGATGTCATGATGTTTGACATGCGTGATGTCATGATGTCTAGAGAATAAATGAGATTGTATGTTCATGATGCGTATGTGCATGCTATAATGTATGAAGGTGTGATGTTTATGACTGTATTTTTGTCTAGGAAAGTAAATCCTCGACGGATGCCGGGAAGTTAACTCCTGGGCTGATGTTGAGGAATAGAGTTCCTTGTTTCTGTTGGGGATGATGGTTGCAAGCATAAACCGGTAGGAGAAGATGACTCCGTTGGTGAATAAACTTGGTTGAAGAGATTATTCTACGGGGAATTACCCTATGGGTAGAGAGGTACTTTGTTGAGATGTTGATGATAACTCCGTTGGGGATACCATTATTAAGCTCTGTTGGAAGATTTGATGCACTTCGCTGGGGATAGGAAGACTTCGCCGGGGACGATCTTTCCGTGGCAATTGGCTGAGGATAACCCAGTTATATCCTGGTGGGGAAATAACCTTTGAATCTGGCTGGGAAGAGCATTTGTACTCTGCAGGGGATAAGTTTCCAGAATCTACTGGGGAGATTGATTGAACTCTCCTGGGGAAACTTTTCAGGTTGGACTGGGGAATGGCTCCGTTGGATGTCCGGTATTCCGCCGGGGAACAATCTTATATTAAGACTATCGGGGATGCTTGTTAGGAATGTTTGTATACCCCGTTGGGGAATGTTGAGATCTTCGGGGGATACTCCAACTTCCTTAAGGCTGACTGTGGTCTAACTCTGCTTGGGGGAGAGCGTTGCTGACTTGCTGGAGATACGGCGCCTTATTAGGGTTGATGGGAGACCAACTCTGCTCAGGGAGAGTATTGCTGAAACCTGTCTTACTCTACGGGGAGTGAAGGTGTCTTGGTCGTGTTCTTTAGTCGAACTTACCTTATACCTGGAGGACAAAGCAGCTTGTACAATTTGGACCATTCTGATTGCCCCAGCTTCTGTGGGAGAAGGTACCTGTGGAAGTTCTTGATGACTGCCGATTGACAAATCTTCTTCTGGTAGGCAAGTGACGAGATGCCGGGACATAGTCGTATGCTTTGATCCCTAATTTTTGCCTGGACCGCCCTTTCGGGTTTTCAGTCCACCGGGATACCCATTTTTGCCCAAGCCGCCTTTTCAGGTTTTCGACTCGCCGGGTGTACATATTTTTTTCATTTTCATCCCTTACTTTTGCCCAAACCCTTTTGTTTTGCTAGGAAGCCCTTATTTTTGCCAAGGTGTGTCAACCTAGCGGGTATTTGATTATGCGTAGTATTTTTCGACTATGTCCGTGCTCTCAGGATGTAGGGAGGTGCCCCTGTTGTTGTGTTGCCATGTGACCAGAAAATCTTTGTTTGATCAGGCAAGATTCATAGTTGGAATTCATGTCCAATGCCCCGAGTGACTCGGATGGAGATCTGCCCCTGGCTATTTGGCCTTTTGAGAGATTCTCTGAATCTTGACCTAACTGCCCCAGATGATGAACAATGACCATGCCGCGCCATTTGGTTGGAAGTGCTTTTGTTCACTAGATATTCTTCGTGCGAATTTCTTTGCTGTTCGAACAAAAAGTCATATGCAAACAAAGTTATGTTAAAAATGCAAAGCTTATGTCTGTCTTGAAGTTTTTGAAAATGCATTTTTATTTTATTTTATAAAAACAAGTGAATTTTTTTTTGTAAACTGTGATGTCAACTCGTTACTTTACCGCAAGCCTTAAGGAGTCAGGATACCTTCCGTAACAGTATGCTTTCGAACTAACCCATGCTTCAGCTAGGACTTCTAAGGGTTGTAGCGTGGCCTATTTCATGGTTTAAGAAACAAAGGATAAAGGCTCAAATTTTATTTGTACCCACCCGCTCTTTGTGATGTTCTTCAAACCTAAACTCAGCTGATCGTGCCTTAGATCTTGTTCGAGTCTTTGCTCTGACATTCTGGTGATGGTAAGGATATTGACAGCTTATTTTGAATGGGCAATCATCTTTTTTTTGTTGTAGAGGGTTTGTATGACCTCTTTCTTGATTTTGTTATCCCTATTTTTTTGCCTGAACTGTTGTTTTGTGATTACAGTCAGCGGGATGCCCCAGTTTTGTAAGTCTCCTTCATAGGTTTTGACTTATTGGGCTTTTATTTCTGAGAGATAATGACTACCTATCCTTACGATTATTCAGAACCATCATCGTCTTTTGTTTTGGGAAGGACTCCTTTGATGTTATTCGCTGTGCACTTGGATCAACTGAGAGAACTACCCTGCCCCAGGTTATGATTAAGGGTTTTAATTTTCGAAAAGAAAAACTCCTACTTCTTTGGCTCAGAGGGGTTGACGAGGGATTATCTTCATTATAACTCCAGTGTTTGGGGATTGAAACAATGCCTGTACCTCATCAGCGGGGTCTGCTCAAAAGCATGCTGTAGATGTCGTGGTATCGTTTTCGTCATCCTCCCTCAAGAGGCTTAGAATTATTAATTGAGAGTTGACATCAAAAAATGAAAGAGTTTGAATATAGCGAATGCGAATATATTGATTCAAAACAGACATATGCAATGCATTAATGAAATAACAGCATTTGACATGATAATTGTTTGAACAATCGAAAGAAAATTACAACTTGAAAATTCTAATGGACAAAAAGTCTTCTCATCTCAGGACTTGTTACTTCAAATGGTGAATCCTGTAGGGATGGTAGAAGAACTCAGCCTGACCCACTTGGGTGAAATCCACTGCTCCTTCATTAATCAGGTCCTGGACCTTATTCTTCAGAGCCCAGCAGTCGGCAGTGTCATGAACAGGACTATCAGAGTGGTATGCACATCTTTTGCTGGGATGATAGTTAGGAGCAGAGATGTTGGGATTCCGGGGAGGAGCCCTTAGTGTAATCAGATTCAAACTCAACAGGTGTTGTAAAGCTTAAAACAGCGACACGTTGAGCTGGGTGAATTGTCTCCTGGACCTGCTTGGCATACTCTGATCAACCTGTTGCTCTGGGCGAGGTTGTGGTTGGACTTGTGAAGTGGTAGAAATTTGGAGAGGTCTATTCTTCACCATGCCAGACTCTTGTCCTCTTGGAAGTTGATCAATGACCTGGTCCCTGACTTGGACTGGTTGCTTCATGTTGTATCTGTCTTGATGAAGTTGACTGATCATGGTCCTCAACTCTTCTTACTCCCGAGCTAAGCCTTGGATGAGAGCCATTTTCCCCAGCATCTGGGTTCTCATTGTATCTACCTCAGCTTGCAGACGTTTCAGTCGTTCGTCCTTGTCATCTTCGGGACTTTTCTTGGCCAAATTCCCCATGAGGAGTGTCCTCAACTCTTCTTGCCCCTTGGATAGGATTAAGAAGATCTCCCTGAACTGAGTCTCTTGAGCATGAGGACCCTGGTTATCTTGTTGGGAAGCCATTGCTTAAATAAACAGCGAAAAAGGGTAAGTGACCTGCAACAAGGGTACCTGTAATGCAATGATATGTATGATATGCATGCGATGTTTTCAAGGATCTCGCGGGGTAAACAGAGAAATTGTTAGAATTCGCATCTGGTTGCTTGATTGAAGGAACTTCATGTTGTTGAGAGTCCTTCTTCAAGAGTCAAGGCTCACCATATCGAGTGGGTCATAGCCCCTGATTTAAGTCATCATGTTTTGGCTTCTGGACAACCTTGGCTAGAGGAAAATAAATCCCCTTTGCCCCTTGCTAGACATTTGATTCATCATGACCTGCATCACAAACCCTTGAGATCCTTGAAATGGATTAGTCCTTATATAGGATGTATACAATGGTATGATGGTGTGATGTTATGCTATGCGTGGAGTAATGTAGGTAAACCCTGTTATGAGTCCAGATTAAGGACTGCAAACAAACCCTGCAAGAAACTCATGTGTCAGATAACAAACATGCAAGTAGTCAAAATTTGAAGGCACACAAGTCACACAGAGAGCCCTTAGAGTTTAGGCCAGCATGAAGTTTGGGGTACTACCCTCTTGAAGTTGGTGGGCTCAAAAACCTGTCCTATCAAAAGTAACCGGGTTCTAAGGAGCTCAATATCATTGGGTTGTTTTCTGTGTTCATTGTTTTGATTTAGCCACTGAACTGGCGATCAAAATATTCCAAGAAAACAACCCTCAATGAGTGTAGTATCGAGTATCAACCAACTTCAGACTGCACCAAAGTCAGTTATCTCACTACCCCTAAAGAGGCCAGGATGGTTTAATTAAGGTTCCTAAGCTCAGTTGATGCTTCACGACACCACGCGGCGGCCCCGTACTCTCCTTGACTTGACTCAAGGGTTACCGGTACTCACCATAGTGCCACATCAACGTAGCAGACTGCTTCAACCGTGTCGGTATACCCCACACAGTTCTCTCACAGTCTTATTGCTACTTTCTATGAGGTATCCCCCAGATCCGGGTTAGGATCTATAGAACTCCCAAGACAGGCCCAATAATATTAAAGCACACAAATCAGGCAATTGAAAACATAAGTATGATCTATCCTAAGGTACACCTCACTTTAAGTTTCCCCAGCAGAGTCGCCAGTTCTGTGATAGGTGGATTTAGAACTGACTGTTTAAAGCTGGTTCGCGAAATGTCGCGGAAGCAAGAGTCGCCACCGTCTTTTATTTTCTCCAACATGGACAGGACAAAAGCACAGCAAAATTCCTTATGAGAACGTTTCTCGGTTCGGGAGGTAGATTTATAGAAAGGGAAGGTGTTAGCACCCTTTCTATCCATGGTTATCCATGGGCTCTTAGATACCTGCTCTTATGTTTTCAAAATGTTTGCTTTTCAAATGTGTGTGGGTTTTGAAAAAGTTTCATTGAAAGATTTCTGAATGACTCTTGTATCTGTCCTCAAGAGTGTTTGAAAAATTTATTTTGAAAGCTTTTGAAAGTGTCAGTGTGAAAAGATTTTTGATTTGTTTTTTAATAGAGCAAGTATCCATGAGTCATCTACCTACCCTAAGGAATTAGGCTGTGTAAAAGTCCTTAAGGTAGTGCCATCCCACCATTGAGAGGTAGGTAGCACCACCGTTGGAGGTGTTCGGGTCAATTCGATTTTAGGGACAGTGTGGTCACCGAAGCAACAGTAGGACACCTTAGAAGCTACCCTTATGTCCTAGATCCTTTTTTTTAATCCGAGGCAACCGTTTCGAGGCAACTGTTTCGAGGCAACTGGATCATGGACATAAGAGCGACCGCTAAAACATCCTATACTTGACGACCACGTTTCGAAGGCAACGAGTGAGGCGTACCCTAGAAGTGGTGTGTGTATTGTGTATTGTTTTCATGTTATATTTATCTTGGATCAAGGCATCGTGAGCTACGCTTTGTTTTTAATTAACATACATTCTTTCATGCAATTTAGAAGTTAGAAGTGCGGGAAATTAAAAGACGGAAAGGTAAAAGCTACGCTATTACAAGGCGCGGGTCTATACATCGCCAAAATACAAAGACCCGTTTTTGATAAAGATGCGGAAAGTAAAAGAAAAGCGATAAACCTAATTACTATTACATCCTTGAAAAGTTACATAATAATCAATGAGAAAAATAAGGCGCGAAAAGAATTAAACGGACGTCCGAGGGTGTTGGACCCTTTTGAGAAATTAAATGAAATTAAAACCTAATTAATTATTTAAAGGAAAGAAAGTTTTTTTTTTTAATGTTTTTTTGGATTTTTAATGAAATAAAGAAAAAAGGGAATTAAAATTAAAGTTAGTGAAACCCTAGTTCTAAATTATTTTAATTATTAATAAAACGTCAAAGTTGACCTAATTTAGACTAATTAATTAATTTGCATGTTTATGTACAAAAATAATAGTAGTTAATAAATCATGATGAAAATAATTAATTAAGAAAAAGATAAAAATGCCAAAACCTAATTCTATGTATTTTTATTTATTAAGAAAAAGAGATTAAATATAAACCTAAATTAAACTAAAGTTAATTGTTAATATTTATTTACAAAAATAAATTAGTGAGGAAATTAATAAATAATTAAACATATTTTGCATTTTGATTTTCTGATTTTATTATGAAAAGATTTATTTTATGGTGAATTAATAAAAAAAATTAAAACAATTAAAAGAATTAGAAAGAAAAGAAAATTAAATTGAAAAAGCATGCAAACCAAGGGGGGTGTCAGGCCCATGTGGAGGTTTTTTGGAAGTAATTCAGGCCCAAGAACACAAGCTACGTTTGACCTTTCAAGATTGTATGCACGTTGGTTGACTAGAGTACACCGTGGATTCCATCTCTTGGCCTTTAGATTGCTCTCATGTCCACTTGGCAAGCCAGCGCGTGAGGACGTATGGTGGGATATTGGACGACTGCTGCACTAGAACATGTTAGGACAAAAAATATCAATTATGTGGGGGGACCTGGGAATCGAACCCAGATCCCAATGTTTGCAAGGCACGTCCTCCACCAACTGAGCCATTCAAGCGCGTTTGTAGTATAATGATCAACAAAAGTAATATATGTAAAATAGTAATTATGCTGGAATTAAGAAAACGCGCGCCACATATTTGAATTCACCACTCACATCCATCCACGCATCATCTTCTTCATCTGTTCTGAAACAAAAAAAGAGTAAATAGCGGGGGTTTTAAACCCCCACAAACTGGAAATATGAAAATAGCGATTAGGCATACACTCAATATAAAAAAGGCGCGATGGTCTTAATAGTTTCGTCTTGTTGCAACGAATTCGTCCATACAGGTTTGGAGGTCCAATTTTACTATACAAGGAAAACCCTAATTTTCAAGTCTTGAAACCCTAGATATCTCCCATGGTGGATTTTGATCCAGGCAACGTTAGTTCAATTGAACTGTACCAATCGCTTCATAAGGTCACTATTAGTGTAAATCAAACAAGAAAAATGGTTAAAAGCCCATGAATGGTGATATGTCAAATTGGAAAACAAAGCAAACCGTGTGGCTCGTGTTCTTGGATTCTTTATGCGTTTGGACTAGTTCTTGACTGTAATAGCTTCCTAGCAATGTCAGTAATGTAATGGAAACGATCTTTGGCCTTGAATTGTCCTGCAAATAGGATTTCAGTTTCACAATTTTTATTGAAATTTTGCAAAGTGATTCTATGGCTTCAGCAGCTTTTTCGTGTATTCCTGAATAGGGTTCGCTCTTGTCTATGTATGTGATGCAAATTAGGTCAAAATAAAGCCCATGAATCCATTGCAACAATGTTTCATATCTTTGATTTTCAATCATGTATTTTCCAATCTTTTTCCATGAAAACTTTGCCAATTGTGGAAGATCTTGTCCCCTTGAGTGATCCACGAAATCTTTAGCATATATGGAGTGTATTTGCTGCATAAAAAGATTTGACCATCATTCTTTGATATTTTTCTACAATTAAAACCAATTAAATGAATTAATAATTATATAAATTCAATTAATTAATTAAAAATAAGAAAATAAATTACTTTGAGCTCAATGGGTCGTGCATAGGCTTTGGGTAATGATTCAAGAAAGAATTTGAGGCCCATTAGCAAATTTGAAGTGTTTTAGGCAAAGTTGACTTTTGAAAGTTTCCAAAAATTTCCCAACTTCTCCAATGCATATCTTGCTCAATTTTGAAGCTATGAACATGTTCTTGGGCATTTTGGAAAGGTCTTGAAGTCCTCTAACCAATGCCTTTGGTCCCATGTCATTTTGATTTACCAATATCAAGTTATGGTCTTTGACTTAAAGTGTCTTTTTGTTGACTTTTGAAAATGACCTATAATGTTGAAATTGATAACTTTTTGTGAGAGCATTTCTTGGACTTGGAGTGTGAAGATGAGTTGTAGGAAATGTCTTCCCCTTCAAAATTAGAATTGGATGGGATTTTTCTGATAAACCATGAAAAAGTTATGCCTTGGTCAATTTGCAGTTGACTTTTCAGCTGTCCAAAAATAGAAACTTTTGCATCTTGAGTCTTTTTGAGCCATGCTTGTGGAATCATGATCAAGAATTGATCAAATGATGATTGAGGCTTCAAAATGAGATGTTGACCAAAAATTTTGACTTTTGACTGTCAAATGACCATTTTGCCGCTGCAGTTGACTGTGAAGCAATTACGGTTTTTTTGACTGTGCAACTTGATGCTGTGAGTCTTGAAACTTGACATATGGATGCTTGACAATGTATATAGGCATATGGGACTTGATTGGACCCTTGAAAACCTCAATTTCTTTGCAAGAACCAAAACCCTAATTTTGACTGTGTTAGGAGGTAATTGGACTGTGCAACCCTTGAGAGATTTTGAAGCTTGATCTTGCCAAATCTTGAAGAATATGGGAGGTCAAATTTTGGGGTACAACAATGGTCCTCAAATTTTCTCTTTTTATGCGGGACCTCAAACAAAGGTGCATTGGTGTGGATATTATCCATATACTTATTGGATTGGGCATCTACATTAGCTTCCACAAATATTTGCATAAAAGAAATAGGTGGGTTATAGGGAGGAGGAGCAACAATAGATGTTCCCTTTTCTACCTCTTCGACAACCTTCCTTTTGGATGATGTCGATCTATTTTTCTCAATCTCTACTATTTTCTCACCAGAACTATTCTCAACCTCAATATTACTCTCTTCAACCTCATTATCACTCCAATTAGGATTTTAGATTTGTTTTTTACTATTGGTTGCTATAACATCCACATGCTCCTCAGTGAAGGGTCCTAGAGGATTTTTTGCAAGCATGGAGATTTGGGTCTACAAGGCCATGTTGTGAGTCGCGGGGGACTCAACCGCTTTGTTGAGCTGCCTAAGGGTTTCAATAATTTGAAGACTTTTATTTCTTATCTCTTTATTTTGGAAAATTTATGTATCTACAAGATGCTCCATAATAGATTCTAGCCTAGAGTGAGTTATCATCGCATCGAAATCCTCCATTGATGTCGCGACATTGAAATTATGGGATTCTTGTGGTTCCTCAAAATGAGTTAGCGTTGCATTTTATGTCTCCACAAAGAGCTCCATCATCATAGTTTCTAGCCTAGAGCGATTTAGTGTCGCAGTCATATCCTCCATTAATGTTTCGAGAGTGGAATTTTGGGATTCTTGTGGCTCCTCAAAATATTGGGCGTGGTGATTGTAGAGGAAATTTGGTTGAGGATAAGTTAGCATCGCATTGTAATCCTCCAGTAATATTTTGAGATCGGATTTATGGGATTCTTGAGACTCCTCAAAATGTTGGGATTAGTAGTTGTAGAGGTAATTTGATGAGAGTGAGTTAGTGAAGCATTGAAATCTTCCATCAGTATTTCGAGGTCGGATTCACGAAATTCTTGTGATTCCTCGAAATAATGAGAATGGGAGTTTTAGAAAAAAATTGGGTGATACATAGTAATTAAGATAAGAGTGTCTTAGTCTATATGGTGCAACAATGGAAATAACAATATTGACTATTGGTCCCCGACAACGGTGCCAAAAACTTGATCTGTCTGCAAGTGCACGAAAATATCGAAGTAATATAAAAGATTGTCGAATCCACATAGACCAATGTCAACCTATTGTAATCTATTGTCACTTTGTATAGCTAAGGCTAATGAATGATTAATTTAGGGGAAACTAAGAACTAAAAATGAAATAAAATAAAGATTAAGATAAATATAAGAAAAGAGATGCCGGAATGTGTATTCCACGTATCTCAGGAACTCTGTAACTCGTTGGCTTGATGTTAAAAATGCGTTTAATAGAAAATATCAATTTAAAGACAATATCTCACACTCTTGTAGTTTTGAATAAAGTCACATTTATTAACCATTGTATTTTTCTCTCGCTCACCCATTCTAATCGAGGAACGTGTTTTGAAGACTGAACAAGTTCTAATTAATTCTAAAGCACTCTCGTTGTGTTTAGAATTAATGTGTAGTTTTTACTATCTGGTTCGACCCCCATGCTCTCGCAGTGCCGACTCGAACCTTAGTTAATTTCCCACTCTCGTGGCAAAATCGTGTTAAGTAACATCTCACTCTCGTGACAAGGCTATTTAAATTAAGTTTAAAAACAAATACCAAAACACAATTTTTAGATTAAATGTTAAACCAACATTCGGTACCGAGTCCAGTCAAAAACGACAGTCCTCAAATACTGGACTCGAAACAATTTAGCCGGACATACTTAAAGAAACAAACATGAAATTATAGTTAATAACCATGAACATAGGCATATTTAGATTTGTAATGATAAAATAATAATATAAGAACAAGAAACTAAAATAATTGCAAATAATTAAACCTGGAAGTAAGCAGACAAAATAAACTTGAATAAAACTACGACTCGAAATAATTCTTGAAACTTGAATAAAGCTTTGAAATAATATCGGAAATATTGCGATCCATGAGTACATAAATTGTAGGCCTAAAACTAATGGTGTGGTAGTTCCTCGATGTGTGAAACTACCACTTTTACAAAGTGATTTCTGCCTAAAAAACTAAGAATAATAATTTGCATACAAAACTTGGATGTCTCAAACTAATATCTAAGATTCAATATATAGAGAAATAAAATGGAAGTTACAACTTTATGTGAGAAGTAGTGGAGATAATGGAGAAAGTGGAGAAAGAAGTGGAAAAATGGGAAGTTGAAAAGATCATGGAGTAATAATGGGAAGTTGAGAAAATCATGTGAGCTTCATTGCGGACATGAAGAGAACTTTATGTTTAATACTGAAATTAGCTTGTGCTGATCGCCATACAGTGTGTGCCGAGGGGCACACATATTTGACTTGTGTCGAGCGGGACATGTTTTGTGCCGAGGGGCACAATAATGTAACTTGTGGCGGGCGGCATATGGCTGTGACGAGCGGCATGGCTTTCTGCCATGATATTTTCTGCATTTTCTACAAATTTGACTGTTTTCTTCTTCATTTCTTCCTCTTTTCTTCCTCTTTCATAATGTAAGCCTCATGAAATGTAAATACCTAAAATTAAGTAGAAATACCAGAATAACAAGATAAAATGAATGTAAAATAATATAAAAGTGCATGTGAAACAAGTCAAAAATACGATATAATATCGTGTTATCAAATACCCCCACACTTAAACTATTGCTTATCCTCAAGCAATCGACCATCACGGTAAAATAAATGATTAAGCGTGATTTGAAACAAGGGTACAACATAACTCCTAATCATATGTGGTTGCTAGGGTAATGTTAGATCGATAGGTACTAACTGTGAAATACTATGGACACCGTAACGACACAATGTTCAAAGACTTCCTCTTTATGCAAATAAATTAGAATCACGCCATTATAACTCAACATATATCTCTTGTTTTTATTTCACTCTATTCATTCAAGCGCAATCACATTAAGCTCATTATCTGTACACACACATAATAGGGAAATCAGTTAGCGACTATGTTCCTTTGTCTCGAGGTTCTGGTACATAAGTTTGGTAACCCATTTTATTTAACCAATCGCAGTTACGGAGGATCAGATAGTAGTCTTCCCTACCAATTTTAGCACCAGACACCTCTGATTCAACTGACGAAGGGTTGTTTTATTATATTTTTGTAGATTCCGCAACTGTTGGATTAAGTAATCGGTTGAGGGTCACCTAACTTAATAGGTGCGTTCCCTATTTTAAATTTATTACGACAACTAATTTTTAGAAATTTTGGTATCATTCACTTATATTCATCGACTCCATATGTAGTTTGTGCTTAAGATGGTGCTGACTGCTAATATAAACTACCTAAGAGCTACTTTGAAAACTTGAGCTTAAGGTCTCAGCATATAGGGTATTTAAATTGATATCACGTAATGATGGGGTTTAGGGTGTCATAACGGTATCGATTTTATCGAAACTTTCCCAAGTCTCTCTAATACAACCTAAAGTATAACAACCTATATACATTCAGAGTGTGTGTGTCGTGCATCAACAAGAACATTTTTGTTGGAGGTCACAATTTTAAAAATTCTGGGAAATTCGGTAACAATTGAAAAACATGCATATAGGCTCGACATCCCATGAAATGACTCGACCAAATACTAAAATCAAATAAAATCCTAAAAACATGAATTAAACTAGAAAACAAATAAATCTAACTAAAAAGAAATAAATGGGAAAAGGTAAAGTTCCTCTCCCACACTTAAACCAAACACTGTCCTCAATGTTTTAGTAAAAAGTGATTAAAAGCATAAAGAACCTGATCAATGCTCTCCTCGATAGTTGTCTGCATGCAACTGATAGGTGACAAGCGATCAATATTTTTATTTTCTGCAAACTCAAACAAAAGCAAAAACATTAAATTAAAAACCCGTGGGCTGCCTCCCACACATCGCTTCTTTTAACATCGGTAGCTCGATGACTCAGGAGTGTCAGCACTCATAATGATTCTCTCAAGAATGACTCCTCGATAAAATTAATAACCATCTTTAGTTTCGATGGCCACTTATCAAGCCATCTCACATATCCCTCACATTTTCTTTTCTTTCTTTTGTAGGATGGTTCATTCTTTTGGACTTGTGGTGGTGGTTCAGGATCTATCCTGAGTATCAGCTTTTCAAGTTTGGATTTTGTTATTTTACCCACCATCCTGAATGTTAACCTTCCCTTCTTAATGCTAATGATTTATCTAATTTCATGGTCCTCAAATTTTCTCTTTTTATGCGGGACCTCAAACAAAGGTGCATTGCTATGGATATTCTTCATATACTTATTGGATTGGGCATCTACATTAGCTTCCATAAAGATTTGCATAAAAGAAATTGGTGGGTTATAGGAAGGAGGAACAATAATAGATGTTCCCTTTTCTACCTCTTCCACAACCTTCCTTTCAGATGATATCAGTCTATTTTTCTCAATCTCTACTCTTTTCTCACCAGAACTCTTCTCAACCTTATTATTACTCTCTTCTACCTCATTATCACTCTCATTAGGATTTTTGATTTGTTTTTCACTACTGGTTGTTATAACATCCACATGCTCCTCAGGGAAGGGTCCCAGAGGATTTTGTGCAAGCATGCAGATTTGGGTCTCCAAGGCCATGTTGTGAGTCGCGAGGGACTCAACCGTATTGTTGAGCTGCCTTAGGGTTTCATTATTTGTTGTACCCCAAAATTTGCCCTCCCATAATCTTCAAAGTTTTGTCTTGAAGGGTTCAAAGTCTACTCAAGGGCTACACAGTCAAACCATCCTCCTAAGCCAGTCAAACTAGGGTTTTGGTTCTTGCAAGGAAGTTGAAGTTTTCAAGGGCTCAATCAAGTCCCAGATGCTCATATACAGTGTCAAGCATCCATATGTCAAGGTTCAAGACTCACAACATCAAATTGCACAGTCAAAAATCCTAATTGCTCCACAGTCAACTGCAGGGGCAAAATGGTCATTTGACAGTCAAAAGTCAAAATTTTTGGTCAACATATTATTTTGAAGCCACAATCCTCATTTGATCAATTCTTGATCATGATTTCACAAGCATGGCTCAAAAAGTCTCAAGATGCAAAAGTTTCTATTTTGGGACAACTGAAAAGTCAACTGTAACTTGACCAAGACATAACTTTTTCATGGTTCATCAGAAAAATCCCATCCAAAGCTAATTTTTAAGGGGATGACATTTTATACAACTCATCTTCACATTCCAAGTCCAAGAAATGCTCTCACAAAAAGTTATGAATTTCAACATTATAGGTCATTTTCAAAAGTCAACAAAAAGGGACTTTAAGTCAAAGACCATAACTTGAGATTGGTAAATCAAAATGACATGGGACCAAAGACATTGGTTAGAGGACTTCAAGACCTTTCCAAAATGTCCAAGAATATGTTTATAGCTTCAAAATTGAACAAGATATGTATTGGAGAAGTTGGGAAATTTTTGTGGAATGGCCAAAGTCAATTATCCTTGAAACTTCATTTTTGACCAAAAGGGGCCCACTTTTTCCACTTGTTTCAGCTTAGCCATGCTTCCCACGTGTCCCACAATTTATTTCAAGATTTAAAATTAATTTTTTCATTTTTATTTAATTTTATTTGCTTTAATTCATTTTAAATCTTTAAAATTCAAATAAAAATCAAAGAAATTAATGGAGGGATATATTTTGTGTTGATTAGCTTTGATACGCCTTGAAATACCTTCCAAATTCGTGCAAGGCCTATTCCAAGCAAGAAAATTCAAATTTTCACAAATATGGAAAATGGTTCAATGTTGGTTATGGAGGAAATCAAGAACATAATTGCATAAGCTTAATGACCATTATTCTTATTGATACACTTTACATTACTATATATACAAGCCTTCCCAACCTCATTAAAAAAAAAAGGGTGTGTGCAGAAACGGCCAAGAGAAAAACCAAAAATTATTCAAAAAGTGAGAGTTCTAAAACATAGTTGCGAGCATCTTCAGATCAAAACAAGCACGTGGTTCTATTCCTTGCCACACCCTGAAGCTAAAGCAACCTTTGCCAAGTCCTGAGGCTCATACCGCGCTGTAAGTTCTTCCCAGGTCCCCTATAATTTCCATATCATTTTTTTTTCATTGCTTTCATGTGCAGATTCTCAAAGGAGGAACACCATAAACCTCATATCTCAGCGCTCCAATTGTTCACCAGCACAGATCCAAAGGTCCAAAAGGCTAGCACACCATGCTCTGGAGTCAAGTGTGCTGCAGGCAATCATGAAAGTCAAACGTGGCTTAGATTTCAGTGGGCCTAAATTGCTTCAATACACCCTCCATTTCAGCACACCCCCCCTTGGTTTTACTTCTTTTTTTCATTTTGTTTTGTTTTTCTATTATTTTAATTTCTAACCCTTTTTTTTTTATTATTATTAACAAATTAACTTAATTAACATATTTTCATAAAATAAAAAAAAATAGAATTACATCATTATTATCATTATTATTTTATTTTGTAAATAAACATTAACTAAAATAGTTTAATTAGGCCATTTTAATTCCTTTCTAAAAAAATTAAAATAGATCTAGAATTAGGTAAAGTTAATTTTAATGTTATTCCATTTCTTTTATTTCATATATACATAAAAAACAAAAAAAATATTTTCTTTTTAATTAAATTAATTAATTAGTCATTAATTAGCTTTAATTTCACTTTAATTACCAAAAAGACCAAAAAATCATTTTCTTTTCTAAAAAGGGTCAACACCCTTAGAACATTCCGATTTAATTTTTATTCGCGCACAGTTTATTATGTAATTGCTCCGGACATGTAATAGTAATTAGGACTTTTACTGTTTTCTTTACTTTCCGTACTCATTTACCAAAAACGGGTCTTTGTAATTTTTGGCGATGTATAGACCCGCGCCTTGTAATAGCGTAGGATTTATTTTTTCGTAATTTACTTTCCGCACCCCTTAACTGTTAACTTGCATGAAATAATGTATGTAAATAAAAACAACTCGTAGCTCACTAATTAACAAGACAAACATTAACTGAATACAACACACAAATACACACACCACTTCTAGGGTATGCCTCACTTGTTGCCTTAGAAACGTGGTCGTCAAGTATAGGACGTCTTAGCGGTCCTTATGTCCATGATCCAGTTGCCTCGGAACAGTTGCCTCGAAACGGTTGCCTCGGATTAAAAAAGGATCAAGGACATAAGGGTAGCTTCTAAGGTATCCTACTGTTGCTTCGGTGACCACACTGTCCCTACAATCGAATTGACCCGAACACCTCCAACGGTGGTGCTACCTACCTCTCAATGGTGGGATGGCACTACCTAAAGGACACTTACACAGCTTAATTCCTTAGGGTAGGTAGATAACTCATAGATACTTGCTCTTTTTAAAACAAACAAAATACTTTTCACACCTTACACTTTCAAAAGCTTTCAAAATAAATTTTTCAAACACTCTTGAGGACAGATATAAGAGTTATTCAGAAATATTTCAAAGAAACTTTTTCAAACCCACACACACTTGAAAAGCAAACAAATTTTGAAAACATAAGAGCAAGTACCTAAGAGCCCATGGATAACCATGGATAGAAAGGGTGCTAACACCTTCCCTTTCTATAAATCTACCTCCCGAACCGAGAGACAATCTCATAAGGAATTTTGTTGTGCTTTTGTCCTGTCCATGTTGGAGAAAATAAAAGACGATGGCGACTCTTGCGTCCGCGACATTTCGCGAACCAGCATTAAACAGTCAGTTCTAAATCCACCGATCACAGAACTGGCGACTCTGCTGGGGAAACTTAAAGTGAGGTGTACCTTAGGATAGCTCATACTTGTGTTTTCAATTGCTTCGTTTTGTGTGCTTTATTATTGTGGGCATTGTTTTGGGAGTTCTATAAGATCCTAACCCGGATCTGGGGGATACCTTCTTAGAAAGTAGCAACAAGACTGTGAGGGAACTGTGCGGGGTATACCGACACGGTTGAAGCAGTCTGCTACGTTGATGTGGCACTTTGGTGAGTATCGGTAACCCTTGAGTCAAGTCAAGGAGAGTACGGGGCCGCCGCGTGGTGTCGTGAAGCATCAACTGACCTTAGGAACCTTACTTGACCATCCTGGCCTCTTTAGGGTAGTGAGATAACTGACTTTGGTGCAGTCCGAAGTTGGTTGATACTCGATACTACACTCATTGAGGGTTGTTTTCTTGGAATATTTTGATCGCCAGTTCAGTGGCTAAATCGAAACGATGAACACAGAAAACAATCCAATGATATTGAGATCCTTAGAACCCGGTTACTTTTGATAGGACAGGTTTTGAGCCCACCAACTTCAAGAGGGTAGTACCCCAAACTTCATGCCGACCTGAAATCTAAGGGCTCTTTTGTATGACTTGTGTGCCTTCAAACTTGACTACTTGCATGCTTGTTATCTAACACATGAGTTTCTTGCAGGGTTTGTTTACAGTCCTTAATCTGGACTCATAACAGGGTTTACCTACATTACTCCACGCATAGCATAACATCATGCCATCATACCATTGTATACATCCTGCATAAAGACTAATCCATTTCAAGGATCTCAAGGGTCTGTGATGCAGGTCATGATGAATCAAACTGTCTAGCAAAGGGGCAAAGGGGATTTATTTTCCTCTAGCCAAGGTTAATGACTTGAGTCAGGGGCTATGACCCACTCGATATGGTGAGCCTTGACTCTTGAAGAAGGACTCTCATCAACATGAAGTCCCTTCCATCAAGATACCGGATCCCAACTCTAACAATTTTCTTGTTTACCCCGCGAGATCCTTGAAAACATTGCATGCATATCATACATATCATTGCATTACATGTACTCTTTTTTTTAACAGGTCACTTACCTCCGTCGCTGTTTATTTCAGCAATGGCTTCCCAACAAGATAACCAGGGTCTTCATGCTCAAGAGACTCAGTTCAAGGAGATCTTCCTAAGCCTATCCAAGGGGCAGGAAGAGTTGAGGACACTCCTCATGGGGAATTTGGCCAAGAAAAGTCCCGAAGATGATAAGGACGAACGGCTGAAACGTCTGCAAGCTGAGGTAGATACCATGAGAACCCAGATGCTGGGGAAAATGGCTCTCATCCAAGGCTTAGCTCGGGAGCAAGAAGAGTTGAGGACCATGATCAGTCAGCTTCATCAAGACAGACACAACATGAAGCAAACAGTCCAAGTCAGGGACCAGGTCATTGATCAGCTTCCGAGAGGACAAGAGTCTGGCATGGTGAAGATTAGACCTCTCCAAATTGCTACCACTTCACAGGTCCAACCACAACCTCGCCCAGAGCAACGGGTTGATCAGAGCAAGCCAGACAAGCCTAGGAGGCAATTTACCAAGCTCAACACGTCGCTGTCTCAAGCTTTACAACATCTGTTGAGGTTGAATTTGGTAACTCTAAGGGACCCTCCTAAGAACCCCAACAAGACACCTTCAAGGTATAACCCCAACGCCCACTGCGCTTATCATTCGGACAGCCCGGGGCATGCCACAAGCGACTGCTGGTCTCTGAAAAACAAGATCCAGGATCTGATTGATGAAGGAGCAGTGGAATTCACCCAAGATGGCCAGGCTGAGTTCTTCTACTATCCCTGCAAGATTCATCACTTGAAGTGACTAGTTCAAATTAGAAGACTTTTGTTCGTTAGATTTTTCAAGTTGTAATTTTCTTTTGATTGTTCAAACAATTATTGTCATAGCAAACTTTATTACTTTATCAATGCATCGCATATGTCTGTTTTGAATCAATATATTCGCATTCGCTATATGCAAACTGTTTTCATATTTTTATGATGATCAACTCTGGGTTGAAAATTCTAAGCCTCTTGAGGGAGGATGACGAGAACGATACCACGATCTACAGTATGCTTTTGAACAGACCCCGCTGATGAGGTACAGGCATTGTTTCAATTCCTAAACACTGGAGTTATAAGGAAGATAATCCCTCGTCAACCCCTTTGAGCCAAAGAAGTAGGAGTTTTTTCTTTTCGAAAATTAAAACCCTTAATCATAACCTGGGGCAGGGTAGTTCTCTCAGTTGATCCGAGTGCACAACGAATGGTACCAAAGGAATCCTTACGAAACAAAAGACAGTGATGGTTCCAATAATCATAAAGACAGGCAGTCGTTATCTCTCAAAGTAAAAGCCCATTAAGTCAAAACCTATGAAGGAGACTTACAAAACTGGGGCATCCCGCTGACTGTAATCACGAAAAGGAACAGTTCAGACAAAAAACAGGGATAACGAAATCAAAAAAAAAAGAAAGAGGTCCTACAAACCCTCGACCAAAAAAGGAATGACTGCCTATTCAAAATAAACTGTCAATATCCGAACCATCATTGGAACATCAGGACAAAGACTCAAACAAGGTCTAACGCACGATCAGCTGAGTTTAGGTTTGAAGAACATCACGAAGAGCGGGTGGGTACAAATATAATTTGAGCCTTTATCCTTTGTTTCTTAAACCGTGAACCAGGCCACGTTATAACCCTTAAAAGTCCTAGCTGAAGCATGGGTTAATTCGAAAGCATACTATTACAAAGGTATCCTGACTCCTTAAGGGTTGCGGTAAAATAATGAGTTGACATCACAGTTTACAAAAAATTTCACTTGTTTTTATGAAAATTGCATTTTTCAAAAAAAAAACTTCAAGACAGACATAAGCTTTGCATTCTTAAAATAACATTGTTTGCATATGACTATTTGTTCGAACAGCAGAGAAATTCGCACGAAAAATATCTAATGAACAAAAGCACTCCCAACCAAGGGGCACGGCATGATCATTGTCCATCATCTGGGGCAGTCAAGTCAAGATTCAAGGAATCTCTCAAAATGCCAAATAGCCAGGGGCAAATCTCCGCCTGAGTCACTTAGGGCATTGGACATGAATTCCAGCAACGAATCTTGCCTGATCAAACATCTTTTGGTAGTATGGCAACACAACACTACTGACAGGGGCACCTCCCTACTTCATGAGAGCGCAGGCATAGTCGAAAAAATATTGCGCATAATCAAAGACCCGCTAGGTTGACACACCTAGGCAAAAATAAGGGCTTCCCGGCGAACCAAATGGGTTCGGGCAAAAATAAGGGATGAAATGAAGAAATCTGTACACCCGGCAAGTCGAAAACCTGAAAAGGCGGCTTGGGCAAAAATGGGTATCCCGGTGGACTGAAAAACCGAAAGGGCGGTCCAGGCAAAAGTTAGGGATTAAAGCGTACGACTATGTCCCGACATCTTGTCACTTGCCTACCAGAAGAAGATTTGTCAAATCGACAGTCCTCCAGCACCTCTACAGGTACCTTCTCCCACAGAAGCTGGGGCAATAAGAGTTGCCCAAACTGTACAGCTGCTTTCCTCCAGGTACAAGTTAGATTCAGTTGAAGAATTTGACCAAGATACCTCCACTCCCCGGGAGTAAGACAAGGTTCAACAATACTCTCCCCAAGCAGAGTTGGTCTCCCGTCAGCCCTAACAAGGCACTATATCTCCAGCAAATCAGCAATACTCTCCCCAAGCAGAGTTAGCCTACTGTCAGCCTTAAGGAAGTTGGGTATCCCTAGAAAATCTCAATATTCCCCAGCGGAGTATGCAGATGTTCCTAAGCAAGTATCCCCGGCAGTCTTAATATGAGATTGTTCCCCGACGGAATATAGACATCCAGCGGAGCCACTTCCCCAGTACAGTCCAAAAGTATCCCCAGGAGAGTTGAATCAATATCCCCAGTAGATTCTGGAAGCTTATCCCCTACAGAGCACGAACGCATCTCCCAAAATTTTTTATTCAAAAGTTATTCTCCACCGGAGCTTATAACTGGGTTATCCTTAGCTAGTAACCACGGAAAGATCGTCCTCGACGAAGTTCTTCCTATCCCCAGCAGAGTTCATCAAATTCCTCAACATAACTTCTCAATGGAATCCCCAGCGAAGTTATCACCAAATCTCAGCGAAGTATCTCTTCCCACAGAGTAATTCCCCGCAGAGTAATCTCTCCAACAAGTTTATTCCCCAACGGAGTCATCTTCTCCTACCGGTTTATTCTTGTAATCATCATCCCCAACGGAAACGAAGAACTCTGTTCTTCAACATCAGCCCAGGATTCAACTTCCCGGCATGCGTCAAGGATTTACTTTCCCAGATGAAGATACATTCATGAACATCACATCTTCATACATTATAGCATGCATACGCATCATATAACACAATCTCACTTCTCCCTGAGAACAATCATGACACCATGCATTTCATACATCATGACATTGCATACAACTGATGTTTTACCTTTTCAGGAAAAAGGTCAATCCAAAGATGATTACCATCAACTATCGCAGTTCCAGATTCGATACTTGTATCTAGCCAGAGCATATCTGTGAGCAATTGATTTTGGATTCGATACCTGTATCTAGACAGGGCATATCTACATTAAAGAGATAGCTAGGAAATGCTCCAGAGATGGATGTTATTCTTTTGCTTATTCAGATTTTCTCTTCAAAGATAGCTTGGGAATGCTCCAAATATGGATGCTGTCCTTTTGCTTATTCAAGAGTTTCCTTTAAGATATAGCATGGAAATGCTCCAGATATGGATGCTGTTCTTTTGCTTATTCAAGACTCCTTCTAGAGATAGTTCAGATGTGACCCAGGCATGGCGACGTTCTGATACTTATTCCAGATTTCCTTTCAGAGATAGCTTGGAAATGCTCCAGATATGGATGTTGTTCTTTTGCTTATTCAAGACTCCTTCTAGAGATAGTTCAGATGTGACCCAGGCATGGCGACGTTCTGATACTTATTCCAGATTTCCTTTCAGAGATAGCTTGGAAATTCTCCAGATATGGATGTTGTTCTTTTGCTTATTCAAGACTCCTTCTAGAGATAGTTCAGATGTGACCCAGGCATGGCGACGTTCTGATACTTATTCCAGATTTCCTTTCAGAGATAGCTTGGAAATGCTCCAGATATGGATGTTGTTCGTTTTCTTATTCAAGACTCCTTCTAGAGATAGTTCAGATGTGACCCAGGCATGGCGACGTTCTGATACTTATTCCAGATTTCATTTCAGAGATAGCTTGGAAATGCTCCAGATATGGATGCTGTTCTTTTGCTTATTCAAGACTCCTTCTAGAGATAGTTCAGATGTGACCCAGGCATGGCGACATTCTGATACTTATTCCATATTTCCTTTCAGAGATAGCTTGGAAATGCTCCAGATATGGATGCTGTTCTTTTGCTTATTCAAGACTCCTTCTAGAGATAATTCAGATATGACCCAGGCATGGCGACGTTCTAATACTTATTCCAGATTTCCTTTCAGAAATAACTTAGAGATGCTCCCGACGCGGATGATGTCCTATTGCTTATTCAGAGTCAAACTCCTAAAGATAACTTAGAGATGCTCCGATCACGGATGCTATTCTATTGTTTATTCCAGATTTCCCTCCAGAGATAGCTTAGAGATGCTCCTGACCCGGACGCTATTCTACTGCCCAACTTCTAAAGACAACTTAGAGATGCTCCGAACCCGGATGTTATTCTATTGTTTAGTCCAGATTCATTTAAAAGACATTCCAGATACGATCCGGATTCGGATGACATTCTGTCACCCATTCAGACACAGTATGGATATACCCCAGACACGGCGGTCATTCTACCATTTATTCAGACGTCAGCAATTAGACACAGACTAGATACGCTCCAGACATGGAAGCTATTCTGTTTCTTATTCAGATTCACCTATCCACCATCTTTCCAAATGGCATCTATAAGCCCATTCCCGACAAGGTTCTGTCACACTTTAAGATGGCATCTTTAAGCCCATCCTCCCATCCATCATCTCTCCAAATGGCATCTGTGAGCCCATTCCCGACATCACACTGTTGATACTCTACTATGTGAGTACAAATTTCTGGGCACTCTAGTGTTCAATCATCTTCCACCCTCGGATCACGAAAGGCACACAAGCCAATCTACATCCTCAGGTCTAAGAAGATTGAACAGGGGAAACTGTTGTACCCCAAAATTTGCCCTCCCATAATCTTCAAAGTTTTGCCTCGAAGGGTTCAAAGTCTACTCAAGGGCTACACAGTCAAACCATCCTCCTAAGCCAGTCAAACTAGGGTTTTGGTTCTTGCAAGGAAGTTGAAGTTTTCAAGGGCTCAATCAAGTCCCACATGCTCATATACAGTGTCAAGCATCCATATGTCAAGGTTCAAGACTCACAGCATCAAATTGCACAGTCAAAAATCCTAATTGCTCCACAGTCAACTGCAGGGGCAAAATGGTCATTTGACAGTCAAAAGTCAAAATTTTTGGTCAACATCTTAGTTTGAAGCCACAATCCTCATTTTATCAATTCTTGATCATGATTTCACAAGCATGGCTCAAAAAGTCTCAAGATGCAAAAGTTTCTATTTTGGGACAGCTGAAAAGTCAACTGTAACTTGACCAAGACATAACTTTTTCATGGTTCATCAGAAAAATCCCATCCAAAGCTCATTTTGAAGGGGATGACATTTCCTACAACTCATATTCACATTCCAAGTCCAAGAAATGCTCTCACAAAAAGTTATCAATTTCAACATTATATGTCATTTTCAAAAGTCAACAAAAAGGGACTTTAATTCAAAGACCATAACTTGCGATTGGTAAATCAAAATAACATGGGACCAAAGACATTGGTTAGAGGACTTCAAGACCTTTCCAAAATGTCCAAGAACATGTTCATAGCTTAAAAATTGAGCAAGATATGTATTGGAGAAGTTGGGAAATTTTTGTGAAATGGCCAAAGTCAATTATCCTTGAAACTTCATTTTTGACCAAAAGGGCCCCACTTTTTCCACTTGTTTCAGCTTGGCCATGCTTCCCACGTGTCCCACAATTTATTTCAAGATTTAAAATTAATTTTTCCATTTTTATTTAATTTTATTTGATTTAATTCATTTTAAATCTTTAAAATTCAAATAAAAATCAAAGAAATTAATGGAGGGATATATTTTTTGTTGATTAGCTTTGATACACCTTGAAATACCTTCCAAATTCGTGCAAGGCCTATTCCAAGCAAGAAAATTCAAAGTTTCACAAATATGGCAAATGGTTCAATGTTGGTTATGGAGGAAATCAAGAACATAATTGCATAAGCTTAATGACCATTATTCTTATTGATACACTTTACATTACTATATATACAAGCCTTCCCAACCTCATTCAAAAAAAAGGGTGTGTGCAGAAACAGCCAAGAGAAAAACCAAAAATTATTCAAAAAGTGAGAGTTCTAAAACGTAGTTGCGAGCATCTTCAGATACAAACAAGCACGTGGTTCTATTCCTTGCCACACCCTGAAGCTAAAGCAACCATTGCCAAGTCCTGAGGCTCATACCGCGCTGTAAGTTCTTCCCAGGTCCCCTATAATTTCCATATCATTTTTTTTCATTGCTTTCATGTGCAGATTCTCAAAGGAGGAACACCATAAACCTCATATCTCAGCGCTCCAAGTGTTCACCAGCACAGATCCAAAGGTCCAAAAGGCTAGCACACCATGCTCTGGAGTCAAGCGTGCTGCAGGCAATCATGAAAGTCAAACGTGGCTTAGATTTCAGTGGGCCTAAATTGCTTCAATACACCCTCCATTTCAGCACACCCCCCCTTGGTTTTACTTCTTTTTTTCATTTTGTTTTGTTTTTCTATTATTTTAATTTCTAACCCTTTTTTTTATTTTTATTATTATTAACAAATTAACTTAATTAACATATTTTCATAAAAAAAAAAAAAAAGAATTACATCATTATTTTATTTTGTAAATAAACATTAACTAAAATAGTTTAATTAGGCCATTTTAATTCCTTTCTAAAAAAATTAAAATAGGTCTAGAATTAGGTAAAGTTAATTTTAATGTTATTCCATTTATTTTATTTCATAAAAACATAAAAAACAAAAAAATATTTTATTTTTAATTAAATTAATTAATTAGTCATTAATTAGCTTTAATTTCACTTTAATTACCAAAAAGACCAAAAAATCAATTTCTTTTCTAAAAAGGGTCAACACCCTTAGAACATTCCGATTTAATTTTTATTCGCGCACAGTTTATTATGTAATTGCTCCGGACATGTAATAGTAATTAGGACTTTTACTGTTTTTCTTTACTTTCCGTACTCATTTACCAAAAACGGGTCTTTGTAATTTTTGGCGATGTATAGACCCGCGTCTTGTAATAGCGTAGGATTTATTTTTCCGCAATTTACTTTTCGCACCCCTTAACTGTTAACTTGCATGAAAGAATGTATGTAAATAAAAACAACTCGTAGCTCACTAATTAACAAGACAAACATTAACTGAATACAACACACAAATACACACACCACTTCTAGGGTACGCCTCACTTGTTGCCTTCGAAACGTGGTCGTCAAGTATAGGACGTCTTAGCGGTCTTTATGTCCATGATCCAGTTGCCTCGGAACAGTTGCCTCGAAACGGTTGCCTCGGATTAAAAAAGGATCAAGGACATAAGGGTAGCTTCTAAGGTTTCCTACTGTTGCTTCGGTGACCACACTGTCCCTACAATCGAATTGACCCGAACACCTCCAACGGTGGTGCTACCTACCTCTCAATGGTGGGATGGCACTACCTAAAGGACACTTACACAGCTTAATTCCTTATGGTAGGTAGATGACTCATAGATACTTGCTCTTTTCAAAACAAACAAAATACTTTTCACACCTTACACTTTCAAAAGCTTTCAAAATAAATTTTTCAAACACTCTTGAGGACAGATACAAGAGTTATTCAGAAATCTTTTAAAGAAACTTTTTCAAACCCACACACACTTGAAAAGCAAACAAATTTTGAAAACATAAGAGCAAGTACCTAAGAGCCCATGGATAACCATGGATAGAAAGGGTGCTAACACCTTCCCTCTCTATAAATCTACCTCCCGAACCGAGAGACAATCTCATAAGGAATTTTGCTGTGCTTTTGTCCTGTCCATGTTGGAGAAAATAAAAGACGGCGGCGGCTCTTGCTTCCGCGACATTTCGCGAACCAGCGTTAAAAAGTCAGTTCTAAATCCACCGATCACATTATTTTTTAGACTTTGATTTCTTATCTCTTGCTTTTGGACAATTTTTGTCTTTACAAGATGCTCTATAATAGATTCTAGCCTAGAGTGGGTTATCGTTGCATCGAAATCCTCCATTGATGTTGAGAGGTTGAAACTATGGGATTCCTGTAGTTACTCAAAATGAGTTAGCGTCACATTTTGTGTTTCCCCAAAGCGCTCCATCATCATAGTTTCTAGCCTAGAGCGATTTAGTGTCGCAGTCATATCCTTTATTAATGTTTCAAGAGTGGAATTTTGGGATTCTTATGGCTCCTCAAAATATTGGGCGTGGTGATTATAGAGGAAATTTGGTTGAGGATAAGTTAGCGTCGCAATGTAATCCTCCGGTAATATTTCAAGATCGGATTTATGGGATTCTTGCGACTCCTCAAAATGTTGAGATTGGTAGTTGTAGAGGTAATTTGAGTGGGAGTGAGTTAGTGAAGCACTGAAATCTTATCAGTATTTCAAGGTCGGATTTATGGAATTCTTGTGATTCCTCGAAATAATGAGAATGGGAGTTGTAGAAAAAATTTGGGTGATACATAGTAATTAAGGTAAGAGTGCCTTAGTCTATATGGTGCAATAACGGAAATAACAATATTGACTATTGGTCCCCGACAACGGTGCTAAAAACTTGATGTGTCCGCAAGTGCACAAAAAATATCGAAGTAATATAAAAGATTGTCGAACCCATAGAGACCAATGTCAACCTATCGTAATCTATTGTCGCTTTGTAAAGCTAAGGCTAATTAATGATTAATTTAGGGGAAACTAAGAACTAAAACTGAAATAAAATAAAGATTAAGATAAATATAAGAAAAGAGAGACCAAAATGTGTATTCTGCGTATCTCAGGGATTCTGTAACTCGTTGGCTTGATGTTAAAAATGTATTTAGTAGAAAATATCAATTTAAAGACAATATCTTACACTCTCGTGGTTTTGAATAAATTTACATTTCTTAACCATGGTATTTTTCTCTCGCTCTCCCATTCTAATAGAGGAACGTGTTTTGAAGACTGAGCAAGTTCTAATTAATCCTAAAGCGCTCTCGCTGTGTTTAGGATTAATGCCTAGTTTTTACTATCTAGTTCGACCCCCACGCCCTCGTAGTGTTGACTCAAACCTTAGTTAATTTCCAACTCTCGTGGCGAAATCTTGTTAAGTAACCTCTCACTCTCCTGAAAAGGCTATTTAAATTAAGTTTAAAAACAAAGATCTAAACACAATTTCTAAGTTAAATATTAAACCAACATTCATTACCGAGTTCCGTCAGAAACGACGATCCTCACATACCGGACTCGAAAAAATTTAGCCGGACATACTTAAAGAAACAAACATGAAATTATAATTTATAACCATGAACATAGGCATATTTAGATTTGTAATGATAGAATAATATTATAAGAAGAAGAAAATGAAATAATTGCAAATAATTAAACTTGGAAGTAAGCAGACGAAATAAACTTGAATAAAACTACAACTCGAAATAATTCTTGAAACTTGAATGAAACTTTTAAATAATGTCGGCAAGATTGCGATCCAAGAGTACATAAATTAAAGGCCTAAAACTAAGGTGTGGTAGTTCCTCGATGTGAGAAACTACCACTTTTACAAAGTGATTTCTTCCTAAAAAACTAAGAATAATTATCTACGTACAAAACTTGGATGTCTTAAACTAATATCTAAGATCCTATATATAGAGAAATAAAATGGAAGTTACAGCTTTATGTGAGAAGTAGTGGAGATAATGGAGAAAATGAAGAAAGAAGTGGAAAAATGGGAAGTTGAAAAGATCATGGAGTGATAATGGGAAGTTGAGAAAATCACGTGAGCTTCGTTGCAGACGTGAAGAGAACTTCATGTTTAATATTGAAATTAGCTTGTGTCGATCACCATAGAATGTGTGCCGAGGGGCACACATATTTGACTTGTGTCGAGCGGGATATGTTGTGTGTCTAGGGGCACACTAATGTAACTTGTGGCAGGTTGCATATGACTGTGACGGGCGACATGGCTTTCTGTCATGATATTTTCTGCATTTTCTGCAAATTTGACTCTTTTGTTCTTCATTTCTTCCTCTTTTATTCCTCTTTCATAATGTAAGCCTCGTGAAATGTAAATACCCGAAATAAAGTAAAAATACCGGCATAACAAGATAAAATGAATGAAAAAAAAAATAAAAGTGCATGTGAATCAAGTCAAAAATACGATATAATTTCGTGTTATCAGAGTTCTTTCTATTTTCAAAATTACCTTTAATCATAACCAGGGGTAGGGTAGACTTCAATTAATTCAATGATGCATTCTAATGTCAAGAGTATCCGTCTATCTAGGCAAGAGGTTCAAACACATCCTCTTCCCCGCATTCATCATTCAAGATCGAGGAAGCAATGAAGATAAAACTCTCAAGATCTTATTCCTCACATACATCATCCAAGATTGAGGAAGTAATAAAGATGAAGTTCACCAAAGTCAACATGACAGTCACAAAAGTTCTAAATCAAAAGTTAAATCTCAATAATTATTCCAAAAAAAAAAGAGCCCGCTAAGTCAAAAATAAAAAATCGTAATAAAAGTTGACTTAGGCAAAAGTTAGGGCATCCCGATGAACCGGAAAATTCATAAAGAATTGGTCCATGAAAAAATAAGGGATTAAAAGAAAAAATAGAAACAAGCTTGTAAATGAAAGTAGGTGACTGCCACCTCAAAAATTATCTCATCAAGTTCTTGAACCATGTCAATGATTATCACCATCGCTATGACTACGAAAATTCTCTTGCAGACTGAACGCATCCGTTGGATTAATTAAACTTAGGATTGGAGAACATCAAGGAGAATGGGCTGGGATAAATAAATTTTTGATTCTTATATCCTTTATTTCTTAAACCACGAACCATGGCCATGTTACAATATTCAAAAGTCCTAATTGAAGTAACTTTAACTATGAAAGCATACTCGGCAAAGTTGTTTTAAACTGACTCCTATGTTTGTTAAAATTATTGATAACCACTTTTCTCCTTAGAAACTTCATCTCTAATCATCCATTCCATAACAAACTTTGATTTTAAAACTTGCATATGCATCACTAAGAATTACTTTTCAAAATGTACAATTTTATATACAGATCAATATTTAGCATCAAGGAGATCTCAAAATGATTTGGTTTAGTAAAAAACAGTCTTTCCAAGAAAATCCTAACTAGAGGCAAAGCATCTAAAGAAGAACCCTATAATCATAAGCAAGAATAATGATCATAGGAGTATATCACATGAAGATCCTATTAACTAAGGGCAAAACATCTAAGAGGAGCCATATGATCAAAGGCAAGACTAGTGATCATATGGGTATCCTATTAACAAGGGATTATCATTCCGATATCCAATCATCTTGGGTCACATTGCAAAGCGCCGTTTAATCAAGGTCATACCTTTCGAAGGGGAATTCCTTAATCAAATTCATATCACAACATGGTAGGACTCGCGTCCCTCTTTCTGCAACTTCTCAAGGCCTTGATGATCAGGGGAAACCTTCCAAGATTCTAATGTTGAGGGCAGTTTATACCAAGTTCATCTTACGACACGTAGGTCTAAGTTCTCTCTTAAACCACTCCAAGGACGAACTCTTCAAGATTCGAATACTTGGGGAAATCCATATAAAATTTACATCACATCATGGTGAGATCCAAGTTCTTTCTAAGGGTACTTCCTCCAGGTCCCGAGAATTAGGGGGATACCTTTCAAAAAACTCGAATATGGGGGCATATCACTACAAGGCTCAATCAAGGGCGAATGTCTTCAAGAGTCCATTAATCAGGGGCATAATTCAAGATAGTGGGGTCATTCATACTATTATTAAGCTACTTTCGAAATAATATCAAGGACAGACTTTTCAAAGACCTTACCAGCAAATTGGGTAAAGACATTCCACAAAGGAGCAAGCTCTCTGCGTACTTTCACAATCCCTAGTGGATCCTTCTCCTACATATGTAATCTACAAGTTCAAAATAAGTATAGAGAAATCATGTTAGTATAACACCCTACCACCATATGACAAGCATCCTTGTTACATGAGTAACTTCTATGCGCCTTAACCACCTACGACCCATCATAGGGAAACCAGTCAAAAAGCATTCAAGTCAATTTCAAAAATTTCAAAAGAACAACCTCAAGACAACTAACTTCAAAACAAGCGAAAACACGTGTTACGAAAGAAAAAAACATTTATAACACTTGGTGCATTTACATTTTCATAAAATTTTCATTAAGCATTTTAATCATGACCTAGGCCGAGGAATACTCTAACAGAGTCTCTGGGCCTACTTACTAAGATAAGCTAAGTCACCTGTGTAAATTACAAATTCAAATCTTAGCTTTCACACTAGTACAAATAGAAACCTCGATTACAAGCACACATAACAATTAGAGGTGTTATAAACCAGATTACCTAAGGCGGTATACCCACGACTTCAAGGATTTTCAAACTTTTCTTTCAAAATTGTCAAAATCAAATTTTTTGAATTCAAACATCAAAGTTAGAAAATTCAATTTTTCAAATTCTAATTTTTTTCAAACTTTCAAGTTCAAATTTTTCAGAGGTTAGGTCTAAATTCAAATTAAAATTTTTCAAGTGGTCAAACTCATCTTTTTCAATCAAGTTCAAACTCAAATTTAAACATTTTTGGTCAAATATTTCAAATATCAAATCTTTCAAATACAAATCTTTCAGATTTAAAAACTGTCGATTTCAAGTTCGAAACTCAAACTCACATTATCTACCCCCTAGATTGCGATAGATAGGAAAAATCTACGATAACTTACTATGTTAGTCTCAAGGAGTTAGTAAGTTCTTTTTCAAGATCCGTATTATCTATCCCCTAAGATGTGATAGATATATGAATCTATAGTTCATTGTTTCATTCTCGAAGAAACAATGACTTATCAAGTTTGTGTTATTTATCTTTTAGGTCGTGATACATACCCAAACTGATACTCATGTTATCTATCCCCTAGGTTGTGGTAGGTATATAAAAATTTGTGATATAGTTCATTGTGTCAGTCTCTAAGTAACAATGAATTATCAAGTTTGTGTTATTTATCCTCTAGGTCGTGATAAATACATAAACTTATACTTGTGTTATCTACCCCCTAAGTTGTGGTAGGTATGCAAAAATCTGCGATATAATTTATTGTGTCAGTCTAGAAGCAACAATGAATTATCAAGTTTATGTTATTTATCCTCTAGGTCGTGATAAATACCCAAGCCTATGCTTGTGTTACCTACCCCCTAGGTTATGGTAGGTATGCGAAAATTTACTATATAGTTCATTGTGACAATCTCTAAGCGGCGATGAATTATCAAGCATGTGTTATTTATCCTCTAGGTCGTGATAAACATACAAAGCTATATTTGTATTATCTATCCCATAGGTTGCAATAGGTATACAAATATGCGATATAGTTTATTATGTTAGTCTCGAAGCATCAGTTAATTATCGAAATGGTGTTATTTTCCCCCTAGGCTGCAGTAAATATGCAACAATTGCAATGTAATCTGTTGTGTTAGTCTCAAAGTGTCAACGTGTTATCAAATTTTATGGTATTTATTCTCTAGGTCGTGATAAGTACACTAATAATGCCTTACTATGTTAGTCTCTATGTGTTAGTAAGATATTTTCAACCCATATCATTTACTCCCTAGACTGTAGTAGATGTACGGAATTTGCGATATAACTCATTGCGTTAGTCTCAAAGCATCAATAAGTTATTTATCCCTCTGATATAATTTATTGTGTTAGTGTCCATGCGGAAATGGATTATCAAACTCATTTTTTATTCCTCCCCTAGATTGCGATGAGTATATGAAATCTGCGTTATAGCTTACTATGTTAGTCTCGAAGCATTAGTAAGTCAATTTTCATACTTGTGTTTACCTCCTAGGTTATGGTAAATTTATAAGAATCTAGGACTACTTTTCTAGATATTGGCGAGTTATCTGTGTCATCGTATCTAGGTCAATCACTCTCTTTACTCTAGTATTGGTAGGATACGACATCATCTCTGCCTATTTTTCCGTAGTTTTGGATATATTTTACAGTTTATCCTTATCTTTTCTATTGGATATGCTTTACAGTGTATCCTTATAATCTTTTGGTCAAATTTTGGAGCTCTCCATTATTTAATAACCCTTCAATTCGAATGTGCGAGACCTTCGTATTCTCACACTCTTCAATTGAAGAGTAATTAAATAGGGGCAACTTTCATACCCTAAAATTTCCCGCCCCATTTTTAAAATATTTGAATCATTTTTAAACTTGGTTTCATAAATTTTTTTTGGTATTACTCACATTTGGTTTAACAATAATTTATTTTTTCTTATTTAAAATATATAACAATTTACTTTAAATAATTTGTACTTTTAAAATAGCAAAATATTTTCCCACCTTCATATGCTTCTATGTGCCTTTTTGACTTGAATAGAATGACATAACACAATTGGTAAGAGAGTAAGACTTACAAGTGGAAGGTCTTGCGTTCAAGTCTCAATACACTGGTTTTTGGTATTTATATTCTTTTGTGTATTTTTTAATAAAAAGGATAAAAAAAGTTATTTTTCAATTATTTTATTATTATTTTTGTTTTCTACTTTAAGGGTATTTTAAAATTATTATTTTTTATTTTTTTAAATATTTGATTTTATACACTTAATAGTCAAGATGTTAAAACTAATTGACATCTTTCAAAATCATTTTTTATTAATCACCAAATCAATCACAATATTGAGAAAAAATCACAAAAGTGTCTACGTTCATAATCTTGTCCTCCAAATTTCATTTAAGTCTCAATTGGTATAAATCTTCTTAAAAAAAATATTTTTTATTATTAAATTATTATTTTCATATTTTTTAATTAATAAATTTTCAAAAATATTTTTTTTCTTCACTTTTTTCAATTTTTAATTAAAATATAACCAAAAAATCATATAAAATATAAAAACAACAAAATCACATGATTTGTAACTTTCTGATTGGTCACATGTTGACAAAACTGATTTCTCATTGGTCAGAGTTTGTAGACTTGCTGACCAAGATAGAATCTACAAAACTTGGGCTTTTTATGTTGGATAATTTCTTTTTTGGTTTTTTTAACCTAATTTCTAATTCTATAAATAGGATTCTCTTCACCATATTTTATCATCAACGATTTTCTATCTCTCTCACAAATATTCTTTCTACGCAATATTTTTGGTTTATTTTAGAGTTTTGAACAGAACACCTAAATTTTTTCTATCAACAATCATTTGGAGAATCAACAATCATTTGAGAATCAACAATCATTTGGAGAATCAACAATTGTCAACAATATTTGGGTCGTTGTCTTGAGCAGACAATGGCCTAAGAACAAACACCGACAAACTCTTTTTATCGATTGTCTCTCCAGATAGATAATTGAAAGATCAGCTTCTTTTAGACATTCGTGTAGTAAGTGATTTCCCCTCACTTTATAAGTTATTTTCAATTTTAGTTTTTATTTGTTCTTTTTTACATTATTATTATGGAACTTAATTATATTTATTTAGTTACTTACCTTATGGAAGTTAATTAGATTCATTTAGAAATAAATTGGATCTTAAACTCATTGCTACTCATACTCTATAAATTACTACCCTAAGTAATATACACCCCCCTCTTGCGTAAATTGGGTCGAGTTCAATTTCCGAACTTAGGCCCTTACTTTCCACACCCCTGTAAATTGCTTCCTAGTTATAAAATGCACCCCCAACCATTTGGGCTCAAAATTTCTCAGGGTCCAAATATTTTTCTAGTACACCCCCAAATTTTAGTCTTGCACACCGTTTAATTAAATTAATTAATTTATTTATTTTAATTATATTTTCTTGTTTTAATTGATCTTATTTTCTTATCCTTATTTAAATACCATGTCTTTTTTGTATTAAATAATTTTTGCTTAATTATTAAATAATGATTAGATTTTTTTATTAAAAATATTTAATATATTTTTTAATAAATTATAAAATAGTTATTTATTAATCAAACTATTTTTAAAACACTAACCCTATTTTTAATTGCACTAAACTTTTTGTTCATTCAAATTTATTTTCTCATGTTGCATACACATTTAAAATAGCTAATCAATTAAACACTAACATTTTTTTACTAACCTAAAAAATCAATATATTTCCAAAAACGATTGTGGTAACCTCTTTTATTAACTGCGAACTGCGTCTACGATTCTGCTATTTTCAAACTCAGAGTTGGTTCAAGGATTAATTCAAAATATTTCCACAATCCATAAAAAATACAACCAAACACTACGAACTACAAATTGGGACTATGGTTCCTCATAAGAGGATACATGGGCACACGGCTTAAAAACCAAGGTGAGTCCCTAAATTAAAAAATTAAAACCCTATCCTACCCTCTTAACCTAAACCCTAGGACTTCCTTGAGATTAAGGTAGATGAAGAGTGCCTAACACCTTCCCTTCGTCTAAAGTGAATCAAGAACTTAGAATCTCTGTATCAATTTAGGGTTATTCCATTATTCACCCATCATTAGGACAAAAAGTAATGGCGGCGACTAGTTATTTTTTGCCGGTTACGAAAATGGGGTCATTCAAAAATGCACATTTTACATCCATCTGGCACATATACCAGTTATTCATATTGCTAAGCCAACAACTAACCTTATTATTTTGATCCTAGCAACTGATGCAAAAACTTCATCAAATTCGACTCCTTTTTTTAAAGAAATTCTTTAGCTACAAGTCTTGCTTTGTGTCTTATTTCTTCTCCTTTTGGATTAAGCTTCACTTTGTACACCCACTTCACATTGATTCTCTTCTTACCGTATGGTAGTTCAACAAGTGACCAAGCTTTGTTGACCTCTATGGATTTCAGTTCCTCCACCCAGGCTTTCATCCATTTTGACTCCTTCAATCCTTAGTTGCATTGGCTGGCTTAGTATTTGCATAGAACACATAGTGCACCAGCTCACCTTCACTACTCCAAAAGGCACAAACAACAAAAATCGAGTCACCATGTCAAAGAGTCCATCGTGGTAGAATTTATTCAACTAGGCATTTTTTATTTTCATATTTAAGCCACTTTTCACCACGGTTGGAAGTTTCAACCGAGATAAAAAGTGGTGCATGGTCATGAGTTCAAATCTTGATATTGTTGTTGTTCTACTGCTATATTTTTTATATTTTATTAATATACATACAACAACGGTTATTTAATACAATCGTTGTTGTACATAGTGCATATAGTCTTGAGTTTGAATCTTACTATTGTTGCTTTTCTACTGCTGCATTTTTTATATTTTATTAAAATACATACAACAAAGGTTATTTAATATAATTGTTGTTGTATGTAGCGTATTTATTGAGTTTCTTCACCATCCTTAAATAAATCTCAATTGTCCATTCATGTGACTATCAACGCTCAGGACACTACTGTTAATGATCCACGTGAAACCTAAAACGTAGACGAACTTCATCTTCTACCTTAAAATATCATATTTCATTTCCGACAGTCTATTTCTCCACTAAACCAAGCTTGAAAATATAATTTCTTTAATAAGCAAAACTCGAAAGCATCATTTCATTAATTTATAAATTTCAGAACTCCGTCATCTATTCTCCATCTTGAATGAGACAAGAAAAGTATGGATTCAAGTTAGCAACATTAGTTGTTGTTGTTGTTCTTATTGTTTTTTTTTAGTTATTGTTATTGTTGTTCTTGTTCTTATTATTTTTGTTCTTGTTGTCGTTCTTGTTATGGTTGTTGTTGTTGTTGTTGTTGTTCTTCTTCTTCTTCTTCTTCTTCTTCTTCTTTTACTTCTTCTTTGTCTTCTTGTTTTTGTTGTTGTTGTTATTGTTATTCTTGTTCTTGTTTTTGTTGTTCTTGTTGTTCTTCTTCTTGTTGTTCTTGTTATTCTTGTTGCTGTTCATGTTGTTCTTGTTATTGTTCTTGTCGTTGTTCTTCTTGTTTTTGTTGTTCTTGTTGTTCTTACTGCTATTGTTGTTTTACTACTATTTTTATTTTATTTTATTAAAAGACATACAACAACAGTTAATTTAACTAATTGTTGTGATATCACACATACTTGTATACAACAATGATTCTAGGACTGTGATTGTAAATAACACATTTACAACAACACTCTATATAACAACGCTTGGACCCACATGATTATATATCTTTTTCAACCATTGTTAAATGTCTTTTTTTGTAGTGCTTCATCATCAACCATATTATCGGATGTGATTACACGTTCCTGCTACTTGTAGGCATGTTTCTTATCATTTGTGGTCAAATTATTCCTACTTAAGTTCTACCTTCTCCTGGTCGAATTTCTTTATCAGCTTCACTAGCTGGCTCATCACATAATTCTTATTGAATCCTTCTTGATGTTTTCATTCCAATCCCATTCCTTTAACTCATTTATGATTACGTCTTTGCTGATCACAACTTGCTTATTCACGGGATCGAACAATTTGTATCCACCCATTGAGTGATATCCTATTAGGATCATCTAGCTTGACTTGTCATCAAGTTTCCTTCTCAACTGATCAACACATGTCTATGTTCTATGGATCCAAATACTTTCAAATGACTTAACCTAGGCTTTACACCGACCAACCTTTTTCTGGTGTGATTCCTTCTAGACTTTTAGTTAGACATATGTTCAAGATGTATGTTGCAGTCGACACAATTTCACCCCATAACTCATTTGGAAAATGGTTTCCTTCCAACATACTTCTTACCATATTCATGGTGGTTATCTTATTTCTTTCAGCATTTCCATTTTGCTATAGAGTGTAAGGTAGAACCACCTCATGCATAATTCCTTTCTTTCCATATAGATTAGTAAAATCATTTAAAACATACTTTCCACCACCATATGTCCTCATGGTCTTGATCTTTCAACCCTTTTGTCTTTCCACCATAGCTTTGAACTTAGTGAATGCCTCAACCACATCAATTTTCTTCTTCATTAGGTAAGTCCATAGTTTTTTTGACTAAAATCATCTTTGAATGTGACAAATTATTTGTTGCCTCCAATTGAACTCACCTGGATATGACTACACACATCAGAGTATATCACTACAAGAATAACCTTCGACATGTTTCATGCATCTTTGCTGAAGTTATTCTTGTGTTTCTTTGCCTGAACACTTTCTTCACACACTTCATTTGGAATGTCGATGTCTAGTAAGCCAGAAACTATGTTTCCTCTTTTCAAAGTTATGATGTTTTTGAAGTTGAGATGTCCAAGTCTATAGTGCCATAACCATTCATCCCTTCTAGATGCATTTGTTAGACACATGTGCTCCATCATATTGAGTTCAATCTTGAAGGTTATGTTTTGAGATATATGATCCTTCAAGATTAACCTTCCACCTGAGTCGAGAACTCTCATAATATTATCTTTAATCAACACTTTGTCATTTTTCTCAATCGGTTTCCCTATGCTGAGCAAATTATTTTTCATGTTTTGTATGTACAATACATTGGAATCACCAATATTTTTCCATCTTTCCTTAAGATCAGAACATCCCCAATATCTTCAGTAGCTAGGAAGTTGTCATTTGTGAATTTCACCTTGTTCTTCATTGAGCGACATATGATGACAAACAATTTTTTCCTTCCAGTCATGTGTGATGTGCATCCTGAATCCAAGTACCATTGGTCTTTGAATCTTTCTTCATCTTTTGTTGTAACCATTGACAACATCTATTCTTCTTTGTGTCTTCCAAGCCTTGCATCATTTTATTGATTACTTCTTTTGTTTTTAGGACAATCACTAGCGTAGTGACCATACTTCTGACAATTAAAACACTGTATATGACTTTTGTCAATTTTTATTCCACCACCTCTTCCTCTACCTACAATACCATTGTAATACCCTCCTAATATGCGTCTAGAATCATATCAGTAAAATATTAATAATTGGTAAGTAGTATATAGAAAATATAGAATAATGATATATGTTGTATCCCAAAATTTTCCCTCTCATTTATCAAGAATTTGCTCACAAGATCTCCTTTGACTCAAGACTACATTAGGGTTGATCAGCTCAAGACACCTCCTTAAGCACTGAAGACCAAAATTAGGGTTTGAGATTGCACAAGGATATTTGAACTTCCAATTCCCCATATTACTTTCATGGATAATTATTGAACCTCAAGATTACTCATGTCATGTTTCAAGCTTTGGATCACGCTTTTGCTCAGTCAATTGAGCAGTTGACCTAAAAATCAACTATATTGGGGAAAAATCAACTATGGCCAATTCACAGTCAAACTTCATAATTTTTTATCCATATCAACATTTTAAACTCATATGTATCATTTGATCAAGTTTGGACCATAATTCCTCAAGAAATTTGATCAAATCTTCAAAAGGGCAAAATGGTCAAAATTAGGGTTTTGACTAGGAAAGAGAAATTTCTGATTTTTGACCTAGCAAATGATAAATTGGTTTAAGGAATGATCTCAAGAGTCCAATTGCATCATTTTTACCAAATGATATGGCTCAGAACATTGCTCAAGTCCAATGGATTGATAGATGAATTTTCAGTCAATTGATCAAAAGTCAACTGTATACTGAAAAGTCAAACTTTGACTTTTGGTCAAATTCAAATGTCAAAGAACACAATTCATCAAAGCATGTCAAAATATGAAACTTATTCATCAAGAAATAAAAAATTCAAGATTTCATTTTGAAAAGTTAAAATTTCTAAACTTAGAAATTTTTCTAAGTGTTGGAAATTTCTTATTTTTTCACAACTTTGAGCAAAATTTTCACCATGATGAAAGATGATTCAAAAGAAACTTACAACATGAAAGTTGTAGATCTCCATGAAATCTACAACTTTTCTTCACACAACTCCTTCCAAAAGTGCTTGGATCTCAAGTTATAATTTTAAGAATACATGGTCATGAAACAAAAACACTTAGTGAAATTTTGCCCTAATTTGGTCAGGATTTTGACCTAACTTCATGGTACTTTTTCATATAGTTCCAAGTGGAATTTTCAAAATCTATTCAAAGATGGGTTGTAGAGCACATTGCAAGCTTTCCAAAATATCCAATAACTCCTTGAGATCATTTTTGAGTAGGGAGAATCGAAGAGATGAAGTTAGGGTTTTATCACTTGAATTACAAGTCATTTTGTGATGAACAAATTCAAAATTCAAACTTATGCTGCATAAACTCTACTTTTCAGGCCTCAAACTTTTTATGAACTCCATATTAATTGCTTGCACAACTGTTAGAGGTCTATTTTCAAGCATTCAATGCAAGGTCGTGCTTTATATCCATTTTGGGAAGAAAGTGCACATTGCCATTTTGATAAAGTGGCTTTTTGCACAAAACTTGTTCTTGAGCCTTGCACTTGTTCTCTTCTGATCATACAAGTCCCATAACTTATAAGAAACTTGTTAGACACTTACAATCACTTAGCCCACGCTTGTACTTCTCCTTGAAACTTGTTTTCCCACTTTTCTTAAAAATCAAGTAACATAGCAAATAGCTTGTAACTTGTACTTCTGAATTTCAAAACCACTCAAGACCTTTTGCTTATACATACACAAGCCATTTGCCACAAATACCATGCATGCTTAAGCCCTGAAAACACCTAGAACACAGAATCACCAAAAACACTTCAAAACTTATCATTTCTGAGTTTTGAATCTAATCTCCAAATTTCCTCGTGCGTTTCTTGGCCTTTTACTTTCAGAAGCTTATAAACAACATATACAAACAATCCCAACACCTGCAGCACTACTGTAAGACCTCCATCATCATCCACCATTCTCAAAAACAACACCTTGCACCTTGACTTCTCCAGAACTCCTCAGGCGCTTTCAGCTCAAGTTAAGCATCCCATTAGCTTCCTGGGAATTTGAGGAAGCTAATCCAATCATTGGAACTCGCTGAAAGCTACTCAAACTCCAAACCCGACACCCCTTGCAAGGTAAGTTTTCTGACTTTGGAACTTTTCATACAGGCATCATTAATAGTTTATTTATGAATGAAAAATGTAGATATCATTGCCCTAAAGCTAACCATGTCCACAATTTTCATTAATTTTGCTTGAGCTTAGAGAATTTTAAGATTGAAGTTTCTAAGATTTTTAGGGTTCAGATTAGGGCCATTAAAATTCATGCTTGTCTTTAATCTATAATTTTATTGCTTTGCATTTCTGAAATCGTGAGGAAATTTGCTACAAGTTTCCTGTTTACATTTTTCATTTTTGTTGAGAATTGAACAAGATACAGAGGCTTTGGTTGGACGTGAGATTGAAGATGAAGTTCAGGCCATGGACTTGTTTACTATCATATATTTATTGTTTTGATTATATAAAAGGATGTATAGCCACCCCAGTGGTAGAAGCGCGCGCCTGTGACTATAGGGACCTGGGTTCGAGCCCCAGTGGTACCCTTTTGGATTTTTTCATATTTTTTGCATTCTGACTCTTTTTTGGCAGCGCTGAGCCTCCCTTGGGCCTTTATGTTTTTTTCTTATTGCCGACCCCCCTGCTGGCTATTCACACCCTGACCCATTTATTTTCTTTTTTTCATTTATTTATTTATTTGTTTTCTTAAATATTTTATTTAATATTAAAAAATCAGAAAAAATGTAAAAAACATGAGATTTATATTTTGATAAAGTTTATTTATTTTTTACACATAAAATTATTTTATCTAATCCTACTTTATTTATTTTTACTAATTGGTTTTGTAAATTTAATTAAAAAAAATTAGGGTTTTACTTATCTTCTTATGATATTTTATTTTAAAACCAAAAAAGATCAAAAAATATTTTATAATACTATAAATTATTTTTAAAGACAAAATACCAAAAAATATTCTTCTCATGAACTTAATTTCCTTTTTAAATTAATATTTAGATTAGGGTTTTATTTAAATTCTTTTCCTAGGAAATTTAGGTTTACTTTTAACTATTTAATTAATTATTTTTCTTTAGTTAATTAGGTTTAAACAAAACCCTTTCCTTCTAAAAAATCCAAACAAACATCCATTTTCTTCACATTTTACATTGTTGTATATTTATTCATTTTGAACATTATTTATTCAATCCTTGTCCAAGTTCAATATGGTTGTAATAGGTAATTAAGTTTTATTTTCTTGTAATCCCCATTTATAATTTGTACACCCCTCCTACAAGTATTGTAATAGCATAGTAATTTTAAATTCTGCAATTTATCGCTTTATATACAAATGCTAATAACTAGGGTTTGTATGGAAAGACTAAAACCAATCAATTAGAAAACCCTAATCAAAGACAAAACCAAGCATGCAAACAATACACTTGCACACAAGCACCCCTAGGGTAAATCCATTTGGTTGCCTTACTAAATGGCCATATTACGCATGTGAGGCATCTTAGCAAAAACAAGCAAAATACAAGATCATAGTCCCTCGATGATGCTATCCATGTTGCCTTTAAAATGATCTTAGTCCCTAAAAGAGAATGCTAAGATACCTTGCAACATTTCTAATCATGGTTATACGATGACCCACGCCCGTCCCATTTACATCCAAAGATAGGGTTACTTACAAAATCAATGGTAAGATAACAATGTCATGGGAAAAAGTAAATGAACATGAAATACTTTTGAGTAGGTAGAATGCTCCTAATTACTTGCTCAATTTCAAAACAAAATATCCTTGCTATTTTCAAAACAAACACCTACACTTTCAAAACATCTTATAAACTTGAGAACATTTTCAAAAGATCAACATCTTTGTATACATTCTTACGAACGAGAATCATTACAAAGTTTTCCTAAACAATGGTCTCTCTACAAAATACTTTCAAAAACCACACAAAGCATAATTTAAAAAAAAAGCAAGTGATCTATCAAGTAACTAAGAGCCCATGGAAAATCATGGATGAAAAGGGTGTTAATACCTTCCCTTTTCATAATCTACCCCCAGAAATCAAGAAACAATCTCAAAGGTATTTCCTGTGCTTTTTCACCTTTCCTTTTGGATAAAAGAAAAGTCAGTGGCGACTCTTGCTAACTGCAACATTTGTGATAAAATGCAAAACACCCAAGTCAGTTCTCCCACCATATCACAGAACTGGCGACTCTGCTAGGGAAAATTCTAAAAGTGGGGTTACCTTAGGGTTAGGTCACATTTACTTGCTTCAATTGTTTGACTTATTTTCTTTACATTATGGTTCTTTGTTTGGGTTTGAATCCTATACCCGAATTTGGGTTACCTTATAGGTAAGTAGCAATACGTTGTGGAAACTGTGCGGGGTATACCGATATGGTCTAAGCAATAGCTACGTTAGTGTGACATATTTGTGGGTATCGGTAGCCCTTGAGTTAACCAAGGAGAATACGGGGCCGCTGAGTGATGTCATGAAGCACTAATGAACTTTTAGAACCTTTACTTGACCAACTTGGCCTTTAGGACGTAGTGAGATGACCAACTTTGGTGCAGTCCGAAGTTGATAGATACTCGATACTACACTCATTGAGGTTTGGTTTTTTGGGATATTTCGGTCGCCATTAAAGAGACTTGTGCTGAAACAATGACCAAGGAAACAAACCAGTGATATTGAGCTCCTTAGAACCCGGTTACTATTGCTAGGATAAGTTTTAAGCCAACTAAACTTCAAGAGGGTACTTACCTATAAAACTTCATGCAATCCTAAACCTAAGGACTTGTTTGCTTTGTTTGTATATATTTACTTGTACATAAAATCATGAACATCATAACATCACATTGATTCACTAACCATTTCAAGGATCTTGGGATTTATCTTTGTTCTGTTTTGTAGGACATGGATTCTATTCGCAGGAAAACCATTCAAGTTAATATTGTAAGGATCCCTCCTCAACTTAAGGAGCTAGCATCAAGGATTCCAGAAAACTCTCCATTCACCGAAACACATGGTCGCCTACTAAACTTGGTCACCTCTAACACTGACGAAGACATGATGAAGGTTCTCTTTCAGTTCTTTGATCCTTTACACCATTGCTTCACATTTCCCTATTATCAACTTGTGCCAACTTTGGAAGAATTCTCCCAACTCTTGAGGATTCCCATTCTCAATCATCTACCATTCAACAGTACGGAAAGAGATCCAAGGCCAAAAGAGATTGCTCAAGCTCTACACTTAAAATCATCTGATGTCACGAGCAATTGGGAAACAAGGAGTGGTGTCAAGGGTTTCCTAGCAAAGTTCTTGTTTGAGAAAGCCCAAAATTGTTGGAACTCTTTGGATTTGCAAGCTTTTGAAGAAATTGCGGCTCTCCTCATCTATGGGATGGTTTTGTTTCCAAATCCTGACCAACTCATAGATGTGAACATCGTCAAGATCTTCATGTCTCGTAACCCGGTTCCTACCTTGCTAGGGGACATCCTACATTCTTTTCACACTCGCACTATGAGGAAAAGAGGTATCCTTATGTGTTGCACTCCTCTCCTGGCAAGATGGTTTATTTCGCATCTTCCCCAATCTATATTGAAGAACGAGCAAGGTTCAAGGTGGTCACAAAGGTTGATGACGCTCAAACATTCAGAAATTCATTGGTGTTCCCGATCCATAGAGAATGTTACTATTGTTGACCATTATGGAGAATTCCCTAATGTCCCTTTACTTGGCATTGGGGGAGGTATCACCTACAACCCCTGCTTAGCCTTAAGACAGTTTGGTTACGCCCGAAGGGAAGGCCCACATGAGATTCTCATTCAAGGTTTGGTATTTGACTACGAGAACGACGATCAAGGTCTTCGCCAGAGATTCATCCGAGCTTGGAGGATGGTGAACAAGGTAGATAGCAAGACATTGGGGCATAAGAGTTCCATCCCTCTTGAGCCTTACCTCAAATGGGTACGAACTCGCTCAAAGTCTTATGATACCTTATCCCTCCATTCTCCCGGTAATCATTGAGCCTGTTATGGAAGGAGATGTTCCATACACTATCCTACATCCTGACATGCCCACCTCTCTTGAAGACTTACAAAGTTATTAGATACAACTCAAGGGGGAGGGAGACACTTTCGAAGCCCAATTCTACACCAGCGAGAAGAAGGTTTTGGAACTCACTAAGCAACTTTATGAGGAGAGGAACCTGAATGCCTACATCGCACCAAAGAGGATGCGTACAACCTTTTTATATTAGAGTTTTTGTATTATTTTGCCCAAAGAGGCATCGATGTACTCAAGCTTTAATTTATTAATATAACGTGTATTTCCTTTTTGTCTAAAACAAATTTGAATATTTAAAATCCTTGAAATCATTGCATATGCATTTACCATTCATCATAATATAAGCATGTTTCTTGCAACAAGTCTCCTCATCTTTCTACTGTTTATTTCAGTAAGATAGATCTCGAGCAAACGGTGAAGGACCTCCAAGCACAAAATGCTCAATTTCAACAGATGTTCTTAACTCTAGCTAAAGGACAAGAAGAGTTGAAGGTCTTGCTGGTTAAAGAGAAGAAAAAGAAAGCAAAGAAAATAACCGGAGTTCTAAACATGGGAAGAAGATTCCAAGGACAAGCAAGAAGGACCTTAGACTTTGCAACTTTATCTGGTGAGAAAGACAATCAAGATGGGAAAGGAAAGGAAGCAGTTGTCCATCCAGATTCAGAAGAGGAAGCGGAAGAAGAAGATTATTCTGAAGAACAATATCCTCTGGCCGACGACAAGTATAAGCATCTAGAAGAATGGTTAAGCGCAATGGAAATTCAAAAGTGCTTAGATTGGACTTTGAGGAGTTGGGTCTAGTATCTGGGATTTTTATTCCCCCAAAATTCAAGGCACCAGTGTTCGCCAAATACGATGGAGTTTCAAGTCCCAAAATGCATCTCCGGTCCTATGTGAGGAAAATACATCCTCACACTGCCAACAAGGATTTATGGGTACATTTCTTTCAAGACGGCCTGTCCGGGACTCAACTTGATTAGTTTTATCAGTTAGAAAGAGCCAATGTTCATAACTGGGAAGATCTGGCCCCCGCCTTTTACAAACAATACCAATACAACACTGATCTTGCTCCCACCCGTACTCAACTTTAGAGTATGGCCATGGTTTCAAGTGAAGGCTTTAAAGACTACGCACAAAAATGGAGGGACTTAGCAGGAAGAGTCCAACCTCCCCTATCTGAAAGAGACTTGGTAGACATGTTTTTGGGCACCTTGTATGGTCCTTTCTTCAATCACTTAATTGGGAGTTCATCGGCAGGCTTTACTGAGTTGATACTGACCAGAGAAAGAGTAGAGGTCGGGATAAAGAATGGGAAGATTCAAAAAGATGCATCCTCTGATGCTGTAAGGAAACCATTCATTGGGAAAAAATAAGTTGTTGCTGTATATCCTCAGAGAAATCAAGATAGGGCTGAACGCTGTCCAATGGTGGGGGCTATCATGATTCCTAAACTCGCGCCTGCTCAAAAAAGAAGCAACCAGCTAAGAACGGAAAGACCAGTCAGACAGTTCACCCGAATTAACATGACATTATCTAAAGTATTGCCACATTTATTGAGACCTAATCTAGTGACTTTGAGAGAAGCTCCAAAGAATCCTAACACAACCTCTCCTCATTATCATTCTGATGCCCGCTGTGCATACCATTATTAGAGTCCCGGCCATGACACTAACAACTGTTGGGCTCTGAAAAATAAAGTACAAGACCTTCTTAAAGCCAAAGAGATTGAATTCGACGCGCCAGGAATTCCTAATGTAATCACTGCCCCTATGCCCAAGCACGACCGTGATGTCAATGCCGTTGAGGATGATATGTTGGTTACTTTGGTTGATGAACTTGTGACCCCGCTCTTGACTATCAAAAATAAATTGTTGAATGTCGGTGTATTCCCAGGCTGTGATGAAAGCTGTCATTTCTGTTTATCCTCACCAACCAGCTGTCATTTGTTAAAAGCATGCGTTCAATTCCTAATAGATAACAAGGAGATTTTGTTCGAAAAGACTTCTATTTCAACTGTTTCTTATAATGATGTTTCCATCGTGACCATTTCCGCCAATTCTTCCAGGGTCTCCACCAAAAGACCCGTTAGAATTACATCAGTTCCTAAAGTAGCTCCGTTGATAATTATAATTCCTGGACCAATCCCGTATTCGTCAGACAAAATCGTCCCATGGAATTATAGAGGTGATGTCTACTATCACGGTATCAAGCAAGATTGGCCAGCTCCTGAAGATTCAAGTTCTGAGAAATTTGACTCTGATATCAGTAACATTGTAGGGACTAGCAAGATAACCTGCAGTGGAAGGGTATTCTCTCAAGAAATTGCTCCTCCAAAAGCTATTTATGGACCTGTAATCATTCCTATTGTTGTTGCTCCTCCAATAGCTATTCCCATACCTGCAATCATCTCTGCTAATACTCCTGTTGACAAAACTGTTACAATCCCTGTTATCACCCCTACTAACATTCATGCTGCCGAGTCAACCGAGACTCGAGGTAAAGGTATTCTGGTTAAGCCTGTCTGGATGAAGGCACAATCATTAGCTATCCCTGAGACCTCCCGAAAAGAGATGGAGGAAATTCTGAAGATCATAAAAAGAAGCGACTACAACATAGTCGAGCAACTGGGGCAAACTCCATCAAAAATTTCCATGCTGGATTTATTATTATGTTTCGAGGCTCATGCAAAGGCCTTGGTAAAGTTCCTTAAAACTGCCCATGTACCCCAAGAAACATCTGCTAATCAGTTCCAAGACTGCATAGCCAGCTCGACGGCAGATAATGGTTTAGGTTTTTCAGATGCTAATTTAATTCCAAGGGGGAGGAAGCATAATGAGGCATTGCATGTCTCATTCGAATGCAGGGGCACAACTTTGGCTCATGTCTTGGTTGAAACTGGTTCGTCTCTGAATGTGTTGCCTAAAAAGGCTCTTGATAGGCTTGACTATGAAGGATTGACGTTGAAACCTAGTAACATTATAGTGAGGGCCTTCGACGGCTTAAAAAGGATGGTGCATGGGGAAGTGGACATCCCCATAAAAGTTGGGACCCAGACTTTTGATTCAACTTTTTATGTAATGGATATTCTCTCTTCATATTCCTACTTATTAGGTCGTCCGTGGATTCACAATGCTGGTGCTGTTACCTCTACGTTGCATCAAATGCTGAAATATCCAATTCTATGGAAAATCATCACTGTTCATAGAGAAGAAGAGTATATGGTCAGTCATCTAAATTCCTTCAGGTATGTGGAATTAGATTGTGAATTTATTGAAACTCCATTCCAGCATTTTGAAGACGTCCCGCAGACTGTGGCAGTAACCAAGGTTGTGTCTTAAGTCCCCAAGATTACAAGGCCTCCGCTCAAGATGTCGTCTTTGAAAGATGCCAAGGTAGTGATAGAAGAAGGTGGGTGCATTATTTGGGGCCAACTCCCAGATATCCCATACAAATCTGAAAAATTTGGTTTGGGTTTCACTTCAGGAGCTCAGAAGGTTGTACGCCACGCTCGTGCTAGAGGACCACCCTTGAAGATCAACAACCACCAAGTCAGCACCGTGGAGGATGATGAAGACAGCTATAACCTGGAGGCTTGGATTTTCCCAACTGTCAGTGGAGGGCTCAGCAACTGGGAGGCTAGAGATTTTTTCTCGATCACATTTATCCAACAATAATTTGTCTTTAAATTTTGTCGGATCTGTAATATTAAAACAATTCAGACTCTTAAAACCTTGTGTCTTACCCGAGGCACAATGGTCCATTTGTAAGGGTTATTATCTAATTTCAATATGACAACAATGAATTATGGACGTTTGTTGCATACAAACTTTATCCTTATTGTTTTTCTTTTTTACATTTTCATTTCTTTCAAAGATAGCTATACTCTTACACACACTCACACTCACAATGCAGGTCTACATCCACTCAGGATCCCATGGGTAACGGTTCTTCTATGGCCTTTTATGACTCTAAAAATCTAATCTACCAAGCCGAAGACGAAGGTGAGGAAGATTATGAAGTGCTAGGGGAACTCACCAGGTTACTACAACAAGAAGAGATGACCATTCAGCCCCACGAAGAACCAGTGGACACAATTAACCTAGGTACCGAAGAAGACAAAAGAGAAGTCAAGGTGGGTGCCAATCTGGAACCCGGTGTCAAAAAGCGTCTGATTCAATTGCTACACGATTATGTTGAGGTATTTGCCTGGTCGTATGAAGACATTCCAGGACTTGATGCAGATATCATGGTACATCGTCTACCTACAAAAGAGGACTGCCAACCTGTAAAGCAAAAGGTCCATCACATGCGACCAGACATGTCATAGAAGATCAAAGCAGAAGTCATGAAACAATTCAACGCCGGATTCTTGGCCGTCACCTCCTGTGATAAGGTGGGAGAACTGACTTGGGTGTTTTTGCGTTTGATCTAAAATGTTGAGGGTAGAAAGAGTCGCCACCGACTTTTCTTTTATCCAATAAGGAAAGGTGAAAAAGCACAAGAAAGACCTTTAGAGATGTTTTCTTGAGTTCGGGGGGTAGATTATGAAAAGGGAAGGTATTAGCACCCTTTTCATATAAGGTTTTCCATGGGCTCTTAGTTACTTGCTAGATCAGTTGCTTTTGTTTGAATGTGCTTGTGGTGTGGGTTTTGAAAGTATTTTGAAAATGTAACATTGTAATGATTCTCGTTTCTATAAGAACGCATACAAAGTGTTTGTTTAAAAAATGTTTCAAAGTGAAAGTGTTGGTGTATAGAATGTTTTTGTTGTGAGCAAGCAAGCAACTGGGAGCGAATCTACCTACTCAAAAGGTCTAAGATGTTCTTTTCCTCCTCCTTTAGGTGTTGCTATCTTACCATTAATTTGGTGAGAAGTCCCATCGTTGGATGTGAAGGGACGGGTGTGGGTCGTTTTTGTATAGTCATGGAAGGCAACCCATGGAACGTTTTAGCAATGTCGTGAGAGGGACTAGATCGTTTATCAAAGGCAACATCGAGGGTCATCGAGGGACTACGATCTTTTATCGAGGGTCTTTGCTAAAATGCTCACGTTCGAGGGACATGACTATTTTTCTGATAGGAAACAAGTGAGATTAACTTAAGGTGTGCATATGTGCAAAGTGTGTTTGATTGCAGGCATTTCGTCTTGATTAGGGTTCTCTATTTGTTGATTTCATGTCTTGCCATACACACCCTAATTACTAACAATAAATGAAAGCAATAAAAGTGCGGAAAGTAAAGATTCTACACTATTACAATCATTAGGGGGATGGGGTGTACAAATTTGCAAATGGGGATTGCAAATAAAATTAAGTCCTAAGTTACTATTACAACCATATTGAATGGATAAGAATGTACAAGAAATGTAAAATGAACTTGTTTTGTTTAAGAAAAGAGATAAGTTTTGTTTAAGAAAATATTTTGATCTTTTTATGTTAAAAGAAATAAAATAAAGCATGTAAAATGTAAAATGTTTTCTTTTGGTGTTTTTGATTAGTGAAAATAGAAGTGATAGCAAAAATAGTAAGGAAAAAGAAAATAGAATCAGCGCATTGCTGAACTAAAAGAGATCAGAAGTTCTGACTCTGGCATGCTGCAAAAACAGAAACCACATTAATAGAAATAAGTAAAGTCAGAAGTTCTGGGTCCGCTGGGAAAAAAGAAGATTTCAGAAGTTCTGATGCCACTGGCAGAACTTCGTCTCCCTCTCCATGCTAGTCAGAACATCTGCAACTTATTCATTTCTCAACAGAACAGAAGATGCGCATATAGCAGTTATGGAAAGTTTCATAATGTTCCAGAAACAAGAGATATCAGAACTATAAATCAGAAGTAAGCATGAATTTTCTAATCCTAATTCTGAGTCCTAATTTCTTCAAAAAGTTCTGAACTGAAATTCTCCCTACTTAGGCAGGCAAATACATGAAACCTCAGAATATGTATAACATCAGAATAAGGATGTCTACATTGTATTTTTGAACGTGCAAATCTAACAATGTTTAAGTAATATGACAAGAGTCAGCAGAAGCTTACCTTGCAACTGGAAAATGTTCAATGAACTAGAGTCTGATTCTGACCACTTGTGATGTTCTGACCAGCTTCCTCACGTGTTCAGTAGGCTAGAAACCTTTGAATGGCTGGAAAATCCTGGAACAGCCAAAGAGCAAAGTTCTGACTTCTTTGAAATGGATATTGATGGAGGGTATGTCACAATCTGAATACGGAAGTTAGGATGGTTTCTAAATGTATATCAGAAATCGTATGAATGGTTATGATCAAGAAACACTTAAGGAAAAATGGAGTTTGAATGCAAGAATCAAAAGCTAACAGGTTTTGTATTTTTGTGTTTGTAGTTTTGGACTCTTTGAATTTTAGCAGGGGTTCAAGGATTTTTCTTTCTCAAATTTCTGATCCTTTTACAGTTGCCAATGAGGTCTAATTTATAGACAAAGGTTTAGTAGTTTTTGAGAGATCAAGGGGTACCACCATCATAAGCTAGGCGCTGACTTGCTCTTGAAGTAAGTTCAAATAGGTATGGTGGTCAGCAGCTTTATCAGCGCCTAAGCTAGATTTGTAAGCAGGAATTAAGGAAAGGTAACCTCAAAAGCAAAAGCAACGCATGGGCCCAACACATTTTTGTATAAAAGTTTGCTTTTCCAAGACAATAAAGGTAGTCATATGCCACACGTGGGGAAATCTTTTGGATAAAGACTCAAAAGTGGTTGTGAGCATTAAATGATGATGAGATTTATCAAACCAGAAATCCTGCAATGTGAGATTTTACATCATTTCTTAATTTTGTGTCAGAGGTCCAACTTCAACGTAATTTAGAATAAACATCCAACTTCTGATCTTTGTATCTTCTTGCTCCAGCATGTTCTGAAGGAGTTCTCAAACTTTCCAGGAAGCTTGCAACACGCTTTGTAAACCTTCTTTGAATTACCCTTGCAAACTCTGACTAAACCTTTGTGAAAACTGGCCCAGAAGTTCTGACCAAACTCTGTTTTGAAAGTGTCCAGAATTTGCTAAGTGATTTAGTTTCATGGACGTATCTTTGAACATTTATAACTTGAAATTCCAGCATTTCCAAGAGAAGTTTTGTTCTACAATGTTTTAGATCCTATTGAAATCTAAAACTTTTGTGTTAGAAATTAATCCAGAATCAACTTGCATCATGATGATAATCTGATCAGAAGTTCGGGGCTTGTCATATTTCATAAACACTTAGAAAAATTTTAAGTATTTATAATTTTGACTTTTCCAAAGTAATTTTAACTTTTGAATATCTTGATGAAACAAATCTCACATTCTAACATGTCTTGATGAAATATGATTCTGGAAACTTGATTTTGATCCAAAAGTCAAAGTTTGACTTTTCAGTATGCAAATGACCATTTTGCCCTTATGAATGACTTTCTTAGAAAATTTGTAATTCAAGGCTTGGAATTTGATGGAAGCAAACTTGAGGATCCATAGCGATTCTTTGAGAAATGAGAGGGAAAATTTTGGGGTACAACAACTGCCCCTGTTCAATCTTCTTACACCTGAAGAGTTAGATTGGGAAATCTGCCATTCGTGACTTGAAGGTGGAATATGATTGAACACTTGAGTGCTCAGAAATTTTCACTCGGTGATGTGATGACTGATGGTATAGGAAATAGGGTTAAATATTCCATTTGGAGAAATGATAGAAAGTTGTTGGAGATGGGCTTGTAGATGCCATCCAAAAATGTTTGTTGAATTGTATTTGTAAGCTGAAACTGAATGGGTGTCAGAATGGCGTCTGTGTCTGGAGCATATCTGAATTGTATCCGAAAGTTGAAATCTAAATGAGTATCAGCATGGCATACGTGTCTGGAGCGTATCTGAATTGTATCTAAAAGTTGAAATCTGAATGAGTATCAGCATGGCATCCGTGTCTGGAGCATATCTGAACTGTATCAAAAGATAAATCTGAATGAGTATATGAATGGCATCTGTGTCTAGAGCATATCTGAACTGTATCAAAAGTTGAATCTGAATGAGTATCAGAATGGCATCCATGTCTGGACTATATCTAAAAATTGTATTTGAATGAGTGTTGAAGGAATCTTTGACGATTACTACTCCAAAAAGATGATGAAGAAATCTTGGACGATTACTACCTCAGCAGGATGATGAAGGAATCTTTGACGATTACTACCTCAGTAGGATGATGAAGGAATCTTGGACGATTACTACCTCAGCAGGATGATGAAGGAATCTTGGATGATTACTACCTCAGCAGGATGATGAAGGAATCTTGGAAGATTACTACCTCAGCAGGATGATGAAGGAATCTGGGTTGATTACTACCCCAGTAGGATGATGAAGGAATCTGGGACAATTACTACCTCATCAGGATAATGAATGAATCTTGGACAATTACTACCTCATCAGGATGATGAAGGAATCTTGGAAGATTACTACCTCAGCAGGATGATGAAGGAATCTTGGACGATTACTACTTCAGCAGGATGATCAAGGAATTTTGGATGATTACTACCTCAACAGGATGATGAAGGAATCTTGGACGATTACTACCTCAACAGGCTGATGAAGGAATCTTGGACGATTACTACCTCAGCAAGATGATGAAGGAATCTTGGGAGATTACTACCTCAGTAGGATTATGAAGGAATCTTGGATGATTACTACCTCAACAGGATGATGAAGGAATCTTGGACGATTACTACCTCAGCAGGATGATGAAGGAATCTTGGATGATTACTACCTCAGCAGGATGATGAAGGAATCTTGGACGATTACTACCTCATCAAGATGATGAAGGAATCTTGGGTGATTACTACCTAAGTAGGATGATGAAGGAATCTGGGACGATTACTACCTCAGCAGGATGATGAAGGAATCTGGGACGATTACTACCTCAGCAGGATGATGAAGGAATCTTGGACGATTACTACCTCAGCAAGATGATGAAGGAATCTTGGGCGATTACTACCTCAGCAGGATGATGAAGGAATCTTGGATAATTACTACCTTAATAGGATGATGAAGGAATCTTGGATGATTACTACCATATCAGGATGATGAAGGAATCTTGGACAATTACTACCTCAACAGGATGATGAAGGAATCTTGGGTGATTACTACCTCAGTAGGACGATGAAGGAATCTTGGATGATTACTACCTCAACCGGATGATGAAGGAATCTTGGACGATTACTACCTCGGCAGGATGATGAAGGAATCTTGGACGATTACCACCTCCGCAGGATGATGAAGGAATCTTGGATGATTACTACCTCAACAGGATGATGAAGGAATCTTGGACGATTACTACCTCAGCAGGATGATGAAGGAATCTTGGATGATTACTACCTCAATAGGATGATGAAGGAATCTTGGATGATTACTACCTCAACAGGATGATGAAGGAATCTTGGACGATTACTACCTCAGCAGGATGATGAAGGAATCTGGGATGATTACTACCTTAGCAGGATGATGAAGGAATCTTTGATGATTACTACCTCAAAAGATAATGATCTTTGTTTGTTGATTGATCTTTCCTTAAAAGGTAAAGAATTAGTTGCATGTAATGTCATGATGTATGCATTGCGTAATGATGTTCTCAAAATAAATGAGATTTGTGTTATATGTATTTTGTATGCATATGCTATGAATGTTGTCGAAATGTAATTTTGTCTTCGAAAATAAATCTTTGACAAGTGTTGGGGAGTCATTAAATCCCGGACTGCTGTTGAAGAGTAGGTGTGTCTTCAAACTTTGCCTAGAATGTTTCCACTGAGGATTCCTGTTTTGTTGAGGAGAACTCCGCTGGGAAATATTGACTCTGTTTGAGAATACTCTATTGGAGAGTTTTGGTTCCTGATTGGAAAGGGGATCATAAGTCTCAGTTGTTCATTGCTCTACTGAAGTTGAACTGATATCTGGTCGCGTCCAGGCTTCACAATAACTTGTTGGGGATTGTAGAGTAGTCTACTGGGGAAGAGGAGTTGTGGTCCTTTTATCTGTAGTAGTCGAAGAGGCAAACGCAAGCTGGGGAATCCTGCCATTTGTTGGGGAAATAAACCTTGTTGCTCAGTCTGTTGGAGAGGTGGCGACTTTACTGGAGAAAATCCTCGAGGATTCTTGAGGTCGGCTTATCTGGGGAAAAGGTTTTCAGAGATCGAAAACTCTGGCTAGGAGTCATCCCATGAGATAGATTTTGGGGAGATTTGTCACTACCCCTAGTAGCAAGTGTTTGTGGCACTTCCAGGAGATGTTGGACTGTACGTAACCCATTCAATGCCCCAAGTGATGGAGATGGTGACATGTCCCTGGTTATTTCACATTTCTTGAGAGATTTCTTAGAATCTTGACTGGACTTCCCCAGGTGTGTTGGATAGTGACATATCATGCCCCCTTGTTGATAGGAGATTTGTCATTGGAAGTGTCATCCCACTTGAAATGATTTTGTTCACTGAGAGAGCTTTCGTTCACTGGACATTCGCTGTGTGAATTTCTCCACTGTCAAACAAATAGCCATATGCAAACAATGATATTTAAGTAATGCAAAGTTGATGATGTCTGTCTTGAAACCTTTGAAAATGCATTTTAGCAAGTAAAGAAATTTTTTTTGTAAGAAAAATTCAACTCAAGGATTTGAGTAAGCCCTTACAGGAGTCAGGATACCTTTTGTAACCATATGTTTTCGAACTAACCCATGCTTCAATTAGTACTTTTGAAGGGTTGCAAAGTGGCTTGGTTCACGATTTAAGAAACAAAGGATAAAGGCTTAAAATGTATTTGTACCCACCTGCTCTTCGTGACGTTCTTCAGTCCTAAACTCAGTTAATTATGCATTTGAACTCCAATTGAGTCTGGAATGACGTTGACGATGGTTCAGACAAGTTAAGTTTGTCAGAAGGCAGTCATTCTTGCAACATTTTTTTTCATGTTGTTGAGGATTTGTCGTGACCTCTTTCTTTTGATTTGTTATCCCTAATTTTTTCCTGACTGTTCTTGTTTTGAGATTACAGTCAGCGGGATGCCCCCGTTTTTCTTAAGTCTCCTTTATAGGTTTTGACTTAGTGGACTTTTCTTTTTTGAGAGATAATGACTGCCTATGTGATAGGGAACCATCATCGTCTTTTGATTCCAGAGGAATGTTTTTGATGTCATTCGTTGTATTACAAGATGAGAGTTTTCCGCTAAACGCGCGTTTGAATCAACTGAGAGACTACCCTGCCCCATGTTTTGATTAAAGGTTTCAATTTGTGTAAGAAAGAAAACTTCTGCTTCTTTGGCTCAAAGGGGTTGACTATGGATTATCTTCCTTATAACTCCAGTGTTTAGGATTTGAAATAACGCCAGTACATCGTCAGCAAGGTCTGTTCAAAAGCATACTGTATGAGACTATGGCATCGTTTTCGTCATCCTCCCTCTAAAGGCTTGTAACATTTAGCAAGAGTTGAATGTCATAAAGTGAGTAAAAAGCATAGTTTAAATGTAATGAAAATGAGTGGATCAAATCAAGACAAACATATGCAATGCATTAATGAAACAAAGTTTGACATTAATAGATAATTGTTTGAATAACAAGAGAAATTACAATTGAAAATCCAAAATGAACAAGACGCTCTCAATGATTTTGCATAGGAGCAGTGATCACGTTTGGAGTCTCCGGAGGGTCAAACTCAATCTCTTTGCCGTCAATCAAATCTCAAATCTTGTTCTTCAAAGTCCAACAACTGTCAGTGTCATGTCTGAGACTATTAGGATGGTAGGCACATCTTACGTTTGGATTGTACTTAGAAGAGGAGGTATCAGGATTTTGAGGAGGATCCTTTGGTGTGATCAACTTCAACTTCAGAAAATGTTGTAACGCTTGAGACAAAGGCATGTTGATGTTAGTGTACTGCCTTTCTTGATATCTTACCCTACGCCTATTGCTCTGTCTTTGTTGAACAAGTGTAGGATTAGAGATCAGGATTGCCCCTACATGTTGATCATGACGACTCTTTTGACCATACAAAGCATTGGACTCTTTCTTCCCATTGTATGGATTTTTGTGAGCATCAGAAAGTGTAGCTCCTTGGATCTTTCCACTTTTGATGCCAACTTCGACCCTTTCGCCAGTCAATACTCACTCGGTGAACCCGGCCGGGGAGTTTCCGATTAGGTGTTTGAAGAAAGGTCCCGTCAAGGTTCCCATGAAGGTGTCAATCAGCTCCCTGTCAGTTAATGGGGGCTGCACCCTACCAGTAAGATCTCTCCATTTTTGGGCGTATCCTTTGAAGCTCTCGTTGGAACCCATGGTCATGTTATCCAATTGCACACGAGTTGGTGCAAGATCAGCGTTGTATTGGTACTACTTGTAGAAAGCAGTAGCTAGATCCTCCCAGGTGTGGATGCGAGAACCCTCCAATTGATAGAACCATTCAAGTTGTGTCCCGACTAAGCTCTCTTAGAAGAAATGGATCCAAAGCTTTTGATCAGTTGTGTATGGCTGAATCTTGCGAACATAAGACTTTAAGTGCATCTTAGGGCAAAAGACTCCATCGTACAAGAAAAAGGTAGGGATTTTGAACTTTAGGGGGGGGTGACCACTACAAAAACCAAACCTATGTCTCCTAAATCCAAGCCGGGTATCTGTTGAATCTCCATAGCACTAAGGCGATCCTCCAGCTGTTTGTACTTGTCATCAGTGGGAGGATATTGTTCCTTAGAATAGTCAGCTTCGACTTCATCAATCTCCAGACTGTTGTCTTCTTCATGACTATCCCCCATGTTGGATGTAGTTGAAAGATCTAGAGCTCCCTTGACTGGTCCTCTAGGTCTTTTGCTCAAGTTCAGGATGCCTACTGACTTCTTGGAATTTTTATTCTTGTCTTTGAGAAGAAGGGTCTTCAAGTCCTCTTGTCCCTTAGCCATAGTCAGGAACATTTGTTGGAATTGAGCATTTTGAGCTTGGAGATATTTCACCGTTTGTTCCATATCCATCTTACTGAAATAAATAATAGGAAGATAAGGAGACCTGTATGGGAGAAATCTGTCATGATATGATGCATGATATGTGGATGCATGTTTTCAAGGATCTCGCGGAGTACACACAAGAAATAGTTAGAAGTTGAACTTTGATCAACAACTTTGATTGGAGAACTTTGTATCGGTGGATGTCCTTCTGTGAGAATTTAGTTCACCATGCCAAGTGGGTTGTAGCCCTTAACTCAAATTGTTGTTCTTGATCTTTGACGGCATTTGGTTAAAGGAAAATAAATCCTCCTGCCCCACGATAGACGTCTGGTTCAACGTGACCCTGCATTAAAGATCCTTGAGATCCTTGAAATGCTATGGTTCAATGTTATTGAAAATGCTATGGTATGATTTCATGATGTTATGTATAAGTATGCAAAGTAAGCAAGTTTATTTACAATTAATCATATTCAAACAAAGCAGACAAGTTTCTTGGAATATTTTGGTCGCCAGTTAAGTGGCTAAACCAAAACAATGAACATAGAAAACAATCCAATGATATTGAGCTCCTTAGAACCCGGTTACTATTTATAGGACAGGTTTTGAGCCAACTAAACTCAAGAGGGAAATACCTATGAAACTCCATGCCAGCCTAAACTTAAGGCTATTTGTGTGACTTGTGTGCCTTCAAATCTGAACTACTTGCACATTCTTGTTATCTGACAACATGAGTTCCTTGCAGCTTTTGTTTACAGTCCTTATCCAATAATTTGGACTTATTGCAAGGCTTACTTACATCACCTCACACTTTTGCATACCTGTACATAACATCATAACATCATACCATAGCATTTTTCCTTAACCATTTCAAGGATCTCAAGGGTCTGTGATGCAGGTTATGGTAAATCAAATGTCCAGCAAGGGGCAAAGGGGATTTATTTTCCTCTAGCCAAGTTTGTCTAGAAATCCAAGCATGATAACTTGAGCCAGGGGCTATGACCCACTCGATATGGTGAGCCTGACTCTTGAAGAAGGACTCTCAGCAACATGAAGTTCCTTCAATCAAGCTACGAGATTCAAATTCTAACAAGCTTCTTGTTTACCCCGCGAGATCCTTGAAAACATTGCATACATATATCATACATATCATCGCATAACAGGTCTTCCAGTACAGGTCTGTCATGTTCTCGCTGTTTATTTCAGCAATGTCTTTCCAACAAGACAACCAGGAGACTCAGTTCAGGGAAATCTTCCTAAACCTATCCAAGGGGCTGGAAGAGTTGAGAACACTCCTCATGGGGAATTTGGTCAAGAAAAGTCCTGAAGATAATAAGGACGAACAGCTGAAACATCTGCAAGCTGAGGTAGATGCAATGAGAACCAAAATGCTAGGGCAGATGGCTCTTATCCAAGGCTTAGCTCGGGAACAAGAAGAGTTGAGAACCATGATCCACCAGCTTCATCAAGACAGATACAACACCATGAAGCAAACGGTCAAGGCTGGGGATCAAATCATTAATCAAACTCCAAGAAGACAAGAGTTTGGTATGGTGAAGAATGGACCTCTCCAAGTTTCTACTACCTCAAGGGTCCAACAACAACCTCGCCAAGAACAACGGGTTGATCAGAGTAAGCCCAGAAGGAAATTTACCGAGCTCAACGTGTTGCTATCTCAAGCTTTACAACACCTGTTGAGGTTGAATCTGGTGACGTTAAGGGACCCTCCTAAGAATCCCAACATAACCTCCCTAAAGTACAATCCTGATGCAAGGTGTGCATACCATTCCAACAGCCCGGGGCATGATACTGATGGCTGTTGGGCATTGAAAAACAAAGTTCAAGACCTGATTAACGAAGGAGCTTTGGAATTCACACAAGATGGTCAGGCTGAGTTCTTCTACCATCCCTCCAAGGTTCACCATTTGAAGTGACAAGTTCTGACAAGAGAGGGCCTTTTTGTTCATTTGAATTTTCAAGTTGTAATCTCTTTCTTATTTAAACAATTATCCATTAATGCCAAACTTTGTTTCATTAATGCATTGCATATGTTTGTCTTGATTTGATCCAATCATTTTAATTACATTTAAATTATGCTTTTTACTCATTCAACTCTTGCTAAAAGTTACAAGCCTTTAGAGGGAGGATGACGAAACAATGCCATAATATCATACAGTATGCTTTTGGACAAACCTTGCTAACGATGTACAGGCATTTCTTTCAAATCCTAAACACTGGAGTTATAAAGAAGATAATCCCTAGTCAACCCCTTCGTGCCAAAGAAGTAGGAGTTTTATGTTTTTAAACAAATTGAAACCTTTGATTTAAACCTGGGGTAGGGTAGTCTCTCAGTTAATTCAAAAGATGCGCATTGAAGTCGCCAAACTCTCAGTTCATAATACAACGAACGACATCAAAAGCATTCCTCTGGAATCAAAAGACAATGGTGGTTCCTTATCTCATAGGCAGTCAATATCTCAAAAGAAGAAGAAAAAAAAAGCCCACTGAGCCAAAACCTATAAAGGAGGCTTAAGAAAGCTGGGGCATCCCGCTGACTGTAATCTCGAAAACAGAAACAGTCAGGCAAAAGTTAGGGATAACAAATCAAAAGAACGAGGTCATTACAAACCCTCGACAACATGAAAAATGTTGCAAAAAATGATGACTGCCTTCAAAAATCCAACTTGTGTGATCCAACACCAAAAACGTCGTTCCAGACTCATTTGGAATTCAAATGCACAATTAACTGAGTTTAGGATTGAAGAACATCACGAAGAGCGGGTGGGTATAAATATACTTTGAGCCTTTATCCTTTGTTTCTTAAACCGTGAACCAAGCCACATTATAACCCTTCAAAAGTCCTAACTGAAGCATGGGTTAGTTCGAAAGCATACTGTTACAAAAGGTATCCTGACTCCTGTAAGGCTTTGCCCTAAATCTTGTGTTGAATTTGTCTTATAAAGAGTTTTCTGCTAAAAAAACGCATTTTTCAAAACTTCGAGACAAGCATAAATTGTGCATTATTTGAATATCATTGGTTGCATATGCCCATTTGTTTGACAGCGGAGAAATTCACACGACGAATATCCGATGAATGAAAACCCTCTTAGTGAACAAAATCACTTAAAAAAGGATGAAGCTTCCATTGGAAAATCTCCTATAAACAAGGGGGCATGACATGTCACTATCCAGCACACCTGGGGCAGCCCAGTCAAGATTCCAGGAAATCTCTCAAAGAAGTGCAGAGTAACCAGGGGCAAGTCTCCATCTCCGTCGCTTGGGGCATTGAACATCAATCTCAATGAAGGGTTACATATAGTCCAACATTTCCAGGCAGTGCCACAAACACCTGCTACTAGGGGCAATGACAGATCTCCCCAGATCCTGCTCATAGGATGACTCCCAGCAAGGGTTTAATTTCTGAAAACCTTTCCCCAACTGAATCAACCTCAAGAATCCTCGAGGACTTCCCCCAACGAAGATGTCACCTCCCCAGCAGACTGACGACAGGGTTTATTTCCCCAACAACGCCAGGATTCCCCAGCTTGAGTTTGCCTCTCCAACTACTACAAATCAAAGGACCACAAATCCTCTTCCCCAGTAGACTACTCTACAATCCCCAGCAAGTTACTGTGAAACCTGGACCCGACCAGATATCAGTTCAACTTCGACTCCCCAGTAGAGCAACGGACGACTAAGAATCCTAAATTCTTTTCCCAAGCAGAAATAAACATACTCCCCACAGAGTTTTCAATATCCCCCAGCGGAGTTCTCCTCAAACAACAAAGCAGGGATCCTCAGTGGAAACATTCTAAGTAGAGTTTGAAGACATACTTACATTTCAACAACATTCATTACATGTGCATACAAAATTCATATAACATAAATCTCATTTATTTTGAGAACATCATTGCATAATGCATACATCATGACAATGCATACATCATGACATTGCATACAACTAACTCTTTACCTTTTCAGGAAAGATCAATCAACAAGCAAAGATCCTCATCTTCCAGACTCCTTCTAGAGACAGTTCAGATGCGACCCAGATATGGCTGACATTCTGATACTTATTCCAGAATCCTTCTAGAGACAGTTCAGATGCGACCCAGATATGGCTGACATTCTGATACTTATTCCAGATTCCTTCTAGAGACAGTTCAGATGCGACCCAGATATGGCTGACATTCTGATACTTATTCCAGACTCCTTCTAGAGACAGTTCAGATGCGACCCAGATATGGCTGACATTCTGATACTTATTCCAGATTCCTTCTAAATACAGTCCAGATACGATCCAGATTCAGATGTCATTCTGTCACTCATTCAAACTACAGTCCAGATACGATCCAGATCCGGATGTCATTCTGTCACTCATTCAAACTACAGTCTAGATATGATCTAGATTCGGATGTCATTTTGTCACTCGTTCAAACTACAGTCTAGATATGATCCAGATTCGGATGTCATTCTGTCACTCATTCAAATTACAGTCCAGATACGATCCAGATTCGGATGTCATTCTGTCACTCATTCAAAATACAGTCCAGATACGATCCAGATCCGGATGTCATTCCATCACTCATTCAAACTACAGTCCAGATACGATCCAGATTCGGATGTCATTCTGTCACTCATTCAAATTACAGTCCAGATACGATCCAGATTTGGATGTCATTCTGTCACTTATTTAAAATACAGTCCAGATACGATCCAGATTCGGATGTCATTCTGTCACTTATTTAAAATACAGTCCAGATACGATCCAGATTCGGATGTCATTCTGTCACTCATTCAAACTACAGTCCAGATACGATCCAGATCCGGATGTCATTCTGTCACTCATTCAAACTACAATCCAGATACGATCCAGATTCGGATGTCATTCTGTCACTCATTCAAACTACAATCCAGATTTGGATGTCATTCTGTCACTCATTCAAACTACAGTCCAGATACGATCCAAATTCGGATGTCATTCTGTCACTCATTCAAACTACAGTCCAGATACGATCCAGATTCGGATGTCATTCTGTCACTCATTCAAATACATTTCAGATACGCTCCAGATGCAGATGAAATTCTGACAATCATCCACACTTAACTCTATTCTCCAACAGCTCCGGGATTTATTTTCCCAGCTAAAACATCACATTTCCCTACGTCATAGTATGGACAAGTTCTATAACCTCAGCGGTTTACTCCATTGAGCACGAGATAGTTCCTAAATCTCAACGAAGTCAGACTTCCCCAGTGGAATCTTCTACAACAACAGGTATGCAAGTTCTCGCTAAGGAATCTCTTATGCGATCGACACTCCTGCAGATGGCATCTATAAGCCCATCCTCCTACCAACAATCTCCAAATGGCATCTGTAAGCCCATTCCCGACATCACAATGCTGATACTACACCATGCGAGTGCAAATTTCTGGGCACTCTAGTGTTCAATTATCTTCCACCCTCGGATCACGAAAGGCTCGAAAGCCAATCTATATCCTCAGGTTTAAGAATATTGAACAGGGGCAACTGTTGCACCCCAAAATTTTCCCTCTAATGTTTTCCAAAGTCTTCCCCCTGCCTGGTTGATCACAAACTCTTGCCTAAGGAAAAAGAAGATTTTTGAGTGGTACTTTAAGTACCTTTCGATTGGCATCCTGAAAGACACTTCGATTGACATTCTGGACAAGCATTTCGATTGGCATCCTGAAAGACCCTTCGATTGGCATTCTGAAGGAGTCTTTCAATTGGCATTATGGACAAGCATTCAATTGGAATTATGTCAAGGCAATTTCGACAGGCATGTCAACCATGTCCTTCGATTGGAATGAACAACACCTTTTGATTGGCCTGTTAGTAGAGCCTTTCGATTGGAATACTTCGATTGATATTTGGGCCAGACCCATTCGAAGGGTACGTAGGGAGTCCATTCGAAAGAGGCAAATCAGGACTAATCTAAGAGCATGGCCTGAAAGCATTCAAAATCCAAGCATCCAGGTTCATTCAAGGGACACGAATGTTTCAAAAGAGGAAATAATTTAATGTGTTTGATTTTTGTCCAGAGCGTTAAAGGCCTGTTTTAATGGCTGTCCCTTGCCATTACTACACCCTCACACCCCTATAAATACAGAGGCCAACATACATTACCAACACGAAAATAAAAGGAAAATCATAGAACGAAAATTATACACACACAAAAAATCTGCAGGAGAACAAAACATTGGAGAGACGCTGCCCAGAATTTTCCAAGCCAAAGCAGTCCCTCAGATCGAACGTGTCCACGCCCAGAAGCCCTCAAATCAAAAGTTCCTACATCCAAGAAGCCCCCAGATCGAAGGTTCTTACATCCAGGAAGTGCCCAAATTAAAAGTCCAATCTGTTGGTAAGAAAGGGTAAACCATCCAACCTCATATTTGCATAATACATTCATACTTGTTGTTACTTTCGATTTTCCATCCTAGACAGGATCAAAGGGCTTGGGTTTGGCACCCAGGTCATGTTTTTTCGTTTGCTGACACTTGTTGCAGATTTAGCCTGAAGAGACCCCAACAAGCGCAAGATCGAAGGGCCTGGGATTCAATACCCAGGCCTTGCATTTTATTTCGCTAACATGCTTTTGCAGGTATAACATCCCAGATTGAAGGAGAGCCCTTCTCTGGATCGAACCTATTAGCATGCTGGATCGAAGGAGGCATTTCATTCCTGGATCGAAAGCCATGACCTCCATGATCAAAAGACAGTCTTCTTCCCTGGATCGAAGGCTACTCACGCCTTGCTGTTTAGCCCAATCGAAAGGACCATGACCCTGTCTGGATCGAAGTTGCCATTCCCCCCCTGGGTTGAAAATCCTGGATCGAAGGATCCCCCTTGTATTTTATTTTGTTTTCATAGACTTCCTTTTAATTAACATTAAAATAAAAAAACCACGAAAACATTAGGCTAGTTCTTTTTCTATTAAATTAACTTTGTTAATTAACCTTTAATTATCTTAACATTTTTTCCAAAAAAACTAAAATTAAATAGATTTAGATTATTTTTCCCAAAATAAAATAAAACAACAAAAAGAGTTCTTATTCTTAGGATTTTTTTTTAATTCACGCGCGTTTATTTTACTGGGATGTAATAGCTTAAACTAAGACCTTCTTTACTGCTTTATTCCCCCAATTTTGGACATGTAAATAATCCCCCTCCCCGAAAGCTTTGTAATGTCGTAGGATTTACAATTCCCGCACTTTAAATTCCTGTACATATATTAACTGCTTAGATGTATGCTAACTAGGATTGTATGGCAAGATTAACTCTTAACTTAAAATCAACAGTAGCTCACCATAACATGTACAAAGATAATATAACTGAAAATTGACACACTTGCACATGCCACTCTTAGGGTACACCTCACTTGGTTGCCTCGAACATGGTCATTAAGTATAGGATGTTTTAGAGGTCGTCCTTTTGTCCCAAGATCATAAGTTGCCTCGAAACGGTTGCCTCGGAAAAATGATCTAAGACATTAGGATTACCATTAAAGCATCCTAATGTTGCTTTAGTGACCACACGCCCCTTAAATCGAATTGACCCGAAAACTCCAACGACGGTGCTACCTACTCCTCAATAGTAGGATAGTACTGTCTAAAGGACATTTGCACAATTAAATTCCTTTTTGAGTAGGTAGAGGTTCTTATGTACTTGCTCTCTTTTAAAAACAAAACAAAAACTTTTCGCACTTACACTTTCTTCAAAAACAAAATTATTTTCAAAACCCACAATCACAAAGAAAAGAAAACCTTTTGAAAACATAGTGAGAAAGTACCTAAGAGCCCGTGGATAACCACAGATAGAAAGGGTGCTAACACCTTCCCTTCCTATAATCTACCTCCCGAACCCGAGAAACATCTCGAAAAGGAATTTTTCTGTGCTTTTGTCCTTTCCCTTGTTGGATAAAATAAAAGACGGTGGCGACTCTTGCTTATCGCGACACTTTGCAAAAACAAACGCAAACGCGAACCAACATTCCTAAAAATAGATAGTTCTCGTTCCCACCGATCACAACGATGGTCTGGACCCTTTGAAGTAACCAACATTTTCCCCAGTGGTGCCATAGAGATTAAAGGAAAGTCCACGAACCCATTCTTAGTAAATAGCCAATGTCTAAAACATTATTACAGCGTTGAAAACAAGGACTACACCGCGAGCTTAACACTATTAGAGCTACCACCCGAATTAGGAAACTAATTCACGTCTAAAAACATTGTCAAGCTAAATACATTAAACAAGCGCTGTGTGGGAGGCAACCCACAAGTTTTTCATTTAATTTCTTTCAAATCTCTTTATACTTTTATTTTTCATTTTGATTTTTATTTCCATATTTTTCTTTTTCTTTCTTTCTTTTTCCCATTGCATATTTTATTTATTTGCATTTTTCTTTTACAAATTTTAGTAGCGACTCACAGGAACTTACAAGATAAAATCATTTATGGATACTATCATCTTCGCCATGGAGGCCCAGCAGCGGCGGTATGAGATTCTGGCTCAGCGCCAGATGAGCATGACTACTTATGTGCATGATCCCACGTTGACAGTTTTAGGCATCAGGGAGAGTGTATATTTCTTGTTTAACCAGATAGGATGGGAAGGATTCCTTGCCCATAAATACCCTACACATCAACGCCTCACCTTAGAGTTCTTGAGCTCACTCTTTTATAAACCCACCCAATGCCTAGAGCGTAGTAGGGGACAAATGTCCTTCAGATTATTTGGCTTCATCCACCAGTTTATAGTTTGTAGTCTTGCTGAGCTGCTAGGATTCCCTAGTTCTATAGATGCCTACATGGAAACCCAGGAGGATGACTACCTTAATTTTGAACTTAACCACTTTTGGAGAGACATAGCGGGCCAATACCCTGAGGACCCTGACCACCTAGATGCAACTGAGGTCCATAACCCTACAATTAGGTATTTCCACCATATATTAGCTTTCACCCTTTTTGGAAAACCTATAAATAGACTCTCAGTTTCTAGGGATGAGTTATTCATTATTTACTGTGCTTTCCAGTCCAGACCCGTCATTGGTGCATCATTTATGATCGCCAACATGTTTGCTATAACTCAGTGTACCCATGGACCCATCTGTGTCGGCGGGCTAGTCATTATGATAGCCGAGGCCTTATCCCTACGGTCATCTTTGTCACACCTTATGCCGTACAGCAAATACTATACCATGGATATCCCTTTCTGTTTTAACATATCTTTAATTGGTAGCCTCGACCCACCTCACTTTCAGCTGCTAGTATGAAATGACCCTTTCTATTACTTCCTCTTGCCTAGCCCTAAGAACACAAGTGTCTATACTAAGAAAAACTGGCTATATAACCTAGAAAAGACAGATGAATATGACCCTGAGAGGGAGGAGAGCGACCCGTCCACACCTACCGGTTACCATGACTATACTCCATCAGAATACCCTACACTTCCCCTTGTTACCGAAGTTGTTGACGTCCCTATGGTTGATCATGCACATGCTATCACGACACTGCAGTCAGATGTTACTACACTCCGAGGAGAGCTCGCCACCGTTAAAGATGATATCAGCACACTACGGAGTGACTTCTTTCATTTCATGGATGTCGTCACAGAGCAGTTTGATCATATTTATCAGCATCTGCATGCTACTGCCCCACCTCCAGGAGGTCCTAGTGCTTGATAGTTTTGTTTTTGTGCCACCCCAGTGAGGACACTGTTTGTTCTCAATATGGGGGGGGGGGGGGGTTCATTATTATTCTTAATACTCATTATTGTTTTATACTCATATTTTCGAATACTTTGTTACTTTCGGTTCTAAAATTTCAAATATTTATTTATCTATTCATTTCATATTTATCTTTTTATTTCAAAGCATTTATTTATTTTCATTCACAGTATTTATTTATTTTCAGTTTATACTTTACATATTCAGTTATTATTTATCTTTAATTAAATTATTTCTTATTTATTCCTATCATTCCTCCAATTCTACTATATGCCATTAAATATCCCTTGCAATACTACTCAAATTATATTAATCAATTGATTAATCGAACCATGCTTTACTGCACGCGGTCAAACAATAGACATGCACGCAACATTACACCCTGACGGACGTCAGGAAGCATGTGACGAGCATCAGAGGTTGTCCCTTTGACCCTGACAAACGTCAGACAGCGTGTGACGAGCGGTAGAGCTTGTCTCCCACGTTTTCTCTTCCCGTGACCGTTGAACCACATTGAAACTTGCATGAAATTTTGTTTTAAAACCCCCACTACCCCATTTACTCCATTCATCCTTAACTTCCATAACCTCTCATATTCAAAATTCTCTCATAAACCTCATTCAATTTCCTACTCAATAAAACCATCTATATAAACCTTTCTCCCATCCCTTAGTTTCATCACTACCAACCACCTTCCATCTCTTCATCACATATACATTTTTCTATCAAGTTCAAAATCATGGCCGCCCAAAGGAATCCACCAAACCAACCCGAACCCGACATGTGACATCTCGTGCTCCGACAAGGAGAAGTAGGTGAACTTAAAAAGGAAAGGTACATAAAATTCCATCGTCGAGGGATAACATCCATGAGGTTCATCGACAACAACTGCTTGCAAGAGTTGGGGTTGCAAACCCATATGCAAGGCTTGTTGAACAAAGTTGGCCTGAGCTTTATTAGCACGATGAACACACGAACCTACGAAGCTCTAAAGTTGGAATTCTTAAGTTCCTATGCCTATCACACTTGCGATGATGCCGAAGCACACCTAACGGGAGCCGCTCAATTTCGGATGTTCAACCGAGAGTACACACTTAGCCATGAAAATTTGAGTGACATATTTCATTTTCCCCATGGAAATAATGTGCAATATCGCATTCCCCCAGAATTAGATTGGAATGGAAGTGCATACGCACTATGGGAGAGAATAACCGGTGAACCAAATGTTAATCCCGAAGCACGTTATGCCTCTCACATCCACAACCCGAACATTCGCTTCTTACACCGCATTATGGCAAACACAGTATTTGGAAGGGAAAACAACAACAAAGCTAAAACTAAAGAGTTGTATGCTCTTGACTGTACCTTTTCACAAAACCTCCGTCTTAATCCCATTACTTTAATGATGGCCCACATTCAAAACCTCGTTACAAGAGACGGGACTACGCCTTTTTATATCGGAGGCATTGTCACCACAATCGCAGTTCACCTGAACTGGGGGGAAAGGATTCAACTCCTACCTCCGCTGCCAGCAGTTTATATGGATATTGATAACTGTAGAGCTGGCCGCCTGATCAAAGTGCGAGAAGCTGGAGGGTATTATCTAATGGTTAAGAATGCAAAAGTTCGTAGCGTGATCATGCCGAATCACAATCGTACTAATTTGGGTAATCCGGATAATTGGATTTACAACCTGAACGCCCCAGAACCCAGAGAAAATGAGCAAGGAAACCAAGGTGAGGCCAACAATGTTGCCGCTGATGAAATCGAAGAAGAATTAGAGCAGCAAGAGCCCCAACCATAACACGCCAACAATCCCTCCACCATCGATGCAATCTATGCCGCAATAATGCAGCAAAACCAACTATCCACTCAACGCTACCAGAGCCTCGAGACGCGCTAAATTAAAATGATGACTCTCATGCAATAAATGCAGAGAGACCAAAACGACTACACTCGCAGGCATGATCAAAGTATGTTAGAATTCACCGCAGGAATGACGGAAGATATGCGAGCCTTAACACTTCGTGTTGACGACTTGCATAATGTCATATCAGAGAGATGGAGACGAATCTTCTAGACACGGTGAGCATGCACGTCGAAGAGCGAGGACACGTGGCCGATTTTGAAGACAAGAGGAGGAAGAATGATTGTCCAGTTTCCATTTCCCCTTTCCATCTTCTGTCAATACATTGAGGACAATGTATGATTCAAGTATGGGGGAGGAAGTACTTCCCTTTCCTAGTAATTTTTATTTTTCTTGTAATTTCCCTTCCGTTATCTTTAAATCAATAAAAAAATTTTATCAAGTTATCTATTGAAGCAATTTGTGTTGTTCTTTTAGACTTCCCTTTCTTTTTTGAGCCCTATATAAAAAAAATTTTGACTCACTCGACAAGTACGTAGAGTGCAAAATCTTTAATTATCAGAAATTGTGGCAAGATTAAGCGAAATTTCTACCGTCTAGACATTCTACAACCCCAGAGTATGATAGATCAGTTCAAGTACCTGTTATTCCAACACCCTGAGTTTAGTCTTTGTAGTAACCCTGAGAAGTTTATATTAGCAGTCAGCACCATCTTAACACAAACTACGCAGGTAGTCGATGAATATAAGTGGATGATGTAATATTTCAGCAAAATGTTGCAAGGAAACACACCAATTAAATTGGACGATCCTTTCCCGATCGTTTAATCCAAAGGATGTAAACATTACAAAGTAACATGAAAAATCATTTGGTGGATGGTTCAGGAGCATCTGGTACTGAACTCGATAGGGAAGATTACGGTCTGATCCCCTGCATCCAACCATTGAATTGGAAAAGGTTGCCACATTACTGTGCCAGAAACCTCTAAAGTTTATAAGGATCATAACCACTAACTGACTGTTCTACTATGTGCGTGTAAAGATAAAGGGCTTAATGTGATTGCGCTAGAATGAAAAGGGAAAAACAAGACAAATACTCGAGATAGGCTATGATAGTACCTGTAACTAGTTTACGTAAAATGGGACTGTCTAGTGTCATTGACGTAGTAATGGAGCATGAATCGAGCCATCGATTTTCTGAAAAAACACAACGCAACTATATATTAGTTGATCAGAGTCATAACCGTGCATCTGACCATGTTTAGAAAAACATCGTACTTAGCATTTGCTTGAGGACAAGCAAAGTTTAAGTATGGGGGAGTTTGATGACACACAAATATGTGATATTTCTGGCTTGATATACACAAAATATTTCTCATACTTTAGTTTAAATTTAATTATCTTATAGGTATTATGCAGGTATTTTTCTATTTTTGCAGATATACATTAAGCTAAACACTTTGGAAGAACTGAAGAAAAAGAGGTGCAAAGATAGCAAAAAGGGCCAAAGGAGAAGAAATGAGCTTAAGCCCATCAAGCATGTGAGCACGTGGCCCACCATGAAGAATACCTTGAAGATCATCAAGGAGCATTGCCGCACGTCACACATTAAGGATGACCAAGTGACTATCGTCACTTGGATGTGACGAACGTCACAAGGCCATTTTCTCCCACTTTCCACTTTCTTCGCATCCAACGGACAGAAGCCAATTCAAAGTAAATCCAACGATCACCTATATTATCTGATCCACTCAGTCAAAGCATGAGGAACGTAACAAAATTAATGGTTCTATTATTTCTCAAAGGAACAAAAACTGTTCCTACATTTCTGAGAACGAACTGATCACACAAGACTTATAAATAGAGCCTTGGACCATACGAGAAAGGAGTTCTTCTTTTTGGCAGAAACTTTGGAGAATTTATTTTTACTCTTAGAAAATATTCTTTAAGCATTATTTTATTTCCCAGTTATTTCTATATCCCCTCCAGCATTTATTTTCATTGTACGGTTACATCTATTCTCCGATCGAAGCAAAGCCTACAGTTTGTGCAGGAGTGCTTCTATCTTCAGAATTATTACCAGGTTTATGTTTACGAATTCTTATTGTTTTTAATCAATATAATTATGTTTATTTTTGTATGTCTCTTAAATTATTCTGTGATTTGGTCTGATATTATGTTAGGCTAGAATTCCTATACCGGTATGTAAAGTCACTTAACCAAGGGAACGAGTAACTTTGTTGGGATTATTTTTACTACAAAACTTTCTTTTCTGGCCTAAGTTACTATTTTTAATCATTAAATTGTTTTGTTACGAAAGTAAAGAACAAATAGAGGTTAGGGTCAACAAAGCGGAAGTTTGAGATCTTTTAACTGGACAATAGTAATTAGGCATTAGCTTAAAATACAGCGGAAGCACTTTAAAGTTAATTAGGATTTTATTTAGTTTTCAAAAGGTGTTTTTAACTCCTGCGGGATGGCGGAAGCGTACGTTAGGACTTAACTGCATAGCCTAAATCAACATAACGACAGTGTGAGACGAGGGTTTTTAAACTAAATAAGTTTTACCGAAAGCCGTTTTGAAAATATAAAGACACCTAACCTGTCGCTAGTTCCCGAGGTTCGACTATTGCATACTGGTAGTTACGCTCATTGATTATTAAAAATCCAACTTAATTTAGTATTTAGTTTTCCCTACAACCCAATCAAAACATTCATTAGATTTAGATTTGTGAAGTAACAATAGAAGACGGTAGATCGATTCATCAGTCTCTGTGGTTCTATATCTTTTAAAACTACACGATAAGACTGTGCACTTGTAGTCTGAATCATTGGATACATAAGTATAATCCCGATCAAGTTTTTGGCGCCGTTGTCGGGGACTGATTTAAGTCGATATCGCTACTTTTTTGTTACGCAGTAGAGACTAGAGCAAAAACCTCTCTTTATCTTCTCTATTTCTTTTCTTTTCTTATTTGTATGCCAAACACTCGTTCGCAAGGCGAGCCATTATACATACAAATCAACAATATCGAGCGGTATCTCAGACTTAGACGCCGCATTCAAGAGTATCATCTCTTGCATAACACTCAACCTCGTCAATCCCTCGAATCTCCTATTTCTCGACCAACCGAAGAAATGGCTGCCAATCCTGCTCCGCGCCCACTCAAATCCTACGCCATTCCCTCACAAGATGCACCGCACAATAGCATTGCTGCTCCTCCAATAGAGACTAACAACTTTGAACTGAAACCTTCTTTGTTATCTGTTGTATAATAGAACCAGTTCTATGGTGGGTCAATGGAAGACCCTAATCTTCATCTATCAATATTTCTACAGTACGCAGATACAATTAAGAACAATGGGGTCAGTCAAGAGGCAATAAGACTTCGTCTCTTCCCTTTTTATCTAAGAGACAGAGCCAGAGCTTGGCTCCAATCTCTACCCGCAAACTCAGTCACTACATGGGATGAGCTGAAGAAAGTCTTTCTTGCAAGGTATTTTATACAAAAGGAGAACGAATCCCTTTTCGATACTTGGGAACGATACAAGGATCTAATGAGACTATGCCCACATCATGGCTTGGAAGAATGGTTGATTATCCATACCTTCTATAATGTTTCATTCTAGTGGATACACCATGGCAAAGAAAATACTTCGGGCTAGATACTATTGGTCCACCTTGGAAGCCGACTGTTATCCGCATTCTCGGACCTGTCATAAGTGCCAAGTTTATGCTGATAAGGTGCACATACCTCCAGTACCTTTGAACATCTTGACAGCTCCATGTCCTTTTGCAATGTTGGGCATCGACATGATCAGAGAGATCAGACCTACGACATCTAACGGGCATCGTTTCATCCTGGTAGCGATTGATTACTTTACAAAGTGGGTTGAAGCAGCTTCCTTTGCTACAGTAACCAAGAATGTCGTGGCACTGTTCATTCGGCATAACCTGATCTGTCGGTATGGTGTACCAGAGAGGATCATTACCGACAATGGTACAAATCTCAATAATAAGATGATCACCGAGCTCTGCAAGCAGTTCAAGATACATCATCACAACTCTTCTCCTTACTGGCCGAAGATGAATGGGGCTGTAGAAGTGGCTAATAAAAACATTAAGAAGATTGTGCAGAAGGTGACAGTGATGTACAAAGATTGGCACGAGATGTTACCATTTACTCTTCATGGGTATCGTACCTCCGCACGAACGTCAACAGGGGCCACACCCTATTCCTTGGTTTATGGCATGGAAGCCGTCTTGCCCATTTAAGTTCAGATACCCTCTCTTCAGATTATGAAGGATGCAGGTTTGAGCGAAGATGACTGGATTCAGACCCGGCTTAATCAGCTGAATTTAATCGACGAGAAGAGACTTACTGCTATTTTTCATGGTCAAACGTACCAAAAACGGATGATCAAGGCATTTAACAAGAAAGTCAGACGACAAGAGTATCAAGTTGGAGACCTGGTAATCAAGCGCATTATCTTACCTCAAGGTGATCCCAGGGGCAAATGGACCCCCACGTACGAAGGGCCATTTGTGTTTAAGAACATTTTCTCAGGAGGAGCTATGATTATAACCACCATGGACGGTGACAACCTTCCTCACCCCATCAATGCATACATAGTGAAAAAATACTACGCATAATCAAAGACCCGCTAGGTTGATTGGCCTAGGCAAAAATAAGGGCTTCCCGGCAAACCAAAAGGGTTTGGGCAAAAATAAGGGATGAAAATGAAAAAATTTGTACACCCGGCAAGTCGAAAACCTGAATAGGCGGCTTGGGCAAAAAAGGGTATCCTGGTGGACTGAAAACCTGAAAGGGCGGTCCAGGCAAAAATTATTGGATCACCTTGTAACCAGACTTCAGTATCGACTATCAAGCTCGGACGGCGCCAAACAATCTGATCTACCTTCATCCAAGTAGCAAAGTGATGAGATGCTCGAGGACATAAAGGCAATAGCAGAGTTGGAACCCAGTGGGATTATTCACATAGCTGTTTTTCTTTGTTATCACAAATTGTATAAACTCTATTGTTCGGCGGCGTTCTCTTACTAGGACCTCAGCCTCTTGTACAAAAAATGCCTATTTACAGGCCAAGCTGCAAAGTCAATACAATTCATTTTCAAATAAATTTCAAAATGTTTTCCTTTTTCTGTTTTGTTTTGCAAAGAACGTCCAATGTTCAGTTTTTGATATATGCATTTGACATTAATTGCTGCTCATAAATATTTACATGTGAAACAAAAAACAATTACTTGTATTATGAGAAACAGGGGCAAACGAGAATTGTCCAAGCTTTACAGTTGCTCTATCCACCAGGTACAAGGATAAATTCAGCTGAAAAATATGGCTGAAATACTTTCACTCCCCGCAGAGTAAGAAAAGGCAGTAATGTTAGCTCTCCCCAGCTAAGAATCACAATCGCGAATGAATCGATAATATTCTCCCCAAGTAGATTTTATCTATCGTCAGCACTGAAAAGTCTTATCATCCCCAGCGGAGTATAAAATATCCCCAGTGGAGTTTGGAAAGTTTCCCCAGTGCAGTCTAAAAAAGTTTCCCTAGTGAAGTTTGGAGAATCATCCCCAGTAGACTCTGGCAGATTGGCCCCAATAGAGCCTAAAAGGTTATCCCCAGTAAGGTCTCTATTGGAAAAAATCATCCCCATTGGAGTTCATTCCTTTTACAAGCAGAAACACGAATCCCCAACAAGATTCAGTATCACCAACAACGGTAATTTTATCCCCAACTGAATTTATCAGCGGAATCCTCTACAAAGAATCTCTTCCCCACAGAGTAATCTCCTCATCAGTTTATTCCCCAGCGAAGTTATCCTCTCCTGCAGGTTTATTCTCACAAACATCTTCATTCGCTATCCCCAGTGGAAACAAAGAATTCCACTCTTTTCTCCAGTGGCTATCTGGGATTTATTTTCCCCAGCTAAAAACATTACATTTCCATACATCATGACATGCATACGCATCATACGACACAATCTCATTTATTTTGAGAACATCATTTGCTTGATACATATAATGCATTACATACAACTAACCTTTATCTTTCAGGAAGGATGTGGTTAAATTCTCACAAAATTCAAAGCTATGAAGCTTTTTCCTCCATTGAATTACAGACGAGTTCCTAAATCTCAGCAGAGAAGTTTTCTCAGTTGAATTACAGACGAGTTCTTAAATCTCGACGAAGATGTTTCCCTAGTTGAATTACGGATGAGTTCTTAAAACTCAGCAGAGATATTTTCTCAGTTGAAGTGCAGACGAGTTCCTAAATCTCGACAAAAGTGTTCCTCCGTTGAATTACAGACGAGTTCCTAAATATCAGCAGAGAAGTTTTCTCAGTTGAATTATGAGCGAGTTCTTAAATCTCGGCGAAGATGTTTCCCCAGTTGAATTACGGACGAGTTCTTAAAACCCAGCAGAGATGTTTTCTCAGTTGAAGTACAGACGAGTTCCTAAATCTCGACAAAAGTGTTCCTCCGTTGAATTACAGACAAGTTCCTAAATCTCAGCAGAGAAGTTTTCTCAGTTGAATTACGGGCGAGTTCTTAAATCTCGATGAAGATATTTCCCCAGTTGAATTACGGACGAGTTATTAAAATTCAGCAGAGATTTTTTCTCAGTTGAAGTACAAATGAGTTCCTAAATCTCGACAAAAGTTTTCCTCCGTTGAATTACAAACGAGTTCCTAAATCTCAACAGAGAAGTTTTCTCAGTTGAATTATAGGCGAGTTCTTAAATCTCGACGAAGATGTTTCCCCAGTTGAATTACAGACGAGTTCTTAAAACCCAGCAGAGATGTTTTCTCAGTTGAAATACAGACGAGTTCCTAAATCTCGACAAAAGTTTTCCTCCGCTGAATTACAGACGAGTTCCTAAATCTCAGCAGAGAAGTTTTCTCAGTTGAATTACGGACAAGTTCTTAAATCTCGACGAAGATGTATCCCCAGTTGAATTACGGACAAGTTCTTAAAACCCAGCAGAGATGTTTTCTCAGTTGAAGTACGAACGAGTTCCTAAATCTCGACAAAAGTGTTCCTCCGTTGAATTACAGACAAGTTCCTAAATCTCAGCAGAGAAGTTTTCTCAGTTGAATTATGGGCGAGTTCTTAAATCTCGGCGAAGATGTTTCCCCAGTTGAATTACAGACGAGTTCTTAAAACCCAGCAGAGATGTTTTCTCAGTTGAAGTACAGACGAGTTCCTAAATCTCGACAAAAGTTTTCCTCCGCTGAATTACAGACGAGTTCCTAAATCTCAGCAGAGAAGTTTTCTTAGTTGAATTACGGGCGAGTTCTTAAATCTCGACGAAGATGTTTGCCCAGTTGAATTACGGACGAGTTCTTAAAACCCAGCAGAGATGTTTTCTCAGTTGAAGTACGAACGAGTTCCTAAATCTCGACAAAAGTGTTCCTCCGTTGAATTACAGACAAGTTCCTAAATCTCAGCAGAGAAGTTTTCTCAGTTGAATTACGGGTGAGTTCTTAAATCTCGACGAAGATGTTTCCCCAGTTGAATTACGGACGAGTTCTTAAAACTCAGCAGAGATGTTTTCTTAGTTGAAGTACAGACGATTTCCTAAATCTTGACAAAAGTGTTCCTCCGTTGAATTATAGACGAGTTCCTAAATCTCAGCAGAGAAGTTTTCTCAGTTGAATTACAGGCGAGTTCTTAAATCTCGACGAAGATGTTTCCCCAGTTGAATTACGGACGAGTTCTTAAAACCCAGCAGAGATGTTTTCTCAGTTGAAGTACAGACGAGTTCCTAAATCTCGAAAAAAGTGTTCCTCCGTTGAATTACAGACAAGTTCCTTAATCTCAGCAGATATGTTTTCTCAGTTGAATTACGGGCGAGTTCTTAAATCTCGACGAAGATGTTTCCCCAGTTGAATTACGGACGAGTTCTTAAAACTCAACAGAGATGTCTTCTCAGTTGAAGTACAGACGAGTTCCTAAATTTTGACAAAAGTGTTCCTCCATTGAATTACAGACGAGTTCCTAAATCTCAGCAGAGAAGTTTTCTCAGTTGAATTACGGGCGAGTTCTTAAATCTCGACGAAGATGTTTTCCCCTATTTGAATTACGGGCAAGTTCCTAAATCTCGACACCTCAGTTGAATTACAGGCAAGTTCCTAAATCTCGACACCTCAGTTGAATTATGGGCAAGTTCCTAAATCTTGACACCTTAGTTGAATTACGGGCGAGTTCCTTTCCCTCAACAAAGATTAGACTTCCCCAGCAGAATCTTCCTCAACAGCAGGTATGCAAGATCTCGCTAAGGAATCTCTTATGTGATCGACACTTCTCCAAACGGCATCTGTAAGCCCATTCCCGACATCACAAAGCAACTATCACTTCATGCGAGTGCAAATTTCTGGGCACTCTAGTGTTCAATCCTCTTCCACCTTCGGATCACGAAAGGCACGAAAGCCAATCTACATCCTCAGGTTTAAGAAGATTGAACAGGGGCAGCTGTTGTACCCCAAAATTTTCCCTCCCATATTTCTCAAAACATTGCAAGAAAGATCTCCAAATTGTTCAAAGTAATCCAAGGGTTGGCCAGACAAGCTCTCTCCTAAGGCAGTCTACTTAAATTAGGGTTTTGTGTTGCATCAAGATCCTTCAGTCCAAGTGACCCCAAGTGATCACAAATGTCCTAATATGTTCTCAAGATCATCCATGTCAAGTTTCGAGCCTTCCAAATGGATTTTGCTCATTCAATTGCTCAAAAGGTCCAAAAATCGACTGTGCTAGGGCAAAAGTCAACTGTGACCCAAATACAGTCAAACTTCAATATTTTTTGTCAACATTATCATTTTGAAGTATATTTCATCATTTGATCAAGGGTTTATCATGATTCATCAAGGATTACTCAAAATTCATCAAGATTCAAAAGTTGTTAAATTAGGGTTTTATAGGAAAAGTCAACTCAACTTTGACCAAGCATAACTTTCTCATACTTTATGAGAAATGACCCATCCAAAGATCATTTTTAATAGGATTCAATTATATACATTCCATATTCATACCCCAAGATCAAAATATGCACTCATAAGAAGTTATGAATTTTGACATTATAGGTCATTTTTGAAAGTCAACAAAAACACCTTTTTTGTCAAAGCTTCTAACTTGAGAATGGAATATCAAAATGATATTAGACCAAAAGGGTTGATTATAGGACATCTCAAGCTTTCTAAAAAGTCTAAGAACACCTCCAAAAGTTCAAAATTGAGGAAGTTATGCATTGTTGAAGTTAGACTTTTTTGCAAAATTGCAAAAGTCAACTATCCCCAAAACTTCAAATTTTGCCAAATGGGCCCCTTCTTTTTCACTTGTTTTGAGTTTGCATTATTTCCCACGTGCTCTAGCCTTGCCCATGTGTCCATATCATATTTTTATTAATTATTTTTATTTTTATTTGATTTAATTTGAATTAAATCAAAATAAATCAAATAAAATCATAAACATTGAAAACTAAAGATCTTGTGATCATTTCAGGTCTTGGTACACAACTAGCATCCTTCCAAACCTGTATCAAGCCATGTGGGTAAAAAAAGATTGCAAATGAGCCAATTTTGGAAAGATTTAATGGAGGATAAAATCAAATATTCAATCATCAACGGAGGAAGATTTGGAAAAAACTTGCAACCCTAATACATTATGCATTACATAAGGGTCGTGTGCAGACTAAAAGGGAGGTTGGAGATCAGTTCTAGAGGCAGAACCAAATTTAAAAAAAAACAAGAAAAAGTGTGAGATCGAAATCAGGTCTAGAGGCAATTTCAAGACTTAAGACTTGTCTCAATCTCTTCCTGGCCATCTCCACAAGCGAAAGCAACCAAGACAACGCGTTTTCAGACCTCCCGGTGCGCTGTAAGTCATCCACGAATTCACTATGTTCTTGAAATCGAAAATCTTTATTCTTGCATCCATTATATAAAATAATTGCATATTTGTGATCACCATGCCATTTGCAAGCTTTTTAAATTAGCCAATTTCATTTACATAACCTATACTGTGATTCACCATGATTAGGGTTTCATGGAGTTTTTTGGGGTTTTTGTTTTCAAGTACAATTAGTCTACATGATGGCTATGGTTGTGATCAGTAGGTTGAGACGAATCCAACCCTACTCTTAGAATGCATTTCCATGGCCTATAGAAGATTTTGGAATGAGGCAGGCTTGTAAGGACGGACCTTCGTCCGTAGGTATAGCCTCTATGTTTTTAGCAACGGTTCAGGGACAGGGATGATGAGTTGTCATCCATCCATAGGACCACTCAAATAACGCGCGCTTTTTTTTTCTTTTCTGGCCATTGATTTTGTTTTTATATATTAAATTATGTTTGTATTATCATAACAAATAAGAACAAGCGTTCTGGTGGTAGCCACATAAGCCTTAAGGCATCCCAAGGCTGGAGGTCAGGGGTTCAATCCCTGCCTCCAGCAATTTGCATTTTCTTGTTATTTTTCAGGCAATCTAGTGCACACGCCAACATGATGACCATCATACTCCCTCACTCTTCAGCATGCCAGATGGCCAGGTGGCCAGATCTGGTGGTCAAGTATTGGAGGCACACCATAAGCTAGTCAACGCATGTGCACAGGATCACAAAAAGTCCAATGGATCAGCATATTTGGGTCAAATCTCTTGCTATTTGCACCCTCAAAATCAGGCCCACTTTCTATACTTTTCTTTTATTTTGTTTATTCATTTATTTATTCTATTTTATTTATTTTAATTACTAATCAAATTAATTTTCTTTTTTTATCAAAAATCACCAAAAAAATATTTTTACCCCAATTAAAATTCAAAAAAACTTTATTTTTGTTAATAAATATTAACTAACCAATTAGGTTTTTAATTCTAGAATAACTTTAATTTATTTTGTAAATAAATAAAATCAATTAGAATTAATTAGGTTTTAACTTTAGTTTAATTATTTTATTTTCTTTCTTAAAATATCAAAAACTCCAAAAATATGTCATTTATTATTTTTCATCAATTAATTTATTTTATAATTAATTTAGTATTTAATTTAGGATTTAATTTCTTTTTCTTAAAATAAAAACAACAAAAAAGCATTTTCTTTTAAAAGGGTCAAAACCCTAATTCGCATTCGATTTAATTTCCCTCGCGCTTTATTTTTCTTTATCCAATTGATGTATTTGCTTCCGGTATGTAATAATTAATTAGGACGTTTGCTTTTTACCACTTTATTTTATTTTCAAAGGGTTATTTTTGGCGATGTAAATACCCGACGCCTTGTAATAATTTAGTTTAATTTCCGCAGCTTTAATTTCTGCAAATATTCAACTGTTAGATGTTTGGTAATAGGGTTTGCATGACAAGAATGAATGTTTAACCTAAAATCAATTAGATCACCCTAACATGTGCAAAGATAAATATAACTGAAATCAATACACTCGCACAGGCACACTCTTAGGGTAACTCCCACTTGGTTGTCTTTGGTAAACAGTCATTGAGTATAGGTTGTTTTAGAGGTCGTTCTCTTGTCTAAAAGATCATAGTCGCCTCGAAATGGTTGCCTCGGATATTGTTGCCTCAAACAAATGATCTAAGACATTAGCGTTACTGCTAAGGCATCCTAACATTGCTTTAGTGACCGTATGTCCCTCTTTCGAATTGACCCTCAAACTCCAGCGATGGTGCTACCTACTCACTAATAGTGGGATAGCATTGTCTAAAGGAAATTAGCATATAACGATTCCTTTTTTGAGTAGGTAGATAGTTCTTAGATACTTGCTCATCCAAAACAAAACCAAATTTTCACACTTACACTCCTTTATAAACAAAGTTTTTAAAAACACTTCATTACACTCTTGAGGACAGAAGCAAGAGTTAAATCGAAGTTAAAACAAAGCTTCTCAAAACCCACAAGCACAAAGAAAACATTTTGAAAATGATGAGCAAGTACCTAAGAGCTCGTAGATAACTACGGATAGAAAGGGTGCTAATACCTTCCTTTTCTATAATCTACCCCCCGTACTCGAAAATAATCTCGAAAAAAGGAATTTTTCTGTGCTTTTTTCCTTTCCTTGTTGGATAAAATAAAAGTCGGTGGCGACTCTTGCTTACCGCGATATTTTGCAAAAACAAACGCAAAACGCAAACCAACATTCCAAAAATAGTCAGTTCTTCCCACCGTATCACACCCATCTCCAATAACTTTCCATCATCCCTCCTGTGATACGGTAGCAGAACCGGACTATTTTTAAATGCTGGTTTGTGTTTTGTGTTTGCAAAATGTCGCGGTAAGCAAGAGTCTCCATCGACTTTTATTTCATCCAACCGGAAAGGAAAAAAGTACAGAAAAAAATCCTTTTTCGAGATATTCTGAGTACGGGGGGTAGATTATGGAAAGGGAAGGTATTAGCACCCTTTGTATCCATGGTTTTCCATGGGCTCTTAGGTACTTGCTCATCTTTTTAAAATTTCTTGTGTATGTGCTTTATTTTGAAAAGTTTGACTTTGTGATAACCCTTGTATCAGTCCTCAAGGGTGTGACGAAGTTGTTTTGAAAATTTGTTTGAAAAGTGTAAGTGTGAAAGTTTGATTTGAGCAAGTACCTACTAGCATCTACCTACTAAAAAAAAAAGATCGTTTCTATTCTCGTTTCCTTTAGACAGTGCTATCCTACTATTGAGAAGTAGGTAGCACCATCGTTGGAGTTGTAAGGGTCAATTTGAAAGGGACGTACGATCACTAAAGCAATGTTAGGACACCTTAGTAATTACCTTAGAGTCTTAAGATCATATTTGAGGCAACATTTCCGAGGCAACATTTCTGAGGCAACATTCGTATGGGACATTTGATCTTTTTAGACAGGAGGGCAACCACTAAGACACCCTATGCTTAATGATTGTTTACCGAAGGCAACCGAAGTGAGGGTATACCCTAAGAGTGATATGTGCGAGTGATTTGTTTTCAGTTATTTGTCTTTGCACATTATGGTTTTCTAACTGTATTAAATTATCATGCAATCTTGTCATATAATCCTATTAGCATACATCTAAACAGTCAGATATTTGCGAGAATTAAAGTGCGAGAAAGTAAATCTATGCTATTACAAGACTTCGGGGAAGGGGATTAATTACATAGCCAAGAAAACCGCAAAAGACGATAAATAAAAGAAAGTCCTAGATTAAACTATTACATACTGTTAACAGTTACATAAATATTGTAAATAAAAAAACATGCGCGATGAATTAAATGCGAGGCGATTAGGATTTTGACCCTTGACTAAACCTAATTGTAATTGATTAAAGAAAAATCATTTTTTGTCGTTTTTGTTATTTGAGAAAATAAGGCTTAATTTAATTTAAAAAGAACCTAATTACTAATTAATTTTAATTAAAAATATATTAAATTAACCTATTTTTTGTATGTTTTATTTTATTTGCAACCAGGGGGTGCCACGCATCCATCTTCTGCCTCCCATCCATTGTTTTAGATAACACTTTTACCTACGGACATGTCACTATAGCTACAAACATGTGCATTTCAAAAATTACATACAAGCAATATAAATAAGATTCAAGACCATGGATCAACTGAGTTTGACCCTCTGATCACAATGGTATCCTTCATTAGGGCCAATTGTTCCTGCATTTAAAATCCCCAAAACAATAAAGCAAACCCTAGCTATGGTAGATGTTCATACAAGTGTTAGAAATACAATTAAATGTTATCAAAAGCTTGCAAACTCAAAGAAAAACACGAATATATCATTAAAATATACAATGGATGAGTGAGTCAATGAAACTGAATTCGAAATTGGAAGCATGTCGTGATACCTGTATCTTGTAATTCCAGGCGTGAGGGAGCTTGCAAATGGGTAGGATTCCTTCTGGAGATGTCCAGCAATCAATTGGCAATCTAAGAATGGCACGAATTGGCCTCTAGTACAGAAATTGGATCACCAATTTTCTTGCAATTTTTCCAGTTTTCTTTCACCTCTACACGGCTTCTTCTCACCCCCTCATGCCTTGGAAATTTCCCATATATATTAGAGAATGCATTAGGATTGTAAAACTGATCACATCTTGGGAAGTTTTTTCAAGATTTGATTTTGTTTTCATGGCATATGTAAACCTTCTAAATTTGGATCAAATCCAATCTTTTTCAACCATTGGCCTTGCACGATTTGATCTTCATTTGACAGCATATAATATCTTCTTTCAATGCAAAAGATCATCCCTAAAATGTAATATATGATTTATTAGGATTTATTTGATTTTATTTGAATTTTAAAAGAATAAAAATCAAAATAAATTAAATAAATGAGAAAATAAAGTATGGAGGGTCCCATAGGTCATGGACTATGTTAGTAATGAGATGCAAGCATAAAAAGTTGGACCCATTTAGCAAAAAATGCAAATTTGAGCATGTTTGATTTTTGGCAATTTTGCAAAAAAGGTCATCTTGCCCAATGCATAACTCTCTCAATTTTGATCCTAGATATGTGTTATTAGACTTTTTAGAAATCTTAGCATGTCCTCTAAGTAACCCTTTTGGTCTCATCTCAATTTAGTCTTCCATGTTCATGTATGAAGCTTTGACCCAAAAGGTGTTTTTGTTGACTTTTCAAAATGGCCTATAATATCCAAATTCATATCTTCTTGTGAGTGCATATTTTGAACTTGGAAGATGAAGATGAGTTGTAGGGAATTTCATCCTCTTCAAAATGAGATTTGTATGGGTCATTTATGATAAAGTATGAGAAAGTTATGCTTGGTCAAAGTTGAGTTGACTTTTCCTACAAAACCCTAATTTAGCAACTTTTGGGTTTTGATGAATTGTGAGCAATCCTTGTGGAAACATGATCAACCCTTGATAAAATGATGGATAATACTTAAAAATGAGTATGTTGACCAAAAATATTGAAGTTTGATTGTATGTGGGCCACAGTTGACTTTTGACCTAGCATAGTCGATTTCTAGGTATTTGAGCAATTGACTGAGCAAACTTCCTCTGTAAGGCTTGAAAATTGACATGGATGATCTTGAGAATATATAAGGACAATGGTGATCATTTGGCATCCTTTGTACTCAAGCCTCTTGATGCAAAATGAAACCCTAATTTGAGGTAGACTGGCTTAGGAGAGAGTTTGTCTGGTCAACTCTTGAACTTCCTTGAGCAATTTGGGGACCTCATTTGCCATGTGTTGAGAAATATGGGAGGGAAAATTTTGGGGTACAACATCTGCCCCTGTTCAATCTTCTTAAACCTGAGGATGTAGACTGGATTTTCTTCCTTTCGTAATCTGAAGGTGGAAGATGATTGAACACTAGAGTGCCCATAAATTTGCACTCGCATGAAGTGATATTTGACTTGCGATATTGGGAAATGGGCTTACAGATTCCATTTGGAAGTTGATGATGGAAGTTGATGATGGAAGATGGGCTTAAAGATGCCATCTGAAGAGGTGTCGATAGCATAAGAGATTCTTTTGCGAGAACTCGTATACTTGTTGTTGAGGAGGACTTCGCTGGGGAATGCTGGTCTCTATCTTGAGAGAAGTAGAGTTTTAGGAGCTTCAGTTGTCCGTTTCTCTACTGGGGGATAATTCCGGTTTGGGAAAAGGAAGTGAACTGTGTGTTTTTTTCGGGGTATATGTTGCACTGCGACTTATTGGGGGAATATGAAATCAATTGTGTTTGATTGGGTCCCTAGTCTTACAGTGTTGTGGACTGCTGTTTGGGGATAAGAGTGGAAGAAACTGGATGGTAAGGTTATGAGAAGGAACCTGGATAGTAGGGTTACTTCCATATGTAAGCCTAGATAATAGGGCTTTGAGAAGGAACCTGGATAGTAGGGTTACTTCGGTATGAAAGCCTGGATAGTAGGGTTGTGAGAAGGAACCTGGATAGTAGGGTTACTTCGATATGAAAGCCTGGATAGTAGGGTTGTGAGAAGGAAGCTGGATAGTAGGGTTACTTCGGTATGAAAGCCTAGATAGTAGGGCTGTGAGAAGGAACCTGGATAGTAGGGTTACTTTGATATGAAATCCTGGATAATAGGGCTGTGAGAAGGAACCTGGATAGTAGGGTTACATCGAAATGAAAGCCTGGATAGTAGGGCTATGAGAAGGAACCTGGATAGTAGGGTTACTTCGATATGAAAGCTTGGATAGTAGGGATGCTTTGAAATGAGTTTGGGTGAGATGCAGAGGGAACCTGGGTAAAGTTGTTCTTATCGCGCCGATGATTACTCTGTTTAGCTTCGAGGGTTGATCATGGACCTGCTGGAAGTTGCTGATTATAACTGTCTTTCTTGAAAGAAATACAGGGCTAGTTATGCACGATGCATGAGATGTACTGTGAGATGATGTTCTCATAATAAATGAGACTATGGTATATGTGATGTATGCATATGTCATGATGTATGAACATGAAACGCTGACGTGATAATCTAAATATGGGAAAATAAATCCCTGATTGCTATGAAAATCGTAGTTCCTCCACCTTTGTGAGGGATGGTGAATAATGATGACCGTACTAGGGATTTTCCCCTTGGCTAGTAAATGTTCTACCGGGAGAGACTTCGTCTAAGGATAACTCTGCGGGGAATAACTTTGTTGGAGAGGAGATATTCTGTTTGTGAGAGAAATAATCTCTGCTTGGGGAATGATTTACTGACTCACTCACAATTGTGAACCTCGACTGGGGAGAGTTGTGCTATGTTGGGAAAGTTAACACCACTGTCTTTAGATACTTCTTAATTTATGGGGAGTGTATGTACCACTTCTCATGTTCTCTAGCTGGTTCTGTCCCTGTACCTGATAGGCAGAGTAACTGTAAGGCTTGGACACTTCTTGTTTGTCCCTGTTCTTGGAATTGCGAGTAATCATCTTTTGTTTCTTATGTAAATATTTATGAGCAACAATTATTCTCAAATGCATATATAAAAAATGATTCATTGGACATTCTAGCAAAACAAAACAGAAAAAGAGAAACAAATTGAAATTTCTTGTAAAAATGGATTGTATTGATTTTGAAGTTGGCCCATAATAGGCGTTTTGTACAAAGAGGTCGACGTCCTAGTAAGAGAACATTGCCGAAAGATAAGAATTATACAATTTGTGTAAAAGAAAGAAAAACAGCTATGCGAAATGATCCCACTGGGTTCCAACTCTGCTATTTCCTTTATATCTTCAAGCGTCTCATCACTTTGCTACTTGGTCGAAGGTGGATCAGGTTGATTGGCGCCGTCTGAGCTTGATGGTTGATACCGAAGTCTGGCCGCAAGATGATCCAACGAGAAATAGTGTTACGCTTCGATCCCTAATTTTTTCCTGGACCTCCCTTTCGGGTTTTCAGTCCACCGGGATACCCTTTTTTGCCCAAGCCGCCTTTTCAGGTTTTCGACTAGCCAGGTGTACAGTTTTTTTTCATTTTCATCCCTTACCTTTTCCCAAACCCTTTTGGTTCGCCGGGAAGCCCTTATTTCTTCCTAGGCCGGTCAACCTAGTGGGTCTTTGATTATGCGTAGTATCTTTTCACTATGTCTGCATTGACGGGGTGAGGAAGGTCGTCACCATCCATGGTGGTTATAACCATAGCTCCTCCCGAGAAAATGTTCTTAACCACAAATGACCCTTCGTGTGTGGGGGTCCATTTTCCCCTGGGATCACCTTGCGGTAGTATGATGCGTTTGATCACTAGATCCCGACTTGATATTCTTGACGTCTGACTTTCTTGTTAAAATCCTTGATCATTCATTTTTGATATGTCTGACCATGAGAGATAGCAGCAAGTCTCTTTTCATCCATTAGGTTCAGCTGATCAAGTCGGGTTTGGATTCAATCGTCTTTGCTCAAATCCGCATCCTTCATAATTGTGAGAGAGGGTATCTGGACTTCGATGGGTAGGATTGCCTCCATGCCATACACCAGAGAGTAGGATGTTGCCCTTGTCGACGTCCGTGCTGAGGTACAGTACCCATGAAGAGCGAATGATAACATCCCGTGCCAGTCCTTCTTTGTCACCGTCATCTTCTGCACAATCTTCTTGATGTTCTTGTTAGCTGCTTCAACATCGCCATTCATCTTCGGCCGGTAGGGAGAAGAGTTATGATGTTGTATCTTGAACTATTTGCAGAGCTCAGTAATCATTGTATTGTTTATATTTGTATCGTTGTCTGTAATGATCCTCTCTGGTACACCATATCGACAGATCAAATTATGTCGGATAAACCGCGCCACGACGTTCTTGGTTACTGTAGCAAAGGAAGCTTCCTCAACCCACTTTGTAAAGTAATCAATTGCTACTAGAATGAAACAATGCATGTTAGACGCAGTAGGTCTGATTTCCCCAATCATGTCAATGCCCCACAATTCAAAGGGCCAAGGAGCTGTCAAGACATTCAGGGGAACCGGAGGTACATGCACCTTATCAGCATAGACTTGGCACTTATGACAGGTTCGAGAGTGCTGGTAACAATCGGCTTCCATAGTGGACCAATAATATCCTGCCCATAGGATTTTCTTTGCCATGGTATGTCCACTGGAATGAGTTCCGAAGGTACCTTCATGTAACTCTGCCATGATCCTTTCCGCCTCGCTTTTGTCTACACACCGAAGTAAGGTTGAATCATGGTTACGCTTATAAAGAATCCCATTGCTGATGAAGAACTTCGCAGCGAACCTTCTCAAAAACTTCTTATCATTAACAGATTCCCCCTCGGGGTATTCTTGAGCCTCAAGATACCTCTTTACCTCATGAAACCAGGGTTTATCCGCTACCTCTTCAGCCTCAATGTCACAGCAGTGTGCGGGTTCGTCCAACCTCTCAATGGTAATCTGGGGACCTTCATTGTCCCACCTAACTTTGAACATAGAAGACATGGTAGCTAGCGCGTCTACTAACTGGTTCTCTTCTCTGGGGAAATGTTCAAAGGTTATCTCCTCAAAGTGTGGGAGCAATGTCAATACATATTCTTTGTAAGGAACAAGATTTGGGTGCTTCGTATCCCATTCGCCTTTGATCTGACTAATCACCAGAGCATAATCTCCGAATACACTCAAGAACTTAATCCTCAAGTCAATAGCAGCTCAAAGACCCATGATAGATGCTTCATACTCCGCCATGTTGTTGGTGCAGTTAAAACATAATCGGGCGGTGAATGGAGTATGACAACCTTCAGGAGATATATTTACAGCGCCAATGCCATTACCCAATGCGTTCGAGGCTCCATCAAAATACATAGACCATCGGGATCCCTCCTCGGGTCCTTTATCTGGTCTAGGTTCTTTGTAGTCAGTCACTAACATGATATTCTCATCCGTGAACTCGAAATTCATGGACTGGTAGTCATCCACGGCCTGATGCGCCAAATGATCCGCTAATACACTCCCCTTGATTGCTTTTTGGGTTGTGTATTGGATGTCGTACTCGGTTAAGATCATCTGCCATCTTGCTATCCTTCCGGAGAGAACAGGCTTCTCGAAAATATACTTGATCGGATCCATCTTTGATATCAATAAGGTGGTGTGAGTCAGCATATACTGTCTCAGCCGGCGAGCAGCCCATGCCAAAGCACAACAAGTTTTCTCTAGCAACAAGTATCGGGTCTCACAGTCGGTAAACTTTTTGCTAAGGTAGTAAATAGCGTGCTCTTTTCGGCCAGACTCGTCATGCTGTCCCAGCATACACCCCATCGAATTGTCCATCACTGTCAAGTATAAGATCAAAGGTCTTCCTTCAACTGGAGGCATCAGAATTGGTGGCTCTTGGAGGTATTCTTTAATCCTTTTGAAAGCGGTCTGACATTCATCATTCCATTTTACCACTTGAAAGCGGGCGATGTAGTTAAGACGTCCCAAAAAGCCTCTGACTTCCTTTTCTGTGCGGGGAGCCGAAATTTCCTGTATAACTTTCACCTTGGCAGGATCCACCTGAATACCCTTATCACTGATGACGAAACCTAACAGCTTTCTAGACCTTACCCCGAAGGTGCACTTGTTCGGGTTCAACCTTAGCTTGTACGTCTTCAACCTGTCGAACAATTTCTGGAGATGGTCGAGGTGTTCTTCCTCACTCTGGGACCTTGCAATCTTGTTATCAACATAAACCTTAATCTCATGGTGAATCATGTCGTTGAACAAAGCGACCATGGCGCGCTGTTAAGTTTCCCCAACATTCTTCAACCCGAAAGGCATTACCTTGTAACAGAAGGTGCCCCACTGTGTAACGAAGGTTGTTTTCTCCATGTCTTCGGGAGCCATCTTAATCTTATTGTAACCAGAAAAACCATCCATGAAGGAGAAGATCTTATGCTGCGCGATGTTGTCGACCAAAACATCGATATGTGGAAGTGGGAAATCATCTTTGGGGCTCGCCCTATTCAGATCTCTATAGTCAACACACATTCGTACCTTACCATCCTTCTTAGGCACCGGAACCACATTGGTGACCCACTGCGGGTAAGAAGTAACAGCTAAAAATCTGGCGTCAAACTGTTTCATGACCTCAACTTTGAGTTTCTCTGACATCTCAGGGCGCATATGGCGAACCTTCTGCTTTACCGGAGGACAATCTTCTTTAGTTGGCAAGCGATGAACCAAAATATTAGTGTCCAACCCAAGCATATCTTCGTAAGACCAAGCGAAGATCTCAACATAGTCACGTAGCATCTGTATCAAACGTTGCTTGACACTAGGCTCCAGATTCGCACCTATCTTGACCTGTTTCCTGTCTTCCTCTATACCCGAATTTACTGATTCAACTGGCTCTTCATTAGGTTGTATGGCCCTTTCTTCCTGCAGTAACAGTCTAGCAAGTTCTCCAGGCACCTCACAATCATCCTTACCTTCGTCCTCGGCTTGGTTGATCGGATTTTCAAAGTCATAACTGGTAGTAGCAGAGCCGTTATCAATGGGATCCAGAGTGGATATGGATCTGCATTATGATACGTGAGTGTGTGTAAGAGCATAGCTGTTTTGATAAAGTGAGGGACAGAAAAGAAAAAACAAGGAGCGCAAAATTTATAATGCAAGAAACATCCAATGTTTTATTGATGATATATGAAATGACATATAATAGGCCATCACAAGCAAAGCCAAGGTGCCTCGGGCAAGGCATCGGGTCGTAAAGTTTAAAACTGTTTATTACAACTCTTAAAACAAAAGTCAATTACTGTGTAATAAAAGAAACATGTATGAAGTCCTTCGCCGTCCAGTTATTCAATACACCATTGGTTGTTGGGTAGATCCAGCTGTCGATACATGAATCTTTTTCACTGTCCTCAATTGCATTAACTCCTTGATTACTGATATGCAGAGGAGGTCTTCCAATCCGCGCGCGCCTAACAGCCCTTTAAGCCCCTGTAGTGAAGCCCAAACCAAATTTGTCAGTTTTGTACGTGAAATCAGGGAGCTGACCCCAATTTGCATTGTTGTACCACAAATTTTCCCTTCCATATTCTTCAAAGTTTTGATAAGCAGCATCTCAATTTGCTCAAAGTCTACTCAAGGGCTACAAAGTCAACCATCCTCCTAAGCCAGTCAAATTAGGGTTTTGGTTCTTGCAAGGAAGTTGAGGTTTTCAAGGGCTCAATCAAGTCCCATATGCTCATAAACATTGTCAAGCATCTACATGTCAAGTTTCAAGACTCACAGCATCAAGTTGCACAGTCAAAAGCCCTAATTGCTTCACAATCAACTGTAGGGGCAAAATGGTCATTTGGCAGTCAAAAGTCAAAATTTTTGGTCAACATCTTATTTTGAAGCCACAATCATCATTTGATCAAGTCTTGATCATGATTTCACAAGAATGGCTCAAAAATCATCAAGGTGTCAAAAGTTTCTATTTTTGGACAGTTGAAAAGTCAACTGTAACTTGACCAAGGCATAACTTTTTCATGGTTTATCAGAAAAATCCCATCCAATGCTCATTTTGAAGGAGATGACATTTAATACAACTCATATTCACATTCCAAGTCCAAGAAATTCTCTCACAAAAAGTTATCAATTTCAACATTATAGGTCATTTTCAAAAGTCAACAAAAAGGCATTTTAAGTCAAAGACCATAACTTGAGATTGGTAAATCAAAATGACATGGGACCAAAGGCATTGGTTAGAGGACTTCAGGACCTTTCCAAAATGTCCAAGAACATGTTCATATGATCAAAATTGAGCAAGATATGCATTGGAGAAGTTGGGAAATTTTTGTGAAATGGCCAAAGTCAACTATCCTTGAAACTTCAATTTTTGACAAAAGGGCCCACTTTTTTCCACTTGATTCATCCTTGTCATGCCACCCACGTGTCCCATGACCCATTACAAGACCAAACATTTATTTTTTCATTTTTATTTAATTTTTATGGATTTAATTCACTTTAATCCATAATAATTCAAATAAAAATCAAAAAATGAATTAAATGGTATCTTTGAGTTTTGAATGACTTTTATATGTCATAATACACATGCCAAATTCGTGTCAAGCCTATTATGAGCATGAAATTCAAATTTTGAACAAAAATGGCAAGTTTCTTTAATGGTGGTTATGAGAAAATCCAAAGCTTAATGGCAATGGTTAAAAGCTCCTTAATGTGACTGATTCTCATCCAACCCTATATATACAAGCCTTGCAAGCCTCATTCACATCTAGAACATTACACAAACGTCCAGAGCAAAATCCAAAAAGTGTAAAAAAAAGTGTGAGATCAAAAGGAGTATTGCAAGCATTTTCAGGCCAAAAGGAGAACGTGACTCTCTTCTTTGCCATCCCCTGAAGCTAAAGCAACTCTTGCCACGTCCTAAGGTCCATTATCAAGCACTGTAAGTATTCCCAGGTCCCCCATAATTTCCATGCATTTTTTCTTTATGTACTTAGGTGCAGGTTCACAAGAAAGGTGCATCATACACCTCACACCCAAGCGCGCCAGATGTCCGCAATCATAGATCCAAAGACCAGGGATGGTTGACCACCATGTGCTCAAGTCAAAGCGAGCGTGGATAATTCAAAAAGTCAAACAGGCTTGCTTCTATTGGGCCAGAAATTCAACAAAAAAACCTCCCATTGGTCCATTAACCTCCTGGTCTATTTACCTTTTTATATTTTTCTCTTTTCAATTCTTTTAATTATTAATATTATTTTCAATAACTAACAAATTAATTTTTGCAATAAAATTCAAAAAAACCAAAAAAAAATGTAAATACTTTATTAATTTCATTTAGGTAATTATTTTGTAAATAAATACTAATAAATTGAATTAGTTTTAATTAGGCAACTTTAACCTTTTTTCTTAATAACTAAAATAAATTTAGAATTAGGTTTTTATTAACTTTTAATTTTAATTCCTTTTATTTTATTTCATTAAAAACATAAAAAATACAAAAACATTTTTCTTTTAATAAATTAAATAATTAGTTTTAATTCCATTTCATTAAAAAAGGACAAAATTCAATTTCTTTCTCAAAAGGGTCAAAACCCTTAGGACGTTCCCGATTAAATTTTTATTCGCGCGCATTTATTTTATTTTGATTATTTATGTAACTGTCTCCAGATATGTAATAGTTAATTAGGAAGTTTACCGCTTTATTTAATTTCCCGCACTTTATCAAAACAGGTCTTTGTTTTTCGACGATGTATAGACCCGCGCCTTGTAATAGCGTAGCTTTACATTCCCGCACTTTAATTTTTCGCACCCCTAACTGTTAACAATGTATGAAAAATAAAATCAATCCGTAGCTCACAAATAACATGTAAAAAATAAACATTAACTGAAAAACAACACACAAGCACATGCCACTCTTAGGGTACGCCTCACTGGTTGCCTCGAACGTGGTCGTCAAGTATAGGGTGTTTTAGAGGTCGCCCTTTATCTAAAGATCCAGTTGCCTCGAAACGGTTGCCTCAGATAAAAAGGATCTAGGACATTAGGGTTACTTCTAAGGCGTCCTACTGTTGCTTCGGTGACCACATTGTCCCTTAATCGAATTGACCCGAATACCTCCAACGACGGTGCTACCTACCTCTCAATGGTGGGATAACACTATCTAAAGGACTCTTACACAGCCTAATTCCTTAGAGTAGGTAGATTCTCCTAGGTACTTGTTCTTTTCAAACAAACAAAACAACTTTTCACACCTCACACTTTCTAAAAGTTTTCAAACAAATTTTTCATACACTCTTGAGGACAGATACAAGAGTTACTTAGAAATATTTCAAACGAAACTTTTTTTTCAAAACCCACACACACTTGAAAAGCAAACAATTTTTGAAAACATAAGAGCGAGTACCTAAGAGCCCATGGATAACCATGGATAGAAAGGGTACTAACACCTTCCCTTTCTATAAATCTACCTCCCGAACCGAGAAACATTCTCAAAGAAGGAATTTTGTTGTGCTTTTGTCCTTTCCATGTTGGAGAACATAAAAGACGGTGGCGACTCTTGCTTACCGCGACATTTCGCGAACCAGCATTTCAAAAACAGTCAGTTCTATTTCCACCGATCACATGCACACCCATCTTTATCAATTAAAGCCCTGGCATCCTTGAAAGAAGCCATCTTCATCGGAGGTTTTCCAGTAGAAACTTCAGTCGACGCCAAAGTCTGAGGGACTTCTTCAAAGTTCTGACAAGGGGTTTCGATGAACTCCCCATCCATCTCCACATAGCGAAAAGAATTGAGATGACTCACCATGTACTCCTCTTCACCTTGTACCATGACAATCTTCCCTTTTACCGGATATTTCAACATCTGATGGAGCGTAGAAGTCACTGCCCCAGCCTTATGAATCCAAGGGAGACCCAGCAAGCAAGAATATGAGGGTCTGATATCCATCACATAAAAGGTGGATGCAAAAGTCTGGGAGCCGACTTTAACAGGGACGTCCACCTCCCCGTGAACCATCCTTTTTGACTCGTCGAAAGCCCTGACCACAATATTGCTTGGCTTCATAATCAAACCTTCACAGTCCAAACGGTCTAATGATTTATTTGGCAAAACATTCAAAGAGGACCCGGTATCCACTAGTACATGGGCCATAGTAGTGCCCCTGCACTCGATCGAGACGTGGAGAGCATCATTGTGATTTCTTCCTTTAGCAGTCAAATTTGCGTCTGAGAAACCCAACCCATTGTCGGCAGTCAAGCTAGCTACGCAATCTTTGAATTGGTCAGCTGAGGTTTCCTGTGGCACATACGCGGTTTTGAGGAAAGAAATTAAAGCCTTTGCATGGGCTTATGAGCACAATAACAAGGACAACATGGAGATTTTTTACGGGGTCTGCCCCAACTGTTCGACTACGTTGTAGTCGCTCTTCTTGATAATCTTCAGAATTTACTCTATCTCCTGCTTAGAGGTTTCCACAATGATCTTCTTAGGTGCCTCCGTCTGGGCAGGCTCACCTGTGATTTCTTTGCCCCGAGTCTCAGATGGATCGGCGACAAGGGTGATAACTGGAATAGGAACTGGGATAGTAGCTGATGTACTAGTAGATGGAATGACAACATGTTTTGGACAGTCGGATGGGAAATCTCGAGAGAAAAGAGTCTTCCACTTCTGGTGACTTTGCTAGTTCCGACAATATTGCTGATATCAGCTTCCTCACTTTTCAAATATTTCTTAACTCTATGGTAATACACATCGGCACCATAGTGCCAAGGGATAGCTTTATCTGAAGTTTATGGGATAACATCAGGGACAGTAATTATTAATGGAGCAATTCTTAGAACGGGCGTAATCCTAACAGGATTTCTCGAGGAAGCCTTGGAAGGATTTGCGGAAATGGTTATGATGGCAACTTCTTCAATTGGAACCAACGAAATCATAGTCTTCTCGAACAAGATCTCTTTGTTATCCATCAGGTTCTAAACACCTGATTTCAATAAGTGGCAACCAGCAGGTAGCATGGAATACATGTGGCAACCTTCGCCACAGCCCGGAAATAAATCGGCCAACAATAGATTCTTCTTAACTGTCATCAAAGGAGTAGAAATATCTTCCACAAAGGTCACAAATAAATCATCATCCACAGCATTTACTCCATGACCATGTTTGGGCATGGGGGCAGTTATGATGTTAGGCTTCTCTGGAGCGTCAAATTCAATCTCTTTAGCTTCGATCAAATCTTGCACCTTATTCTTCGAGGCCCAACAATTGTTTGTATCATGACCTGGGCCATCAGAGTGATAGGAGCAACGGGCATTCAGGTTATATAGCGGAGATGTGGTGTTGGGATTCTTTGGGGCTTCCCTCAGAGTTACCAGCTTGGTCTTTAATAATTGTGGTAGAATTTGAGACAAGGTCATATTGAGCCGAGTGTACTACCTTTATGGTCTTTCCACCCTTTGCTAATTGTTGCGTTGTGGAGCAACGGTGGGTCTTGATATCACTACCGCATTTACTGCTTGGCGGTGTTCAGGTCTGCTTTGGCCCCTCGGGCTGTAGACTGCACTAGCTTCTTTCTTACCGGTGAAAGGCTTCTTTACTGCACTTGATGAAGTATCCTTCTGTATCTTACCACTTCGGATACCAGCTTCTACTCTTTCCCCAGTCAAAATTAACTCAGTAAACCCAGATGATGAACTGCCGATCAGATGGTTGAAAAACGGACCAGATAGCATCCCCAGAAACATGTCAACCAACTCCCTATCAGACAAAGGGGGATGGACTCTTCCATCCAAATCTCTCCACTTCTGAGCATAGTCCTTAAAACCTTCACTTGCACCCATAGACATACCCTGAAGCTGAGTACGAGTGGGAGCAAGGTCGGCGTAATACTGATATTGCTTGTAAAAAGTAGCAGCAAGGTCCTCCCAGTTTCTGACATTAACTCCTTCCAACTGATAAAACCATTCAAGTTGAGTCCCTGATAAACTATCTTGAAAGAAATGTACCCACAAATTTCTATCAGCAGTGTGGGGTTGAATTTTCCGGACGTACGAGCGGAGATGGAGTTTTGGACATGACGCTCCATCGTACTTGGCAAAAATCGGAGCTTTGAACTTATGAGGGATCACCACTCCTGATACCAATCCCAGCTCTCCAAAATCCAGACCGGGGATCCTCTAAATCTCCATAGCACTCAGATGGTATTCTAACTGCTTGTACTTATCCTCAGCAGGAGGATACTTCTCTTCATCATAATCAGTGTCATCATCAGAAATGGCAGGACTGGGGCCCTTTTCTTCTTCTTGGTTCTCCCCTTCCTTGGATGAAAGGGACAGATCAACTTGCTGCTTCAACCTATCCCCAAACCTTTTGCCCATACTCAAAAGAATGACCTTCTTCTTCTTATTCTTCTTTTCTTTCTCTTTCAGAATGAGAGCTTTTAAATCCTCTTGCCCTTTAGCCAAGCTCAAGAACATCTCTTGGAATTGGGAATTTTGTGCCTGAAGATCTTTGATAGCTTGATCAGAAGACATAACTGCTGAAATAAACAGCGAAGAAGATGAGAAACCTGTGATGGTACCTATAATGGCGTGCATGATAATGGGATGCGTATGTAATGATTTCAAAGACTTTGGGAGATTTAAATTTGCAAACCAAAAATAAAACAAACTTTATTAGATTAACTCGTAAAAAGTTCAACAATGCCTTTGAGGCTTTACAAAGAAATAAATGGAAAACAAATCGAAACTAGAAAAAGAAAAATCAGAAATCCCATGGACGCTTCCCCTTCATGCTGACATAATCATTGATCGTTATTTCATTCTCAAGTTGTCTGGTGAGCTTCAGGATCTTCTGTTCTTGCTCATGGTACTTTTTCCCGGTAGGTATCCCTTTCCTCTTTCAGCTGAATCCAAGACCTCTTCAATGCCCCAAGATCAGTGGGCATGTAGGGATAAAGGACTGTATAAGGAATGCCCTCTTCATTGGTGGGCTCCACAATCACTGGCAACACAACTTCATAGGGCATCCAAAGCTTCTGGGCTCGAGCTCGGGCCCACTAGAGATAAGGCTGCATAGGGAGAGAAGTCTTTGGTCCTAGCTCTTGGGGATAAGATCTGTTCACCATGCCCCAAGCTTGTATAAACCTCTGGCGATGCTCGTCAATGTCCTCCTTGTAGTCAACTACAATATCTGTAAGAAGGAGCTCATGAGGACCATCTCTCCGAGCATGACCAAACTGTCGTAAAGCTAGGAAGGGATTGTAGGTTATACCCCCTCTGACTCCAAGCAACAGGACATTAGGGTATCCCCCACAACGATCAATGACTTCAGTTCTTTCCATAGCCTTGGAACTCCAAAGAATGTTTGTATGGGAAAGGGACATTATCCTATAAGACCATCCTAAACCTTCTTCATTTTTTAACATAGACTTAGGGAGGTGCGAAATAAACCACCTCGCCAGCAGCGACATGTAACACATGAGAGTCCCTCTTCTTCGCACAGTACGAGTGTAGAGGGCATGCAAGATATCACCCAATAAAGTAGGCACGGGATTGCGAGACAGGAAGATCTTAATTGCATTCACATTTACAAAGGAATCTGGATTCGGGAAGAGAACCAAACCGTAGATAAGGAGAGCCAAGATGTCTTCGAAAGCCTGGAAATCCAAGTTATCTCAGCATAACTGAGCTTGATCCATCAGAAACTTGGCTAAGAAACCTTCAACCCCGCTTCGTGTCTCCCAATTGGACACTACATCGGCCCGTTTTAGATGCAGAGCTGAAGCAATGTCTTCTGCTCTAGGAGTCTCTTCTATACCTGTGAAAGGCATCTTATCAAGGATGGATATGCCCAATAAGTGAGAAAACTCTTCCAAAGTGGGAACTAGCTGATAATCTGGGAAAGTGAAGCAATGATGCACAAGATCGAAGAACTGGAAAAGCACACTCATCATCTGCTCATCAAACTTTGAGGTAACCAAACTAAGAAGCTGAACATGTCTCTTAATGAATGAAGAAGTCTCAGAAACTCTTGAGGCTAACTCTTTGAGTTGAGCAGGTATTTGCACAAAGTTAACTCGGATGGTATTTCTGCGCATGGAAGCCATAATCAGCAAAACAGAACAAAGATAAATCCCCTCGGTCTTTGAAATTGTTAGTATAATGAAGTATGCATGTTATGTTATGATGCATGATGTCATGATAAAAAAACAACAGGTATAGCAGATAACATGCATGGCAAAGGCAAACAAGTCACACAAAATCCCTTAAGTTTAAGGCTTGCATGGGGTCAAAGGTATTACCCTCTTGAAGTTCAGTTGGTTTCAACCTGTCCTAGCAATAGTAACCGAGTTCTAGAGGTTCTCAATATCACTGACCATCCTCCATCGGTCATGGTTTCAGCTCACACAATCTTTTCTTGCGGCCGAAACTATCTCGAGAGTATGGTCTCAATGAGTGTAGCATCGAGTATCAACCAGTTCCCAGCTTTACGACGAGACCGGCTAGCTCACTACTTTCTAATGGCCAAGTTGGTCTATTAAGGGTTCTAAGGTCATTTGATGCTTAACGACACACATAGCGGCCCCGTATTCTCCTCCTTTCTCCACAAGGGATACTTGTACCAACCAATGTGCCACATCAACGTAGCTACTGCTTCAACTGTATCGGTCTATGTCGTACAGTTCCCTCACAGTTTATTGCTACTTGCCTAAAAGGTGTCCCCCAGATCTGGGTTAGGATCTATAGTAACTCCCAATATAAAACCCTTAAAGGTAAAGCAACCAAAACAAACAAGAGAAGAAAATATGATGAACTAATCCTAAGGTATACCCCACTTATTCCCCAGCAGAGTCGCCAGTTCTGTGATACAGTGGCAGAACCAGAATATTTTGGAAAATGCTGGTTTGCATTTTGTGTTTTGCGTTTGTGTTTGCAAAATGTCGCGGTAAGCAAGAGTCGCCACCGACTTTTATTTTATCCAACAAGGAAAAGGAAAAAGAACAGAAAAAACCTTTTTCGAGATGTTTCTGAGTACGGGGGGTAGATTATAGAAAGGGAAGGTATTAGCATCCTTTCTATCCGTAGTTTTCTACGGGCTCTTAGGTACTTGCTCATCATTTTAAAAATTGCTTTTGTGTTTGTGTGTTTTGAAAAGCTTTTGTTTTACTTCGTTTTAACCCTTGTATCAGTCCTCAAGAGTGTTACGAAGTGTTTTTGAAAACTTTGTTTGGAAAAGTGTAAGTGTGAAAAAAGTTTGATTTTGAGCAAGTACCTACTAGCATCTACCTACTCGAAAAAAGATTATTTATGTTGTTGTTTCCTTTAGACAATGCTATCCTACTATTGAGAAATAGGAAGCACCGTCGTTGGAGTTGTAAGGGGTCAATTCGAAAGGGACGTACGATCACTAAAGCAATGTTAGGACATCTTAGTAATAACCCTAATGTTTTAAGATCATATTCGAGGCAACATTTCCGAGGCAACCTTTCCGAGGCAACATTTCTGAGGCAACCTTTCCGAACGGGACTTTTGATCTTTGTTAGATAAGAGGGCAATCACTAAAACACCCTATACTTAATTGTCGTTTACCGAAGGCAACCGAAGTTAGAGTATACCCTAGGAGTGCGCATGTGCGAGTGATTTGATTTCAGTTTTTATCTTTGCACATTTAGGTTTGCTAGACATTTTAAATTGTCATGTAATCTTGTCATACAATCCTATTAACATACATCTAACAATTAATATTTGCAAGAATTAAAATGCGAGAAAGTAAAACCTACGCTATTACAAGGCTTCGGGGTAGGGGATTAATTACATAGCCAAAAACCCGTAAAATGATAAAATAAAAGAAAACCATAATTAAACTATTACATACCGTAAGTAGTTACATTAATATGGTAAAAATAAATAAGCGCGCGCGATGAATCGAAACGAGAGAATTAGGGTTTTGACCCCATGTAAACCTAATTAAAAGAAAAATCATTTTTTTGTGGTTTTTGTGTTATTTTGAGAAAAATAGATTTTAATTGAATAAAGAAAGAAAACCTAATGACTAATTAATTTTATTTAAGAAAAATAATTAAATTAACTATTTTTGTATTTTTGTTATTTTGTGAAAAGAAATAAAAATTAAATCAAGAACAAACCTAATTTTCTAATTTGATTTTAATTATTTACAAAAAGTTAGAATTAAACCTAAATTAAAACTAATATAAAATTTATTTTGATAAAATAAAATAAAAACTAAATTCTAAATTGATGAAATTGATTTTATGATTTTTTTTGTAAAAAGGAATTAATTTGTGTTAGAAAATAATTAAATAAAAGAAATTTAAATAAAAGAAAAAATTAGAAAAGAAATAAGAATGAGCCTGGTTTTGTAGCAAGAAGGGGTCTGAATTGCAAATTCAAGCCCAAATGCTGATGGCCTTATTTGACTTCTTTCAATCCTGTGGGTGCGTTTGACCTGTGCACATGGTAGGCCCTCATATGGGAAGCCTTGGATCTGGGCATGCTGGGGATCTGATGGCTGAAAGCTGATGGTACATGGTAGGCTCCTTGTATGCACGTGTGCCTGATTATGCAAGAAAAAATATCATGAAACAATAGGGGACCTGGGGATCGAACCCAGGCCCTTTGGCGTTTTCCATTGCACGCTGACCATCTGAGCTAGCTTGGCTTTTTGTATATGGAACAACGAACAATCATTATATGAAAAAAACAAAACAATATTTATCAAAACGCGCGCAGATTTGAACGAACCATCCATGGGGCGCCATATTATCATCTTCCTCATCATCTTCGTCGTTTTAGACCTAGGACTTTTACCTACAAACAAAGGGGCGTAGGTACATCCCTGTGTTTCTCTAAAATCTTATGCAAGCACGATAAATGCACAACAATGGTACCAATCAACTTGTGGTAACCTCATGAGCATCATGGTACCTTTATCCATGGCCAATTGTACCTGTACACAAAATCCCTAAAAACGAAACTAAAACCTTAGCCATGGAAACTTGATGTATAGCCAATAAAAATGCAATTGGATATTACCATTAGCTTGCAAACACCATAAGGATTAAGAATATGTCCATAAAACATGCTAACAATGCCAGAATTATGATATACAATTTCAAAAAAACATGGAAGTCGAGGGGTACTTACAACGCGTTTCTGGGGGTTAAGAAGCTTGCTAATGACTGGAATAGGATCCTAGAACGTCCAGCAAACGATTTGTGTGACTGGAATGGCTTGAGGAAGCCTGGAACTAGGAAATCAGTTTACAACTTTTCTTGGTTTTTTTGAAAGTTGCTTTCACCTTTGCACGCCTCTCATTCTTCTGCTTTTGGTCTGCACATGTTCCTTATGTACCCTAGAACGAATTAGGGTTACAAACTTGTTTCAAATCATCCTCAATTAAGATCATTGATTCAAGATTTGATCCTTATGCAAATATTTCCGAATCAAGCCAAATCCAATATTTTGGTGTCCAAATGAAGCTTGCACGATTTTATTCTCTTTCCAGCTGTATAAAGGCCTAAACATGCACAAAATCTCAAGCTTTGATTAGTTTTGATATTTTCATGATTTTATTTTGATTTTATTTTGATTTTATTTAATTTAATTGAAATAAAATCAAAATAAATGACAAAAATAAAAGAATGACAAATGGAAAGGATCATGTGTCGTGGGTCATGTTACAAACTCAATGCAACCATAAAAAGTTGGGCCCATTTGACAAAAATTGCAATTTTGGGCACATTTGACTTTTGGCAATTTTGCAAAAAGGGTCAACTTTTCCAATGCATAACTCCCTCAATTTTAACCCTAGAAAGGTGTTCTTGGACTTTTTAGAAAGCTTAAGATGTCCTCCAAGCAACCCTTTTGGTCTCATCTCAATTGAGTCTTCCATGTTCATGTATGAAGCTTTGACCCAAAAGGTGTTTTTGTTGACTTTTCAAAATGACCTATAATGTCCAAATTCATATCTTGTTGTGAGTGCATATTTTGAACTTGGTCGTTGAAGATTAATTTTAGGGAATTACATCCTATTCAAAATTAGCTTTGTATGGGTCATTTTTGATAAAGTATGAGAAAGTTATGCTTGGTCAAAGTTGGGTTGACTTTTCCTACAAAACCCTAATTTAGCAACTTTTGGGTTTTGATGAATTGTGAGCAATCCTTGAGGAATCATGATCAACCCTTGATAAAATCATGAATAATGCTTCAAAATGAGGATGTTGACCAAAAATCTTGAAGTTTGACTGTATGTAGGCCACAGTTGACTTTTGCCCTAACACAATTGATTTTTAGGCCTTTGAGCAATTGACTGAGCAAACTTCATCTGCAAGGCTTGAAACTTGACACGGATGATCTTGAGAACATATTAGGATAATGGTGAGCATTTGGGGCCCTTTGGACTCAAGTATCTTGATGCAAACTGAAACCCTAATTTGAGATAGACTGCCTTATAAGAGGGTTTGTCTGGTTAACCCTTGGACTTCCTTGAGCAATTTGAGGACCTCACTTGACATGTATTGAGAAATATGGGAGGGAAAATTTTAGGGTACAACACACACAATGTAACGAATCAACTGAGTAACAAAGTGGTTCACACCGAAGTGGCTACATGACCCCATCAAACGTCTAAATGCAGGTATGTTAACATCAAGTGCAAAACACCTACATGATTGCACAAGCCCACCCAGAGAAAGCACTAGCGAGTACCGAAGTGATTTATGCCTATTTGGATACACAACCCCGTTAGAGGTGAGTATCAAAGTGATATCACCTACATGGCATCACGATCCCACCATACCAATATCTAGGTGAGTAACCAAGTAAGTGTACGCCACGTCAGGCCCCACGAGCTCACCCTATTAGTATCTCAGGTGTGTTAACAACATGCAAATTACTACCTAGCGGTATAGGCCCACTCCACATTCAAGCATATATGATGAAATAATTTCGAAGGTTTATCGTGAATGAACAACTATGAAAAGAAGTGGACAACACTAAAGTCTTCACTACTCCTATAGTCATGATATATTGAAAACTAGGAAGGTCTCCCTTGATTCCTTCCAGTCCCACTTGTTAGGAACATCTAATCCTAAGAGTGTCACACCTCTAAGGCTCATTCGTTCTATGCATATGTAAGCCATTCCTGACCTAAAGAAATCCAAACACAACTCGCTTCCGCATATACAGTCACCCATAAAAAACACAGATACGATACTTCTAGGACTTTCTTATAAGCATGCATACCATGAGACCAAAATAACACTACGGTTTGTAAACATCCTACCGATACATCCAATATCCACTAGTCTCCCTCCACCTAGTTACCTGATGTCTATCATGGTTCTGCGGTCTTACGCAAGTCAATACAATTAAGGAGATGCAATAACTCACTCTTCCAATTTGGTACAAATGATTTGCTTAAACTAGACACCATACCCAGGTTGACTCTATTGCTACCTAACTTTGATGCTTCAGGTGTCAAGTACATCATGACATAATGATTGACGAATTGTTAGGATCATATTTACCCAGTCTAGAATCGAGGAATACCCAATCCTACTAGCACGGGGTGGAACCCTTACTCATCTTTGGTCAACATACGGTGGGCCACAACATTTCTTATGTTGCTGCTTGATCAATTGATCCACTCAAGAGTGAGGGACTCATGATCCATAGAACAATTAGGGATTAACTATGCACACTCCATACCGGTTAATGTTCTAATGCTAAACATGACTTGTTCCAACACTAACACACTAATGTTCCTGATGCGTTCCTCAACAGCGTATTTTTGCCCTATGGTTCCTCTACTGAATGTAAAAGGATTCCCACGCTTCCAATTGATATCCCATAAGTCGGTGGCTCTTACTAACTACATCGTATGAATTGATTCCTTACTGAGAGGGTTTGTCCCTGGGTTGTTCGTGGATAAGGCTATAAAAATCACTTACTCATACTTGGAATGCTTTCTCTCTCCATTCACTAATTCTGGAGAGATAACTTGGACTAGACGTTCTGGTGGTTATTGTGTTGCTAGTAGCTTTACATTATACTCTACTAATCCCCACCAATCATTTATAAGTTCAACTTCTATACGGGTTATCTTGGAAATTTCACCTCATTCCAATGGAAGTCGTGGAAGTTCCTGTTTCTGGACTTCTGCCATGGAGATTGAGATTGTCGGAAACCTTGCTTCCATATCACTACTTAACCAGGAAAACCTTAATCATCTCACACCACTGGTTGCTGCTGCACCATTCCCTTCTAACGATCCTCACATCTTATCGACCCTACGGTTCTAGATCAAGTCCATCTGATTAACACATCCTCGTGGTGGCTCTGCCACAATCCTACCTATCACCTATTTAGTAAGTGAGTTGATCAAGTTCAATAACTGAATAACATGATAGTATTATCGAGCTAGAAACACACACATATGAGGAAGAAATAGGTTTGCTAATGATGTCTCATGGCTAGGTCGAGGGTCGACCTACTCTGATACCAACTATAATACTATACTAATATGTGTCTAAAATCATATCAGTAAAATATTTGTAACTGGTACTGAGTACATACAAAAGAAAGAATAATGATATACATTGCATACATTTCAAAAATGCCTCGAAAATTAATACAATAAATATGTCTACAAAATAAGAATACACAACAGAAGAAAATATCAAGTGTAGTCTCCATGCAATCCGGTCACAAAACTCATAATCCAAAGCTTTAAGCAAAACTTCAATCTTGCATAGTACCTAAAAAATAATAAGATGAATGAGGTGAGATTACTAAATCTCAGTGAGTTCCCCTATCTTATGGATTCACTTGGCTCTACAGGGTACATGCATCATCTACGGATCCATATTTAATCCAAGGTTCCCTCATTGTCAAGTACAAAGAAACACAACATCACATGAGACCAGGTCTGAAGTATCTTTACTTCACCCAAGTGAAATGGTATCACCTTGCTATATATATTCTAATGAGTAAGGAACTAAGATAAACTTGGATTTTACCATTGATTCATCTCTATGACACAACTAGTCCAATATTCGAGGGTCCGGTCTACATTCGACATTCACCCTATTGAAAAACGGCAAAGAGAAATAAGGTGGTGACCATTATTGGGAGTTCATCCCCAAGAAATGGCTCCTGAACTTGGGAGAGGTGTCCATCCTTGAGAAAATCAATCAAGGAATAACCTGACAGTATGAAGCAAGATTCATCCTCCATATCATATCCACAAAGAAATAACTTCATATATAAGTGATACGTCACTTTCAGACAATGTCCTTAGTGAATAGATACATTCTCTTTTGTCCATTGTTTAAATTACTAACTCATTATACTTAGGATTTAGAAGGCTCCGGAAGTCACCGAGGGTAAAAGGAAGTGGCATCACTTCCAATACTTAGTGTCATTCTTCCAACCATCCTAAGGTTCACATCTCACCAAGTATTATCTTTTATCAATAAAAAGAAACACAAAGACATACACATTGGTGTTATCATTATTACTTAAGAGCATAATATAGTTATGCAAGCTTAGGCATCTCGTAGCCCTTAACATTAGCTTTCTAATGCCTCCAACCGCATCACAATCCGACCTGTGAAACTCAATTTATGGTCAAAACAACAAAGGCCACTTTCAGCTAGGTAGCAATCGATTTGCACCATATGCAAATCGATTTTCATGCTTCAGTACCCAATTTTACAAAGGAGAAATCGACTTGCATCCTAGGAAAATCAATTTGCACCTGAAGCAGGCCCGAAAATTACAATTTTTCCTACATAAACTAGTCCCAAAAGGCTTCTCAATCAAGGATCAAAGTTATTAACCATTGAATGAACCACTCACACAAAAGTAACATATGTATTCATAATACAAGCCAATTCTACACATGAATTGGGTTTACTTAATCATGTAAATATTCTAGTAGGTTCTATTTTCATTCTTGATCAACCAAGTGTAGGATTATCATTATCAATAGAACAATATAACTAAGGCATTCAAAATTCATAATTTTCATTTGGGCATGCAATCATCATTTCATATACACATAGATAATCCATGCCTATATTGTTTAATTCAACAAGTACTAAGTTATCATTTTTGCTCAAACAACAACATAACATAAAGGGCAAAACATCATGTCATTTGCACAATCATAATCAACAACATACATGCTTTGATTCAACAATTGCAAGCATCATATTACCACACAAATTCATAATACACAACACTCATATATCATGCATTTCACAAGCAAGGTTCACAAACCTTAACCTATCTAATCATAGAAAGTTCCCAAATTTCAACCCCAAGGGATTTCTACCTAGGAACCTACCTAATTTCCAAGCTTCAACTCCACTTAGGTGCGCTTGTGCCGCTCCAAAGCCCATCAACCCGTATGCATGTTTTGGCACAATTCAACACCAGACGTCCAATTTCAAACATAATTTCCAATCTTATCACATTCCTCCAACGCATGAAATTAGTATGCAAATTGATGGAAATTTTATCTATTTTTTGAAAAAAACCAAGAATCGATATGATATGAGTTATAGAGAACAAGTTATCACCTGTTGAATAAGGACTTGTCAAGAGTACGATTTTGTATAGCTTCATCAAGTTCTTGAACACAAACTCTATGTCTTTTGATCTTTAAACCCTAACTTCTCTTGAAGGAATGGTGAAGATGATGATGAGAATGGAGATGATTGCAGCCTTGATCTTCATTCTTGATCATGGTTCTCTATCCATGTATGTTGGTGGTGAAACTTTGAGTCCACACTTCCTTTTCTCTCTTCCTTTCACGTTTCCACCCTTTCTTTTCTCTTCTAATGTTTCCAAATTCTGATTTTTAATGAAAAAATAAGTTACTCTACCAAACAAGTCTTTAAGCCCCATACTTTAAAGTGGAATGATCATAATACCCTTTAACTTATGCAATATTTACCAATGTGTCATCTAGGTCAATCCTAACCAAGTCCTTAGTCATATCCTCATGCTTAGTAAATTTGGGATATTACAACCACCTCTATGATTGCTTTAGTTTGAGGGTCTTCTCTTATCTGACGTATTTCCTTGTTTTTGATGATTTTTTCCATTTGAATTCTTGTAATCACATTTACGTTTGTTGTTGTTCCAACTTCCTTTGTATTTTTTTTTGCTGATTGTGCTTGCAGAGCAATATCACCTTTTGTCTTGCTTGCAAATCTTTGATACATTCTTTGTTCATGAGATTCAAGCATTCCTTGAAGCTCTTATTTTGTCACGCTTGACAATCTTTCCATTCTTCTATGGATACTACATCATGATTGAATTTTGGAGCAAATGACCTCAAGATCTTTGCAATAACTGATTTTGATGTCAACACTTCTCCATACATCTTGATTTGATTCACCAGTTTCATAACCCTATTGAAAAAATTAGCCACACTTTCTTTCATGATTTTACATCACCAACTTTCTCAAAGTTATCTAGATGATAGCATTGAAGAATTATAAAGAGATTTATAATATTTCTTCTTCAAATCTTTATGTGCAACCTTTTGTTCGTTCGTTGCATCTTCGCTTTACTCCATTCTTCACAAGATCTCACATGTCTTAATAACAGAAGACAACCTTCATCTTCTTACACCAATTATCATAATTCTTACCATTCAAGATTGGAATATTTGCTGGAAAATGACCGTTCGGATGAGAAGTCATTGTTTTATGCTTCCCAAGAATCGCAGTCATTGTTATATATGCCAAATGTTGTGAAATCGCTTCTCTTGACAAAACGAGATTCAATCACTTTCTTGATTGATTCACGATTCTCACTCCTCACTCTTCACTTGAGTGATTCAACCACTCCTTGGTTGCAAGACGATTCTCGTGCACAATTGATTTGAGAAGAAAAGAAGTATATGAAAGTGAATTGGAAGGAAACGATAAATTAGGGTTTAAGATAATAGGAAGAAGATGTAATTGAGTCTGGAGAGTTTCTCTCAGCTTTCAACAAAAAAATTTATTCAATTTTTCTTCTGACTTACAACAAGGTACCTCCCTATTTATAATGATATTGCTTGCTCACTAAGAAATTCTCAAAATAATCAACTGACTTAAATTTCAACAAACTGTATTCAACTCTCTGTCGAATCCAACAAATACAACTATTACAGACTCTACTCAACTTTATTGACTGTACACTACTTCGATTTCTATCGAAACTAATATTTATAGATAAAAAATTACATATATAACAATAATGACTTAACAAATGTGTAACTGTAGTTATAAGAAAAATTTTAAAATATATTAATTCTAAATTACATTTTAAGTTTAATATTACATTAAAAAAATTATTTCAAAGTTACAAACTAAACACTCTCTCTATCTATATATCTTACTTGTGCCATGCACGGACAGGTGATCTAGTTTACATTAGTTAAAATTAGGATAAATCCTTTAATGGCAAAGACACCTCCACCATTTAAAACAAAATAATGCCTATATTTATATACACTGAGGGGATAGACTCACCAAATCTTTAACGGTACAAATGTCAGTGCCATATGTTACTATATTAAGTTTATTATTTTGAAGCAATAGTATATTACTAGAACATAATGATTCTTTTATTTTTCTTTGAGAAGAAACATAATGATTTTATGTGTTAGTTGGCAAATTATTAATAACTGATTAGCATAAAAATGTTCCGACCCAAGTCCATGAAAGAAGAAGATTCGCATGATTTTGATTATCCAAAAAGAAAAGAAAAAGAAGATTCGCATATTAGCACATGTGATGCTGTTTCAAACTTCAAAAAACTGATCCGATCGAAACCTCCTCCAATCAAACCTTAAAACAGCGACAAGAGTCCCACAAATGTTGATTTTGGATCTACCTTCCCTAAATTGCAAATGCTGCCAAACTTCATCTACACACAAAAATATGGCCTTAGATTAGATGGCTACCAAATGGTGTCTCTTTCAGACCCTCCACCATCTATGACAGCACATACTCACCTTCATTCACTCAACCATAAGAATTTTTATTATTTCATATGATTTTGAGTGTGTCACACTGCAAAGTGGTACAAACTAACATGAAAAGGAAAGGGGTTCAATTACACTTCACAATATACAATATGGATCTTAAATAGTGAAGGGTCTACCATATGATGAATTACTATGGTCTACAAATATTTTTAGTTATGGTGTGTGGTCACATGATGATGGTGTTAAAACAAGGGTTTTTGTGTTTGAAAAAAATGCCTTTAAACAATAATTACAATTGTTAATAGGACAAAACTCTGACATGGTTATTACTCTGTTAGTTTTTATGTTCTCCGACAACAAGAGCACAGATACTATTTTTGGTGGTACAACAAGGGGGGAGAGGAAATGCATTATAAGAGGCCAAGTACATCACAGAATAATTCTCAGAAACAATTTTTTATAATTATTACATTCACAAATCTCTTGTATAACTTAAAAATGAAAAAACTTGACATAATCTAAGAAATTAATTAATCAATAAGTCATTATAATATACTCCTTCCCTAAGAGTAATTTATATACACAAGCATGTTGTTAGTCGGAAGTAATAGAGTTTCTGAGGCTGTTACTCAGAAACAGTAGTTTGATATTTTTTAGAAGTGATTTTTAGATGTTAGCTTAACTATTAATCATACTTTTGTTTGTGTATACGTGACAGTTTATTTTGTATATATAAACAAGTTTGTAGCTATGGTTTTTGTATGAAAATTAGTAAGATTTTTATAATAAAGTTTCTTTCTCAACAAGTTTGTCATTCGTCTCTCTCTCTCTCTCTCTCTCTCTCTCTCTCTCTCTCTCTCTCTCTCTCTCTCTCTCTCTCTCTCTCTCTCTCTCTCTCTCTCTCTTCTTCTTCTTCCATCTTCATCTTCAACCTTGTGCATCAACAATTGATATCTAGAGTTCCGGTTCGATTCACAGGAAACCGCAAGTGTACGCGAGACGTGTGTGATTGATTTTGTTTCTTAAATCTGCGTTGAATTCACGATCGGAATCGTAATAGAATTGTATTTCTTGATTTTGCGGGATCGAGAAACACGAGTGTTTGGTGAGATCTGAGATCTGTTTGAGTTTTAGTGCACAAGAACAAAGATGAATGGCAGAAACAATTTGAATATGAAGCTTCTGGTGTTTGATGGAAAGAACTGCAATCGATGATTCAAATGTGTGTGTTATTCGGTGCTCAAGATATTCTTGATCTTGTTACTGAAGGTTACATTCCGGTTGCAGCGAATGCGACGAAGGAATAGAGAAACGCACAAAGAGTTACTGGGAAGAAAGATAAAAAAGTGTTGTTCTACATCCATCAATGTGTTGATGCGAACATGTTTGGGAAAATCGTTAATTCAACGACGGTGAAGGCTGTTTGGGATATACTAACACAGTGCTACGATGGGGGTACGTCAGTGCAGAAGGTGAAACTTTAATCTCTATGTAAGAAATATGAGAATCTCAACATGAAGAACAATGAGAAGGTACCAGATTACATCTCTAGAGTGATTCTGATCATAAATGAGATGAAATCTTGTAGAGAAACTCTTTCTGAACAAGTAATCATTGAGAAAGTATTGAGATCTCTTACTCCTCAATTTGATTACATTGTTGTAGAAATTGAATATTCTAAATATGTGAACACCATAAGAATTGAAGAGCTGCAAAGTAGTCTAGAGGCACAATAGTTGCGTCTGACTGAGAGAACCTCAGAGAGAGAGAGAGAGAGAGAGAGAAAGAGAGAGTAGGCTTTAAAGGGATCTTCTAGTAAGAAGTATCAGAATAAGTCTTGGTTAGAGGCCAAGAAAATACATGGTCATTCTCAAAAGTCAGAAGCCTCCAATTCTGATGAGAAGAAACATCATAAGGGAAGGGAGAAATTTGACAAGAAGAAGGTTCAACGCTACTGTTGTAAGCAGTTTGGAAACTTTGCTAAGGATTGTTGGTCAAACAAGGAAAGAAAGTCAGAAGAAGCAAACATAGTCAGAGGAGATTATGATGTTGAACCTGTGCTATTGATGACTTTTGAATTCGATGGTAGGTATTTGGTAGACTGGTGGTATATGGACATTGGTTGCTCAAATCACTTAACTGGAAACAAACAATGCCTGGTTGATTTTGACTCTAGAAAGAGGACAAAGATCAGACGTGCTGATGATAAATACCTTAATCCAGATGGTATGAAAAATGTCAAAGTCAGAGTGAAGAATGGAAGAAGGTATGAGAAATGTCAAATGTCAAATCAAAGATGTTTGATATGTTTCTGGCATGATGAACAATCTGATGAGTGTATGTCAACTCATTTAGAAAGGTTTCTTAATTACTTTGAAGAAAAATATCTTGAAGTAATATGACTCTGATTAGAAGTGGATTATGAAATCTTAGCAGTGAAGCAATAGAATATTCAAGGTGAATGTGGAGACACCTGAAACTAAATTCCTTAAGGCTGAAGGTGACAATGAGTTGTGGCACAAGAGACTGGGGCATCTGAACTTCAGAAACTTAGGGCGTTTGAATGCTAAGAAGCTGGTACATATAATTCCAAAGATTGTGAAGCCTAAGAAGTCATGTGAGGTATGCATGAAAGGCAAGCAACTCGTATTTTAATTTGCGTCAGAAGTAGCCCCAAGAGCAAATCATCCTTTGGGAATAGTGCATTCTGGTGTATATGGACCATTTCTAGTACCTTCACTTGGAGGAAACAAGTACTTTGTGTATTTTTTTGGATGAGTTCACAAGAATGACATGGGTATAACTCATGAAGTTTAGGCATGAGGTGTTACCAAGTTCCACAAGATCAAGGTGATGGCTGAAAAATAGAGTGGTCAGATTTGAAAGTTCTCAGAACTGATGATGGAGATGAGTATAACTCCATAGAGTTCCAGAAGTTCTATGAGGAGAAAGAAATTGAGCATGATGTTACTGTTACATATACTCCTCAATATAATGGTCTTGTTGAAATAAGAAATAGAAATTTGCTTGATATGACAAGAAGAATGCTGAAAGAGAAGAAGCTGCCTCACACCTTACGGGGAGAAGTTGTTGCCACTTCAGCCTATGTGCTCAATAAGTGTCCAAAGAAGAAGTTGAAGGAAACTATTCCTTAAGATAAGTGTCCGGGTGATAAGCAAAGTGTGATTCATTTCAAGGTATTTGGTTTAGTTTGTTACAAACATGTTCCATATGCTAATAGAAAGAAGTTAGATGATAAAAGCAAAGTAATATTATTGATCGGGTACCATAGTACAAGTGAATACAAGCTTTATTGTTTAGTCACTAATAAAATTGAAGTCAATAGAGACGTCATTGTGATGGAGTCAGAAGCATGAGATTTAAGCAAGTATCGATCCAACTCTGATGTAGTGTTAACACCTGAGGTAACTTCTGAATACAGTTCAGAATCTAAAGGTTATGAAGATGAATCTGAGTCAGAAGGAGACTTTGAAGACAATTCAGTGTCAGAAGATGATTCTAATTCTGAAGGTGAATATGATTTTGATGATGATCCAAAATCTGGTGGTCATGCTTCTAAAGGTGGACCTTTTGAGGGTAGAGGTTCTGGAGGTGGTCAAATTTCTGAAAGAAGTTCATAAGGTGATATGGTTCCATAATTAGAAGGCGATTTTGAACAAGTTCAGAGGCCACAAAGAATCATACAAATACCAAGAAGATTCACAAAGTTTTACATGATGCAAGATACTGAAGTAAACTCTGAAGAGGAAATCGTTCAGTGTGCCATGTTAGTAGACTTTGAACTAGTTAGTGTTGAAGAAGATCTCAAGAAGAAAGCGTGGCTGAAGGCCATGAAAGAAGAACTTCAGACTATAGAAAGAAACAAAACTTGAGAGTTAACTAAGTTTCCAAAGAAAAAGAAAGTCATCAGCGTCAGATGAATTTTCAAGATAAAGTTGAATCCAGATGGATCAATTGGCAAACACAAAACAAGTTTAGTAGTTAGACGATTTCTATAGAAATTTGAACTAGTGACTACATCGTTGGACCAACTATAAGTGTAATAGGAAACAAATTATAATTTTCAATGAAAGAGAATCTAAGAGTGAATCACCATCACAAATACTTAATAAGTGGTACTTTAATAAAAATATTAGTCTCTGTGTCGTTTTTATATATATTTTTAATAAATGATAAATGACAAATAGATCATTCTTTCTGAGATGGAATGAGTATAAGTCTACATTTAAAATATCTCGTTTAACTTGTATTTAATATTTACCATATTAGGGTTATAATAAAGACTTTAATTTTTCTCTGTTTATAGTGTCATGTGGTCAAATTGAACTAAAATAACTCATGTCTACTCGGAATTAAAACTATTGATAATTGGTTTTGTATCTTTTCAACCTTTGGCCATCACATTGAACACCCTAGTTGATCTAAGGTCCTTCAACTCCATTGTTGTATATGGAATTTAAATCTGTTACAAACTATTCGTACCATTTTGACTTCAACTTTTCTAAGAATAACTCCAAACATGAGTTGAATAAAATCACTCGTTTTCCTAGATGAAATTGTCTTCTCATTAGGTTCTTATTATGGTACATCTTAGTCCACTACTAAAAATTTGTGATGTCCCGTGTGATACCAGCTTCATTTCCTCCAATTCATTAATCATTAGAAATCTATTCTAATAAGTTGCTTTGGCATCAAAACAGAAGTTTGATGATGATAAAGGATCATTGTAGAAATGCGCCTTGTATAATGGATTTAGTATCTCGAGACTCTAAACCAAGAAAATGTGTGTTTCCTCATAAAATTTATCATCGTGTGGGCATCATTAGTATTAGAAGCAGTAACTTAAATGCGCTTAGTGACATATCCCACACACATAAAGATATAAGAGTTGGAGTTTGATGGTGGGAAAGCTCTGATTAAATCAACACCCTCCAATCAAATTGTTGAACCTTCAGTATCTTGTTTAACAGAATTGTATGCCTCCTTAAAATTCCATGTTCCATTTGACACTGATAACCTCATTTCATAAATTATGTATAGTATGGACTAGAAAACCCACTATGTAGTATTTTTGTTTGACAATCCCTCATTTCAACCTTGTTATATTGGGCGTACAGTTGAAATTCCGAAAATAGTCTTGGATAAATTCGGAAATACATATCTGAACGCATCCTTCATATAACAAACAACAAATTGATTTGGATTTTCATCTTTGAATTCACCCTGTGTTAATTCGAAGATGCATATCCGAAAACAATTCTGAACTTATTTACTATGCATTTTCATTGCAATTGACGCAGTTGTCGGAGACTCTCTGTCGGTTTTTACCAATATCAGAGTCATATAAATTTTATACGTGAATTTATTGTGATTTTGGGGGGAAAGACAAATGGGATTTTTAAATCAATTTGACATCCTGCTCCCTTGATTTTTCATCACTGTTTTCGTATGCTAGTTTGGGGTAATTATGGGATGCAGGCGTAGGCTGACCTAGCTGCTGATTAGCAGCTTTTAACCATGCTTAAGCTGGAGTTGTCAGCAGGATTTAAGGAAAAGCAAAACAAAGCATGGGCCTAGTACCAAAGTTTGCTATCCCAAGACAGTAGAGGTACACGTGGTGAAAATCCTTTGGATAAAGACTCAGAAAGTGGTTGTGAGCATTAATGACGATGAGACTTATCACAACCAGAAATCCTGCAACGTGGGATTCTACACCAAGGCTTAGTTCTGGATCAGAAGTTCTGCTTCAGTGTAGCATCCAACCTCTGATCTTTGTATCTTCTGGTTCCAGCATGTTCTGAAAGAGTTCTCAGACTTTGTAGAACGCTTCGTAACCTTCTTTGAATTTCCCCTTGCAAACTCTGACTGAACTTTTATGAAAACTGGCCCAGAAGTTCTGACCCAATTCTGTCTTGAAAATGTCCAGAATTTGCTGAGTGCTATGGTGATAATCTGGTCAGAAGTTCTGAAATTGTCATCTTGCAGCACGCTTCTTAACCTTCTTTGAATTACCCTGGGAAACTCTGACTGAAGCTTTTGTGAAAACTTGTCCAGAAGTTCTGACCAAACTCTGTCTTGAGAATATCCAGAATTTGGTGAGTGTTAGGGTGATAATCTGGTCAGAAGTTCTGATCTTGTCATGTTTCTTAAACACTTAGAAAAGTTCTAAGTATTTAGAATTTTGACTTTTCCCAAATGAGTTTTGACTTTTGAATTTCTTGACGAAACAAATCTCACATTCCCAATGTCTTGATGAAATATGATTCTTGAAGGTTGATTTTGATCCAAAAATAAAAGTTTGACTTTTCAGCATGCAAATGACCATTTTTCCCTTGCGGATGACTTTTCTTGAAAAATTGCAGTTCAAGGCTTGGAATTGGATGGAAGCAAACTTGAGGATCCAGGGTGATTCCTTGAGAAATAAGAGGGAAAATTTTGGGGTACAACATATGGGAAATGTCAAATGTAAAATAAAAAATGTTTGGTATGTTTCTCGCATGATGAATAATCTGATGAGTGTAGGTCAGCTCATTTAGAAAGGTTTCTCAATAACTTTGAAGAAAAATCTTTTGAAGTAATATGAATCTGATTAGAAGTTGATTATGAAATCTTAGCAGGGAAGCAATAGAATATTCAAGGTGAATGTGGAGACAGCTGAAACTAAATGCCTTAAGGCTGAAGGTAACAATGAGCTGTGGCACAAGAGATTGAGGCATCTAAACTTCAGAAGCTTAGAGAGTCTAAGTTCTAAGAAGCTGGTACATGGAATTCCAAAGATTTTGAAGCCTAATAAGTCACATGAAGTATGCATGAAAGGAAAGAAACTCGTATTTTAATTTGCGTCAGAAGTAGCCCCAAGAGCAAATCATGCTTTGGGAAAAGTGCATTCTGGTGTATATAGACCATTTCTAGTACCTTCACTTGGAGGAAACAAGTACTTTGTGTATTTTTTGATGAGTTCACAAGAATGACATGGGTATAACTCATGAAGTTTAGGCATGAGGTATTTACCAAGTTCCAGAAGTTCCAGGTGAAGGCTGAAAAACAGAGTGGTCAGATGTTGAAAGTTCTCTGAACTGACGGTGGAGATGAGTATAACTCCGTAGAGTTCCAGAAGTTCTATGAGGATAATGGAATTGAGCATGAGGTTACTGTTACATATACTCTTCAACATAATGGTCTTTTTGAAATAAGAAATAGAACTTTGCTTGATATGACAAGAAGAATGTTGAAAGAGAAGAAGCTGCCTCACACCTTACGGAGAGAAGTTGTTGCCACTTCAGCCTATGTGCTCAATAGGTGTCCAACAAAGAAGCTGAAGGAAACTATTCCTTAAGATAAGTGTCCTGGTGATAAGAAAAGTGTGACTCATTTCAAGGTATTTGGTTTAGTTTGTTACAAACATGATCCAGATGCTAAGAGAAAGAAGTTGGATGATAGAAGCAAAGTAATATTGTTGATTGGGTACCACAGTACAAGTGTGTAATACGGTGGCAGAACCAACTGTTATACTGGGTTTGCATTTGTATTTGCAAATGTTGCAGTAAGAAAGAGTCTCCACCGACTTTTCTTTTATCCAAATTAATGAAAGGGTGAAAAGAACAGAAAAGACCTTTTCGAGTATTTCCTGAGTAAGGGTGGTAGATTATGGAAAGGGAAGGTGTTAGCACCCTTTCCATCCGTAGTTTTCTACGGGCTCTTAGATGCTTAGCTTATTTTTAAATACCTTGTTCTTTGTGTGATTTGAAAAAGTAGTTTGAAAAATGCCTTAGTGCGGCGATTCGCTTTATGATAACTCTTGTATCAGTCCTTAAGAGTGGTGATAAAGCGTTTTTTTTTAAAGTGTTTTTGAAATGTTTTGTGTAAGTGTGAAAATTTGTTTTGAGCAAGCATTTAACAGCTTTCTACTTTTACTCGAAAATATTTGTTCTTTTCCTCCTATCTTTTAGACAGTGCTATCCTACTATTAGTGAGTAGGTAGCCCTATTGTTGGATGTTTGAGGGACATTCGAAGGGACGTACAATCATAAAGGCAACATATGGAGATGCTTTAGCAATTTTGTTTAGGGACTAGATCATTTACCAAAAGGCAACACTGTAGGGTAATCGAGGGACTATGATCTTTTGATTTACGGGTCTCTTGCTAAAGCATCCATATTCTCGAGGGACATGACTGCTTTATTTTTCGAAAGGTAACCAAAGTGGGTGTACCTTAGAGGTGTATATGTTCAAGTGATTCAATTCGGTTCATTTATCTTTGTTATTAGGTTTTCTAACATTGGATTATTAATCTTGTCATGCAATCCTATTACCATACATCTAACATTTAATATATGTACATGAATGTAAAGTGCGGAAACGTAAATCCTACGCTATTACATGGCTTTGGAGATTAATTACATGTCCAAGAATGAAGAGATAAAAGCAGTAAATATCCTAATTATTCTATTACAACCCATGAACAGTTACAATAATATGAAAAATGCGAAAATAAATAAATGCGCGTGAATTAAAAAAAATAACTTCTAAAAATCCTAAGGAAAAAAGAAATCTTTTTAGTTGTTTTTATTTATAAAAGAAAGCAAAGCCCAAGTCTACTTAATTTTAATTAAAAAAGGTTAAAATAATTTATTAGTTAATTAACAAAATTAATTTGGTTAATAAAACACTAGCCTAATGTTTTATTTAATGGTTTTTTTTTATTAATTTAAAAAAGAAATTATGAAAGGAGTAAGTAACACAAAAAATAGAAATGCAAGAAAACAAGTCTTTTGATCCAGAGGAAAATGTAGCTTTAGATCCAATGAAGAGGTAATTTTCGATCCAATGAATGGTGATTGTCTTTTGATCCAATGAAGAGGAAGTTTTCGATCTAATGAATGGTGATTGTCTTTTGATCCAGGGGGCAAGCTTCTTTTCGATCCATATCTGCAAGACAAGCATTAGAAAAATAAAGATGCAGGACCTGGGTGTTGAACCCAAGTCCTTTGATCCTGTGCGCATTGGTCTGCTCAGGCTTGATCTGTAGTATAAGCGTTAGAAAAAGAAACAAATACAAACCTGGGTGTCGAACCCAGGTCCTTATTCCTGAATACAAATCAAACTATAAATGTTAATATGCCATGCAAAAATCAAAATTAACTTAAGGTCGAAGGTTTGTTACCAATGGAATGCTTTGCTTTAGATGGAAATGGCTTGCCACGTGCTTGGGCATGCCTCCTGCAAACTTCAAGGAGTGAGTGGAGTGTTGTTGAAGATTCCTTCGATTTGGATTACTCAGGAGATTTTTGATAACTTTGGTGTGGCCTATGAGGCAGCATGTACGTGTAAGGAAAAACATAGGAATACGACACGAAACAACTATTCCTAAGACACAAAAGATAGGAGTGGTTAATAAATGTAATCATGATTAATTAATTCCAAGAAAAATAACTGCTCGTGCATTGCCTAGGTAGAGTGTGATAGACACTAAGTCTACTTAGGTGATGCATTTGATATTCTCAACATCTAGAAAAACCATAAAGATTTCCATCTGATTAGAGACATTTCTAAATGAGACATCTTTTGATGAATGAGGTAAGAGAAATTAGAAGGCCTTTGACTGAGTCAAAATATTATCACTTCATACTAAGAATAGAACATGTTTGATTCTAATGACATCTTACTTTGGACAGAGATCCATTTTCAGATTCTTTATAATAAACAAAATATATCATTAGCTAAGGTTTTTGTAAAAATATCATCCTAATGATGGTCTATATCTATGAATTTTAAAGACAAGATCCCTTTCTAAACATAGTCCCTAATAAAATGGTGTTTGATTTCTATGTGTTTATCCCTAGAGTGTAAGATAGGATTCTTACTCAAGCAAATAGTAGCAATATTGTCATAGAAGATAGGAATGTTACTCTCATAAATTTGATAATCTTTCAGCTGATTCTTCATGCAGAGCATCTGAGTGCTGCATAGTGCTGCTGAGATATACTCTACTTCTGCACTTGAGAAAGCGATTGTTGATTGCCTCTTGCTTGACCATGAGATAAGATTCTTGCCTAGAAACTGACATTTTCTAGAAGTACTCTTCCTCTCTTGTCTATCTCCAGCGTAGTCTACATCACATAAACCAAAAAGAGTGTACTCTGATGTTTTCTCATACATCAAGCCACTGTTAGTGGTTCCTTTCAGATACCTTATAATTCTCTTTATAGTAGTTAAATGAGATTCCCTAGGATCAGATTAGAATCTAGCACAAAGATGAACACTGAATAAAATATCAAGTCTAGATGTAGTCAGATACAAAAGATAGCCTATCATACTACGATATAGCTTCTGAAAAACCTTTCCACTTACCTCTTCTTTCTCAAGAATACATGTTGGATGCATTGGAGTCTGCTACAATACAGTCTGTCATGTTGAATTTCTTCAAAAGTTCTTTGGTGTACTTACTTTGATAAATGTAAGTAGCCTATGGTTTTTGATCAATCTGGATTCCCAGAAAGAACTTCAGTTCTCCCATCATTCTCATGTCAAACTCATCCAACATTAACTAAGAGAATTCCTCGTAGATAGATGGATTAGCCGAACCATAAATAATATCATCAACATGATTTTGAACAATTAAAACATCATTTTTAAAGGTTTTATAGAAGAGTGTAGTGTCAACCTTTCCTCTGGTAAACTTATTTTCTACAACAAAATTACTCAATCTGTCATACCAAGCTCTGAGAGTTTGTTTTAGGCCATAAAGAGGTCTCTTTAGATTAAAAACAAGTTTTTATTTCTCAGAATTTTCAAAGCCATAAGGTTGTTTGACGTACACTTCTTCTGAAATATAACCATTCAGAAATGCACTCTTAACATTCATTTGATAAAAGATGATGTTATGATTTACAGAAAAAGAAACTAACTAACAAATAAATTCTAACTTGGTGACTGATGCAAAGGTTTTTGTATAGTATATCCCTTCTTGTTGATACTAACCTTTTTCAACCAATCGTGCTTTGTTTCTGTCAACTTCACCTTTCTCATTGAGTTTGTTTGTGAACACTCATATGGTTCCGATGACATGGACACCTTTGGATTTCTGAGCGAGATCCCAAACATCATTATTTTAGAATTGGTTGAGTTCTTATTCCATATCCAAAATCCAATATTTATCTAGAAGGGCTTCCTCAATAGATGTAGGTTCTATTAAAGAAACTAAACTCAGAAGCACTTCATCATAAGGTTTGAGAGTTGATATTGTTCTAACTGGAGCATCTTTACTTCCAAGAATGAGATCTTCGGGATGGAAGGATGTGATTCTATTCCTTGTTGTTTGAGGTTGATCATAAGTACTATCAACAACATCAGAAGAAGGAGCTTCTGATTCTTTATCTTCTTGAGGGTTCTCCTTTGGCTTAGTGAATATTATAGTTACATCTGCAAGCTTTTCGCACAACTTTCACTATTCATAGTCAAACTTATCATCAAATATGACATGGATTTATTCTTCCATGATTCATGATTCTGTGTTGTAGACTCTAAATCCTTTAGAGCATTCAGAGTATCCTAACATCAGACACTTCTGGGCCTTAGAATCAAACTTACCCATATTCTCTTTAGTGTTCAACATATAACATATACATCAAAATGGATGGAAATAAGAAATTTTAGGCTTTCTATTTGTCCATAATTCATAAGGAGTCTTACTCAAAATAGGTCTTATGGAGATTCTATTTTGAATATAACACGTTGTATTCATTGCTTCCGCCCATAAGTGCTTAGCCATCTGAATTTATTGGATCATGGTGCGAGCCATTTCATGCAGTGTTATATTTTCCTTTCTATAAATCCATTTTGATGCGGAGTTCTAGGACAAAGAAATCATGGACTATGCCATTTGAATCAAAAAGTTTTTCAAAATCTCTGTTTTAAAATTTTCCACCATGATCGCTTCTAACTCTGACTATTTTTTAATCTTTTTTGTTTTTCACTTGGGAACAAAAGGAAACAAATATAGAGTGTGACACATCCTTGTGTTTCAAGAATTTTACCCATGTTCATCTCCTATAATCATCAACGATGACAAGTCCATATTTCTTACCATTGACATAATCAATTTTCATTGGTCCAAATAAGTCAATGTGAAGAAGTTCTAATAGCCTAGAAGTAGAAATAATCCTTTTATGTATGAAAAAGGTTTTTAAAATTTTTCCTTTCTGACAAGCTTCATAAATAGAATTTGAAGTATTCTTCAGATTGGGAAAGCTTATGACTAATCCATGTTTATTTAGTTGAGAAATTTTTCTCAAGATAACATGACCCAGACGTTTGTGCCAGACCCCATGCTCTTCCTTAACAGTTAGGAGACACTTTACATTTTGATTTTTCAAATCTGATAATCTTGTTTTGTACGTATTGTTCTTCCTCTTGCAATTGAAGAAAACTGAGCCATCCTTGTGACTAACAGCTTTACAGGACATTTGATTAAAAATGACGCCATAACCATTGTTACTAAGTTGGCTAATTGACAAGAGGTTATGCATCAGACCCTCGACTAAAAGAACATTATCAATAGAAGGGAGTTTACCATTACCAATAGTTACAGAGATATTGATCTTTTCTTTTTGGTTGCCTCTGAAACCGACAATGCCTCCAGACTTAAGTTCCAAATCTTGGAACATATGCCTTTCGCATGTCATGTGTCGCGAGCATCCATTGTCGAAGTACCATGGCTGGTGTTTCAGTGGCGCCATCAAGGACATCTGCAACATAGATTATCTGACGCTTAAGTACCCATTTTCTGGGTCCTTTCTTGTTAGATTTTCCATAGGACATCTGCAACAGGATAATATGGTGTTTCAGTGGCGCCATTAAGGACATCTGTAATAGGATAATCATGTGAAATTTATGCATGATACTTTGGTTTAGAAGTTTCCTTATGTGCCTGTGTTTGTACTACAGTAGTATCAGAACCTTCTTGTTATGGACATTTCAATTTTATGCTAGCATGCACAAAATGTTCAGAAAAAGGTTTTGGTATGGTAATCAGAGTCTCATCAATTTTCTTTCATGGTCCTGAGTATCCCAAGCCTCTGCTTCCATTTCTACTAACACCATAAATAAATGAAGCCATTTTGCTTCTATCTATGCTCTTAGCTAGGAAATGATAAAAAGCTCTATCATATCTTATTACTTTATAGGTAATAGATGTGGTAGAGATTATCTCTTTTTTCAACCTAGAAACTTTACTTTTGAGAACTAGATTTGATTTTTCTAGAACAAATAATTTTTCATTTAAATTAGAAATGTTTTTCTCATCATTAGTAGAGTTTTCAGAAGTAACTACGAACTTCTTTTTCAGAGTTTTGTATTTACTTAAAAATGTTTTATACTTTCTCACCATTTCAAAAAAGCAATATTGTTATACCCCAAAATTTTCCCTCTCATTTTTCAATGAATTTCGCACAAGGATTCTCAAGGTTCAAGCTTGCACAAGTACATTGGGATTTTCTAGTACCAAGATTAAAAGGAAACTGTCAAAAAGGGGGAAAACAGATAAAATTAATATTTTGACAAATTTGGAGAAAAACAAGTGTTTTTCGATTTAGCTCCTTCGATTGGCCTTTTGGCCTCTTTCGATGCAAGCTTGGCTTGCATCCTTCGACTAGGCGTGGGCCTCTAACATGATGGCTTGGATTCACAAGGAACAAAGCCTCCTGTAGCCTCCTTCGATTCCAAGGCCAAAAGGCTCCCTTTTGGCATCCTTCGATTTGCACTTTTTGCCTCCTATATGCGTCTTTCGAATCTAGATTCTGGCCTCCTGCATGCACCTTTCATTTGGGCATGTGTTTGTTTTGTTGTAAGCTCGTTTGGGAATTTGAGTCCCTTCATGCTTTCTTTGTTAGGCACATGAATCCTTCATTACAAGCTTTTGGTCACACCTTTCGTTTGGGCATATGTGTCCTTTCATGCAAGCTTTCGTTTGAACAAAGATCTTTTGCATGTTTGCATGAAGTCACAAAGCAGGAACTCTCTATGTACACTCCTTAGTTTGTCCACATGGACCTTTGGGTAGGCAAGCCTTTGACTGGACAAAACCACCTTCACAAGGTTTCATTTTTAACTGTGCCCCTTTCGAATCAGCATCTTTCGAATCCAACTCTAGACATCCCATTCGAAGGACATGCTTGATGGTCTATTCGAAGGACTTACAAGCCCACTTTAAGGCATGATTTTTTGTGACCCATCCAAGGGTCACACTTTTGGCTGCTTCGAAGGATGAACAAAAGTGACTCAATCTAAAGGCACTTGTTGGAGGAAAATAAAATAGTATTGTTTGGAGAAGGGTTTGGTCGAAGAAGGGTCAAAACGAAAGGAGGATATTCAAAGATGCTTGCTGCAGTCCTGAAACACTTCCCCATTCTTGCACCAAAATAGCATACAAGGAATTTTCTCTCGAAAGCTACAAGGAACAGGTTACTCAATTTGTTCAAACCTTTTGTTTTCCCTCCAAAAGTTTCAGGTAGCCTTGCCTATAAATAAGAGGCTCCAAGACGTGTTTGAGGAGGACTTTTTGGCCATAGGAACGAATCTTAACATTTTTCAAACACCATAAAGTTCTCAAACACTTCAACACTTGTGAAAACAAAAAAAACCCAAAATCAAACATTTCCCTCTTTTGAATCTGAACGGTCCTTGTACCTTGTTACCCTTTGAATCCAGCAGGAAGAACCTCACATTTGTTCTCCTCTTTCGAATCCAGTATCAAAGGCCTAACCTATGGTCCCTCCCTTTGAATCCAGAAGCATTCAAGGTAACCACTTCAAGGTCCAACACACGCTCCAGCCTCCAGCAAGGTAAGTGGTTATAAACCTTGAACTTTTCATTTCTTGCATAAGATGTAAATACAATTTATTTTTGTTTCAAACATGTACATACCATTATTCTTCTTTTCGTTTCCATCCTTTTAATATGTTTTCAGCGCTAATCCTTTTTTCCTTGCTTCTTGTTTACCTAAACATGCTTTAAGTACTAACCTGATTGTAAGGAAATGCTAGCATGGCCTTAGGCCATGTTGCTATTCAAGAGTTCAAACGAAAGAAATAGGAAACAAGAAGTAGGAAACGACGCATTTGGCTTCCACCCTGACCTCCAGGTAAAAATGAAAGAGACATCCAGAAGGCACACCATGCTGACTTCTAGGCCCAGACAAAAGACACAACATGCTGACTTCCCAGCCCAGATGAAAGGCACAACATGCTGACTTCCAGGCCAAGACGAAAGGCACGCCTGCACTGATTCCAGGCCCAGTCGAAAGGCGCTCCCTCACTACTTTCAACCCCCAGTCGAAGGAGGCAGAAAGGCAGGTTGCATCTCACACTGATTCCAGGCCCAGTCGAAAGGCGCAACATGCTGACCCCCAGGCCTCAGTCGAAAGTCACGCCTTCACCCATTTTAGGCCAAATCAAAGAGATCTAGAAAGTGCAGAATCAAAGGGTTTTCTGGCCTAAATCGAAAGACCCATTTTTCTTGCTTTTATTTTATTTTTTCCTTTATATTTTCATGCAATTCAATATGGTTGTAATAGTGTAGGATTTTATCTTTCTGCATTTGATTACTTTTGCATGATTGCTAGTAAAATAGGGTATGTATGTCAAGATAAAAACAACAAGTAGACAACCCCTAATCAAAGACTAAATGCATGCAAATCAAACACACTATTCACACATGCACCCCTAGGGTAATTCAACTTGTTGCCTCCGAAAAATAGTCATGTCCCTTGAATATGGGCATTTTAGCAAAGACCCTCGATAAAATATCGTAGTCCCTCGAGGACCCTCAATGTTGCCATCGGTAAACGATCTAGTCCCTAAACAACATTGCTAAAACGTCCCATAAGTTGACTTCTATGACTATATAAACGTCCCACGCCTGTCCCTTCAAATCCAACGATGGGGCTTCTTACCAAATCAATGGTAAGATAGCAACATCTAAAGGAGGAGGAAAAGAACATTTAAGACCTTTTGAGTAGGTAGGTTGCTTCTAGTTGCTCGCTTGCTCACAACAAAAACATTTTATACACCAACACTTTCATTTTGAAACATTTTCAAAATACAAATACTTTTTACACATTCTTATAGAAACGAGAGCCATTACAAAGACACCTATTCAAAATCACTTTCAAAAACACACTTCACAAAATACTTCTTTGAACTATTTTCAAAATAATACTTTGTACGCGTTCTTATAGAAACGAGAACCATTACAAAGACGTTTCCAAAATACTTTCAAAACCCAAACCACAAGCACATTTTCAAACAAAAGCAAGTGATCTAGCAAGAAACTAAGAGCCCGTAGATAAGTACGGATGAAAAGGGTACTAATACCTTCCCTTTTCATAACCTACCCCCGAACTGAAGAAATAATCTCTAAAGGTCTTTCCTATTATTTGTAACCTTTCCTTATTGGATAAAAGAAAAGTAGGTGGCGACTCTTGCTATCCGCGACAATTGCGATGAAACGCAAAACACCCAAGTGAGTTCTCCCACCGTGTTACAAAGATTCAAGTTGAAAATGAGAAAGATAAGCAATTACCTCTGCTTCATCTTTGGATTCTGACTTATCATCTTTTGTCAGCTCACATTCTAATGTTTCTTCATCTGTGCTAGTTCTGGCCATGAGTGGCACATTTTCAGCTCTTCATCAGAATCTTCATCTTGTGATTCTGAATGATCCCATGTTGCCATAAGACCCTTCTTAGCTTTGTAAGCCTTATTAGGCTTTTTGTCTTTCTTAAGCTTTTGGCAATCATTTTTGTAATGTCCAGGCTCATTGCACTCATGACAAGTAACTTCTTTTCCAGAAGAATTCTTCTGACCAGAAGTAGATTCACCTCTTCCATAAGTCCTTCGTTGACTTCTAAATTTGCTTTGTTTATGCTTCCGGATTTGACTGATTCTTCTAGATATCAATGAAATTTCTTCATCATCTTAACCTTCTTTAAATTCTTCTAAATCTTCCTTAGCTTCATGAGCCTTTGTCTTTCCAGACTTAGACCTTAGATCCATATACTTAACTGTTTTTTGGGGTTCATCTTGATCAAGCTCAATTTCATGACTTCTTAAAGGGCTAATCGGATCCTCAAGAGAGGTGTTATTCAGATCCTTTGAAAGTTTCAAAGCAGTTACCATTGGTATCCATTTTTTAGGTAGACTTCTAATAATCTTTTTATCATTATATTTTGTAGAGTAACCTTTGTTCAGAACCTTAAGTCCTACCACAAGAGTCTGAAATCTTGAAAACATCATTTCCATAGATTCGTCGTCTTCCATCTTGAAGGCTTCATATTTTTGAACTAAGGCCAAAGCCTTTGTTTCCTTTACTTGTGCATTACCTTCATGCGTCATCTGAACAGAATCAAAGATAGACTCTGCAGTCTCTCTATCCATGATCTTATCATATTCATTGTATGAAATAGCACTAAGCATGATAGTTCTTTCTTTGTAATGATTCTTGTAAACTTTCTTCCGAGCATCTGCCATTGCATTTCTTTCAATTTTCGAACCTTTATCATCTACTAGGTGAATGTAGCCATCAACTACCAAATCCCATAGATCTAAGTCATATGCCAGAAAGTAACTTTCGATTCTATCCTTCCAATAATCAAAATTTTCCCCATCAAACATATTACGCTTTGAACTCTAGTGATCTCTATCATTATCCTTATTATCAACAGTGGAAGTAGGTGTAGCCATTGGTTTTTCACATACACTGGATCGATACTGAATACTGTTAAGTGTTGATAACATGCAAACTTTTTATCTCCTAAGAACTGGGGCTCTGATGCCAATTTAAGGTGTGAAAAACACAAGAAGGGAGGGGGTTGAATTGGGTTTTAAATCAAAACTTTTCTTTTAAAAATATTCCCTTTTAATAAAAATATGTTTTCCTTCACTCGTCATAATAACAATAATTAAGAATAGGAAATAAAGAATAAGGTATGTTTATACTAGTTCACTTGAAAACTATCAAGCTAGCCTAGTCCACCTGCCAATGTGATTTCTCCGCTCTCAATTGAGGACTTAATCTAATAATCCAACTGAGTATTACAATGCACAAGCTACTCACAAGTGACTAACAAACTCTAAGACACACAAGTCCTAGACTTCTTAAGGATACAAACCTAACCAATCCCTTAAGGAAAATCAAACTTCTAAGACACACTAGTCCTAGACTTCTTAAGGATACAAACCTAACCGGTCCCTTAAGGAAATCAAACAATTGTTTTAATACAAGTTTTGTTTACAATAATATTGCTTCTTCACAAGATGAATATATAAATTATTTTAAGAATAATAGACTAAAAATATGAAAGCTATGAACAACACTTGTGCGTTGATGTTCAGTGAAAATTCACCTCTTTCTCTCTTAGTCTTCAAGCCCTTATATAGCCAATAAAATAATATGTTCGTTGAGGGGTACTCTTTGGATTTCAAGAAACATTGCCAGCATAAGAAATCACATGGGGGATAAGATGGTGTAACACGTCCGTTCTTTTATGGTAGTGGAATGAAACATTGATTATACCATGTACTATTTGTACCACGTTAACATTATCTTCTTTCCTTCTACACTTCAGGTACTTCTGCGAGCATGAGTTTAGGAGCAAGAACAAAACACAAGGTCATCAGAACTTCAAGTCTTCAGATTCTTCAGAACTACGTCTTCAGAGTCTTCATCACTTAGTCGTGATAACCTTTTCTTAGAATCTTGGGTCTTCAGAACTTCAAGTCTTTAGAGTCTTTAGAACTTCTGTCTTCAGAGTCTTTAGAACTTGGTCTTTAGAACCCTTTGTCTTCAGAAACATTAGTCTTCAATATTTGGACTTAAGTAGAAACTTATGTCTTCATATCTTTTGACTTGTTTCTTTCTAACACGTCTTCAGAAACACGACTCTTTAGCATATGTACTTAAGTAGAAACTTCTGTCTTCAGATCTTCTGACTGGTTTCTTTAGACTTCACATTAGTGCCTACACTTCAGAGTCTTCTAGAGTGTCTTGCTATTTTTCATCAGAACTCGTGTAACGCAGAATAAAAATTAATTCTCTTTTAATGTCTTGGCCACACCATCCATCAGAAGCTGGACCTATTTTTTAAATACTAAAAAATAACAAACATTAGAGTATCAAAATTATTCATACAAACATACTTATTTGTTATCATAAAAACTCAGAGATAATATTGCAGAACCAAAACTTTCTCTAACAAAAACTTGATCACAATCATTCCCAAATGAACATTAAGGCATAACCATGCATCAAATGGAAGCAAAAAAACTCAAAGTTCACGTTAAAATGGCCTAAAACGCAATATTTCCAAAAATTAGGTGCGAAAATCATCGAAATGAAATTAGCTCAAAATCACATGGTTACATCTAAACGTGCCAACAGATTCATAAAAGTAGGTCTCATGAATTAATTTCAAATGGAAGTGGTACTTTTGATCTATTTTTGTGCATGGGACCGCAACACTGTATCTTCTAAACCAAGTGGAATTTTGGTCCGAAAATGGGAAAACTTAGCCTAAATGCCCTCTAAATATCACACCTAAAAGCATTGATCAAGATTCAAAAAGGAAATAGTATTTTATGTGCAAATTGGAAAAACCGGGCTGCACCTTATTTATGTTAGTATCCACCAAAAGTGACTTGAAAATAAGGCTTTAATATTTTCAAGGTAGATATTAACACAAACAATTAAGTTGGATTTTAAAAAGGAAAATGTATCCGCGAGATTGACATGAAAGTACCACTTCTGAACTTGGGAAAAACCAAGAGCTCATATGTTAATTTCACACTTTTGATGCATAGCAAGATTTGACATCAACACATGAACTTCTCTTTACTTATCAAAAGTATTGGCATTGGCATTGGTTGAGTTTGAAGAATAAAGCAACATCAAAACCTCAACAAAAACTCCATTAATTGAATTAAAAAAATAAGCATTTTCAAACAATTAGACTCACATTTTTCTTTTGGCTTATTCTTCAATTCAATTTATAGTGAAAATTTAACTCATGAGATTATGTGAACAACACTTCTAAAACAACATGAATTTCCAAAATTCAACTTAACCTCATGAATTCAACCAAATCCAACTCTTTTCATAACTGACAAGTTAAAAATGTCCAATCAACATATGAAAGTTGCAAGCCTAGCACAACATTTCCATCTCTTTGGAATATTCACAAACACATAACCTTCACAAAATTTGACACGTGATTTCAACAATTAAAGAATGGAGATTATGTCAAGTGTATGAGATATCACGAATCAACAATTAAGCCATAACAAAATTAACACCTTAAAACTTGAATAAGCACTTTTTATGAAAATCACTTAACCAAATAATTGTTTTTTCAAACTAACCAATTCCGGATTTCAACAACTTTATCATAATGCAATTAATAATCAACAATTGAATTCAATTCCTAAATAAAATTATTAATTTAAAATTCAATTCAAGAACTCATACAAAAGCACTTATTCACAAAAAGTGATTATGTAAAAAGAAATTAAGCAAGACAACTTACCAAAAATTAAAGAGGAGTTTCGAGAAGATGATGATCGGAATCAAAACACAGTCGAAGAAAGGGAGAGTAGTAATTGCGATCTCGCGGTGGTCTGGCGGTGGAGGGAGGAAGATAACATTGATCTTCGGTGGCAAAGGGAGTTGTGTCCATGTGGTCGGTGCGGCGGAGGAGAGAAAAGAGAGTGAGGATGCCGCAGTGAGGAGAGAGAGCGAATGGCGGAAAATTGAGTTTGAGTTCTTGATAAAGTTGTTATGTTCTTGAGAATTTGAGAGAAAACCTCACTTTGATCCTTGAGCAATTCGAGAGAAAAGTTTTTGATGTTTGTGAGAGTATGTGAATTATGAGAGAATAATCAATTTTTTTGAATATACGGTGTTGTCAAATTGGGCCTTGGATATGTAATTGGATTGGGCCTCATTTTGACAATGTCAGTATATGTGAGTACAAAATTCCACGCCATCAATGGTGTAAAATCTCTACCCGAGTTCAACACAAAAATGAAGATAATAAATTTGTGACACGTTGCCGAAAGAACAAGCTCAATCAGATAAACGACGAGAAAGTTATGAATTTTTGAAGGTGCAATGGTGATGTCTCGGACAAACTTATTCTGGTTTTCAATTTTTTTACCGTCTCACTTGCGAAGCGGACCATAAACAAAAGCCTTTGGAGTACCGTTTGAACTCGAGGTCTGAAGCAAAGTTGAAGCTACCAAAAAATGTGATTCAATGCTTGAAGAACCAGCCCGATACGATAAAAATTGAGAGAGATATGAATTTCTGAACACCGAGAAAATAAACAACTGCCAATCGTTTTCCACTATAAAAATATCTGGTAATTTGCACTTTTGGAAACTTTCTGAACAAATTTGGCCCCCGACCCGAACATACAAATTGCAGGAGACATCAAGAAGATATTTATGGCTAAAGAACGACTCCAAATATTGAACCAAATGAAAGTTATGAATTTTTAAACGTGTGAAAAACAACAGTTCAACACACTTTTTCATTGTATTTTTCACTGTACATCTTCAATGGATTCACACATTCGGAGATCCTCTTCAAAGAGTTAGCTTTCCACCTGAACACATGAATTAAATAAGATATCAAGACAAATTTTATAGAAAAAGAACCAATCAGATATGTTGAGCCAGTCAGAAAATACAAAATTTTGAACATCCGAAACACAGTGGACCAGCAAAACCAAAACTCTGGTTATTAAAATATTCAGAGGTCTTCCACATAAAATTGGCTTTTGTTCTGAGCAAACAAAATGTAGAAAATACCATTACGGACCAAATGTCCAAAGAACCACTAAAAATCCTTTTCTGACCAGAAGTTATAAATTTCTGAAGTTCAGTGCAAATACCAATTTTCTTCTCAAACTGTTCTGGAGCGACCGGAACACCTGATTTCCTCTGCCGTTTAAGACGCACTGGAACACACAGGAACTTGGCATGATGAGAAGTCATCTACTCACTAATAGGTAACCTGGAGAACATTTTGAGCATGTCGATCGATGAAATAAACATATTCCACAACCTGGCGAGGCTTGAAAGAAATACCTTGATCCCATAACCATAGAACCAATGATATGCATGCATGTGATGATGAAATAGAAGTCAATAAAGTCAAAATGAAGAGGGTAAATTTTATGGTACAACAAGTATCTACATATTTGTTGTATTATTGATGCATGTTACTAGGTGTGCCGATCCATATAATCCAATATTAAGTTTTTAAAAAGCACATCATAGAAGAATTTAGAAATGCATATCCGAAAACACATTTTTTCGTTAAAAAAAAAGGTTTATTCGGAGATGCATATCCAAAAATACATTTTTTCCGTAAAATAAATAAGTTTTATTCGGATATGCATTTTCGAATTCAAGTATCTTGTGGAAAAAGGGTGCGTTCGGAGATGCATCTCCGAAAATAAATGACATTTTTTAAATTTTATGCAAGGTCTGGGAGAAAGAGCAAGGGTGCAATGAGAAATTTCCTTCCTGTTTTTATTCTTTCTCTCTCATGGTGTCCTCCTCAAGAATAATTATGTCACTTCCACATGATATTTTACACTTCCTTCCAATTTACATATTTTCTAACTAGTCCACTAGGGCTCATCTTGAACAAATATGCATCCTCCCAGACATAAAAAATTAGCCTCTCTACAAAAAAGTTTATTTCCCTATTGCCATGTCAATGTGTTTTTACTAATTTGAGGTGTTGCAACCTAAGATTATAGAAAAAACATAGCATTATTAGGAATGATACTTGTTACAGGGGAATTCTAGTGATAACTAAACTAAAACTATGGGCACTAGCATTAGATTGGCTCCCAAAACAATTTTTTAGTAGGTGAGAACTTTTGTTGGGTGAGAGTATGGACAAAATAACAATTAAAATGATGTGTTGAATGAATGGATGATTAAAGTATGGGATGCACAAACACATCACATACATATACATGTTTTAATTACACAACACACAAAGGAAAAAATAACTACAACTATATATACACATAAGAAATAAAGGACTGTTGGAACGATCATACCAATTTAGACGATATAGGCTTAACTTGTTGCACACGATAATTATTAGTCATCAACAACAAGAGTAACATAAGATTTAAAGTATAAATGGTCATATACTAATTGGATATAACTCCTTTTACATGTCTGAAGAATGCTATCAGACTCTCTTTCATGAGGCTTTAGATGAACTTGAAATGACAATATGATTATTACTGATTGACACAATGTCAATCCCTAATAATAGATTTCATTCTTTGATGATTTATTAGTACTTCAAGGAGTATACTTTCTTCCTTGAATATTTTTTAATTGTTGAAACTTCATAGAATCAATGCCAATATTCACAAAATTTCCTTCACCTTATCTTTATGAAGACCTTGGAAGAATAGGTCACTTAGAAGATGCTTTTGTTTTCTTATTTTATCTCATAATAACTTCCAGTATAATAATGTGAATGTATGCCTATCTTTACTTAGGATCAATCCGGAACAACCTTCAAGACGTGATGTTAATACTAACTGCACATACCTCAAAATTTTGTTAGTTCAATCCTGGATGAATAAAATCTTAGAAAAATATCTTAACTCTAGTTCATTTTTGAATAACATATTAGAAAGGATTTTCTTTGAAATAATCTATTTAATGCATTGCAATGAATAATCAAGCACAAGTAAATCAATGTAATTTCATTATAATTCATTGAATTGCATAAGCTTCCAAACGGTTAGAAAAAATTGTCTAGGATCGAAGGAGCCATATTCTCAACTTTTGGAGTCGCAATACTTTGATCAAAATCCTCGCTCTGATACCAATTGTTGGATTAGAATATGGATATAAAAGGTCTAGAAGATGGTGTTGAATAGACCCTTTCCCAATTAGACAATTTCAAAATTAGTTTTAGGTCTCATATATGAAATCATAGATTTTAAGAAATGCATAAGCAAAACACAAAATGAGAGAGCTTGAAAGGATCTCAATGAATTAATCCATATGAAATGATACATGATGTTCTCTATGCATTTGATTTCTTCAAATGCAACTCAAACACAAGACTACTAAAGTAGCTTATAAAAGCTATTTCAAAACACTTAGCTCATAGATTCTAACAAGACACAATTAAATTCATGGTACTTCAATAAGATTGTTAAACCATAGACCTAAGCTTATACATTAACTCGCTATAACAAAAGTCTCACTTATGTGGTATACTATCAATGAAAATATGCAACGATGCAATATCATATAAATGAATGCAAGAAAAAAAGGCAATGGAAGAGGAAAAGATAAACAATGATATATTGTGGTTCCACTGTCTTCCTCGCATTTCCTAATCCACTCTTCAATGGTGTTGAAAACCATTGAAAAATGATCATGATATTCCACTATTTAGATAATTTTGATTACAAGAATTTTGGTTACACAAACTATAAAATGATAATTACCTCTATTGATACATATACTCAACTGATAACAAAAACAACATCTCTAAAAGATCTTGATCTAAAAACCTCACTATCCATAATACTTCGACTTGCACACCTTTCATCATGATGTTTGCAATCTGATTCTCAGTTTTGCAGTGTTCGAAGTTCATCTTTCCACCTGTTACCTTCTCACGAATATAATGGAACCTTATCATGATGTGCTTTCTTTGACCATGTGCTATCAGATTATTCGCCACATTGATAGCTGACATGCTTTCGATCTTCATGGTAATTTATCCATGATTCTTTCCTATAATTTCTTCGATCAAGTTCACCAACCATGTTGCTTGACACGAATAAAAAGAAGCAGCTATGTATTGTGATTCACATGATGATAATGCCACTACGGGTTCTTTTCTCGAACTCTAAGCAACAGGTGCACCACATAGCATAAATACATAGCCAATTATGGATTTTTGGTCCTCAACATCACTACAACAACTTGAGTTCCTTTCCTTCATCAACTGCAGGAAACAAAATTCCATAGTTAAGAGTTCCTTTAAGATACCTTAGTATCATCTTTATCGCTTCTAGATGTGATACCTTTGGCTTCTACATGAATCTACCTACCATACCTACACCACACACTAAGTCAGGCCTTATGTGAAAAATGTATCTTAATAACCCAATAAGTTCTCTGTACTGGGTTAGGTCGATATCATCTTCATTTGAATCTTTTTATAGTTGCAGTCTTGGATCAGCAGGTGTCGAAGTCGAGTTGTATTCTTCCATCTCAAATATCTTGAGAATTTGACTTTCATATCTTCTTTGATACATCATCAAACCTCAACTACTCTTTTAGAATTATATGCCAAGAAAGTATGAAATGTCACTCGTATCAGACATTTCAAATTCCTTGCTAAGATCACCTTTGAAGTTGTCGATCTCTTTCTTGCAGCTACCTGTTATTAACAAGTCATCGACATAGAGACATATTAAAATTCTTTTATTATTGCTTCTTGTTACATATACTTCATGCTCAGTTGTGCACTTCAAAAATTCATTCTCCCCAATGAAACTATATATCTTCTCATTCCAAGCTCTAAAAGCTTATTTGAGTCCATACAGGGTTTTATGCAGCCTGCATACCTTTCTTTCTTCACCTTGTTTCACAAACCCAACTGTTTGTGCAACATAAACTTCTTTGTCTAATGGGTAATTCAGGAATGCATATTTCACGTCCATCTTACATGTGGGCCAAATGTTCTTTTTTTTTCAGACCAAAAACCAGCCTATTTGTTTCGATCCTAGTAAATGGTGCAAAAACTTCATCGAAGTCGATTCCTTCTTTCTGAAGAAATCCTTTCTCCACAAGTCTTTCTTTGTGCCGAGTTAATTCCCCTTTGGGGTTTAACTTCACCTTGTATACCCACTAGACATCAATTGCCTTCTTTCCTTGAGGAAATTCGATAAGTGACCGAGTGTTGTTGACTTCGATGAACTTCAGTTCCTCATTCATTTTTTTCACCGACTTCAAATCCTTCAATGCTTCAGTTGCATTGATTAGTTTGACATCTGTATAGAAAGCATATTGTACTAACTCACCTTCATTATTGACCACATCATCTGATGTAATCACACAATCTTGCAACCTTGAAGGCATGTGTCTATTTCTATGAGTTCAGCTTGGGCCTAATTCACCTCTGACTTCTTCCTATCAAACTTCTTCTCTTTTGACTTCAACTGTTGGTTCTCCACAACAGATTATTACTGAATCCTTGTTATTTTCTGTCTAGTCCCATTCCTTAAGCTCATCTATAATCACATCCTTGTTTATCACTACTTGCTTTTTCACCGGGTCAAACAACTTGTAACCTCCAATCGAATGATATCCCACTAGGATCATCTGACTCGAATTGTCATCAATTGTTCTTATCAACTGATATGGAACATGTCTATGTGCTATAGATCTAAACACCTTCAGATGAGTCAATCTAGGTTTTACACCAGACCGACATTCTTCTGGCTTAATTCCTTATAGCTTCTTCATAAGAAATCTATTCAAAATGTATGTTGCAATCGACACAACTTCACAAAAAACTCTTTAGGTAAATACTTGCATTTCAAAATACTTCTCACCATATTTATGATGGTCCGATTCTTCTTTTCAACAGTTCCATTTTATTGTGGAGAGGGTGGAACATCCTCATGCATATTCTCTTCTTTCTCACATAGAATTTCGAAGTATTTTGACTAATATTCTCTACCACCATCAGTCCTCAAAATATTAAGATTTCAACCACTTTGTCTTTCAACCATAGACTTAAACTTGGAAAATATCTTGATCACTTCACTTTTTTCTTAATCAGGTAAGTCCATAATTTTCAACTGTAATCATCTATGAATGTGACAAAGTACTTATTAACTCCAGTCAAATCCACCTGGATATGACCACATACATAAGATTATATGATTTCAAGAATAACCTTCGACTTGCTTCCTGCATCCTTGCTAAAGATATTCTTGTGCTGCTTTGCTGCACACATTCCTCACATACCTGGTTTGGAATGTCGATTTCTGGAAATCCTGAAACCATGTTTCTTCTTTTCAAATCTCTGATATCTTTGAAGTTGAAATGGCCTAGTCGATAGTTCCATATCCATTAATCCCTTCTATATGCAGTCGCAAGGCACTTGTGCTCCATCACATTAAATTTAATCTTGAAGGTTTTATTTTGAGACATAGGAGCCTTCCAGATTAACCTTCATTTTGCATCGACGACTCTCATCATCTTCTCTTTGTTCGACACTTTATAATTCTTTTTTACCAATTTCCCTATATTGAGCAAATTGCTCTTCATGCCTCGTATGCACAACACATTGAAAATTACTAACCTCTTCTCATATTTCCTTATAATCATAACGTCTCCAATACCTTCAGCTACTAGAGTATTGTAATTTTCAAATTTCACCATGTTTTTTATTGAGGGTTTTTGAAGGGTGAGGAAACACTTAGAAGGGGGGGGGGGGGGGGGGGGGGTTGAATAAGTTTTTCCTTTATCTTGCGCAATACTAATGGAAGGACACAGGTATTTTTATCCTGGTTCGTTTGAAACTCAAACTACTCCAGTCCACCCGCCAGGGTGATTTCTCCTCTCTCAACGAGGACTTAATCCACTAATCAAACTGATTACAAATGCACAACCAAACTGTTATGAGTAACAACACAATGCACAAGCCAACTGCAAGTGACTAACACCTCTAAGACTCAACTAGTCCTAGCCCTCTTGAGAAATGTGACCCAATTGGTCTCTCAAGGAACACTTACAAAAATTATCTCTTAACAGTAGTGAATTAGAGTGCTTCTAATAAGCTTTATCACAAACTGTGATTTATCACTAAGATTGTTACTCAATACTTATGAATTACCCACTATACAATATTAGTTTACAAGAATGAAAACAATGAGCTTTAGTATGTTTCTCGTGGATCAGTAACCTTTTTTTAAAGAAAATGATCTTCTATATATAGCTTCCAGTCTTGACCGTTACTTCCTTGAAGAGAGTGTATGCATTAATGATGCATGTTGGCTTGGTATTTATGATTCCAATGTTCTCGTGCATAGTACCACTTGAGTGCATTAGCCGTATTAGCATTAAATGACCAATTGTACTGTCAGAGCTTGTCTCTTGAAGTTTAAGAGTTTGCTTGTAGCGTTGCCACTTCAGAGTTTACTTTAAGTATTCTTCTATCAGAGTATTCTTCATTTTATGTTCATCAGAGTTTTTGCTTCAGCTTGCATTATCAGATGTTTCTTTCAGCGTGCTTCTTTCAAATCTTTGCTTCAGCTAGCTTTATAAGAGGTTGCTTAAGATTGCTTTTCATCAGAGTTTTCCTTGGAGTGCTTCCTTCAGAGGTTGCTTTAGACTTGCGTAGAATGATGTTTCTTTCTTGAGATGCATTAGTCAGAATATCATCTGAATTTAGAGAATATACACATCAGAGTATAAAATATATTTCACAAAATTTATTTCATTGTTATCATCAAAACCCTAAGATATGATTAGAACCAAACTTTGTTCTAACAATCTCCCCCTTTTTGATGATGACAAAACAATTCAGATTTTGATTAAGAAAATTTTTTGTGCTAGAGTTAGAATCTACCCCTGAGATAGATATTTATTCTTCTGAAAAAAATAATCAAAGAGTTTAAAAGCATAAGGGAAAATTCATGAGATTGCTCTTCAGATCTTTGAGACATTTTTCTTTCAGGGTTTCTTTAGCAGATCTTTTCCAGATGATGTTTAGAGCTTAGTCTTTCAGAGTCTTGAGGTACCTGCATATCTCTTAAACAGAAAGAAAAAAACTTTGTATTTTGTTAGGAATGTTTGTGACTTAGTCCATAACTATTTTCATGGATCAGATCAAAATCATATTCAGATCAAAATCATATTTTATCCCCCTTTTTTTCATAATCAAAAGGAAAAAAAATAAAGAGATTCAAAATATTTGTATATTGAAGATTCAAAAGACAAATGTACAAAACAAAAACAACAAGAAAATTGGAAAAAGAAATTAAAACTAAGATTGACGAGAGACAAGAGAAAGAAGAAGATTCTTGATTTCATTTGAGGATTCCTCTTTTTTCATCATCCAAGTTCTGATTTCTTTGTTGGTTTCATCATATTTGTCCAGACGTTCATGGATGACTTCATTTTCCTTCTTCAGTTCATTCAGAGTGTCAAGCACCAGCCAAAAGGGAGAAGATGTTGAAGCAACTTCAGAAGATACATCCTTTGGAGCAGAAGCAACAGAGCCTTAGCCTACAACATTGGAGAGGAGGGTGCCAAGATCAATCAGAAATGTTGGCACTTTCTCAGAGGCAGCTTGAGCAGAAGGTTGGTGATACAGAGTCATTGCCAAAGGATTTGGGTCAGACTCAGAGCCATCTTCAGATTCATCTTCTGAAATTTATATGTGGTCAGCAAGTGGTAATGGAGCGTTGGTAATATGAAGTAGAGACTTTTTATCTCAGATATTTACTACTTCTGTCTTGAAGGCATTCGATACTGGGTGAAATTCTCAAGAACCTGAGAATAGCACAGATCTTGCAAATTGAAGGTTTCGTCATTGAATTTACTTATGAATGCTTCCCATATAAAATCACATGCAGCTGGGTTCAGGTTGCTGGCACTATTTGCCTTCAGCAGGTCTATCCACTTCTGCATTTCTGTTGCAAAATTCTGAAAACGTACAATAACATCTGACTAAACAGGTTTTGGGGTTGGTTTGGGAACAATCTTTTTGGTGGATTTTATTTGCAGATAAAGTAGAGCTTCAGGATCAACTACAGTCCTAAGAAAGTCAGAAGGTTCAGATGGTTCAGGAGGTTCTGATGAGGATGGACTAAAGGTTGGTTCTAGACAGTGAGGTGATGAGGGTTCTGGTGAGGTAGGTGTGGGAATTTCTAGTGACGTAGGAGGTGTGATGTCAGGAGAGATGATGATGGTGGTTTGAGCTGAGGAAGAAGGAATAGGTGCAGGGGATTCATTCACAGCAAAAACGTTTTCAGAGGGAATGATGAAGGATGGAGGTTGTGTAGCCAGAGGCACATTTATTCCTGGAAATCTCCAAGAACCATCATACCACTCATAGGATCTTGGGGATAAAGGTCTGATGGGGGATGTTTGAAGAGGGTGTTCAGCAGGATATTTGGATTTTGTTGGTAGGGAGCAGAAGTATAAATTTCAGGTTGAGATATATGGAGAGAGTGGTGGTTGTGGTTGAGTTTGTGTAGGAGCTACAGTATCAAAATTGTCTATGTCAGATAGAACCTGATCAATTTGAGGGTTATTTTGGAGGGGTTCATAGGGAATGGTAAGGTCTATGTGAACTTTAATATCTCCTAGAGTTTGGGGTTCAGCAGCTGGTGATATACGTACAAAATCACAAATAGAGATGGTTTCAGTGGACATACATGAAGATTTCTTCTTCTTCTTCTGAGGACGAGCAGAGGGACCTTCTCCGGCTTGCCTTTTCTTCTGCTTCTGGAGAAAAACTTCTGAAGCAGGTACATTCCTTCCTTGAAGCCATGCCGGGTCAATGGGAATGCTACTCTTCTTGCACGCTTCAATGAAATGCATAATGATCTCAGGATGATCACCAGATTTGAAGAGTGGAAAATCTTCTACAGGGATTCTCCTTCTGGTGACAGCTGCTGACACATATGGAGTAGGTTCCACCAGAAGTTTGTCAATCAGATTCCTTTTGAGAAGGTTCTTCCCAATCAAAGCTTTTCCACACGTGGGCTCCAATTCTCCAAGCAAGTTGGCGTCTTCTAAATGAGCTATCAGACCATTCTCTGTAAGATTGTCTGAGATTAATCTTCCCAGAGGGATCCAGTTTCTTTTTGACTTAGGGTTTTTGACCCTTTTAGCTTCCCTGGTTTCCTTCACATGCGACTAGAGATGGTTGAACAGAAGATAGGGCAGATCAATCTTCACATTTGTGCCAAGAGAGAACAAAAGATATTGTTGGTCAGCATTGATATAGTCAGGAGAACTAGTTTCCTTCCTGTCATGAATGCAGCCATGAATGATTCTTGCCCAGATTTTATATTTGTTCTTCAAATATCTGACCTTGTTGGATGCTTTCCCAGTAGTAAAAATCTTAGCATAAACTTTGGACATATCCATTCTACCACTTGAGATTCCAGTAACACCATTTCCTTCAAAGCCTAGAAGCCTCCTTATGAGATTCTCAGTGATGGAAATCTCTTTGCCCATGACGAATGATAGAATGACCTTTGGTGAAGCAAGGGCATGAATCCAGAATTCCTTGACAATATGAGGGAACACTGGTCCAACTAGACGATCAAAGAAATTTTGCCACCCTTGGAACTCTACAGTCGGAAACAAATCAAACCCATTTGCTTTCAGATTATCAAAATCAACCATAAGTTCACTAACCACTTCCAAGCTATCAACAGGGATGAGCGTTGTTCTCTCAGGAGTGACATATATTTCTTCATGTTGAGAGCTGCTTGAAGAAACTGGAATGCTTTCGGAAGGGGATGAAGATGAATCCATTTGGAATGCTTAGGTTTAGGATTTTGAAAAAAATAGAGAGAGTTTGCACAAAACACAGAAGCAATTGAAACTTTGAGAGAGAGAGAGAGAGTAAAAAGTAAAAGAGGGAAATTTTGCAAGGTATTTATAGCTTGTAAAATTTTTTTTAGAGTAATAAAACTAGTCAAGAATTTTGAACGATTGAAATTAAAAAATAATCATTACTAGCAATTAATGAAATTTTAAATTTAGGGGAGGCGTGAGATTTGATCAAATCTGAACAGTTACCTAGGAACAACGTCTCAATAGCAGCGCACGTATGCGTGACCTTTTAGAGTTGAAACACGCGTTCAACTTCTGAGGGTAGAGTGTGACAGTTGGTTTACTGTAATGAACTTCTGAACCATTCGTGTAATGAAACATTAGACACATTTCAGAACATTAGGAGTGGCTTTTTATGTAACTCCTCTTCTCACTTATGAAGAGTAGTTAATCAAAACATTCATTTCAGAACACTCTGGAAACACATATAGAAAAAAAATTTTCATTCAGGACAAAATTCCATACTGATGTTTTTCAGAATGAATTTAAATTTATCTTCAGAAAGGGGTTTAGTGAAAATATCAACCCATTGATGATCTGTGTCTATGAAGTATAAACTTAGGATTCCTTTCTGAATGTAGCCCCTTATGAAATGATGTTTAATTTCAATATGTTTTGCCTTAGAATGTAAGATGGGATTTTTTGAAAGACAAATATCAGAGGTATTATCACAGAAGATTGGAATCTTCCTTTCGTATAGATGATAATCTTCCAGTTGGCTCTTCATCCAGATCATTTGAGTGCTATATCCAGCAGAAGATATACATTCTGCTTCAATTGTTGATAGTGCAATAGTGGCTCGCTTCTTGCTGTACCATGAGATAATGTCATCACCCAAAAACTAACAGCTTCCAGAGGTGCTTTTTAATTCTATTTTATCTCCAGCAAAGTCAGCATCACAATAACCTACTAGTTTAAACTCTTTGGATCTTCTATAACACAGTCCAAGGTTAGTAGTACCTTTCAGATACCTCAGAATTCGCTTAACAACAGTTAAGTGAGATTCTCTAGGATCTGATTGGAATTTTGCACATATACAAACACTGAATATTATATCTGGTCTAGATGCAGTTAGATAGAGAAGAGATCTAATTATACCTCTATAGAGTTTCTGATCTACTTTCTTACTTACCTCATCTTTTCCCAGAATGCATGTAGGATGCATTGGTGTCTTTGCTTCTTTACTTTCTGATAGATGGAATTTCTTTAGAAGTTCTTTAACATACTTTATCTGATGTATGTAAGTACCTTCTAGAGTTTGATTAATTTGAATTCCCAGAAAGAATTTTTGTTCTCCCATCATGCTCATCTCAAATTCAGCCTACATAGACTCAACAAATTCTCTTCCAAGAGAGACATTAGAAGTTTCAAAAATAATATCATCTACATATATTTGACATATTAAAATGTCATTTTTAAATGTTTTTCTGAATAAGGTAGTGTCCACTTTCCCTCTGGTAAAATTCTTTTCTAATAGGAAGTTACTTAGACGTTCATACCAAGCTCTGGGAGCTTGTTTAAGACCGTACAAAGACTTTTTCAGTTTAAAAACATGTTATGGATATTTTGAGTCACCAAAACCTGGAGGTTGGTGGACATAAACTTCTTCTTCTATGTAACCATTTAAAAAATCACTTTTAACATCCATTTAATATAATGAGATGTTGTGTTGAACAACAAAATAAATTAATGATCTAATTGATTCTAACCTGGCGACTGGGGAAAAGGTTTCATTATAATCAATTCATTCTTGTTGACTATAACCTTGTGCAACCAGTCGTGCCTTGTTTCTGACAACGTCTCCTTGCTCATTCAACTTGTTTCTGAATACCCATTTTGTTCCTATGATATTGAATCTTTTAGGTTTTAGAACTAGATCCCACACATCATTTCTTGAGAATTGATTCAGTTCTTCTTGCATAGCTAGGATCCAATCGTTGTCTTGCAGAGCTTCCTCTATTGAGATTAGTTCAATCAGAGAGACCAAACCAAACAGTGATTCTTCAATGTTTCTGAAAGAGGATCTTGTTCTGATGAAATCTTCTTTCTTTCCAATAATCACATTTTCTGGATGTGCTGATGTGATTTTGGGGAATCTATTCTGAGAGATTTGTTCATAAATTATTAGATTATCCAAAGCATTTTCAATAGGAGGGTCTTCTGAGTTGTTCTTTGCTTTTGACTCTTCAGAGTTTGTGAGATGATCTTTTGTACCTGCGGGATTTTTATTCTGCTTTGGCTTTTACTGGCCAAGCTTATCATGAAATCTGACTTTGATTGATTCTTCAACAAACAGAGTTTCTGTGTTGTATACCCTATAGCCTTTTGAGAATTCAAAATATCCAAGAAGAAAACACTTTTGTGCCTTATAATCAAACTTGTTCAGATTATCTTTAGTATTCAGAATATAGCAAGTACATCCAAAAGGATAGAAATATGAAATGTTGGGTTTTCTATTTTTCACCAATTCATAAGGAGTATTTTCGAGAATAGGTCTTATAGAGACTCTATTTTGAATATAAGATGTTATGTTTACTGCTTTTGCCCAGAAGTGTTTAGCCATATTGGTTTCATTAATCATGGTTCTGGCCATTTCTTGCAAACTTCTATTCTTCCGTTCTACAACTCCATTTTGTTGGGGAGTTCTAGGACAAGAGAAATCATGAGAAATGTCGTTTTATTTAAAAAAACTTTTCAAAATAATGATTTTCAAATTCTCCTCCATGATCACTTCTAACTTTTATGATTCTAAACTCTTTTTCATTTTGCACTTGGTTGCAGAAGTCGAAGAACACAGAATGTGACTCATCCTTGTGTTTTAAAAACTTAACCCATGTCCATCTGCTTTAGTCATCAACAATGACCAATCTATACTTCTTGCCTCTGATGAATGCAATTTTAACTGGTCCAAACAGATCAATGTGAAGAAGTTCCAACGGCCTAGAGGAAGAAACAATATTTTTTTACTTAAATGAAGGTTTTGAAAATTTTCCTTTCTAACATGCTTCGCACAAAGCTTATGAGTTGAACTTCAGATTTGGAAGTCCCCTTACCAGATTGAGTTTGTTAATTTGAGATATTCTTCTCATGATAACATGCCCCAATCTTCTGTGCCAGACCCATTGCTCATCGCTAACAGACATAAGGCATTTTACATTCTGAGATTTAAGGTCAGAAAGATCAATTTTATAGATGTTGTTCTTTCTCTTGCCAGTAAAAAGGATTGATCCATCCTTTTGACTAACAGCTCTACAAGATTTTTGATTAAAGATTATGTCATAACCATTGTCACTTAATTGACTTATGGACAACAAGTTATGCGTTAATCCTTCTACCAACATAACATTAGTTATAGAAGGAAGGTTACCGTTTCCAATGGTTCCAGAACCAATAATATTTCCTTTCTGATTTCCTCCAAATTTGACATCTCCTCCAGATTTAAGTTCCAGACTTTGGAACATAGACTTTCTTCTTGTCATATGTCGCGAGCATCCAGAGTCCAGGTACCATGACTAGTGTTTCAACTGAGATGTTAAGGACATCTGCAACATAGATTATTTTCTCCTTAGGTACCCATTTCTTTTTGGGTCCTTTTTGGTTAGAGTTTTTAAAGTTCTGGTTGAACTTTGATTTTGCATAAGAATTTTCAGAGTGAGAAGTGTATTTGATATCATGTGTGTGCTCAAAACTAAATTGTTTTGTAGTGGTTTATATGTGATAACCATTTCCTCAACATGCTTAGGTTTATATGTTTCTTTCCCTTTGGGAGTTTCATATCCAATACCTCTTCTGTTATTTCCACTAACACCATAGATCATCGAAGCCATTCTTCTTCTATCTATGCTTTTAGCAAGAAACGATTGAAAACTAGAGTCATATTCTTTAAGAATATCTCTTGAACTTAAAGCAGAATCTGAAATAGAAATATTTTAAACTTTTTGAACTTCCACTTTGAGTTTAAAAATGTTTTCTTTAAGTTCAGAGTTTTCTGTTTCAAGTTTCTCAAAATCAGATGCAAGATTCTTTTTGAGTTTCTTGTATTTGATTTTGAGTTGACTGTAGTTTTCAAGAAGTTCGGATAAGCTTTCAGCAAGTTCAGCTCTAGAAAATTCAGATAATACCTCTTTCGGTTCTGAATCAGAGTCTGAGACATCGTCATTTTCTATGGTAGCCATAAACGCTAGGTTAGCGTGTTCATCTTGAGTCAGATTCATCTTCAGAAGATTCTGAATCATCCCAGGTGGCCATCATGCCTTTCTTTCTTCCAAACCTTTTCTTTGGTCTTTCTCTTTGTAGCTTAGGACAATCACTTATGTAGTGTCCTGGTTCTTTACATTCATAGCAGACTATATCTCTCCCGCTTGACTTCTTATGTCCAGAAGATTCTTGTTTATCTTCTGACCTCTTGTAGTTTCTGAACTTCTTTTGTCTGTGCTTCCACATCTGGTTGATCCTTCTGGAGAGCAGAGATAAATCATCTTCTTCTGATGCAGAATCTTCAGAGTTTCCTTCTTTTTCCTGAAAAGCGTTAGTTTCACATTTTTTAATATATTTAAGGGCGACAGACTTACCTTTCTTCTTAGGCTCATGATCATCAAGTTCTATCTCGTGACTTCTTAATGCACTGACAAGTTCTTCAAGGGATACATCATTCAAATCTTTTGACACTTTGAATGCAGTAACCATAGGTGCCCATATTCTGGGTAAACTTCTGATAATTTTCTTAACATGGTCTGCCTTGGTGTATCCTTTGTTCAGAACTCTCAGGCCAGCGGTCATAGTTTGGAATCTTGAGAACATAGCTTCAATGGACTCGTTTTCTTCCATTTTGAAGGCTTCATACTTCTGGAAGAGAGCCAGAGCTTTTGTCTCTTTTACTTGAGCATTTCCTTTATGAATCATTTTGAGAGACTCAAACATGTCATGTGATGTATCTTTGTTGGTGATTTTCTCATATTCCATTTTAGAGATAGCATTCAGAAAGATGTTTCTGGCTCTGTGGTGATTCTTGAAATCTAACTTCTTTTGTTTATCCACGTTCTTTGTGTCAATCTTGTTTCCGTCTTTGTCTTCTGGATGTGTGTAACCATCTAGGACCATATCCCATAGATCAACATCATGACCTAGAAAGAAACTTTATAGTCTATCCTTCCAGTATTCAAAGTCTTCTCCATCAAACACTGGAGGTTTGGTGCAGTTTTTGTTTTTTTGTTCAGTTGCCATAGTGTTTTCCTTCTGGATCTTTTTCTGACACTGTTAGGTGTTTGCACCCAGAACTAGAGCTATGATACCAATTGAAGAGTGAGAAAACACTTAGAGGGGGGGGGGGGGGGGGTTGAATAAGTTTTTCCTTTTTCTCGTGCAATACTAATGGAAGGACACAAGTATTTTTATCATGGTTCATTTGAAACTCAAACTACTCCCGTCCACCCGCCAAGGTGATTTCGCTTCTCTCAACGAGGATTTAATCCACTATAATCAAACTGATTACAAATGCACAACCAAACTGTTATGACTAACAATACAATGCACAAGACAACTGCAAGTGACTAACACCTCTAAGACTCAACTAGTCCTAGCCCTCTTGAGAAATCTGACCCAACCGGTCTCTCAAGGAACACTTACAAAAATTATCTCTTAACAGTAGTGAATCAGAGTGCTTCTAATAAGCTTTATACAAACTGTGATTTATCACTAAGATTGTTACCCAATACTTAAGAATTACCCACTATACAATATTAGTTGACAAGAATGAAAATAGTGAGCTTTAGTATGTTTCCCGTGGATCAGTAACCTTTCTTTGAAACAAATGGTCTTCTATATATAGCTTCAAGTCTTGACCGTTACTGCCTTGAAGAGAGTGTATGCATTAATGATGCGTGTTGGCTTGGTCCTTATGTTTCCAATGTTCTCGTGCGTAGTACCACTTGAGTGAGTTAGCTGTCTTAGCATTAAATGACCAATGGTACTGTCAGAGCTTGTCTCTGGAAGTTTAAGAGTTTGCTTGCAGCGTTGCCACTTCATAGTTTACCTTAACTATTCTTCTATCAGAGTATTCTTCATTTTATGTTCATCAAAGTTTGTTTCAGCTTGCATTATCAGATGTTACTTTTAGCGTGCTTCTTTCAAATCTTTGCTTCAGCAAGCTTTATCAAAGGTTGTTTAAGATTCTTTTCATCAGAGTTTGCCTTGGAGTGGTTCCTTCAGAGTTTGATTTAGACTTGCGTAGAATGATGTTTCTTTCTTGAGATGCATGAGTCAGAACATCATCTGAATTTAGAGAACATACAGATCAGAGTATAAAATATATTTTAGAAAATTTATTTCATTGTTATCATCAAAACTCTAAGATACGATTAGAACCAAACTTTGTTCTAACAGTTTTATGTTGACAAAATAATATTTCCTCCAAGACATGTGTGATGAGCATCCTGAACCCAAGTACCATTGGTCCATGAATCTCTCTCTATCTCTTGTTGTAACCATCAACATCATATATTCGTCTTCAATTTTTGTAAACTTTGCATCACTTTCTTGATTCTTTCATTTTTCTGGACAATCACTAGAATAGTGACCATACTTCTAACAATTGAAATACTCAATGTGACTTTTGTCAGGCTTTCGGCCACCACCTCTTCCTCTGCCTCCAGCACCACCTATTCAGTTGCTTTGGTATGGGGGTTTTCTTTTATTTGACACAATTACTTCTTACTGGTTTCCTCTACCAAAAAAATTATTATAGCTTCCTCTACCCCTGTTGTCGAACCACTTTCCTTTGTCTTTCTTTTCTCTTGTTGATTGCGCCTACAAAGCCATATCACTGTTCGACTTGCCTGCAACTCTTTTAGTCATTATTTGTTCATGAGATTCAAGAGTCCCTTGAAGCTCTTCTTTTCTCAATGTCGATAAGTTCTCCAACTCTTCTATGGCTACCACCACGTGGTCAAACTTTGGAGCCAATTACCTTAAGATCTTTGCAACAACTGATCTTGTTGTCAACACTTCTCCACATACCTTGATTTGATTCACCAATTTCGTAACCCTATTGAAGAAATTAGTTATGATTTCACTTTCTCCCGTCTGAAGCAATTCATATGTTCTTTTGTGAATTTGTAACCTCACCTCTTTTACCTTTTCTCCACTTCCAAAATACTTTTCCAGAATTTCCTAAGCTTCTTTCGTAGATTTTACATCACTCACCTTCAGAATTTTCTGAACTAAGACATTGATCAATTATAAAGAGAGCTTTATAATAATTATTGTTGGGTATGTGATTTTATGGTTGGCAACAATTTTGGTAAAACAAGGAGTTGAAATTTTTTTTATCAAAACATGTTTCATTTGGAGAAACATGTATTGCAGCCTAATGTTAAGCAAAATGTCATAACATCTTAACCAGCTGGTACAACAGAGTTTGCTGGTACTTATTCGAAAGATGTTCTATAAGATGTTATAACATGTTGCAACAAAACATCATGGCAGTACAACTGGATAATATCCTTGAAGATTTGATTGAAAAATATATGATTATGGAGGTTTCTATTACTCATAACACGCGTAGGCAATCAAGGATTTTTAGGAACAATTGCAGATTTGATTTGTTTCATAAAAATGATCTTTGAGACTTTTTAGGAAATATTTGAAAGATTTGTTTTTTGTTTCTATTTTTGTGGAGAAGATTCTACAGGGACTTATAGTTGAAGATTATATTTAATTGAAGAGTCCAAGCCCAACTGCAAAAGTCTATATAAGGAGTCGTCCAAGACCTAGTTTTAAATGTAGCATAGTTTTATTGTAAAACCCTGTGAACAATAAGGGTTTAGGGTTTGATAGTTCCTTAGGTATTCCGTGTATTTATTTGTATGTACTCATGTATCTTTTGATTCATTTGAGTTGTCTGATTGTTACTTGTTTATCAAGTTATAGTTCTCCTCTAAGCTTTTAAGCAAATAGTTGAGTATTGTTCTTAGTGAATCTTTTAAGAAAAATAAGTATTTTGTTTTGGAAGAGTGTTCTTATTTGGTTTTTTGAGATAATCCCTGGGCTTGGGATTGTTTGATATCACTGTGATGATTGCAAGTGAGATGGGTTTTCATATCGACGAGGTGCCTAGGTAGAAGTTGCATTAGGTAGGTGTAATACGGTGGGAGAACTGACTTGGGTGTTTTGCATTTTATCGCAATTGTTGCGTTTAGCAAGAGTCGCCATTGACGTTTCTTTTATCCAATAAAGGAAATGGTGAAAAGAACAGGAAAGACCTTTTGAGAATTTTTCTTGAGTTTGGGGGGTAGGTTATGAAAAGGGAAGGTGTTAGCACCCTTTTCATCCGCAATTATCTACAGAGTCTTAGTTGCTAGCTCACTTTGAAATGCTTTTGTAAATGTTTTTGTGTTTTGTGTATGTTTGAAAACGCCTTTGTTTCAGAAAACTTTGTAATGATTCTCGTTTCAGCGAGAATGTATACAAAGTGTTGGTTTTTTGAAAATAGTTCAAAGAGATGTTTATTTTTGGAAAGATGTTTTAAAAGTGTGAGTGTGGAAATGGTTTTTAGTTTATGAGCAAGAAACTATGAGCGTTCTACCTACTAAAAAAGTCTTAGTTCTTTTCCTCCTCCTTTAGATAGTGTTATAGAAGGCAATATTGTGTGTCATCATACATTCATAGAAGGCAACATTGTGAGATACCTTAGTAATTTTTCATAAGGGTCTAAGATCGTTTACGGAAGGCAACATTGAAGGGTCATCGAGGGACTACAATCTTGTAATCGAGGGTCTTTGTTAAGGCATCCCATGTTCGAGGGACATGACTGGTTTTATTCTAAGGCAACAAGTATGGGTTAACCCTAGAAGTGCAAGTGTGCAAAGTTTTTTGTTTTCATGCAATTTGTGTTAAATTAGGGTTGTCTACTTGTTGATTTTAAGTCTTTCCATACAAACCCTAATTACTATCAATAATATGGAAAGCGATAAATTGCAAAAATGAAAAGTCCTACGCTATTACATCACTTTTAGGGGATGGGGTACAAATTACAAATGGGGATGATAAGAAATTAAAACCTAATTACTATTACAACCATATGAAATAATGCAAAAATAAAATATACAAGATCATAAAGATAATATAAAAGAAAAGAAAATTGTTTTTGTGGTTTTTGTATGAAAAAGGATTTTTTTAGTTAACCTAATTTAAACTAATTAATTTGAAAAGAAGTTAATTAACTAAAATCTTAAAGTCTAATTTAGTTTAATTAAAAAAGGAAAATTAGAATAAAAACCTAAGTCTAAAATAGTTTGATTAATTTAGAAAGGAAAATATATTTTTAGGGTTTTTGTTATTCATAAAGATAAAAGTAAGTCAAAAAGTCTTTTTATTTAATTATTTGAGAAAATAATATACTTTGTATTTTTTTAATTAAAAAATAAAATAAAATAAGAAAAGAAAATAAAATATAAATTAAAAGAAGGGTGAGGGGGTTAAAAAGAAATTGAGTGGTTAGAAAGAAAAATAGTTTTTGTTTAGGCCCAAGGCTTGTTTTGGGATCAGAAAATAAAAACAGAATAAAAGAGTTGGGCCTGCATTATATGAAGCAATCAGGGGGTATACTAAAAATATATTCGCTGGGCTTAATTCTCTAACCCAAAGGCCATTTTTTAGGCAACAAAAGTAAAAGGGGTGTGGCGCTAGAAGGTGAGTTGGGCTTAATGCTGAGCCCAAAATCAATTGGTTGGGCAGTGTAAGTAAAAGGGAGGGGTGCGCGCGAATGGAAAAGGATTTGGACTGAAAAGGGGTTTTTGAGGGGAGGTCCAGAGGAGTTGTTATGGTGCAGCATTGGAAAAGAGAGGGGTATGCGAATAGAAATATAATTGAGCCTGGAAAGAGTTTTGTAGATGGCCTAGAACAATTACCAGGAAAATAAATGACAAAGCAAAAAAGACGTGACTCATTTGTTACAAACTCTCTCTAACTTACCTATAACTCCCTCTCGTTCCCTCTGATGGTACTCTCACTGGAGAAGAAGGAATGGCCGCACCGGAAACCGTCTCACGGTGGTGGTGGAGTTCCGATCACGAATTTTTTTACACCACTAGCTTTGTCTTGTTCTCATAAGTATTAATTCGGTGCTTGATTTTGTAGATTGTACATGGTTTCGAGTAGATCTTGAAGGAAAATAACGAAACCCTAGCGGTTCCGACTTGTGATTTCCGGTGTGATTTTTCTGATTATGAAATCTCTTCCTCTCCTCTTTTCTGTTTTCGGTTTCTGAAGGGTGTGTGTTTTGAGAAAATGATGATAGTTTAGGGTTTGTGGTTCTTGAATTTATTCACTATGTGTTTTTTATATATACTTCTGTAAACTCTGTATTTGGTTCTTCACGATCTTGGAGGTTTTGGTTTTGTAGGTGTATATTTTTATGAACCGTGGGGTTGGTTTATTGAAACAATTTTACAAGGGTTTGTGAGTTGCTGTGAATCTCTCCTGGTTCTTCCTGTTGGATGTGAACTGTAGGCTTGGTTTTATACTGTGAATTTTGTTATCTCTTTTCTATAAAGTTGTGATACTGACTTGAGAGAATTTGTCTTTGTTGGACTTGTCACTTTGTTATGTTTCTTACCGGTCTTGGCTTTCTGTGTTGCTTATTGGCCTTATTGGACTTATCATCTTTTCTGATTTTTCTGATATCAACTTTGTGGTACTTTGTGAATTTTTGCTATGCTATGCTGCCTTGTCCCTTGTACTGGTTGCTGGCTTTTCTGATTTTGTACTTTGTTGCTTTTGTACTTGTATAGTACAATGTTTTTTTTCAATTCCTTACTGTGAACCAAACAGACCCCTTTTTTATGAGATTTGCAGTAAAGTGTTTGGGCCTATGACTTGACCTTACAATTCTGATTTTTCATTGAAACAACACAAAAATGAGGCTTTTTTTAATTGTTACGTGAAAGCATGATGTTGAGTTTGAGATTCTGATTTGGATCTTTTAATTTTCCTTTGTATTTTTGTGAACCAATTGAAATTTGATTTGCAGTAGACAAAACTGGCCTATGATTACTTTCTCGAAAACTGATTTATGATGCTTTAGTGAGAAACAAACCTTTATTTTCCAATTCCTCAAACAAAACCCTAATGATGAATAAAATAACTTGCAAATTTTCTTGTTCACATTTGATTATTTTTCTAACTAACTCTTTTTTCTTTTTGTTTCATGTGATGGATGGGTTTGCGAGATCAAAGAGGCATACTTGAAGAATGTGGGAACAAGACATTTGAAGATGAGCAAGAAGATTGAAGAATTCTTTTTCTTTGTATAGAACAAGATAAGAAGATTGTAATTTGTGTTATAATTTTGTAGTTGAAATTTGTATGACTTTTAATTCATGTTGGATTTTGTACCACAATGTATTCTAACAAAATTTGTAGATTTCAATCAAATGTTTCACATGAATCTTGAATGCAACATAGAACTTTGTGAAACTTGAAAGAATTGAAAATAAGTTTAGAATAACTTGGAAATTATGTATTTGGGAATTATAACATGAAACCATATTTGGTCAATGAAGCATGAAAAGGCCTTAGAATTGTAGGAGTTAAACCAATCTTGTCCATAATGCAATAGAACTCTTTAGTTCCACAACAAAAAGTTCGAAACCTCTTTTCTCTTCAAAATATTTGGCCAACAAGTGAGTTTTCCTCTTAAGTAATGAAAGCATACAAAAATACTTTCTCTCTAATGAATTTTATCTTGTATGAATATCTCAATTATATTAACACAAACACTTTGAATGATCTTTGAAGATGCGTGAGATTCGACATAAAGCTCCAGCAAATCTTCCATTGAAAATCATAAACAAACCAAAACCAAAAGATGAGAAAACCCCAAACTCTAATTCAACTTCAGTTAACTTTTTCCACAAGCAAATAATGTATCATAAAAAAAAGGTCCTCAAACACAACAACTTTTATTATGAACCAAAACCTAACTCAAGATAAACTTAAATGTAAACCCTAATATTACACAACCATTAAACCATGAACCTTGGTGTCAGAAGTGGGATTAAAAGCCCTAGGAGTATGGAGGGATATTTTCGAATGAAAGGAGAGGGTAAATTTCGGGGGTACTACAATAGGGATCAAGTGAGAAGTGTTAACTGGGACTATTTAGATACGAATTGATACTACTGATAGTGGATTTCTTTCTTGGCTTGGTAGCCTCAGAGTAGGTGAGTTTGCACCGAACTGGGTTAACAATTGATTCTATTCTTTAAGTTTCTACAATTTACTTTTTCTGCATAATCTTTCTGTTTTAGTAAGTTTATTTTTTGTCAACAAATGTTATATCATCTTTCATAACATTATTTTTCATTGAAACATCTGTCTTGACTTCTGATATTGTGTGTGCCAGAATTTCAATTTTCATCAAAAGCATGCACCATGTTTTGTTATTGGGTGAGATCCAGGGATATACTTTCCGAGACTATGGAGAAAGAATTTGATTACAACAACAAACCACCTATGTTGGACGGTTCAACCTATGACTAGTGGAAGGTCAAAATGGCAACTTTTCTAAAATCTATGAATAGTAAAGCTTGGAAGGATATTTTAAAAGGATGGGAGAATCCAATTGTGAAGGACAAAGATGGAAAGGAATATATGAAACCTGAAGAAGACTGGGATGAAAATGATGACAAAGAAGCCATTGGAAATTCCAAGGCTTTAAATGCTCTATTAAATGGAAATTCTCAAGACAACTTATGAAGGTACCTTTATAGTGAATATTTCAAGACTTCAGCTTCTCACTTCTAAAATGGAGAACTTGAAGATGAATGATGATGCGACAATTCAGGAATATCAGATGAAGATTATTGAAATTTCTAGAGCATCAAGTGCCTGGGGAGAGAAAATGTCAGAAGCAAAGCTTGTTAGAAAGATTCTTAGGTCCTTACCTAGGAGATTTGACATGAAATTTACAGCTATTTAAGAAGCTCATGACATCCACAACTTGAGAGTTGATGATCTTATTGGGTCACTCCAAACATTTGAATTGGCTATTGGTGAAAAGATTGAGAAAAAGAACAAAGGCATAGCTTTTGTATCCAACGCTGAGGATGATGAAGGTAAAGCTAATTTAGATACTGATGAAGATGTGTCAAGTACGATTGTGTTACTTGGAAATTAATTTAACAGAATTATGAAAAGGTTGGACAGAAGAGGAAGACCAAATGTAAGGAACATCTCATCTGACATCAATAATGAGGAAAACCTTAAGAAGAACACCATTCTTGGAAAAAAGACCAATCGCCGAAAAGGCATTCAATGTTATGAGTGAGAAGGTTTTGGTCACATCACATTTGAATGTCCCACCTTTCTCAAGAGGCAGAAAAAGGGATTTAATGTGTCTTGGTCTGATGATGAGGAATAAGAAGATGGGGCTAACAATGAATATGCAAAACTTGTTTTGGCTCTATCTAGAAGATGGGCAGGTGAAGTGGAAGCTTATGATGATAGTGAAGATCTTGATACATCCTACAAAGATACTTGTAACAGGTGTGAAGCAAATATCAAAACTAAGAAATATTAAAGAGCGGTCATAGCTGACTTGGAAAATGAAAAGAAAATACTTCTATGTATTGTATCTCATCTTCATAGTGAGGTAACTCTCTTAAATTCCAATATTAATAACATGTTAGTCTCATTAAAAAACATAGAAGATGGAGCAGAGATTATAAAGGAAACTAGAGATGTATAAGGTGACTATCAAGTTGATAAAGATCAAAGAGGAGGGTCTGTGATGAAATCTCTTCCTTCTAAAAGTAAGAGAAGAATCAACATGTCCAATCACGTGTTATAATCTTCTAGCAGACATGATCAAACATTGTCTTGAATTCAGTCATCAACTTGGATATGTCATTATTGTGGAGAGCATGGTCACATAAAGCCTTTTTGTTATACACTATATGGAGACCAAAAATCTTCACCTCATTTTAAGGCCGAGCAAGTGAGAAAAAGAGAGGTGTTGATAACAGAGGTGTTGACAATGGGTGTTTAAGACATATGACAGGAGTTCAAAAGTTAGTGCTGAATATTAGCTCCCATCTCACTAGACCTATAAGATTTAGAGAGGGATCAATAGTGAAATTAATAGAGTTGGAAAGTTGATGTGTGATGGTTCTCCTAATTTGAAAGATGTTAGCATTAGTCAGGTATGTGATCAAGGATCATTAGTCATTTTCTCAAAATTAAAAGGCTTAGTCAAAGATGAGACACATTCTGTGTTTATAAAGGGTAGAAGGTCTGATGACAACTGTCATCTAAGGGAACCTCAATTAGATGCTTATTCTTCGTCATGTTCAAAAACAAGTGAGGATGAAGTAAAGCTATTGCATAAGAAGCTAGGACACCTTCATCTTACAAGAATGAAGGAATTACTATCTTGAGGAGTTGTTAAAGGAATTCCAAATCTAAAGATTGAAGAAAGAGTAGTATGTGGTGAGTGTGATTTTAAGTCTCAACCCAAGATGTCACACCAAATTTTGAAACATCAAACTACTTAAATAAGGTTATATTTACTTTATATGGACTTAATAGGACCAATGCAGGTTAAAAGCATGGATGGTAAGAGATATGTATATGTGCTTATGGATGATTTTTTTGGATATACCTGGATAAAATTTTTGAGAGAAAAATTAGATGCTTTTAAGGTCTTCATAGACTTGTGTCAAAGTGTTCAAGAAGAGAAGAATGATGATATTATCAAAATTAGAAGTGAACATGACAAAGAGTTTGAGAATATAAATTTTTATGAATTTGGTGCTTCTAGCAATATCTGTTACGAGTGTTCTTAGCAAGGGGGATGCTTGAACAAGTGACTAAGGAGATTCTAGAATCAGTTAGAGTCGTGATTCGTGCTAAGGGTTTACCTTTGTACTTTTGGGAAGAAGCCGTGAATACTGCTTGTTATATCCACAATAGAGTTACTTTAAGGAGAGATACTTCAGCCACTCCTTTTGAGTTATGGAAATGAGTGAAGGCTAGTGTCAATTACTTTCACATATTTGAAAGTAAATGCTACTACTTGACTGACCAAGGTCAAGAAGAATCCCATTAGGGATGAAGAAATATTTCTGGGTTACTCTTCGAGGAGCCGAACTTATAGATTTTTTAACTCCAGAACTAGAATGTCTTTGGAATCTATTAATATGACAGTTGATGATTCAATTACTGAAGAGAATGAGTATGTTAGAGACAATGTTGGAACATCCTGTGTGAAAACTGATGAAGCACTTAGGGAGAAAATTTGTGAATTCACAAACTCTGAATCAATGAATTTATAATCCAAAAAAAGTCTGTCTATTGAAGCATAAATAGAATAATCCAAAAAACTGACTACAACTCAGTTTGTTGAAGGAAAGATCACTGGTTTAAATATGAAGATATTAGATACTGATGGATGTTTTTCCTTGAAGAATATTTTGGTTTTCTGCGTTAGTAAGAAGCAGGAAGATGCTTTTGCTATACTGCTGAAGATGAAGGTATGGAAACAAGATAAAGCTTCTCTAAACTGGTGTTGAAGAGACATGATATAAAGAAAGATTTCATGACATTTTACAATGAAGATCTAAATCTTTCAGATATCTCATTCAACATGATTAGAACAAGGGCCTTGGTAGGTGTAAACAACTGATCAAGAATTTTATTGAAGGGAAGGTTGTGACTCTGGAGCATATGGACAACAAGGAACAACTTTCTGTTATAAAAAATAGTGGGATTGGAACTTGTACTATTTAGGAGTTATAACAATTACAGATATGGAGGAATGCAACTAATGTTGAATATTTCCTCTATACTTTGAGGCATGATATGCCTGGAAAAATTGCTATTGAGAAGGAATAGAGGAAAAGTGTTATGCAAGAAAGTGGGGTTGGCTATAACATCAAGGAATACAGAAGGTTCTTTGATAGAGGCAGGAGGCTCTTTGACAGAGTCAAGAGGTGGAAGACCACCTGAAGCTGGCCAAGAGGTTGCGTTTCCATCATGATTGGTTGTTCTCATGTTTTCTTCCATCTATAGTTGTGAAGCACCCTTAAGCGTGCATGGTTCTCATGTTTGGTTCCATTTGTGGTATTACCTGTGTGCAATATGTTCTCTTGGAATATGTGTTTTCATTGTATGTGTATATTTACTCTATTTCTTTTTGTCAATATTTTGGCTATCAAGGGGGAGTAAAGTGTTATTTCCTGATGTTATATCACATGTCTTGACATGTTGATTTAACATTATGATATGACAATGTGCAACTGCTTTTGGAATAGTAATTATTTGTAAATGCTTATGCAATCATTCAGGGGGCATGATTGGTCATGCTTGGTTGTGTTATTTGTGTTAGATTTGTTGTTGATACTTTTGTTGTGTCTTCTATTGCATGTGATTTGCTCTGATTTGAGGGGTTTTCCCATTAAGGGGGAGAGCTAATTTTATGTATAACAAGGAGAGTATTGTATCTGTCTGATTGTACAAGCTTCTGAATTGTGTTGTGTTTATAAGCTTCTAAGTTGTCTTGTGTTTACGAAGTTTACACTGTTTCATGTAACTTGTGTTTGTGGTTTTATTCCTTTCTCTAGGACAAATGGTCTTTGGTTGTTTTAGCCAAAATTTTCCAAAGGGGAAGATTGTTAGGTCTATGATTTTATGGTTGGAATTTTGGTAAAACAAGGAGTTGACAACAACTTTATCAAAACATGTGTCATAGGGAGTGTGATACTGTGGTAGAACCGACTGTTTTGAAAATGCTAGTTTGTGTTGTGTTTTGTATTCGCAAAATGTCGCGGTAAGCAAGAGTCGCCACCGACTTTTATTTTATCCAACAAAGGAAAAGGGAAAAGAACAGAAAAAACCTTTTTTTCGAGATATTGTAAGTACGAGGGGTAGATTATAGAAAGGGAAGGTGTTAGCACCCTTTATATCCATGGTTTTCCATGGGCTCTTAGGTACTTTCTCATCTTTAAAAATTGCTTGTGTTTGTTTTGAAAAGTTTTTGTTTTACTTTGTTTTAACCCTTGCTTCTATCCTCAAGGGTGTTACGAAGTGTTTTTTGAAAACTTGTTTAAAAGTGTTTGGTGTGAAAAAGTTTCGATTTTGAGCAAGTACCTACTAGCATCTACCTACTCGAAAAAGGATTGTTTATGTTCTTGTTTCCTTTAGACAGCGCTATCCTACTATTAAGGAGTAGGTAGCATCGTTGTTGGAGTTGTAAGGGTCAATTCGAGAGGGACGTACGATCACTAAAACAATGTTAGGACGTCTTAGAAATAATCCTAAAGTCTTAAGATCATATTCGAGGCAACATTTCCGAGGCAACTTTTCTGAGGCAACATTTCCGAACGGGACCTTTGATCTTTGTTTAGACAGGAGGGCCACCACTAAGATACTCTATACTTAATGACCTCTTACCGAAGGCAACCGAAATGAGAGTATACCCTAAGAATGCGCATGTGCGAGTGCTTTGTTTTCAATTATTATCTTTGCACATTAAGGTTTTCTAGCCATTTTAAATTGTCATGCAATCTTGTCATACAATCCTATTAACATACATCTAACAGTTAATATTTGCGAGAATTAAAATGCGGGAAAGTAAAACCTACGCTATTACAAGGCTTCGGGGTAGGGATTAATTACATAGCCAAAAAACCCGTAAAACGATAAATAAAGAAAATCCTAATTAAACTATTACATACCATGAGCAGTTACATTAATATTGCAAAAATAATAAACGCGTGCGATGAATCGAGAACGAGAGATTTAGGGTTTTGACCCCAACTACCTAATTGTAATTTTAAGAAAAAAATCATTTTCTGTTGTTTTTGATTTTTTTTTGAAAAATAAAATTCAATTGAATAAAAATAACCTAATTACTAATTAATTTAAATTGAAGAAAAAATAATTAAATTAACCTATTTTTGTATTTTTATATTTTGAGAAGGAAATAAAAATTAAATCAAGCTAACCCTAATTTTTTCTAATTGATTTTAAATATATAAAAGAGTTAGAATTAACCTAAATTAAATTAAACTAATATTAAATTAAATTTGATAAAATATTTTAAAAAAAACCTAAATCTAAATTTGTGAAACTTGATTTTATGAGTTTTGTGAAAAAAGAAATTATTTGTGTTAGAAAACAATTTAAACAAATTAAATAAATAAAAGAATATTAAAGAAAAGAAAGAATGAGCCCGCTGTTGTGCTAGCAAAGGGGGGTGTTGTTTGCAATTTTGGGCCCAATAACTCCTGGCCTTTGTTGACTTTTCCAGATCCCATGTGCTTGCTTGACTGGGCGTATAGTGGACCCTCAGGGATAAGGCGTTGGATCTGCTGCCTTGATGATCTGATGATGGGATATTGAGGATGCATGGTAGACTTGTGGGACACTAGTACACCTGAATATGCAAAGAAAAACAATATAAAGGGAAAGTTGCGACCTGGGGATCGAACCCAGGTCCTTGAGCCTTATCACCCTGCACGCTTGCCAACTGAGCTGGCATGTTTAGTTGTACAAATAATGACAAGCAAACGTTATATGGTAAAAACAAAACATTAATTCTTAAACGCGCGAAATTTGGATGGGCCATTCAACACCTGCCATGCTATCATCTTCCTCGTCGCTTCTGTCGTTTTAGACAAACTACTTTTACCTACAGACACTGGGCGTAGGTACAACCCTTGTCCACTCCAAAATCATGTCCCTGTATGATAAATCACAACCAATGGTACCAATCAACTCGTTGCAACCTCACGAGCATCATGGTACCATTATCCATGTCCAATTGTACCTGTACAAGAAACCCCTTAAAACAAAGCAAAAATCCTAACCATGGCACTTTCATGTATAGTCAGTAAAAACGCAATCAAATATAACCATTAGCTTGCAAAAATCCCAAGGATCATGAATATATCACTTAATCATGCTAAATGTGCTAGAATGATTATATTCGATTTCAAGAAAATATGGAAACCGTGTGAAACTTACAGCGTGATTTTGAGTGTGAGGAAGGTTGCTAGTGGTTGAAACACGTTCCTGGGATGTCCAACAAACGATTGGTATGCTTTGAACGGCTTGAGAAGGCCTGAACCCTGGAAATTGATTTTCAACTTTTTCTTCAATTTTTGAAACTGGTTTTCTCTCTTGCACGCCTTCAACCTCCTTGTTTTTGATCTGCACTTTTCCCTTATGTATCCAAGAGTGAATCAGGGTTGCATTTGTTTCAAATCTTCTCCAATTATGAATATTGATTCATGATTTGATTCTTGTACAAAATCTTTCCAAATCAAGCAAATCCAATCTTTTTCTGTCCATTTTGCACCTTGCACGATTTGATCTCACTTCCAGCTGTGTAATGGACCTAAACATGCACAAAATCTCAAGATTTAATTAGTTTTTGATATTTTTACTATTTTATATTGATTTTATTTGATTTAATTGAAATAAAATCAAAATAAATAACTAAAATTAAATAATTACAAGTGCAAGGGCTCATGGGTCGTGGGTCACATTATAAACTCAGTGCAAGCATAAAAAGTTGGGCCTCATTTGACAAAAATGCAATTTTGGACACTTTTCACTTTTGGCAATTTTGCAAAAAGGGTCAACTTTGCCAATGCATAATTCTCTCAATTTTGACCCTAGAAATATGTTTCTAGACTTTTTAGAAAGCTTAAGATGTCCTCTAAGCAACCCTTTTGGTCTCATCTCAATTGAGTCTTCCATGTTCATGTATGAGGCTTTGACCCAAAAGGTGTTTTAGTTGACTTTTCAAAATGACCTATAATGTCCAAATTCATATCTTCTTGTGAGTGCATACTTTGAACTTGGGAGCTGAAGATGAATTGTAGGGAATTACATCCTCATCAAAATGATCTATGGATGGGTCATTTTTGAAAAAATTATGAGAAAGTTATGCTTGGTCAAAGTTGAGTTGACTTTTCCTACAAAACCCTAATTTAGCAACTTTTGGGTTTTGATGATTTGTGTGAAATCCTTGTGGAATCATGATCAACCCTTGATAAAATGATGAATAATACTTCAAAATTAGAAAGTTGACCAAAAATATTGATGTTTTACTGTATATGGGCCACAATTGACCTTTGCCCTAGCACAATCGATTTTCAGGCCTTTGAGCAATTGACTGAGCAAATTTCCTCTGCAAGGCTTGAAAGTTGGTATGGATGATCTTGAGAATATATTAGGACAATGGTGAGCATTTGGGAACCTTTGGACTCAAACATCTTGATGCAAACTGAAACCCTAATTTGAGGTAGACTGCCTTAGGAGAGAGTTTGTCTGGTCAACCCTTGGACTTCCTTGAGGAATTTGAGGACCTCACTTGACATGTATTGAGAAATATGGGAGGGAAAATTTTGGGGTACAACAGCTGCCCCTGTTCAATCTTCTTAAACCTGAGGATGTAGATTGGCTTGTCTACCTTTCGTGATCCGAAGGTGGAAGATGATTGAACACTAGAGTGCCCAGAAATTTTCACTCGCATGAAGTGGTACTTGTCTTGCGATATCGGGAATGGGCTTATAGATGCCATTTGGAAGTTAATGATGGGAGATGGGCTTAAAGATTCCATCCTAAGAAGTGTCAATCGCACAAGAGATTCCTTTGTGAGAGCCCGTATACCTATCATCGAGGAGGACTTCACCGGGGAATGTTGGTCTCTGTCTTAGGAAAAATAGAATTTTAGGAGCTTTAGTTGTCCTTTATTTTACTGGGGAACCATCTCTTAGTCGAGGAGGTGAAAATAAACTACTATCTGGTCGTGGTCCAAGCTTTGCAGCGATTTTCTGAGGAAAATAAGACTGACTGCCGTCTGGTCGTGCTCCAGGGTTTATAACAACTTACTAGGGAGATGAGATTAGGCTTGCTATCTGGTTGTCTTCCAGGCTTTGAAATTTCTCAATTCTTATATGGTCGTGATCCAGGCTTCAGAAGGAATCAAGTGGTTATCTGGTCGCTTCCGGGTTTCAAACTTGAATTCAAGGCATACTAATATCCGGTCGATTTCCGGGCTTCATAGTAATTGGCCGAGTAAACTGCTATTTGGTCGAGTTCCAAGCTTCGAAGTACCTTATACTGTTATCTGGTCGTGTCCCAGGCTTCAATGTCTTTTGTCGCTATCTGGTCGATTCCAGTCTTCACAGTGTCTTATACCATTATTTGGTTGATTCCAGGCTTCATGGTATGTTTTATTGCTATCTGGTCGATTTCTAGGCTTCACAATAACTTGTTGAGGGCTAAGCTGTTTTCTGGTCGATTTCCGGGCTTCATAGCTTGTATTTAAGATATACCACTATCTGGTCGATTCTAAGCTTCGTAGTATTTTGGAGAAATCAAGATATTATCTGGTCGATTTCCGGGATTCATAGCTTGAACTAGAATAGAAATATTAGTATCGATTTGACTGAACCAGAGAAAACTTGCGAGAACTTGATTGTATCTTTCCCTGAAAGGTAAAGAGTTAGTCATATGAAATGTTGTGATGTATGAAATGTATTGAGTAATGATGTTCTCAAAATAAATGAGATTATGTTTTATGATGCATATGCGCATGCTATGATGTGTAGATATGCAATGTTCTTGTGATATTCTCCGGCTGGGAAGAATAAATCCTGGATTGCTGTGGGAGATTATAAGGAGTTGAGTTCTTCATTCTCGCTGGGGATAGTGACCGAAGCTGATTAGCTGGAGACTTGCGTCCGTGCTGCTCGAGAATATTCCGCCGGGAGAGACTCTGTTTGAAAATAATCATGTGGGAGAATGACTCTGTGGGGAAGAGAGATACTTTGTTGGACGATCTGCTGATTTGGAGAAATAAACTCAGCTGGTGGTGAACTTCTATAGCCGGAGGAATAAACTCTGCTTGGGGAGAAAATTGCCGACTCATTCGCGATTATAAACCTTGGCTGGGTAGAGCTAACACCACTATCTTTGGATACTCCCTACTCTGCGGGGAGTGTATGTACCTTTAGTCATATTCTCAAGCTGGCTCTATCCTTGTACCTGGTGGGTAGAGCAACTGTAAGGTTTGGGCACTTCTTGTTTGCCCCTGTTCCTGGAATTACGAGTAATTGTCTTTTGTTTCACATGTAAATATTTATGAGCAGCAATTATTTTCAAATACATATATCAATAATGAATCATTGGACGTTCTTGCTAAACAAAACAGAAAAAGAAAAACAATTTGGAATTTCTCGTGAAAATGTATTGTATTGATTTTGAATTTAGCCTGTAATAGGCGTTTTGTACAAGAGGCTGACGTCCTAGTAAGAGAACGCCGCCGAAGGATAGGAATTATACAATTTGTGAAAAAGAAAGAAAAACAGCTATATGAAACAATCCCACTGGGTTCCAACTCTGCTATTGCCCTTATATCTTCGAGCGTCTCATCACTATGCTACTAGGTCGAAGGTAGATCAGATTGATTGGCGCCGTCCGAGCTTGATAGTCGATACCGAAGTCTGATTGCAAAATGATCCAATGAGACATAGTGTTACGCTTTGATCCCTAATTTTTTCCTGGACCGCCTTTTCAGGTTTTCAGTCCACCGAGATACCCTTTTTTTCCCAAGCCGCCTTTCCAGGTTTTCGACTTGCCGGGTGTACAGTTTTTTTCATTTTCATCCCTTACTTTTTCCCGAACCCTTTTGGTTCACCGGGAAGCCCTTATTTTTTCCTAGGCCAGTCAACCTAGCGGGTCTTTGATTAGGCGTAGTATTTTTTTACTATGTATGCATTGACGGGGTGAGGAAGGTCGTCACTATCCATGGTGGTTAGAATTATAGCTCCTCCCGAGAAAATGTTCTTAACCACAAATGGACCTTCGTACGTAGGGGTCCATTTGCCCCTGGGATCATCTTGCGGCAGTATGATGCGTTTGATTACCAGATCCCTGACTTGATATTCTTGACGTCTAACTTTCTTGTTAAAAGCCTTGATCATTCACTTTTGGTACGTATGACCATGACAAATAGAAGTAAGTCTCTTTTCATCAATTAGGTTCACCTGGTCAAGCTGGGTCTGGATCCAGTCGTCTTTGCTCAAACCCGCATCTTTCATAATCCTGAGAGAGGGTATCTGGACTTTGATGGGTAGGACTGCCTCCATGCCATACACCAAAGAGTAGGGTGTTTCCCCTATTGATGTATGTGCTGAGGTACGATACCCATGAAGAGCGAATGGTAACATCTCATGCCAGTCTTTGTATGTCACCGTCATCTTCTGCACAATCTTCTTAATATTCTTATTAGCTGCTTCAACGACCCCATTCATCTTTGGCCGGTAGGGAGAAGAGTTGTGATGCTGAATCTTGAACTGTTTGCAGAGCTCGGTGATCATTGTATTGTTGATATTTGTACCATTGTCTGTGATGATCCTCTCTGGTACACCATATCGACAGATCAGGTTGTGTCGGATAAACCGTGCCACGACGTTCTTGGTTACTGTAGCAAAGGAAGCTGCCTCAACCCACTTCATGAAATAATCAATAGCTACCAGAATGAGACGATTTCCGTTAGACGCAGTAGGTATGATCTCACCTATCATATCGATGCTCCACATTGCAAAAGGCCAAGGAGTTGTCAAAACATTCAGGGGAACTGGAGGTATGTGCACCTTATCAGCATAGACTTGGCACTTATGACAGGTCCATGAGTGCTGATAACTATCGTCTTCCATTGTGGACCAATAATATCCTGCCCGTAGGATCTTCTTTGCCATGGTATGTCCACTGTAATGAGTCTCGAAGGTACCTTCATGTAACTCTGCCATGATCCTTTCCGCCTCGATTTTGTCTACACACCGCAGTAAGGTTGAATCATGGTTACGCTTATAGAGGATCCCATTACTGATGAAGAACTTTTCAGCGAACCTTCTCAAGAACTTCTTTTCATTAACAAATGCACCCTCGGGATATTCTTGAGCTTCAAGATACCTCTTTACTTCATAAAACCAGGGTTTATCTGCTACCTCTTCCATCTCAATGTCACAGCAATGTGCGGGTTCGTCCAACCTCTCAATCGTAATCTGGGGAGCTTCATTGTCCCACCTAACTTTGAACATAGAAGACATGGTAGCTAGCACGTCCGCTAACTGGTTCTCTTCTCTCGGGAAGTGTTCAAAGGTTATCTCTTCAAAGTGCGGGAGCAATGTCAGTACATACTCTTTGTAAGGAATAAGTTTTGGATGCTTCGTATCCCACTCGCCTTTGATCTGACTGATCACTAGAGAGGAATCTCCGAATACACTCAAGAACTTAATCCTTAGGTCAATAGCAGCTCGAAGACCCAAGATGCATGCTTCATACTCCGCCATATTGTTGGTGCAGTTAAAACATAATCGGGCGGTAAACGGAGTATGACAACCCTCAAGAGATATGATCACAACGCCAATGCCATTACCTAACGCGTTTGATGCTCCATCAAAATACATAGACCATCGGGATCCTTCCTCAAGTCCTTCATCCGGTCCAGGTTCTTCACAGTCAGTCACCAACATGATGTTCTCATCCGGGAACTCGAAATTCATGGATTGGTAGTCATCCACAGCCTGATGCGCCAAATGATCCGCCAATACACTCCCCTTGATTGCTTTTTGGGTTGTGTATTGGATTTCGTACTCGGTTAAGATCATCTTCCATCTTGCTATTCTTCCGGACAAGGCAGGCTTTTCAAAAATATACTTGATTGGATCCATTTTTGATATCAACAAAGTGGTATGAGTCAGCATATACTGTCTCAGCCGGCGAGCAGCCCATGCCAAAGCGCAGAAAGTTTTCTCGAGCAATGAGTATCGGGTCTCACAGTCGGTAAGTTTTTGCTAAGGTAGTAAATAACGTGCTCTTTTCGTCCAGACTCGTCATGCTGCCCCAGCACACACCCCATTGAATTATCCAGTACTGTCAAGTATAAGATCAAAGGTCTTCCTTCAACTGGAGGCACCAGAATTGGTCGCTCTTGGAGGTATTCCTTGATTCTTTAGAAAGCGGTCTGACATTCATCATTCCATTTTACCACTTGATCTTTCTTCAGCAGCTTGAAGATTGGCTCACAAGTAGCAGTCAGATGTGAAATGAACCTGGCGATGTAATTCAGACGTCCCAAAAAGCCTCTATCTTCCTTTTCTGTGCAGGGAGCCGAAATCTCCCGTATGGCCTTTACCTTGGCAGGGTCCACCTGAATACCCTTATCACTAACAACGAAACCATCAGCTTACCAGACCTTACCCCGAAGGTGCACTTGTTCGGGTTCAACCTTAGCTTGTACATCTTCAACCTGTCAAATAGTTTCTGGAGATGATCTAGGTGCTCTTCCTCTGTCTGGGACCTAGCTATCATGTCATCAACATAAACCTCAATCTCATGGTGAATCATGTCGTGGAACAAAGAGACCATGGCGCGCTGATAAGTTGCCCCGGCATTCTTCAATCCGAAAGGAATTACCTTATAACAGAAGGTTCCCCACTGTGTAATGAAGGTTGTCTTCTCCATGTCCTCAAGAGCCGTCTTGATTTGGTTGTAACCAGAAAAACCATCCATGAAGGAGAATATCTTATGCTGCGCGGTGTTGTCGACCAGAACATCGATGTGAGGAAGCGGGAAATCATCCTTGGGGCTTGCCCTGTTCAGATCTCTATAGTCCACACACATCTGTACTTTACCATCTTTCTTAGGCACCAGAACAACATTTGCAACCCATTGCGGGTAAGAAGTGACAGCTAAAAATCCCGCGTCGAACTGTTTCATGACTTCAGCTCTGATTTTGTCAGACATCTCAGGGCGCATACGGAGAACCTTCTGCTTTACCGGAGGACATTCTTCTTTAGTTGGTAGGCGGTGTACCACAATGTCAGTGTCCAAACGAGGCATGTCTTCATAAGACCAAGCGAAGATCTCAACATAGTCGCGTAGCATCTGTATCAACCGTTGTTTGACACTAGGCTCCAGAATCACCCATATCTTAACCTCTTTCTTGTCTTCCTCGATACCCAAATTCGCTGATTCAACTGGCTCTTCATGAGGCTGTATGGCCCTTTCTTCCTGCAGTAACAGTCTAGCAAGTTCCCCAGGCACCTCACAATCATCCTCACCTTCGTCCTCGGCTTGGTTGATCGGATTTTCAAAGTCATAACTGGCAGTAGCAAAGTCGTTATCAATGGGATCCAAAGTGGATATGGATCTGCGTTATGATACGTGAGTGTGTGTAAGAGAATAGCTATTTTTGAAAAAGCGAGAGACAGAAAAATAAAAACAAGGAGCGCAAAATTTGTAATGCAAGAAACATCCAATGCTTTATTAATGATATATGAAAATGACAAATAATAAGCCCTCACAAGCAAAGTCAAGGTGCCTTGGGCAAGGCACTGAGCCGTAAAGTTTTAAACTGTCTATTACAACTCTTAAAACAAAAGTCAATTACTGTCGAATAAAAGAAACAGATATGAAGTCCTTCGCCGTCTAGTTTATTAGTCCTCCATTGGTTATAGGGTAGATCCAGCTGTCAACATCTGGGTTCTCATCATCAGCCTCTTCTGTGGCGGAGACAACCTCAATAGCATTGATTCCCAAGTCATGCCTGGGCATGGGTGCATTTATGACGTTGGGCTTCTCCGGAGCGTCAAACTCAATCTCTTTGGCTTTGATCGAGTCTTGAAATTGGTTTTTCAAGGCCCAACAATTGTTTGTATCATGACCTGGACTTTCAGAGTGATAGGCGTAGTGGACATTTGGATTACAATGAGGAGAAGTGGTGTTGGGGTTCTTCGGGGCGTCCCTAAGAGTTACCAGGTTGGTCTTTAATAATTATGGTAGAATTTGAGACAAGGTCATGTTGAGCCGAGTATACTGCCTTTGTGGTCTTTCCACCCTTTATTGGTTGTTGCGTTGTGGAGCAACGGTGGGTCTTGATGTCACTACCGCATTTACTGCTTGACGGTGTTCAGGTCTCCTTTGGCCCCTCGGGCCGTAGACTGCACTAACTTCTTTCTTACCGGTGAACGGCTTCTTTACTGCACTTGATGAAGTATCCTTCTGTATTTTACCACTTCGGATACCAGCTTCTACTCTCTCTCCAATCAAGATTAACTCAGTAAACCCAGATGACGAACTGCCGATCAGATGATTGAAAAATAGACCAGATAGCGTCCCTAGAAACATGTCAACCAACTCCCTATCAGACATAGGGGGTTGGACTCTTTCAGCCAAATCTCTCCACTTTTGAGCATAGTCCTTAAAACCTTCACTTGCACCCATAGACATACCCTGGAGCTGAGTACTAGTGGGAGCAAGGTCGGTGTTATACTGATACTGCCTGTAAAAAGAAGCAGCAAGGTCTTCCCAGTTTCGGACATTGGCTCCTTCCAATTGATAAAACCATTCAAGTTGAGTCCCTGACAGGCTATCTTGAAAGGAGTGTACCCACAAATTTCTATCAGCAGTGTTTCCGGACGTACGAGCGAAGATGGAGTTTTGGACAGAATACTCCATCGTACTTGGAAAAAACCGGAGCTTTGAACTTATGAGGGATCGCCACTCCAGATACCAGTCCTAGTTCTCCGAAATCCAAATCGGGTATCTTCTGAATTTCCATAGCATTCATACGGTCTTCTAGTTACTTGTATCTATCCTCAGCAGGAGGATATTGCTCATCATCAAAATCAGTATCATTATCAAAGATTGCAGGACTGGGGCCCTTTTCTTCTTCTTGGTTCTCCCCTTCCCTGGATGAAGAGGTCAGATCAGCTTGCTGTTTCAACCTATCCCCAAACCTTTCCCCATATTCAGAAGAACAAACTTCTTCTTCTTCTTATTCTTCTCTTTCAGAATGAGAGTTTTTAGATCCTCTTTTCCTTTAGCCAAGTCCAAGAACATCTGTTGGAATTGGGCGTTCTGTGCTTGAAGATCTTTGATGGCTTGATCAGAAGACATTTCTGCTGAAATAAACAGCGAAGAAGATGAGAAACCTATAATGGTACATGTGATGATGTGCATGATAATGGGATGTACATGTAATGATCTCAAATAATTTGGGAGATTTAAATTTGCAAACCAAAAATAAACAAACTTTATTAGATTAACTTATAAAAAGGTTCAACAATGCCTTTCAGGCGTTACAAAGAAGTAAATGGAGAACAAATCTAAACTAGAAAAAGCAAAAGCAAAAGTCTCATGGACGCTTCCTCTTTGTGCTGACATAGTCGTTGATCACTCTTTCTTCCTCGAGCTTCCTGGTGTGCTTCAAAATCTGCCTTTCTTGCTCATGGTACTTCTCCCGGTAAGCATCCCTTTCCTCTTTCAGCTGAATCCAAGACCTCTGCAATGCCCCAAGATCAGTGGGCATGTAAGGATAAAGAACTGTGTAAGGAATGCCTTCTTTATTAGTGGGCTCCACAATCACTGGCAAAACTTCTTCATAGGGCATCCCAAGCTTCTGGGCACGAGCTCGGACCCATTGTAGGTAAGGCTGCATTAGAAGGGAAGTCCTTGGTTCTAGCTCTTGGGGGTCAGATCTGTTCACCATGCCCCAAGCTCGTATAAACCTCCGGCGATGCTCGTCAACGTCCTCCTTATAGTCGAATGCAATATCCTCAAGAAGTAGCTCATAGGGACCATCTCTCCGAGCACGACCAAATTGTCGCAAAGCTAGAAAAGGATTATAGGTTATTCCCCCTCTAATTCCAAGAAACAGGATATTAGGGTATCCCCTGCAATGATCAATGATAGCTGTGTCTTCCATAGCCTTGGAACTCCAAAGAATGTTTGTATGGGAAAGTGACATTATTCTGAAGGACCAACCCAAACCTTCTTCGTTCTTCAGCACAGACTTGGGGTGGTGCGAAAAAAACCACCTCGACAACAACGGCATACAACACATAAGAGTCCCTCTTCTTTGCACAGTACGAGTGTAGAGGGCATGCAAGATATCACCCATTAGAGTAGGCATTGGATTACGAGAAAGGAAAATCTTGACCGTGTTCACATCTATAAAGGAATCTGGATTCGGGAAGAGAACCAACCCATAAATAAGGAGAGCCAAGATGTCTTCGAAAGCCTGAAAATCCAAACTATCCCAGAATAGCTGAGCCTGGTCTATTAAAAACTTAGCTAGAAAACCTTCGACCCCGCTTCGTGTTTCCCAATTGGATACTACATCAGGCCGTTTCAGATGCAGAGCCGAGGCAATGTTTTCTGGTCTAGGAGTCTCTTCCATACATGTGAAGGGTATCTGCTCAAGGATGGATATGCCCAATAAGTTAGAGAACTCTTCCAAAGTGGGAACCAGTTGATAATCTGGAAAGGTGAAACAATGATGCACAGGATCGAAGAACTGGAAAAGCACACTCATCATCTTCTCATCAAAATTTGAGGTAACCAAGCTAAGAAGCTGACCATGTCTCTTAATGAACATAGAAGTCTCAAAAACTTTCGAGGCTAATTCTTTAAGTCGAGCAGGTATTTGCACAAAGTTAACTCGGATGGTATTTCTGCGCACGGAAGCCATAATTTGCAAAACAAAACAAAGATAAATTCCCTTGGTTTTTGAAATGGTTAGTATAATTAGGTATGCATGCTATGTTATGATGCATGATGTCATGATAAAAGAAACACAGGTATAACAGACAACAAGCATGGCAAAGGAAAACAAGTCACACAAAAGCCCTTAAGTTTAAGGCTTGCATGGGTTAAAAGGTATTACCTTCTTGAAGTTAAGTCGGTTTCAACCTGTCCTAGCAAAAGTAACCGGGTTCTATAGGTTCTCAATATCACTGACCATCCTCCATCGGTCATGGTTTCAGCTCACACAATCTTTTCTTGCGGTCGGAACTATCTCGAGAGTATGGTCTCAATGAGTGTAGCATCGAGTATCAACCAGTTCTCAGCTTTACACCGAGGCTGGCTATCTCACTACTTTCTAATGGCCAAGTTGGTCGATTAAAGGTTCTAAGGTCAGTTGATGCTTAACGACACACATAGCGGCCCCGTATTCTCCACGTTTCTCCATAAGGGATACCGGTACCAACCAATGTGCCACATCAACGTAGCTACTGCTTCAACCGTATCGGTCTACACCGTATAATTCCCTCACAGTTTATTGCTACTTACCTAAAAGGTGTCCCTCATATCCGGGTTAGGATCTATAGTAACTCCCAAACAAAACCCTTAAAAGTAAAGCAACCAAAACAAACAAGAGAAGCAAATATGATGAACTGAATCCTAAGGTATACCCCACTTATTAAGTCCACAGCAGAGTCGCCAGTTCTGTGATACAGTGGCAGAACCGACTGTTTTGAAAATGATGGTTTGTGTGCTACATTTTGGATTCGCAAAATGTCGCGGTAAGCAAGAGTCGCCACCGACTTTTATTTTATCCAACAAAGGAAAAGGGAAAAGAACAGAAAAAACCTTTTTTCGAGATATTCTGAGTACGGGGGATAGATTATTGAAAGGGAAGGTGTTAGCACCCTTTCTATCCATGGTTTTCCACGGGCTCTTAGGTATTTACTCATCTTTAAAAATTGCTTGTGTTTGTTTTGAAAAGTTTTTGTTTTATTTCGTTTTAACCCTTGCTTCTGTCTTCAAGGGTGTTACGAAGTGTTTTTTGAAAACTTGTTTGAAAAGTGTTTGGTGTGAAATTTTTTTGATTTTGAGCAAGTACCTACTAGCATCTACCTACTCGAAAAAGGGTTGTGTTTGTTCTTGTTTCCTTTAGACAACGCTATCCTACTATTAAGGAGTAGGTAGCACCGTCATTAGAGTTGTAAGGGTCAATTCAAAAGGGACGCACGATCACTAAAGCAATTTTAGGACGTCTTAGTAATAACCCTAAAGTCTTAAGATCATATTTGAGGCAACACTTCCGAGGCAACATTTCTGAACGGGACCTTTGGTCTTTGTTTAGACAGGAGGGCCACCACTAAGACACCCTATCCTTAATGACCGCTTACCGAAGGCAACCTAAGTGAGAGTATACCCTAAGAGTGCGCATGTGCGACTGATTTATTTTCAGTTATTATCTTTGTACATTAGGGTTTTCTAGCCATTTTAAATTGTCATGCAATCTTGTCATACAATCCTATTAACATACATCTAACAGTTAATATTTGCGAGAATTAAAATGCGGGAAAGTAAAACCTACACTATTACAAGGCTTCGGGGTAGGGATTAATTACATAGCCAAAAAACCCATAAAACGATAAATAAAGAAAATCCTAATTAAACTATTACATACCATGAGCACTTACATTAATATTGGAAAAACAATAAACGCGCGCGATGAATCGAGAACGAGAGATTTAGGGTTTCTACCCCAACTAACTAATTGTAATTTTAAGAAAAAATCATTTTTTGTTGTTTTTGATTATTATTTTTTTTTGAAAAATAAAGTTCAATTGAATAAAAATAACCTAATTACTAATTAATTTAAATTTAAGAAAAAATAATTAAATTAACCTATTTTTGTATTTTTATATTTTGAGAAGGAAATAAAAATTAAATCAAGCTAACGCTAATTTTTTCTAATTGATTTTAAATATATAAAAGAGTTAGAATTAACCTAAATTAAATTAAACTAATATTAAATTAAATTTGATAAAATAATTAAAAAAAACCTAAATCTAAATTTGTGAAACTTGATTTTATGAGTTTTGTGAAAAAAATAAATTATTTGTGTTAGAAAATAATTTAAACAAATTAAATAAATAAAAGAATATTAAAGAAAAGAAAGAATGGGCCTGGTGTTGTGCTAGAAAAGGGGGGTGTTGTTTGCAATTTTGGGCCCAATAACTCCTGGCCTTTGTTGACTTTTCCAGATCCCATGTGCTTGCTTGACTGGGCGTATGGTGGGCCCTCAGGGATAAACCGTTGGATCTACTGCCTTGATGATCTGATGATGGGATATTGATGATGCATGGTAGACTTGTGGGACACTAGTACACCTGAATATGCAAAGAAAGACAATATAAAGCGAAAGTTGGGACCTGGGGATCGAACCCAGGTCCTTGAGCCTTATCACCCTGCACGCTTGCCAACTGAGCTGGCATGTTTAGTTGTACAAATAATGACAAGCAAACGTTATATGGTAAAAACAAAACATTAATTCTTAAACACGCGAAATTTGAATGGGTCATTTATCACCTGCCATGCCATCATCTTCCTCGTCGCTTCTGTCGTTTTAGACAAACTACTTTTACCTACGGACACTGGGCGTAGGTACAACCCTTGTCCACTCCAAAATCATGTCCCTGTATGATAAATCATAACCAATGGTACCAATCAACTCGTTGCAACCTCACGAGCATCATGGTACCATTATCCATGTCCAATTGTACCTGTACAAGAAACCCGTAAAAACAAAGCAAAAACCCTAACCATGGCACTTTCATGTTCAGTCAGTAAAAACGCAATCAAATATAACCATTAGCTAGCAAACATCCCAAGGATCATGAATATATCACTTAATCATGCTAAATGTGCAAGAATGATTTTATTTGATTTCAAGAAAATATGGAAACCGTGTGAAACTTACATCACGATTCTGAGTGTGAGGAAGCTTGCTAGTGGTTGAAACACGTTCCTGGGATGTCCAGCAAATGATTGGTATGCTTTGAATGGCTTGAGAAGGCCTGGAACCTGGAAATTGATTTACAACTTTTTCTTCAATTTTTGAAACTGGTTTACTCTCTTGCACGCCCCCAACCTCCTTGTTTTTGATCTGCACTTGTCCCTTATGTATCCAAGAGTGAATTAGGGTTGCCATTTGTTTCAAATCTTCTCCAATTATGAATATTCATTCATGATTTGATTCTTGTACAAAATCTTTCCAAATCAAGAAAATCCAATCTTTTTCTGTCCATTTTGTACCTTGCACAATTTGATCTCACTTCCAGCTGTGTAATGGACCTAAACATGCACAAAATCTCAATATTTAATTAGTCTTTGATATTTTTACTATTTTATATTGATTTTATTTGATTTAATTGAAATAAAATCAAAATAAATAAAAAAAATAAAATAATGATAAGTGGAAGGGCTCATGGGTCGTGGGTCACATTATAAACTCAGTGCAAGCATAAAAAGTTGGGCCCATTTGACAAAAATTCAATTTTGGACACTTTTGACTTTTGGCAATTTTGCAAAAAGGGTCAACTTTTCCAATGCATAATTCTATCAATTTTTACCCTAGAGATGTGTTTTTGTACTTTTTAGAAAGCTTAAGATGTCCTCTAAGCAACCCTTTTGGTCTCATCTCAATTGAGTCTTCCATGTTCATGTATGAGGCTTTGACCCAAAAGGTGTTTTTGTTGACTTTTCAAAATGACCTATAATGTCCAAATTCATATCTTCTTGTGAGTGCATATTTTGAACTTGGGAATTTTAGGGAATTATATCCTCTTCAAAATAAGCTTTGGATGAGTCATATTTGATAAAGTATAAGAAAGTTATGCTTGGTCAAAGTTGAGTTGACTTTTCCTATAAAATCCTAATTTAGCAACTTTTGGGTTTTGATGATTTGTGAGCAATCCTTGAGGAATCATGATCAACCCTTGATAAAATGATGAATAGTACTTCAAAATGATAAAGTTTACCAAAAATATTGAAGTTTGACTGTATGTGGGCCACAATTGACCTTTGCCCTAGCACAGTCGATTTTCAGGCCTTTGAGCAATTGACTGAGCAAATTTCCTATGCAAGGCTTGAAAGTTGGTATGGATGATATTGAGAACATATTAGGACAATGGTGAGCATTTGGGATCCTAATTTGAGGTAGACTGCCTTAGGAGAGAGTTTGTCTGGCCAACCCTTGGACTTCCTTGAGCAATTTAAAGACTTCACTTGACATGTATTGAGAAATATGGGAGGTCTAATTTTGGGGTAAAACAGGGAGAGACATGTATTTCCACCTAATGTTAAGCATGATGTCATAACATCTTGACCAGCTGGTACACCAAAGTTTGCTGGTACTTATTTGACAGATGTTTTATCAAATGTTGTAACATGTTCTAAAAGAACATCATAACAGTACAACAGGATAATATCCTTGAAGATTTTATTTAAAAATATGAGATTCTAGAGGTTTCTAGTACTCATAACAGTTGCGGGCAATCAAGGATTTTTAGGAACAATTGCAGATTTGATTTGTTTCATAAAAAAGATCTGAGACTTTTTAGCAAATATCTGAAATGTTTGTTTTTTGTTTCTATTTTTATGAAGATTCTTAAAGGATTTGGAGAGGAAGGTCATATTTGATTGAAGATTCTAGCCTAACTGCACAAAACTATATAAGGAGTCATCCAAGACCTAGTTTTAAAACTAGCATAGTTTTATTATAAAACCTTGTGAAAAATAAGGTTTTAGGGTTTAATAGTTCCTTAGGTTCTTCATGTGTTTTTTTTGTATGTCCTCATGTATCTTTTTATGAATTTGAGTTGACTGATTGTTACTTGTTTATCAAGTTATTGTTCTTCTCTAAGCTTTTAAGCAAAGAGTTGAGTATTATTCTTAGTGAAGCTTTTAAGAAAACTAAGTATTTTGTTTTGGAAGAGTATTCTTCTTTGGTTTCTTGAGACACTCCCTGGGACTGGGATTGTTTGATATCACTGCAGTGATTGGGAGTGAGAGGGGTTCTTATATCTAGGAGGTGGCTAGGTATAAGTTGCACTGGGTAGGGATTGATTGAGAAGTGTAACAAGGGACTGTTTAACTTCGAATTGATACTACTGATAGTGAATTTCCTTCTTGGCTTCGTAGCCCCCAAAGTAGGCGAGTTTGCACTGAATTGGGTTAACAATTTATTGTGTTCTTTAAGTTTTTTCAATTTACTTTTATGCACAACCTTTCTATTTTAGCAAGTTTATTTTTTTTCAGCAGATGTTATAACATCTATCGTGACATTGTGTGTTATTGAGACATCTGTCTTGACTTCTGATATTGTGTGTGCGAGAATTTCAATTCTTCTTTATTAATTCTTTGTGTGCAACCTCTTCTACTTATGATGCATCTTCTCCAAGCGATTCTAATCCATCTTTTACAAGATCCCAAAGATCTTGACAACAGAATATAAAGTTCATCTGCTTGCACCAATTCTCATATTTATCAACTTTCATAATTGGAAGACTTGTTGGAAAATATCTATTTGGATGATTCATTACAATCATGACTTTTTTCCCTTGAACTGCTCAACTTGAGCTCTTGATACCAAATGTTAGAAATCCGCTAAAACCTATGGAGAATTTATATCAACCTTTATGAACAAGATTATTAGCAATGCACAATAAGAATGAAAGCAAGAATTAGGGTTTTACAAAATTGAAGAAGATGATGATTTTCTACAGAGTTTATCTCAGCCCACAAATTGTAGCAAAATCTTATTCACTTTGCAACTGCAAAATTCTGTGAATACAAGTTATGAGTGATTACGAAAATAGAGGTTACTCCATATATTTATAATTGAGCTAGCTTGCTCCCTAAGCTAAAGCCCAAAATACAAAAGCCTGAAATACCTAATTCTGCTAACTCTACAAAATTAGGCCAAAGTTGAAATACCTATCGAGACTACTCCTTCGACATTTTGACACACACTAGGCTAGACTATTCTGGCACAAGCTTCCTTCTTTTGAGAAACCTGCTTCGACACAAGGAATTACAATCTCAACATAACATACACCCTTTTGTAAGAAACTCTAACACCATAATAACTAACTCTAATAATACAAACAAGGTCGCCAACTGGAACAACTATAAATAAAGTACTAGAGTTATGACTAAAAAAATGTTAAATACAACTAACTACAAATAACTCTTACAACTATAAAAAGTTAAACTCATTTTCTTTCACCACCAAGCTTCATAGTGGCTTGGCTATTTTAGAGATTTTTTTTATGAAACATCAATATCTTTTATCTCTAAAGTGATTAATATAGTGAATATGTCTATCCTACTAATTTTAGCTATATTTACTTATGAATTTTGTTAGTTAATAAATATCTCAACCCTTAACCAACTATTACCTATTTCTAAGGTGATTAAGAAAGAAACATATGTATAACATTATTTCACATAGTAAAATGCATCACTTAAAACCATACCATGTTAACACAAAATACTAATTTTCATTAAACTTTTACATTACTTAACATATATAGGTTTAACTCATGATTAACAAACTAAATACAATAACACAAGTTCTTACATTCAACATTTCTTAACACAAGTGAAAAGAAAATATAAACTTAGGTATGACACTTTACTCCTTGTAATTATTCAATCAATGGGAGGAGAGTTCTATCACTCCAAGGTGCTAACACATAAATAATGGAATGAGAATGAAATGAACTTTTCACTATTTGTTCAATCTTCTTATTCTTCAATAAGATATTTTTTAGAGTAATTTCTCAAGTTTTCAACTTCTGAAACTCTCTCCATTTATACCCTTTTAGCTTTTAGAGATATTATCATTGGTGTTGCACCCCAAAATTCTCCCTCTTAAGTCTAACCCTAATTGGCTTATTTTTCTCTAACATACTCATGCATAAATATTGTAATACGGTGGGAGAACTGACTTGTTTTTTTGTGTTTTATTGCAAATGTTACGGATAGCTAGAGTCACCATCGACTTTTCTTTTATCCAATAAGGAAAGGGTAAAAAGAACAGGAAAAACCTCAAATATTTTGAGTTCGGGGGGTAGGTTATGAAAAGGGAAGGTGTTAGCACCCTTTTCATCCGTAGTTATCTACGGGCTCTTAATCACTTAGCTCACTTTGAAATTTGCTTTTTGTGTGTTTATTTTGAAAAATATTTTAAAAACGCCAATGTAAGGCGAACTTTGTAATGACGCTTGTATTAGTCCTCAAGAATGCGTACAAAGTGTTTGTTTGAAAATATTTCGTTTTGAAAGTGTAATGTGAAAATGTTTTTTTTTTTTGAAAAATTTTGAGTAAGCGATTAACCGTATTCTACCCACTCAAGGTAGTTCTTGTACGTTTACTCCTCCTTAAGATAATGCTATCCCTACCATTGGTTAGTAGGAAGCCCTATCATTGGATGTGAAGGGACATGCGAGGGTCATTGTTCAGTCATCAAAGGCAACTCATAAGGACGCTTTAGAAATTTTTGTTAAGGGACTAGATCATTTATTGAAAGGAAAAGTATAAGGGTCATCGAGGGACTATAATATTTTTATTGAGGGACTTTGCTAAACCGTCCCTACGTTTGAGGGACGTGAATGTTTTCCGAAGTGAACAAGGGAGGTTACCCTAGAGGTGTGAGTGTGCGAGGTGTGTTATATTTCAGTTACTTTATCTTTTAGATTAGGGTTTTCTATCGTCGGGTTTTTAACTTTCCATGCAAACCCTAATTACTAAGCAGTAAACATAAAATAATAAAAAGCGGTAAAGTGCGGAAAATAAAACTCCTACGCTATTACATGGCCTTGGGGAAGTTACATAATAATAGAGTGTGAAAAATAAAAGCCTATAACTATTTCATTCTGAAGCAGTTACATGATAATAAAAAAATAAATGAAAGAAATAAAAATTACATTCACGAAAGCACAATCGATCTGAAAATATAAAATAAAATAGAATCAAAGAAATGTTTTTGATGTTTTTTATGAAAAAAAAGGTTTTTGATGATGCCGAAATAAACCTAAAAATACTAATTAATTTTAATCAAAAAGGTTGATTAATTAAATTAATTAAAAAAGGTTAATGATAAAAACCTAAAACCTAATTATTTTTAAGGTTTACAAAAAGACAATTATTTTAGGTTTGTAAAAAAGGGGTTTGTGGTTTTATGAATTTAGGGTTTTCAATGGAAAAGAGAAACAAAGTAAAAAAATAGGAAAAAACCACAAAATTCCAGGGGTGGGTGTTGAACCCACACCCTCAACACTTTTACCCAGCATGTTCACCACTACGCCAAGCGCTCGCTTGTGTCGAGGGAATGGGATCAGCGTCATATGTGACAAATCTGCAGGAATTGGAAAATTATGAAAAAATAAGTGTCAAAAATAGGGATCGAATCCATGCCTCATTATACAAATGCCTTAATATGCACTCGCTTGCCACTGGGGTGGATGTACATCCAGTGATATAACTAAAACAAAACAATTATGTTATAAACATTATGGCATGGACCAGAGAGGCGCCGAAGCCCTAGATCGAGTCATCTTATCTGGTGATCCTTTTCTTTGTTCCTGCAAAATAAACATAGTTAATGATCCAAGGGTACCCTACCCCTTAAATCAGGCCTTGCAAATTCAATGGAATCATCATTTTGGGCTGAATCGCGTTGGTTTGTGAGATGTGGCAAAAACATCATGAAACTGTAAGAACATGGTAGTTCATGATTTAGCCATCATGGGGCTCACGTGATGGGTTTTTCCTACATATGTACATCTCATAAACACATTAGTATGGTTAATATGCGTTAATACACAGAGAAAAACAAAATATGAATCCTTGTAAAGAATAGAAATCGGTGATGCTTAGTAGTGTGTTTAGTGCCCTTTGGATCATCAAGGATGATCCATTCTTACCATACAATCCTTATGGTAGTGAATATGACAAGTATTTGGCCTTGAGGGAGGATGCAAGAGAGGGTTTCGATTTTCCCTAATTGTTTGAAAATTTTGGAATTTTTGGTGTGTTTCTTCTTGTAAGGGTTCATGTGCATGCTAGTCTGAATTGAGGAGAATATGTAAGCATGAATTAGGTCAAACGTTTGTGGGCTTGGACCTTGTAAGAAAAGCCTTTGTTTTATCTTTTTTAATTTTAACCTTAAATTAATACAAATAAAAAACAAATATAATAAAAACCAAATGGGGGTGTATGAGTAAGATCTTAGGTTCATCTTGAGGTATAAACACGCTTGGACCTTGAATCATAAGCCCATTAGCCCAAAAATTCAAGTTTGGTCAATTTTGGTTTCATGCATTTGCTCAAAATTTCCCAACTTGTACCAATCGTAACATACTCAATTTTTATCATTTAAAAGTGATCTTGGACTTTTTGGAAAGCTCAAGGTGTCCTCTACAATCTTTATTTTGATCATTTTTTCATTTGAAGATTTATCTTGATGTAAGCTTCCTTGATAAAAAGTGTCTTTTTGTTGACTTTTGAAATAACCTATAATGTATTGGCCCATATCTCCCAAATGAAGCACTTTTTGGACTTGAGCTTAGAGATTCATATTTGCAGAGAATTGAATTTCCTTCAAAATGATATTTGGTTAAGGAAAATCTGATGAAGCGTGTGAAAGTTATGTTTGGTCAAGGTTCAGTTGACTTCTCCTTAAGAAAACCATAATTTAGTAATTTTTGGCTTTTGATGAATCTTGAGTTTTCTTGATGAATTATGTTCAACCCCTGATCAAATGATGAACATAAGTTTAAAATATTGATATTGACCAAAAATCTTAAAATTTGATTGTATGTTAACCATAGTTGACTTTTTGTCTAATACCATTGATTTTTAGTCATCTGAGCCATTGATTGAGCAAACTTGTGATGCAAGGCTTGAAATTTGGCATGAGAATTCTTAGAGACATATAAATAACCATGAAATCCACTTGAGGCCTCAGAAACCTAATCTTCCTTGGAAAAAGTAAAACCCTAGTTGTAGATCTATTGATTAGGAGAAGAGTTGTCTAATCAATTGTTGAGCAACCTTGAGCAAATAAAGCCCTAGAAGAATGTCTTGAATAATGGGAGGGAAATTTTTTGGGTACAACACATATCATCAATTACATGGTTATGGGATCAATACATTTATTTGCGTCAAGCTACAAAAAACAATTGTTCTGTTAGGCTGTACAACATAGAAGAAACTCAGGGTTTTCAAGATTCAAGTGTAATCCATATATTTTTCTGAGCTACTGAATCAACAGTTAATCAAGGAATCATCCTACCTAGCTCTAATTTGGTCTATCACACTTTGAATTACAGAGAAAGTCAAGTGTTCCAAATGAGTTGCGATAGTTCAGCCAAAAATTAGCATTTTTGCGGTTCGAGGTTAAAAATTTGTAATTTCTGACTGAAAAAAGGTTTAGGAATTATTCTACAGGAATAAAAACCTTCTTGTTATCTTCTCCATTTCATTTGTTTAGGTCGAAGGCCAATTTGATAACGCAAAATCACACTATATAATCGACTCGACTCACATGAATTCTTTTACTTTTTTTCGTTTATTTATGTCATATTTTGCCGGTATTCCTATTTCATTTCAAGTATATGCTAACAAAGAGCCTCCATGTGAAGAAAGAAAGAAACTTGGAAGAAACATAGATGAAATGAGAAAAAAGAACAATAAAAATAGCTTTATGGGCCTGTGGCCTTTTCCATACTTCCTGTGGCCCTTGCTATACCCTATTTTTGCAGGCCACGTATTATGTTATCGTGGTTTTCTCCATGTAACCAAACGAACCCAGTCCCCTGATATGTCTCCAACAAACAGAGTCTTCCAGATATTATGGCCATTAAGTCACTAGTTCTTGAATTGTATCCACATAAGTTACGAGAATTTAGCAGAGAGTTATAAAAGAGAGTTCTTCACAATTTCAGGGAGTTCGATCATTTTTTCATCTTGAAGTAGAGTATTATTATTGTTAGATTTTTAAGCAGAAAACTCACCATTAAAAGTGATAGCCTTTCACATTGGGGGACTATCATAACTCTAGTTTTAGGTTTATTTTTCGTATTCATCTTATATTTCAGAATAGGAAATCTTGTCGAAATCTATGAGGATTGTAGACTTCAAGTTCCAGTTTATCAATTCTAGTTATTTCATTCAGCTTTCATTCCCAGGTTTTAAATTTAGTTTTTATTATCTCTGTTTTAGAAATCATGTTTAATTTTATATTTAACTATTGTTACAACATGATTATATTTGGAACTATGTTCGGCTAAATCCCGTGATACTGGTATGTAAAATTAATCGAACGAAAGGGATTCAGAAATCTATTGGCGTAAATATTTACAAATTATTTTCCTGGTTTAGTTTCTAATTCTAATTAAAACAACTTTGTACGAGAATAAAAAGAAAACAAAGGTTATAATCAATAAATCAAGAGTTTGAGATTCTAATTGGATAATAGACATTAATTTTAAATACATCGAGAGAACTTTAAGATTAATTAGATTTTATTGGTTTTCAAAAGGTACTTTAAACTTCAAATGAAACAGCGAGAGAAAAGCATTTTGGTTTAGGAGTATAGTCAGAGTCAATAACACGAGAGTGTGAGATAAAGGCTTTTAAGTTAGTATTTTCTATTGAGAAATATTTTAACATTTAAAACTACGCCAATTGTTTATCGAATCCCCGAAGTTAGACGAGTTGCATACCGGTGTCTGGTCATTAAATATTTTTATTGAATTTGAATCTATTTCCTGTTTTCCTCAAAACCCAGGATTAATCATTAGCCTTAGATTTACATAGTAACATTAGATAGCATTAGTTTGACTATCAGTCCCTATGGGTTCAATATATTTTAAAATTATGCGATTAGACTATGTGCTTGCAGCCAGTAAATCTGATAGACTCTTAAAGTCACGATCAAGTTTTTGGCACCATTATCGGGGACTGATTTAGTTAATATTGTGATTCCATTGTTACGCAATATAGACTAAGGCAACAATATTTTATTTCTTTTAATCTATTGATTGTATGCTAAACACTTGCTCTCAAGGCAGGGAATTAGACCAACCAATCGACAAGATCAAGAGTTTTGTTACCATAAGACGTTGAATTAGAGAATACCAAATTAAGTACAATCTTCCCAAATTCAATCTTCCTAAATTTTTTCTACCTGCACCAGAACCAATAATGGATGAAGGACCCCAAAACTGTCCTCTCAAGGATTATGTTGTCTTAACACAGAAAGAACCTCATAACAACATTGCTGCCCCCACTATCACCCGAAACAATTTCGAGTTGAAACCTTCATTGCTACAAGTTGTCAAACATAATCAATTTTCAGGAAGTCCTACAGACGACCCTAACCTACATTTATCAGTGTTTGTGCAGTACACAGACACAATGAAAGCAAATGGTGTCAGCCCCGAAGTTATAAGACTGTGTCTTTTCCCTTTCTCATTAAGAGATAGAGCTAGAGCTTAGCTCCAACCTCTGTCGTCCAACTCTGTTGCGACTTTGTCCCCATTACGGTCTAGAAGAATGACTGATCATCCACACCTTTTACAATTATCTCTTGTATAACACATGATTGACAATAGACGCTTCAGTTGGAGGCGCACAAATGGATAAACCTTACCGTGACGCTTATCAGCATATCGAAAGTAAAGCTCAAAATCATTACCAATGGGGAAGCGATTGAACCATTATGGAGAAACCTCAAATGAAAGGCGGTATGTACGAAGTAAGTAGTTTAGACCAAGTTAACACTAAGGTAGAAGCCCTTACCCATAAGATAGAAAGATTGACCATAACTTCCGTAGCCACCGTGGTTGCAGTAGCTCCAACTTGCGATTTATGTGGAATTCACGTTCATGCTACCTCCAATTGTCCACTTTTGACAGGAGTACCAGTTGATCAAGTAAATTATGATCAAGGGAACCCATATGGTAATACTAATAACCCTGGATGGAAGAACCATCCAAAGTTTTCATACAAAAAAAATGCATTATATGCACCTGTCTAAGCTCCTACTACACTGCCATGATATCTGAAACCGCCCCAATTATTCTGAATGTTCCTAGGAAATCCAACATAGAAATTATGATAGAAAACTTCATAGCTACTTAAGATCAATTAAACCAAGATTTTCTAAATCAGAACATACACACTAGCGAACAACTTAGGCAACTATCAAACAAGGTTTATGCCCTAGCCACTCATAACAAAATTCGAGAAACACAAATTTCTCAGGTGGCCCAACAGCAAGCAGCTGCCGCTGCTCCAGCTGGCACTTTTCTTGGTCAACCTCTACAGAATCCAAAAGGTCATGCTAATGCTATAATACTTCAAAGTGAGACGGAATTAGATGGATCAACTGATCCAAGAATAAAAAATCCAGGCATGTATCAAAATCATGGTAAAGAGACTGAAAAGGAAGACGAACAAAAATACAATGAGAAGGAAGATAACAGCGAAGAGGCCGTAGAGAAAGAAGAACCTTATGTGCCTTCATCACCATACAAACAACCTATATTATATCCTTAACAGTTAGCTAAGTCTAAAAGTGTAGGGAAAATTAAGAAAATTGTTGAACTTCTGAAACAAGTGAGTATCACTATACCTTTCACAGAAGCTATCACACAAATGCCCTCTTATTCTAAGTTTCTTAAATAAATCTTATCCAATAAGAAAAAGCTTGGGGACAACGAAACCGTTATGCTTACAGCAGAGTGTAGAACTATAATATAAAATAACTTGCCTCATAAGTTAAAAAAACCTTGTAGTTTTTCCATACCCTGTGTAATCGGAAAATTTGTTATAGACAAAGCTCTATGCGACTTAAGAGCCATTATTAGCCTAATGCCCATATCAACAAGAATGTCCATGCAACTAGCTGATGGTTTAGTTAAATTTCATTTAGGTATGCTAGAAAATGTTCCAGTACGTATAGGACAATTCTATATTCCTACTGATTTCATAATTATGGACATTAAGGAGGATTCCAACATCCCTATTATTTTAGGCAGACCATTCCAAGACACCGTCGGAGCCATTATAGATGTAAAAAGGGGAAATTAACTTTTGAGGTTGGTGAAGAAAAAGTCGAATTTATTCTCTCTCAATTCTTCAAGGCACCTGTTATAGATTATTCATGTTGTTTCTTAGATATCATTGATGAATGCATTAAAGAAATGGAGAAACAACAAACTACATATTTTGAAGTTTTGAAAATCCTTATACCTCATATTCTTTAAGAAGATAATTGGTGTGATGAACACCAGGATGATAATCTAAGTGAATGTCTTGCACTAACTCCTAACCCTATGCCTTGATTAAAGAAAACAGCTGTAGAACTTAAGACACTACCAGAATATCTAAGGTATGAATTCCTAGACACAGAACATGAACAACCCGTTATTGTCAATGCAAATTTAGGACAGATAGAAACTGAAAAGTACTACATGTCATAAGGAAATACCCAACTGCTTTAGGCTATAACATCTCGGATCTAAAAGCATAAGTCCCTCTATCTGAATGAATCACATCATGCTTGAGGAAGACTGTAATACCTCTAGAGAACATCATAGAAGAATAAATCCTGTTCTGAGTGATGTAGTCAAGAAAGAAGTACAAAAGTTATAAGAACCATGAATCATATATCTGATATCCGATAGTAAATGGGTTAGCCCAGTACACGTTGTACCAAAGAAGGGAGGTGTTACAGTTTCCAGTAATGCAAAAGGTGAATATGTAGCACAATGTACTCAAACAGAATGGAGAATGTGCATTGACTATAGAAAATTAAACAAAGCCACTCGAAAAGATCACTTTCCTTTACCTTTTATTGATCAAATTCTCGAACGATTGGCTAAGCATTCTCGCTTATGCTATTTAGATGGTTATTCAGGATTCTTTCAAATCCCTATTCATCTTGACGACCAAGAAAAGACAACCTTTACTTGTCCTTATGGAACATTTTCCTATCGATGAATGTCGTTTGGACTATGTAACGCTCCCGCAACATTCCAAAGATGCATGATGTCAATCTTCGCTGATTTTGACGACATCATGGAAGAATTTATGGATAATTTCTCTGTTTGTGGGCATAGTTTTGAATGATGCTTATCGAACCTAGAAATGGTACTTAAATGATGCATAAAAGTGAATCTCGTGTTAAATTGGGGAAAATGCCATTTTATGGTTCGACAAGGAATCGTGCTTGGACACATAGTGTCTGATAAGAGGATTGAAGTTGATAAAGATAAAATAGAAGTTATAGGAAACCTTTTATCTCTGAAAACCGTAAGAGAAATACGAAGCTTGTTAGGACAAGTTAGTTTCTACCGACGAATAATTTTAAGATTTCTCTAAAATCCCCAAACCACTAACTGGCTTATTAATGAAAGACGTTAAATTCATTTTTTATGACAAATGCCTAAAAGCGTTTGAACAATTAAAAAAAAACTCTTATCACCACACCTATTATGCAACCACCTGATTGGAGATTACCATTTGAAATCATGTGTGACGCTAGTGATTATGCCGTAGGCGTAGTCTTAGGACAATGAGAGAATAAAAGGCTTCATGCAACTTATTATGCTAGTAGAACCTCAGATCCTGTGCATATGAACTATACCACCACATAAAAGGAACATTTAAATGTCATGTTCTCTTTCAATAAATTTTGTTCGTACTTAGTAGGAGCAAAGATAATTATGTATGCCGATCATGCTGCAATTAGGTACCTATTAAGTAAAAAGGACACCAAACCAAGATTACTAAGCTGGATTTTACTCCTACAAGAGTTTTATTTAGAAATCAAAGATAAGAAAGGAACTGAAAAATGTCGTAGTTGATCACTTGTCTATAAAGGAAGGCATTAAGCCTGAACGAGTGCCTATCAATGATGATTTCCCTTACGAATAACTCATAGCCCAGTTGGAAAATAATACAGTTAAATGCTCCATAACTTATAATGATACAAAAACAAATGAAGTTGTGGAAGAGATTTACATAAAAAACACACTGCCATGGTATGTTGACTTTTTCAACTACTTAGAAGCTAGAGTGCTTCCACTAGATTTAACTTACCAACAAAAGAAGAAATTTTTCCATGATCTTAAACAATATTATTGGGATGAACCTCTACATTTCAAGAGAGGGGCCGATGGTATTTTCTATCAATGTCTCCCCGAAGATGAAGTAGAAAGTATAATTTTCCATTGTCATTCTGCCCCCTATGATGGACACGTGAGCACTTCAAAGACGTATGCTAAGATATTACAATTTAGCCTCTTTTGGCCTAATCTATGGAAAGATGTCCATATTGTGGTCATAAATTGCAACCAGTGCCAACACACTGGCAACATCTCTAGACGCGATCAGATGCCATAAAAGGCATCTTAGAAGTACAAGTCTTTGACGTGTGGGGAATAGATTTAATGGGACTACTCCCATCTTCTTTTGTTAATAAATACATACTTGTTTCTATTGATTAGGTATTGAAAAGGATCGAAGTTATTGCTTCTCCAACAAATAACGCATGAGTAGTAATTAAGCTCTTCAAGAATATAATTTTTCCTAGATTTGGTGTGCCGAGACTTGTCATCAGTGATGGTGGCTCCCATTTCATTTAAAAGATATTTGAAAAACTATTCCTGAAATATGGAGTCCGACACTATGTAGCAACACCCTATCACCCATAAATAAGTGGGAAAGTAGAGGTCTAAAATAGAGAAATTAAGAAAATCTTAAAAAAAAACAGTTGCCACCTCTAGGAAAGATTGGTCTTTAAAGTTACACGAAGCTCTATGGGCATATAGGACAACCTATAAGACCCCAATAAGAACCACACCATTTAAGCTAGTTTATGGTAAATAATGTCATCTTTCGGTAGAATTAGAACATAAAGCTTATTGGACCATTAAGACCCTTAATTTGAATTATACTGCTGAAGGTGAGAAGAGAATTCTAGATATTCATTAACTAGAAGAACTTAGATTATACACATACGAAAATGCCCGAATTTATAAAGAAAAATAAAAAGTGGCATGACAAGCGTATATCGGGGAATGAGTTTAATGAATGTAACGTAGTACTTCTGTTTAATTCTCTACTTAAACTTTTCCTGGGTAAACTTCGTTCTAGGTGGTCCGGTCCTTTTAAAATTACCAAAGTTTTTCTAAATGGCGCAATAGAAATAAAGGGTAAATCTTGTGAACCATTTATCGTAAATGGGAAGCGCCTAAAACATTATGATTGCATTGTCAACAATGACTAATCCACTAGTCTAAAGCTTGCAAAGCTTCCCGATAACCACCGAAATTAATCTTTTAACTTTTTCGAGCTTACAACATTAAACAAAACTCTTGGTGGGAGGCAACCCACGTTTTAACTTTAATTTCAATTTCCTCTTATTATTATTTTTGTTTTTCCTTTTTCTTTTATATGCGGTATTATTCTTTAGAATTAGCCATTACTAACTTAGTATTATTGTCTACTTACTTTCAGGCTAACTTAACTTTAGCTAACTACTAACTCTAACGATGCAACAAGTAGACTATATGGATATTATTTTCAAAGGTAGATCTCAGAGGAGGAAATTTGAAGTTTTGGCTGAGTGAGAGATGGTGATAACTATTTACCCAGATGGCTGCACCATGACCACACTTGGAATTAGAGATGGTGTCATGTTTTTGCTTAACCAAATAGCTTGGAACAATTTTGCTGTAGGGAGAAGATTTAGTTCTTACCGTAGGCTAACCCTTGAATTCCTAAGTTCACTTACTTATATTCCTAATCATCGATTAGGATTTAACCGAGTCCTAGTTATCTTTAGGATGTTTGGTATTGATTTCCGATATAATAACCGAGAGTTTGATGACCTTTTAGGATTATCTGGTGGCCCACATGTCTTTGCTAGTACCCAAGAAGATTGTCTGATGGACCTTGAGCTTGAATAATTTAGGGGTGGCATAACTGAAAATAATAATTTTGAGTCTGATAATATGTTTTCTAACAATATCCATAACCCTACTATTCATTACTTTCATAAGATCCTTGCTCACACCCTATTCAGAAAAGAAGAAAACATAGCCTCTGTGTCGAGAAATGAACTTTTCATAATGTACTATGCTTCCAAAAACCGTCCCGTTAATGCAGCTACCTATATGTTAGAAAACTTTAATCTTCTTGCACAGGCTTCCCATGAACCAATCTTAATAGGTGGCTTAGTAACCATGATTGCAAATGCTATTGGATTGAGACAACCACTTATCAGACTTGGCCCTCAAGGTGGAATCCGACCCATGAACATTCAGTTTTGTTTTTACAATTGTATTATTAGAAACCTGGGTCTGACTGAGTTTGAACTTCTTATCAACAATCAAGTTCAACACCTTTTTACCTTGTCAAATCCTAGGTATAGTGTACATGACAAAAACAATTAGCTGTTTGATTTGGGAGTACCCCAAAATGAACCACCAACTTCTCCGAAGACATCCCAAATTTATTACCACATTGACAACTATCTCTCTGATGCTGAACCTGACCTTGAGAAGCCTCCACTCTACCACTATTTTCCATCCCCCGACCATGCCAACCTTCTTGTTGCCTCCCTAATCATTGCACCACCCCAAATTGATCAAGCTACTGATATCCATGCTTTGAAATCTTAAAGCTATCTCTCTGACACAGCGTCTTGCGCCTCTGCTGCTTCGGTCGCTCCACCTCCTGATCAGTGCTGCGATCAACGCACTCTAAACTGACATTGCTAACATTAGAGACGAGCTTACAACTCTGCGCGTTGATTTCCACTAGTTTATGGATGTAGTGACTGAGGAATTTGATCATATCTATCAGCATATTTATTATATTGCTCCTCATTTTAGACGTAGTGGCTAATGCATCTGAAGTTTACTGCATTTCTAACTCCCACACTAGAATAGTGATGACACTGTCTTGTTTAAGTGTGGGGGAAGGATTAACTCTTAATTTAGGATTTCCATTGTGTTGTACCCCAAAATTTTCCCTCCCATTTATCAAAAATTTGCTCACAAGATCTCCATTGACTCAAGACTGCATTAGGGGTTGATCAGTTGAAGACACCTCCTTATGCACTTATAACCAAAATTAGGGTTTGAGATTGCACAAGTATTTTTGAAATTTAAATACTTCATATGACATTAATGGATCATTATGGACCTCCAAGATTACTCATGTCAAGTTTCAAGCCTTGGATCACATTTTTGCCCAGTCAATTGAGTAGTTGACCTAAAAATCCGCTGTATTGGGGAAAAAGTCAACTATAGCCAATTTACAGTCAAATTTCATAATTTTTTATCCACGTCAACATTTTAAACTCATATGTATCATTTGTTCAGTTTGGAACAAAATTCCTCAATAAATTTGATCAAATCTCCAAAAGGGCAAAATGGTCAAAATTAGGGTTTTGACTAGGAAATGGCAATTTCTGATTTTTAACCCAGCAAATGGTCAATTGGTTTAAGAAATTATCTTAAAGGTCCAATTTAATCATTTTGACCTAATGACATGGTTCAAAACATTGCAAATCCATTGGGTTGACAGATGAATTTTGCAGTCAACTGATCCAAAGTCAATTGTATACTGAAAAGTCAAACTTTGACTTTTTGGTCAAATTCAAGTACCAAAGATCACAATTCATCAAAACATGTAAAAATATGAAACTTGTTCATCAAGAACTCAAGAATTCAAGATTTCATCTTGAAATGTTAAAATTTCTTAACTTAGAAATTTTTCTAAGTATGGAAACTTTCTAATTTTTTCATAACTTTGAGCCAAATATTCACCATGTTGCAAGATGATTCAAGAGAAACTTCCAACATGAAAGTTGTAGATCTCCATGAAATCTACAACTTTTATTCAAACAACTTCTTCCAAAAATTCTTGGATCTCAAGTTACAATTTTATGAACATAGGGTCATGAAACAAAACACTTAGTGAAATTTTGCCCTAATTTGGACAGGATTTTGACCTAACTTCATGACACTTTTTCACATAGTTACAATGGGAATATTTAAAATCAATTCAAAGAGAGGTTGTAGAGTATGTTACAATCTTTCCAAAATGTCAAAGAACTCCTTGAGATCATTCTTGAGTAGGGAGAATCGAAGAGATGAAGTTAGGGTTTTATCACTTAAATTACAAGCCATTTTGTGATGAACAAGAAGTCAATTTCAAACCTATGCTGCACAATCTTGTTTTGCAGGCCTCTAAACCTCAATATATATCCATAATCATAAGATTACACTTGATTTTGAGCTATTATCCAAGTGTTCCAAGCATTTTCCAAGCCAATTTTCCATTTTATGAAGAAAGTTACCATTCCATTCTTGAAAAGTTACTTTAATCACAAAGTCAACTTGTATTGAGCTTCTAACTTGTTATTTATGCACACACAACCCCTATAAACCAAAAGAAATGTGTCTAAGGTCTCAAGAAGCTCAGAACATGCTTGTATAATAATTGAGATTTGTCACTTCACTTTTCTTAAAAAGCAAGTTATAGAGCCATAACCCTATAACTCAGAAACCTTGAGTGATTTTGTGCTCTAATCTTTTCCATACATATTAACAAATCAATGGCAACACAACACACGTTTGGACAAGCCCTAACACACTCCCAAGCGCCTTGCTGCACAGAACTGCCTAAACTTGACAGTTTTGAGCAAAAACTCACCATCTTCATTTCCACTCGTGCATTTTGAAAAGTAATCATCCAAACACCTTTCATACATCATATCAAAGTGATCCAGACCCTCATTTACTAACTATAACTCCTCCATCATCATCCACCATTTTCAAAACTGAAGCTTGCAACTTGACTTGAGTTGGGAGTTCCAGCCATCCTCAAAGCAAAGTAGGAGTTTGAACACATTCAAGGAGGTCCAGGCAAGCTACAGAAATCATCAGGCCATCACAAAGGTTTCTCAAACTCCATACACGACTCCATCTTCAAGAGGTAAGTTTTCAAACTTCTATCTCTTCATACAGGCATCATTTGAGTTTGGTTTGTGAAGATAAAATGTAGATACCATTGCCACGAAGCTGTACATATCCATAGTTTACATTTATATGGCCCGGGCTTAGAGAATTTTAGGGTTGAAGTTTTCTAAAATTTTTAGATTTTGAATTAGGGCTAGAAAAATTCTCATTCATCTTTGATTGTTAGCTTAAGTTGTTTATATGGTTGGATTCGTGGGAAAAAATTCCACAACTTTCATGTTTGAACTTTTCATTTTTGTTGAGAGATGAAGAAGATACGGGTCCTTTGGCTGGAGGTTGAAGATGAAGTGTAACCAGGGCGCGTTTTGTGTTATGTAATTATTGTTTCAGTTATATTAACGGATGTACAGCCACCCCAGTGGTAAGCCAATGCACGTTATTGGTAGAGGTCATGGGTCCGAACCTCAACGCTGCCTTTTTGCTTTTGTTTTACATTCTTTTGGTCATTTTTCCTTTCTTTTTGCTTCAGCAAATAGGTGCTGGGCCTTTTGGGCTTAGCTATTGTTTTATTTGTTTTTTGCTTACTAACCCCCTGTAGGTTTTTGACACCCCTGACCCATTTATTTTATTTTCCATTTTATTTTAGTAAATATATATATTTTTTAAATTATAAAAAAATCATAAAATACAAAAAATAGTAGATTTACATTTTAACTTAGTTTATTTATTTTTCTCACAAAAATATATTTGACCACACTTTATTTATTTTTCTAATTATTCTTGTAAATTTAATTAAAACTAGGATATTATTTATTTTCTTTTGCACCAATTAAAATATATTATTTTAATACCAAAAAGACTAAATATTTTATAATGCTATAAATATTTTCAAGATAAAAAATGCCAAAAAAAAAAAATACTTTTCTTAAACTTATTTTCTTTTGATTAATTAATAAAATTAGGGTTTTCATCTAAAATCTTTTCTCAATAATTTCAAACTTAATAAATTTTTTTCTTTATTTTATTAGGTTAAGGTAAAATTCTTTTTTCATAAAACATCAATCAAAATATCCATTTTCTTCACATTTACCTTCTTGCATATTTAATTCATCTTGTACTTATTTATTTCAATTCTTGTATAAATTCAATTTGGTTGTAATAGACTAATTAGGGTTTAATTTCTTGCAATCCCCATTTGTAATTTGTACACCCCTCCCACAAATGTTGTAATAGCGTAGTAACTTTAAATTTCGCAATTTATCGCTTTTATATAACATGCTAGTAATTAGGGTTTGTATGGAAAGACTAAAATCAATACTTAGAAAACCGTAATTCAAGACAAAAACAAGCATGAAAACAATACATTTGCACACAAACACCCCTAGGGTTATTCCACTTGGTTTCCTTATACAAAATGGCCATATTACGCATGTAAGGTATCTTAACAAAACAAACATCCTTGCTATTTTTAAAACAAACGCCTACACATTTCAAAACATATTACAAACATGAAAACATTTTCAAAAGATCAACATCTTTGTATACATTCTTACGAACGAGAATCATTACAAAGATTGCCTAAACAATGGCCTCTTTACAAAATAATTTTAAAAAACCACATTGTTGTACCCCAAAATTTTCCCTCCCATATTTCTCAAAACATTTCAAGAAAGATCATAAGTTGCTCAAGGTAGTCCAAGGGTTGGCCAGACAAGCTCCCTCCTAAAGCAGTCTACCTCAAATTAGGGTTTCATGTTGCATCAAGATACTTGAGTCCAAGTGATCCCAAATTCTCACCAATGTCCTAATATGTTCTCAAGATCATCCATGCTAAGTTTTAAGCCTTGGAGAGGATGTTTTCCCAGTCAATTGCTCAAAAGCCTGAAAATCGACTGTGCTAGGGCAAAAGTCAACTGTGACCCACATACAGTCAAACTTCAAGTTTTTGGTCAACATCCTCATTTTAAAGTATACTTCATCATTTTATCAAGGTTTGATCACGATTCATCAAGGATTGCTCATAATTCATCAAGACTCAAAAGTTGCTAAATTAGGGTTTTGTAGAAAAAGTCAACTCAACTTTGACGAAGCATAACTTTCTCATACTTTATGAGAAATGACCCATACAAATCTCATTTTTAAGAGTATGCAATTCCCTATAATCCATATTCATCTCCCAAGTTCAAAATATGCACTCACAAGAAGTTATGAATTTGGACATTATAGGTCATTTTGGAAAGTCAACAAAAACACCTTTTTTGTCAAAGCTTCATACATGATCTTGGAATATCAAAATGATATGATACCAAAAGGATTGCTTAGAGGACATCTCAAGATTTCTAAAAAGTCCAAGAACACCTCCAAAGAGTCAAAATTGAGGAAGTTATGCATTGGTGAAGTTGACTTTTTTTGCAAAATTGCCAAAAGTCAACTATCCCTAAAACTTCAATTTTTGCCAAATGGGCTCAATCTTTTTCACTTGTTTTGAGTTGGCAACATAGCCCACGTGCTCTAGCCTTTTCCACTTGTACATATCTTATTTTTATTATTTATTTTGATTTTTTTTTTGAATTAATTTAATTTAAATCAAAACAAATCAAATAAAATCCAAAATATTGAAAGTAAGAGATTTTGTGCTTGTTTCAGGTTCCAATTACAGCTAGCAAATCATTCAAATTTGTGCAAGGCATTAGAGTGAATAAAAAGATTGAAAAAGGAAATGTTTGGAAAGATCTTAAAAGTGAATTAAATCAAATCAAAATCATTGAAGGAGAAAGATTTGGATCAGTTTTGGAACCCTAATCTATTCCTTGGTACATATAGAACAAAGCCAGACCTAAAAAGAGGCTAGAGACAGGCGTATGACCAAGAACCAGAATTGAAAAAAAAGCAAGAAAAGTGTGAGATTGAATTTGCACTTAAAGGCACTCTCAAGGCTCGTTACCTATCCCATTCGGTTCCTAGCACTCTCAGCAAGCTAAAGCAATAAAAAACAAGTCCATTCCAGTCCCAAAATGCATTGTAAGTCCATCACGACATACCCCTGTTCTTGAATTCGTATCTCGTAATATAAGCATTGTTAACATGAATTAATTGCATATTCTTGATCTATGGAACATATGCAAACTTTCTGCATCATTCAATTTCATTTATATGGCCTATACTGTAAATCACCATTACTAGGTTTTGGAGCTTTGTTTTAGGGTTTTTGATTACAGGGAAAATTGGCCTTCGTAAGTGGTACTACCATGTTCAGGAGGACGAGACGAACACAACCATGGCATTAGATGTTATTTCCATGGCCTGTGGAAGATTTTGAGAAAGCACAGTCTATAGCAACAGACGTTTGTCTGTAGGTATAGGTTATCAGACCTTTATCCACAGAGAGAGGAAGGAGACGATGAGTTGTCACTCCCCTATTGCCCCGTTCAAACGTTCAGCGTGCATTTTTTTTAATTTTCCAATATTTCTTTGTCTTACATATTATTATTATTGTTTCATTATTGTACAACAAAAGCAAAGTGCCCCAGTGGTAGCCAAGCAGCGCTTAAGGCATTGGAAGGATGGAGGTTAGGGGTTCGATCCCTGCCTCCAGCATTTGTTATTTTCATATTTTCTTGCAGGCAATCCAATGTGCGTACAAGCCTAATGCTCATCATACTCCCTCAAGATCGGGTATGCCAAGTGGCTGGATGGCCAAATCTGATGGCCATCTAGGAAGGAACACCATGAGCCAAAGTCAGCGTGCTGCACAGGATCACAAAGGTCAACGTGGACCTCTATTTGGGCCCATAATTCTGACTATTGGCACTCCCAATTCAGGCCCATCTCTTATTCTTTTCTTTTTATATTTCATTTAATTATTTTATTTATTATTTATTTACAAATCATCAAAACTAATTTTCTTTTTTATCAAAAAATCACCAAAATTATTTTCATGTCCAATTAAAATTAGAATATTATTTTTCATCAATAAATTAATTAATTTAATTAGGTTTGTTAATTTAGGTAACTTTAATTCCTATTTTTGCAATAATTAAAATTAATTAGAATAAATAGGCTTTATCATTAACTTAATTATTTTATTTCTTTCCTAAAATAACAAAAACCCAAAAAAAAATGTCATTTAATTATTTTCTTTACTTAATTTAATAACTAATTAATTTAGCATTTAATTTAAGAAAAAAACTTAATTCTTTTCTTTAAAAAATATTAAAAAACAACAAAAAAACTTTTTTCTTCTTTTAATTAGGATAGAAGGGTCAAAACCCTAATTTTCTCGTCCATCTAATTTTTAATCGCGCGCTTTATTATTATTTTGCCCAATTATTGTATCTACTCACGGTTTGTAATAATTTAATTAGGACATTTATTTATTTTTACCGCTTTAAATTTCAAAGGGTTTGTTTTTGGCTATGTAAATACCCGAAGCCTTGTAATAGCTTAGTTTAAATTTCGCGCTTTAATTTCTGCAAATATTTAACTGCTAGATATGTGAATAATTAGGGGTTGCATGACAAGAATGTATGACTAATTTTAAACAGTTAGATCACCCTAAATGTGCAAAGATAAATAAACTGAAATTAAATCATTCGCACATGCGCACTCCTATGGTACACTCCCACTTTGTTGCCTTCAGTAAACGGTCATTGAGTATAGGATGCTTTAGTGGTCGTCCTTTTGTCCAAAGATCAAAGTTGCCTCGGAAAGGTTGCCTCGGATATTGTTGCCTCGGATAATTGATCTAAGACATTAGGGTTATTACTAAGACGTCCTAACATTGCTTTAGTGACCGTATGTCCCTTTTTGAATTGACCCTCAAACTCCAACGACGGTGCTATCTACTCACTAATAGTGGGATAACGCTGTCTAAAGGAAACAAACACAAAATGATTCTTTTTTTTCGAGTAGGTAGATTAGTTCTTAAGTACTTGCTCAATCCAAACAAAACTTTTTCACATTTACACTCTTTTACAAACAAGTTTTCAAAACCACTTCATTACACTCTTGAAGACAGAAGCAAGAGTTAAATCGAAGTCAAAACAAAAAAACTTTTCAAAACCCAAAAATATAAAGAAAACAATTTTGAAAATGATGAGCAAGTACCTAAGAGCCTGTAGATAACTACGGATAGAAAGGATGCTAATACCTTCCCTTTCTATAATCTACCCCCCGTACTCAGAAATATCTCGAAAAAGGAATTTTTCTGTGCTTTTTTTCCTTTCCTTGTTGGATAAAATAAAAGACGATGGAGACTCTTGCTTACCGCAACATTTTTCAAACACAAATGCAAAACGCAAACCAGCAATTCAAAACGTCCCGGTTCTGGCCACCGTCTCACACACACAAAGCATATTTTCAAACAAAAGCAAGTGATCTATCAAGTAACTAAGATCCCGTGGATAACCAAGGATGAAAAGGGTGCTAATACCTTCCCTTTTCATAATCTACCCCCCGAACACAAGAAATAATCTCATAGGTCTTTCCTGTGCTTTTTCACCTTTCCTTTTGGATAAAAGAAAAGCCAGTGGTGACTCTTGCTAACCGAACATTTGTGATAAAACACAAAACCCTCAAGTCAGTTCTCCCAATGTATCACAGAACTGGCGACTCTTCCGTGGATTATTCTAAAAGTGGGGTTACCTTAGGGTTAGATCACATTTACTTGCTTTCATTGTTTGACTTGTATGCTTTACATTATGGTTCTTTGTTTGGGTTTGAATCCTCTACCCATATTTGAGATACCTTATAGGTAAGTAGAAATACGTTGTGGAAAGTGCGGGGTATACCGACATGGTCTAAGCAATAGCTACGTTAGTGCGACATATTTGTGGGTACCGGTAGCCCTTGAGTTAATCAAGGAGAATATGGGGCCGCTGAGTGATGTCATGAAGCAATAATGAACTTTGAGAACATTTACTTGACCAACTTGGCCTTTAGGATGTAGTGAGATGACCGACTTTGGTGCAGTCCGAAGTTGGTAGATACTCGATACTACACTCATTGAGGTTTGGTTTTTTGGGATATTTCGGTCACCATTAAAGAGGCTTGTCTTGAAACAATGACCAAGGAAACAAATCAGTGATATGGAGCTCCATAGAACCCAGTTACTATTACTAGGATAGGTTTGAGCCAACTAAACTTGAAGAGGCTACTTACCTATGAGACTCCATGCAAGCCTAAACCTAAGGACTTGTTTGCTTTGTTTGTACATACATACTTGTATATAACATCATGAACATCATAACATCATACACATCCACTAACCATTTTAAGGATTTTAGATTTATCTTTGTTCTTGTTTTTTAGGATACGGATTTTCTTCGCCGAAAAACTATTCAAGTCAACCTTGTAAGGATCCCTCCACAACTTAAGGAGCTAGTTTCAAGGATTCCTGAAAACTCTCCATTCACCGAGAGACATGGTCGCCTACTCAACTTGGTCACCTCCAACATAGATGAGGACATGATGAAGGTACTCTTTCAGTTATTTGATCCTCTACACCATTGCTTCACTTTTCCCGATTATCAACTTGTGCCTACTTTGGAAGAATTCTCCAGACTCTTAAGGATTCCCGTTCTCAATCAACTACCTTTCAACGGTACGGAAAGATACCCAAATCCATAAGAGATTTCTCAAGCTCTACACTTCCACTCCTCTGATGTCACGATTCATTAGAAAACAAGGAGTGGTGTCAAAGGTTTCTTAGAAATATTCTTGTTCGAGAAAGCCCAAAATTGTTGGAATTCCTTAGATTTGCAAGCCTTTGAGGAAATTGTGGCTCTCCTCATCTATGGGATGGTTTTGTTTCGAAATCCTTACCAACTCATAGATGTGAACACCGTCAAAATCTTCATATCTCGCAACCTGGTGCCTACATTGCTAAGGGATCATCATCCAGACGCTGAAGAAGGAATGAAGACACATCTGCTACCTCTGATGACATTCTTGATGAAATGATGCGACATAATGAATTGGATGCTCAGCATGACCAAAGGCTTCAAGATATACAAACTCAGCAAATTGTGATGATGCGAATCATTCAGCCGATTCAACATGATCAACGTGACTATGGTGACAAGAATGAACAAAGAGTGTCAGGAATGATCGACGAGATGGAGGCTTTGACAGTACGGGTGGATTTCTTGGAGGAATACATTCAGCATGTAGCTATGCCAGCTCACCATCCTGGTAATGATGGGCGTGGACGAGCATGTGGCCGAGGCCACCAATAGCAAAGATTGAAGGTTCCACCTTTCTTTTTCACCTTATTTCCAAACATTGGGGACAATGTTCAATTTAAGTGGGGGAGAGAAAGCTTTATTGCTTTTTTTTATTGCTTTCTAGGTATTTTTAAATTACTGTTCATTTTCCTTTTTTAATTATTTAGTGTTAGTTAAGTAGAATTCATGTGATGTCGAATCCATATGCGTAGTTCCTACTATAAATTGATTTCCCCATTTTCTTGAGCCATAACAAAAATTGTGTTGGTTTGATGCTTGACATGTCACTTTAAGAGTATATAGGTTGCTTTGCACTTAGGCTATGTTAGAATGATTTGAGAAAGATTCAACAAAACTGACATCGTTTTGACACCCTAAACCCCCTAATTATGCATGATTAGTTTGATTACCTATTATGCCGAGACCTTAAGTTTGAGTTTTAAATTAGCCCCGAGTAGTTTATATTAGCAGTCAACACCATCTTAAGCATAAACTACGTAGGGAGTCGATGAATATAAGGGAATGATCCCTAATGTTCTAAATTTACATGCCTTAATAAAATAAATATAGGGAATACACCTATTAAGTTAGGTGACCCTCACCCAGTCACTTAATCCAACCATTGTGGAACCTATACAAATATAATAACAACCCATTATTAGTTGGTTCAGAGGTGTCTGGTGCTGAACTTGGTAGGATGGACTACGGTCCAATCCCCTGCAACTTGCAATTGGGTAAATAAAAGGGGTTACCAAACTTATGTACTAGAACCACGTGCTTAAGGATCATAATCACTAACCGACTCCCCTAGTATGTGCGTGCACAAATAAAATGTTTAATGTGATTGTGCTCGAATGAAAGTGGGTGAAATAAAACAAAATAAATCGGTTGAGTTATAATAGAATGATTCGGATTGGTTTGCATAGGGTGGGAGTTTTTGACCGCGATATGTGGTTTCGTGTCACTACGGTGTCGTTAGTGTTTACATTGAGTATTTATCCATTTAACATAATGCCTTGCAACCACGTATGATTTGAGTTTTATCGTGTATTTGTGTTGAGCCTATGTTTAATTGAATTATCATGCTAGTTATTTGCTTGAGAACAAGCAAAGGTTCAAGTGTAGGGGAGTTTGATAACACGAAATTACACTGTATAATTGACTCGACTCGTATGAATTCTTTTACTGTTTTCATTTATTTATGTCATATTATGCCAGTATTCCTATTTTATTTTAGGTATATGCTAACAAAGATCCTCCATGTGAAGAAATAAAGAAACTGGGAAGAAACAGAGAAGAAATGAGCAAAATAATAAGAAAAACAGCTTTTTGGGCCTGTGTCCCTCGCCACACTTCTTGTGGCCCTCGCCACACTTCCTGTGTCCCTCGCCACACTTCCTTTGGTCCTCGCCATGCATGTCTGGGAGCTTTGGACCTTGCCACGCTTTATGTGGCTCTCGCTACACCTTATTTTTGTAGGCTACATATTTTTTTCGTGGTTTTCTCCATGTAACCAAACGAACCCAATCGCCTGATATGTCTCCAACAAACAGAGTCTTCCAGATATTTTGGCCATGAAGTCACGATTTCATGAATGGTCCCCACAAAAGTTACGAGAATTTAGAAGAGAGTTATAAAAGAGAGTACTTCACAGTTTCAGGGAGTTTGATCATTTTTCGTCTTGTAGAAGAGTATTATTATTGTTAGACTTTTAAGCAGAAAACTCACCATTAAAAGTGATAGCCTTCCACATCGGGGGGTTATCACAACTCTATTTTTAGGTTTATTTTTTGCATTCATCTTATATTTTGGAATAGAAAATCATGCCGGCATCTGTAAGGATTGTAGACTACAAGTTCCAATTTATCAGTTCTAGTTATTTCATTCAATTTTTATTCCCAGGTTTTCAATTTAGTTTTTATTATCTCTATTTTAGAAATCAACTTTAATTTTATGTTTAACTATTGTTATAGCATGTTTATATTTGGAACTATGTACGACTAAATCGCTTGATACTGGTATGTAAAAATAATCAAACGGAAGGGATTCATAAGTCTATTAACGTAAATGTTTAAAAACTATTTTTTCGGTTTAGTTTCTAATTCTGATTAAAACAGCTTTGTACGAGAGTAATAAGCAAATAAAGGTTATAATCAATAAAGCGAGAGTTTGAGATTCTAACTGGATAGTATAAATTAGACATTAATTTTAAATACAGCGAGATCACTTTAAGATTAATTAGATTTTATTGGTTTTCAAAAAGGACTTTTAAATTTCAAATCATACAGCGAGAGAAAATCATTTTGGTTTAGGAGTATAGTCAGAGTCAATCAAACGCGAGTGTGAGATAAAGGGTTTTCAGTCAGCATTTTCTACTGAGAAATATTTTCACATTAAAACTACACCAAGGGTTTATCGAATCCTCGAAGTTGGACAAGTTGCATATTGGTGTCCCGTCATTAAATAATTTTATTAAATTTGAATCTATTTCTCATTTTCCTCAAAACCCAAGATTAATATTTAGCCTTAGATTTATATAGTAAAATTAGATAACATTAATTTGATTATCAGTCCCCTTGGGTTCGATATCTTTTAAAACTATGCGATTAGATTGTGCACTCGAAGTCAGTAAAACTGATAAACTCTTAAAATCACGATCACAATTTTGTAAGGAAGATCTTCAAAAGTGCAAATACCTGAAATCATGTTATATAGTGGATTTGATGGTTCGTTGGTTTTCAAACATTAAAAAATTAGTAACTTATGACCGAAAAATCATCTTTGAGTGGTTCTTAGAGCATATGAACCGTCTTGTTATTTTCTTCAATTCTTATGTTCGGGTTGGAAGTTGATTCAGTGAGGAAGTTCTCCAGATTTGCAAATACTCTGAGACTAGTACCCTAAAATAGTGTGCTGATCCACTATTTTTCAAATGTTCAAAAATTCATAACTTTCACCCGGTTAGATGTTTTTGAATGGTTCTTTGGGCATAAAATTCATCTCGATGTTGTTCTTAATTCGTATGTTCGGGTCCAAAGTTAATTATGTGAAGAAGACCTCCGAAATTGCAAAGATACAGTGAAAATCGCATGATGAAGCAGATTTCTGGTTAACTGCCATGCAATATTGCAAAACTTGTAACTTTCTCAACTTTCATCTTATCGAGACGATTCTTTGCGCACGGTGAATAAGGTATGACCCTATATTTATAGGGAAGCTGATTGAATGTTCAAGCGTGTGAAATGATGATGTTTGGAGGGAAATCGTATGAACCTGGTATACGAGTAAGGTGTGATCTGTTTTGCATCAAAACACATCCAATCCTTGTGTTTTAAGGCTCTAATCCACTTTGGCAAGTTGGTTAAACATGTTTAGACCAAAAACGCGTGCTAATTTGATGTTTAAAAGCCAAAACATGAATTTCAAATTCTGACTTATGAAGAAACTTCAGTTTCAAGTTACCAAATTCAAATCAATGGCATTCTTAGCTCAAGGAGTCTTAGGACATGATTCTTGAAACTTTAGAAAGATGAGATCATAAGCTTTACAATGTACAAATAATGGCATCAAATGGATGCTTGAGCTGAAAATTGTAATGAGTCAGAGTTGAGAAAAAGAGGTTGACTTTCTATACTTAGAAAATTTCTATGTTTTTTCATCAAAAATGACTTATAATGTCTTACATCCAAACATTGCCTTCCACTTGAAATTTGCTCTTGACCAAAAATGATGACATGAAGTAGATCTCTTGAATGGCATTTTTAGATTTGAAACATTTAAAAACTCCAAAAATTGAGAGAGTTATGACTTCTTGAAGTTGGCAAAAATTCATGAAATGACCTATAATCTCTTGCATCCTTAGGGCATCTTCCATCCATTTTCACACTTTTCACTTAAAATAAGGGTTGAGGTCCAAATATTTAAGATCATTATGGAAAAGGAATGGGCTGAAGGAGATAAAAATTGACCAAGTTATGATCTTTTGAAGTCACATAAGGGAATTTGATGATTCATCTAGAAGACTTATAATCTTTCTTCATCATTAGGTACCTTCCACACAAAATTTACTTGAAACTTTTGAAGTGTTTTGTTGATAACCCTTTGAAGAGAATGATTAATTTTGAATCACTCAAAAATACCAAAATATGAGCAAGATATACCCCTTTGAAGTTCAAAACCCTAGCTCCTAGAGGAACAAGATACCTTAGAAATCCTTTTACAATTTTGATCAACTTTCTTGCACAAATACTTTTGTCATATAAATAGAAGTTGTTAAGGATGATAATGAGGAACCATATAAACCATAACCACTTCCAAATATTAAGAATTGAGGGAAATATGCACTTGTGATCAATGAATTAAGAACTTGTCCAATTAGATCAAACTTCTTCAATCAACCCTTGTACCTTTGAACTATTTTTGACAACTTGAGGCATGATGAATCATAATAGACTTTGTCATGATATTAATCAAAATATCTTCAATAATGAAGCTTGAATCTCAATGAAGCTTTGTTGAAGAAGGCATGGAAATAAACTCACGAACCTATGTATCAACTTGCTAGAATGTGTTGTGCTTTCACCTATGATATCAACAATTAGGGTAAACATACATTGTATTTATTAGTTAAAAGTTAATCAAAACATATATGACAACAAGATACAGATCAAGGTGCTTGGTGATTCCCCATAGGCAAAGTTAATGATAAGGAGAAGAGCCAAAACTTAGTGTGTGATCTTGTTGTGATTGAGTTGATATGATATGATAGAGGAATCTTAGAGGGAAAATTGGGGTATAACAGGCGTGATCTCATGCTCAAAATCTTATAATGCCATATCCTACTATCCTACCAGTAATTATGATGCTTGTTGTTGAAGGAGATATTCCTCATACCATTTTTCATCCATATTTGCCTACTAACCTTGAAGAGCTACATAAGTCTTGGATTCAATTGAAAGAAGAAAGGGACACCTTTAAGACTCAGTTCTATGCTAGTGAGAAGAAAGTGTTGGAGCTAACAAAATGACTTCATGAAGAGCAGAGCCTTAATGCATATTTCAACACAAAGAGGAAGCCTCCATGGGAGACTAGAGTCTTAGGTCTTAGGAGTTCATAATTTGTTTCCTTGTAACCCATTTTGTTTTCATTGTAAGCCTAAAAGGTAGATATAATTTGAACTTACTAATAAGAGTCTTTATTTTTTCCCTTTGATTAACTGATTTAAATCCCACGAGGTCCTTGAAAACATTGCATATGCATCTACATGCAATACATATCATTGCATAACAGGTTTCCAAGACAAGTTTATCATCTTCTTGTTGTTTATTTAAGCAAAAATGGCTCTCGAACTGACATTCAAAGATCTTCAGGCTCATAATGCTCAGTTTCGAGAGATGTTCTTAAGCTTAGCCAAGGGGAAAGAAGAACTGAAGGCGCTCATCACCAACGAGAAGAAGAAGAAGTCAAAGAAACCAAACGGCACCCTTAACACGGGGAGAAAGTTTAGAGGTCTAGTTAAGCGAGCTCAAGATCTTGATATCCCATTGGACGAAGATGACGAACGGGATGAAGATGGTAAGCGTGTTAAAAATGGAAAAAAAAAGCAATCATGGTTCTGACAAATTTTCTGATGAAGAGGAAGAGGATTATTTGGATGAACAATATCCCCCTGCTGGCAAGAAGTATAAGCTATTAGAAGAGCGTCTGAAAGTTATAGAGATCCAGAAGGTGCCTAGCTTGAACTTTGAAGAATTGGGTTTAGTCTTATGAGTCGTCATTCCTCCTAAGTTCAAAACTCCTACCTTTGCTATGTATGATGGTGTTTCTTGCCCGAAGCTGCATTTGAGATTATGTGTTCAGAAAATTCAACCACACACTGTTGACAAGAAATTATGGTTGCATTTCTTTCAAGAAAGTCTGTCTGGAACATAATTGGAATGATATTATCAACTCAAAGGTACCAATATCCGTACCTGGGAAGATTTGGCTGCAACTTTCTATAGACAGTATCTGTATAATTCTGATTCGACACCAACTCGCATGCAACTACAAAGCATGTCCATGGGTTCTGAGGAAGGATTTAAAGAGTATGCACAGAAATGGAGAGTTCTTGAAGGAAGAGTTTAACCTCCTTTGGCTGATAGGGAATTGGTTGACATGTTCATGAGTATGCTAACATGTCCTCTCTATAATCACCTACTTGGAAGTTCTTCATTCGGTTTCACTGAACTGATATTGATAGGGTAACATATTGTGAATGGAATCATAAGTGGTAAAATTCAGGTGACTACATCTTTGAATACTACGAAGAAGTCACACAATGGTAAGAAAGAATCCAATGTTGTGTACGGCCAGAAGGGTCGTAATAAGAGTGACCGCAACCAATTTGTGGAGGCAGTTCTGATCTCTAATCATGCGCCAATGTAACAACAACAGAATAATTAGCATAGGAAAGTCGCACCCAGGAGACAATTCACAAAAATCAACATGCTGTTGTATCAAGCATTGCAACACATGTTAAAGGAAGAGTTGATTATATTGAAGGATCCTCCTCAGAATCCCAATACTTCTTCTCCCAGTTACAATCCCAATGCAAGGTGTGCATATCACTCCAAGAGTCCTAGACATGACACTAATGGTTGTTGGACTCTGAAAAATAAGATTTAAGATATGCTTGACTCTAAGGAGATTGGATTGATCCTCCTAAGACTTCTAATGTGATCACTGCACCTATGCCTAATCATGAAAAAAGTGTTAATGCTATTGATGATGTTTCTTATGTTTCTGATGTGAGTGACTTGACTACTCCTCTAATGATTGTTAAGAAGAAGTTGTTGCAAGCCAGATTATTTCCGGGTTACATTGAAAACTGCTATTATTGTGCGTCCCAATCCAATGGTTGTGTATGTTAGAACAAAGTTTGGTTCTAATCATATCTTAGAGTTTTGATGATAACAATGAAATAAATTGTGATATTTATTTTATACTCTGACTTGTATGCTCTCTAAGTTCAGATGTTGTTCTGACTTACGCATCTTAGAAAGAAATAGGTTTCTACGCAAGTATAAAGAAAACTCAGAATGAAGAGAAAATCATAAGCAACCTCTGATAGAAGCACGTTGAATACAACATCTAATAAATATAAGATTAAAGCAAACTCTGATGAACAAATATTGAAGAATACTCTGATAGAAGAAAAGATCAAGTAAACTCTAAAATGGAAACGCTGCAAGCAAACACTTCAACTTCCAGAGACAAGCTCTGACAGTACCGTTGGTTATTAAATTTTAAGACGGCTAACGCACTCAAGTGTACTACGCACATGAGCATTGGAAACATAAAGACCAAGCCTAATCGCTACACGCAACGCGCATCATTGCAAACACGCTTCATTAAATGCATGCACTATCATCAAGTAATTAACGAACAAGAATTGGAAGCTATATATCTAAGACCTTTTGTATCAAAGAAAGGTTACTGACTCACGTGAAATATACTTACGCTCATTGTTTTCATACTTGTAAACTAATACTGTATAGTGGGTAGATCTTAAGTATTTGGCAACAATCTTAGTGATAAATCACAGTTGTGATAAAGCTTTTTAGAAGCAAATCTGTTTCACTACTATTAAGAGATAATTTTGTAAGTGTTCCTTGAGAGACAAGTTGGGTCAGATTTCTCAAAAGGGGCTAGGACTAGTTTGAGTTTTAGAGGTGTTAGTCACTTGCAGTTGGCTTATGCATTGTATTGTTAGTCACACCGGTTTGGTTGTGCATTTGTAATCAGTTTGATTATAGTGGATTAAGTCCTCGTTGAGAGAGGAGAAATCACCTTGGCGGGTGGATTGGAGTAGTTTGAGTTTCAAACATACCAGGATAAAAATACCAGTGTCCTTCCATTAGTATTTCAAAAGAAAAAGAAAAACTTATTCGCCCCCCACCCCCTTCTAAGTGTTTTCTCACCCTTCAATTGGCATCAGAGCTCTAGTTCTGGGTGTAAACACCTAACAGTGTCAGAAAAAGATCCAAAAGGAAAACACTATGGCATCTGAACAAAACAACCACAACTGCACCAAACCTCATGCGTTTGATGGAGAATAATTTGAATACTGGAAAGATAGACTAGAAAGTTTCTTTCTAGGTCATGATGCTGATCTATGGGATTTGGTCCTAGACGGATACACTCATCCAGAAGATAAAGATGGAAACAAAATTGACAGAAAGAACATGGATAAACAACAAAAGTTAGACTTTAAGAATCACCACAGAGCCAAAAACATCTTTCTGAACGCTGTCTCAAAAAATGAATATGAGAAAATCACCAACAGAGATACAACACATGACATGTTTGAATCCCTCAAGATGACTCATGAAAAAAATGCTCAAGTAAAAGAGACAAAAGCTCTGGCTCCCGTTCAAAAGTATGAAGCATTCAAAATGGAAGAAAATGAGTCTATTGAAGCTATGTTCTCGAGATTCTAAACTTTAATTGCTAGCCTGAGAGTTCTGAACAAAGGATACACCAAGGCAGATCATGTTAAGAAAATTATCAGAAGTTTACCCAGAAGATGGGCACCTATGGTCACTGCATTCAAAGTGTCAAAATATCTGACTGATGTTTCCCTTGAAGAACTTATCAGTGCTTTAAGGAGTCACCAGATAGAACTTGATGAACATGAGCCTCAGAAGAAAGGTAAGTCTGTAGCTCTTAAATCCATTAAAAATTTGAAACTAGCGCTTTTCAGGAAGAAGAAGGAAACTCTGAAGATTCTGCATCAGAAGAAGACGAGTTATCTCTACTCTCCAGAAGGATCAATCATATGTGGAAGCATAGACAAAAGAAGTTCAGGAACTACAAGAGGTCGGAAGATAAACCAGAATCTTCTGGACATAAGAAGTCAAGCAGAAGAGATGTAGTCTACTATGAATGAAAAGAACCTGGACACTACAGAAGTGAATGTCCTAAGCTTCAAAGAGAAAGACCAAAGAAAAAGTTTGGTAGAAAGAAAGGCATGATGGCCACCTGGGATGATTCAGAATCTTCTGAAGCTGAATCTGACTCAGAAGATGAACACGCTAATCTAGCGTTTATGGCTACCACAACAGATGACTCAGACTCAGACTCAGAACTAAAAGAGGTATTCTCTGAATTTTCTAGAATTGAACTTACTGAAAGCTTATCTGAACTGCTTGAAAACTACAGTAAACTAAAAATCAAATACAAGAAACTCAAAAAGAATTTTGCATCTGATTTTGAGAAACTTGAAACAGAAAACTCTGAACTTAAAGAAAACATTTTTAAACTCAAAGAGGATGTTCAAAAATTTGAAAAGAATTTTGTTTAAGATTCTGCTTCAAGCTCAAAAGATATTCTAAAATAATATGACTCTAGTTTTCAAACGTTTCTTGCTAAAAGCATAGATAGAAGCAAAATGGCTTCAATGATCTGTGGTGTTAGTGGAAATGACAAAAGAGGTATTGGATATAAAACTCCCAGAGGGAAATAAATATATAAACCTAAGCATGTTGAGGAAATGGTTATATCATATAAACCACTACATAAACAATTTAATTTTGGGCACACACATGATATCAAATACACTTCTCACTCTGAAAATTCTTATGCAAAATAAAAGTTCAATCTGAACTATAGAAACTCTACCAAAAAAGGACCTAAAAAGAAATGGGTACCTAAGGAGAAAATAATCTATGTTGCAGATGTCTTTAATAGCTCCTTTGAAACACCAGTCATGGTACCTGGACTCTGGATGCTTGTGTCATATGATGGGAAGAAAGTCTATGTTCCAAAGTCTGGAACTTAAATCAGGAGGTGATGTCAAATTTGGAGGAAATCAAAAAGGAAAGATTATTGGTTCTGGAACCATTGGAAACGATAACCTTCCCTCTATAACTAATGTTCTATTAGTAAAAGGATTAGAGCATAACTTGCTGTCCATAAGTCTATTAAGTGACAACGGTTATGACATTATCCTTTTTACTGGAAAGAGAAAGAACAACATCTATAAAATTAATCTTTCTGATCTTAAATCTCAAAAAGTAAAATGCCATATGTCAGTTAGCGACGAGCAATGGGTCTGGCACAGAAGATTGGGACATGTTAGCATGAGAAGAATATCTCAAATTAACAAACCCAATCTGGTCAGAGGACTTCCAATTCCGAAGTTCAACTCAGAAGTTTTGTGCGAAGCGTGTCAGTAAGGAAAATTTTCAAAACCTTCTTTTAAGTCAAAATATGTTGTTTCTTCCTCTAGGTCATTAGAACTTCTTCATATTGATCTGTTTAGACCAGTTAAAACTACATCCATCAGAGGCAAGAAGTATGGATTGGTCATTGTTGATGACTACAGCAGATGGACAATGGTTAAGTTTTTAAAACCCAAGGATGAGTCACATTCTGTGTTCTTCGACTTCTGCATCCAAGTTCAGAATGAAAAATATTTTAGAATCATAAAAGTTAGAAGTGATCATGGAGGAGAATTTGAAAATCATTATTTTGAAAAGTTTTTTTAAAGAAAATGGAATTTCTCATGATTTCTCTTGTCCTAGAACTCCCCAAAAAAATGGAGTTGTAGAACGAAAGAATAGAACTTTGCAAGAAATGGCCAGAACCATTATCAATGAAACTAATATGGCTAAACACTTTTGGGCAGAATCAGTGAACACATCGTGTTACATTCAAAATAGAGTCTCTATAAGACCTATTCTTGAAAAGACTCCTTATGAATTATGGAAAAACAGAAAACCTAACATTTCATATTTCTATCCTTTTGGATGCACTTTCTATATTCTGAATACTAAAGATAATCTAAACAAGTTTGATTCTAAGGCTCAAAAGTGCTTTCTGCTTGGATATTATGAACGCTCAAAAGGCTATAGGGTACACAACACATAAACTCTGATTGTTGAAGAATCAATCAAAGTCAGATTTGATGATAAGCTTGACCAGCAAAAGCCAAAGAAAAATGAAAACTCTGCAGGTACAAAAGATCACCTTACAAGCTCTGAAGAGTCAGAAGCAAAAGACATCTCAGAAGATCCTCCTATTGAAAATGCTCTGGAAAATCTAAGAATTTTTGAAAATTCCTCACAAAATAAATTTCCCATAATCACATCAGCACACCCAGAAAATGTGATTATAGGAAAGAAAGAAGATCCCATCAGAGAAAGATCCTCCTTCAGAATCAATGAAGGTTCACTGTTTGGATTAGTCTCTCTGATTAAGCCAACTTCAATAGATGAAGCTCTACAAAATAATGATTGGATCCTAGCTATGCAAGAAGAATTAAATCAATTTTCAAGAAATGATGTATGGGATCTTGTTCCAAAACTAAAAGGATTTAATATCATTGGAACTAAATGGGTCTTCAGAAACAAGATGAATGAGCAAAGAGAGGTTGTCAGCAACAAAGCACGACTGGTTGCGCAGGGCTATAGTCAACAAGAAGGAATTAATTATAATGAAACCTTTGCCCCAGTCGCCAGGTTAGAATCAATTAGATTGTTAATTTCTTTTATTGTTCACACAACATCTCATTATATCAAATGGATGTTAAAAGTGCCTTTTTAAATGGTTACATAGAAGAAGAAGTTTATGTCCACCAACCTCCGGGTTTTGATGACTCAAAATTTCCAGAACATGTTTTCAAACTGAAAAAGTCTCTGTACAGTCTGAAATAAGCTCCCAGAGCTAGGTATGAACGTCTGAGTAACTTTCTTTTAGAAAAGAATTTTACCAGAGGCAAAGTGAACACAACTTTATTCAGAAAAACATTTAAAAATGACATTTTAATCTGTCAAATATATGTTGACGATATTATTTTTGGAACTTCTAATGTCTCTCTTGGAAGAGAATTTGCTGAATCTATGCAGGCTGAATTTGAGATGAGCATGATGGGAGAACTAAAATTCTTTCTGGGAATTCAAATAAATAAAACGCCAGAAGGTACCTACATACATCAGACAAAGTATGTCAAAGAACTTCTGAAGAAATTCCAGCTATCAAAAAGTAAATAAGCAAAGACCCCAATGCATCCCACATGCATTCTGGGAAAAGACGAGGTAAGCAAGAAGGTAGATCAAAAACTCTACAGAGGTATGATTGGTTCTCTTCTCTATCTGACTGCATCTAGACCAGATATTCTATTCAGCATATGTTTATGTGCTAGATTCCAATCAGATCCTAGAGAATCTCACTTAACTGCTGTTAAGCGAATTATGACGTATCTGAAAGGTACTACTAACCTTAGACTATGTTACAGACGATCCAAATATTTTAATCTAGTAGGTTATTGTGATGTTGACTTTGTTGGAGATAGAATAGAACGCAAAAGCACCTCTGGAAGCTGTCATTTTCTGGGTGATGACGTCATCTCATGGTACAACAAGAAGCAAGCCATTATTGCACTATCAACCACTAAAGCTGAATATATATCTGCTATTGGATGTAGCACTCAGATAATCTGGATGAAGATCTAGTTGAAAGATTATCATTTATATGAAAGTAATATTCCTATCTTTTGTGATAATACCTCTGCTATCTGTCTTTCAAAAAAATCCCATCTTACATTCTAAGGAAAAACATATAGAAATTAAACATCATTTCATAAGGGACTACATTTAGAAGGGAATTTTAAACTTAAATTTTGTAGATACAGACCATCAATGGGCTGACATTTTTGCTAAACCCCTTGCTGAAGATAGATTCAAATTCATTATGAAAAACATCAGCATGGAATTTTGTCCTGAATGAAAATATTTTTTCTTCTATATGTGTTTCCAGAATGTTCTGAAATGAATGTTCTGATTGACTGCTCTTCAGAAGTTAGAAGAGAAGTTACATCAGAAGCCATTCATCATGTTCTGAAATGTGTCTAACGTTTCATTACTAGAATGGTCAGAAGTTCACTATATTAAACTAGTTGTCTCACGCTACCCTCAGAAGTTGAACGCGTGTTTCAATTCTGAAAGGCCACGCATGTGTGCAATGCTATTGAGACGTCGTTCCTAGGTAACTGTTAAGATTTGATCAAAATCACGCACTCCCTTAAATGTAAAATCTCATTAATTGTTTATAATTATTATGTTTTTTTAATCATTTAAAATTCTTAAACTGCTCATTAATTTAAAGATTCTTTTTAGTTATAAATACCCTTGCAAAATCCATGTTCTATTTTTTACTATCTTTCTCAAACTTCAAACTCCTCTATGTCTTTGTGCAAACTCTCTCAACTCCCTTCTCACATTATAAACCTAAACGTTCAAATGGCTTCATCTTCATCTCCTTCCTCAAGCATTCCTATGTCCCCAAGCAGCGCTCAACAGGCAGAAAGGTATGTTACTCCTGAGAGAATGACGCTGATTCCAGTGATAGCTTGGAAGTGGTGGCTGAACTCATGGTAGACTTTGATAATCTGAAGGAAAATGGGTTTGACTTTCTCCTAGATGTGGAGTTCCAAGGTTGGAAAAACTTCTTTGATCGTCTTGTAGGACCAGTATTCCCTCACCTAGTTAAGGAATTCTAGATTCATGCTATTGCTTCCCCAAAGGTCATCCTTTCGTTTGTCATGGACAAAGAGATTTCTATAACTGAGAATCTCATTAAGAAGCTTCTAGGTTTTGAAGGACATTGTGTTACTGGAATCTCTAGTGGGCTAACGGATATGTCCAAGGTTTATGCTGTAATCTTTATTTCTGGGCAAGCTTCAAACAAGGTCAGAGACTTGAAGAACTATTATAAAATCTGGGCAAGAATCATCCATGGTTGCATTCATCACCGGAAGGAAACTAGTTCTCCTGACTACATTAATGCTGATCAACAGTACTTTTTGTTATGTCTTGGAACAAATGTGAAGATTGATCTGCCATACCTTCTGTTCAGCCATCTTTAGACGCATGTGAAGGAAAATAGGGAAGCTGAAAAGGTCAGAAACCCTAAATCAAAGAGAAACTGGATCTCTCTGGGAAGACTAATTTCAGACATTCTGACTGAGAATGGTCTGATAGCCCACCTAGAAGATGCAAACTTGCTTGGAGAGTTGGAGCCTACATGTGGAATAGCTCTGACCGGGAAGAACCTGCTAAAGAGGAAGCTAATTGAGAAACTTCTTGGTGGAACCTACACCATATGTCTCACCAACAGTCACCAGCAGGAGAATCCCCATTGAAAATTTTCCTCTGTTCAACTCTGGTGATCATCCAGAGATCATTCTGCACTTCATTTAAGCATGCAAAGAAAGTGGTATCCCCATTTACCCTGCTTGGCTTCAAGGAAGAAATCTCCTTGCACCAGATGTTGTCCTCCAGAAGAAGAAAAGGCAAGTTGAAGAAGGCCCCTCTGCTCGGCCTCATAAGAAGAAGAAGAAATTTGTAGGTACATCCTCTAAAACCATTTCTGTTAATGATTTTGTGTGCATGGAAACATCTACTGAACCTCAAACCCTAGAAAATATAGAAGTTGACATAGACCTAACACAATCCTCTGAGCCCCTAGATAACAACCCTTAAATTGACCAAGTATTATCTGACATAGATAATTTTGCTGCTGAAGCACCTCAACAAACTCAACCTCAATGTCAAATACCTCCTTCTTCTCCTCACCATCAGAATCTAAATAAGCCTGCTCACAACCCTTTACTAACATCTCCCATCAGACCTTTATCACAAAGACCCTCTGAGTGGTATGATGGTTCTTAGAGACTACCTAGAATAAATGTTCCTCTGGCTACACAACCACCATCCTTCATCCTTCCCTCTGAAAACATTTTTGCCCTAAATGAATCACCAGCACCTTCTCCTCCTTCCACACCACAAACCACAATCATCATCTCTCTTGATGTCACACCACCTTATTCACCAACAATTCCCTTACCTTTATCACCAGAACCCTCTTCACCTCTCTCTCTAGAACAAACCCTTAGTCCATCCTCATCAGAACCTCCTGAACCCTCTGTCCCTTCTGACTTTCTCAGAAATGTAGTTGATCTTGAATCACTATGTTATCTATAAATAAAATCTACCAAAAAGGCCACTCCTAAACCAACCCCAAAACCCGATCAATCATATGTTCCTGTACATTATCAAAATTTTGTAACAGAAATACAGACGTGGATTGACCTGCTGAAAGCAGACAGTGCCAACAGCCTGAATCCAGCAACGTGTGATTTTATGTGGGACGCATTCAGAAGAAAATTCAATGATGAAATCCTCAATTTTCAAGAACTGTGCTATGCTTAGGTTCATGAGAATTTCACCAAGTATCTGGATACTTTCTTGACAGAAGTGGTAAACATTTGGGATCAAAAGTCTCCACTATAGATTACTGGTGCTCCATTACCACCTGCTGACCCTATGGAGATATCAGAGGATGAATCTGAAGTTGACGCTGAGTCTGAACTAAATCCTTTGGCCATGACTCTATATCACCAACCTTTTGCTGAAGCTGCCTCTGAGAAAGTGCCTACTCTGCTGATTGATCCTGGCACCTTTCTCTCAATTGTTGTGAACTCAGGCACTGCTACTTCTGCTCCAAAGGTTGTCTCATCTGAAGCTGCTTCAACTTATACTTCACCTTCGATGTTGTTGGACACTCTGAATGAACTGAAGAAGGACAATGAGGCCATCCATGAACATTTGGGTAAACAAGATGAAACCAACAAGGAAATCAGATCTTGGATGAAGAAACAAGAGGATTCCTCAAATGAAATCAAGAATCTTATGTTTCCCTTGTTTCTCGTCGCTCTTAGATTTTATTTCTAATTTTTTTTCTCTTGTTGTTTTTTTTGTTTTGTAACTCTGTTTTCTTTTGAATCTTCAATTTATGACTATTTTTGAATTTATTTATTTTTACTTTTTGATTATGACAAAAAGGGTGAGAAAATAAGATTTTGATCTGATCCATGAAAACAGTTATGGGACTAAATCTCAAACATTTCTAACTAAATAAAAAGTTCTTTTCAGTTTAAAAGATATGCAGGAACTCAAGAAACTCTGAAAGACTAATCTCCGAACTTCATTAGGAAAAGAATTTCTAAAGAAAACTCTGAGAAAGAAAAAAGGTCTAAAAGCTCTGAAGAACAAATCTCAGGAAGTTCCCCTTATGCTTTTAAACTCTTTAATCATTCTTTATTTCAGAAGAAGAAATATCAATCTCAGGGGGAGATCCTCATACTTGCACAAATTTTTTTTTCAAAATCTGAATTGTTTTGTCATCATCAAAAATGGGGAGATTGTTAGAACAAAGTTTGGCTCTAATCATATCTTAGAGTTTTGATGATAACAATGAAATAAATTTTGTGATATTTATTTTATACTCTAACTTGTATACTCTCTAAGTTCAAATGATGTTCTGACTCACGCATCTTAGAAAGAAACAAGATTCTATGCAAGTATAAAGCAAACTCAGAATGAAGAGAAAATCCTAAGCAACCTCTCATAGAAGCACGCTGAATACAACATCTGATAAATATAAGATTAAAGCAAACTCTGATGAACACATATTGAAGAATACTGTGATAGAAGAAAAGATCATGTAAACTCTAAAATGGAAATGCTGCAAGCAAACACTTCAACTTCCAGAGACAAGCTCTGATAGTACCGTTGGTTATTAAATTCTAAGACGGCTAACGCACTCAAGTGTACTACGCGTACGAGCATTAAAAACATAAAGACCAAGCCTACTCGCTACACGCAACACACATCGTTGCAAACATGCTTCATTAAATGCATGCACTATTATCAAGGAATTAACGAACAAGAATTGGAAGCTATATATCTAAGACCTTTTGTATCAAAGAAATTTTACTGACTCACGTGAAATATACTTACGCTCACTGTTTTCATACTTGTAAACTAATACTGTATAGTGGGTAGATCTTAAGTATTAGGCAACAATCTTAGTGATAAATCATAGTTGTGATAAAGCTTTTTAGAAGCAAATCTGTTTCACTACTATTAAGAGATAATTTAGTAAGTGTTCCTTGAGAGACCAGTTGAGTCAGATTTCTCAAGAGGGCTAGGACTAGTTTGAGTCTTACAGGTGTTAGTCACTTGAAATTGGCTTGTGCAATGTATTATTAGTCACACCAGTTTGGTTGTGCATTTGTAATCAGTTTGATTATAGTGGATTAAGTCCTCGTTGAGAGAGGAGAAATCACCTTGGCGGGTGGACTGGAGTAGTTTTAGTTTCAAACGAACCAGGATAAAAATATAAGTGTCCTTCCATTAGTATTGCGAAAGAAAAAGAAAAAGTTATTCAATCCCCCCCCCTTCTAAGTGTTTTCTCACCCTTCAGTGTACTGCTGAAAGAAGGTATTCAATGTTTAATGGATGACCGTGTTATTATATTTGAGAAGACTCCTTCTATGGAGAGCTTATGTAAAAGTATGTCTCAAGTCCTGAAGCTTGAAGACGTGTCTGTGATTACAATTTCTGGTACTCCTGTAAAGATCACTTCTAAGGGTCCTGTGAAGATTACTGCTGAGCCTAGGATTGCTCCTCTGATCATTACCGCACATGGGCCAATTTTGTATTCCTCTAACAAGGCTATCCCTTAGAATTATAGAGTTCATGTCTACTACAATGGCGTCAAGCAAGAACCATTGGTTTTCAAAAATGATAATACTGAAGTTACTAATCCCAATGTTGGAAATTGTTGGGACTAGTAAGGTTACCAGAAGTGTAAGAGTTTTATCTCCATAGATCTCTCCAAAGGCTGTTACTACACCAGTTCATATCATTACTACTAAATCAACTATTGAGACTCAAGGAAAAGAATAAATGACTGAGTCTGCCCATACTGAGGCACCGAAAGAGGTTTTTGTTGAAGATACCTCCAAGCAAGAGATGAATGAGGTACTGAAAATTATTCGAAAGAGTGACTATAAGATTGTTGAATAGTTGGGGCAGACCCCTTCCAAAATATCTTTGCTATCTCTGTTGTTGTGCTCCGAAGCCCATGCTTAGGCTTTGATAAAGTTTCTGAAATTTGCTCATGTACCACAGGAAATCTCTGTTGATCAGTTCGAGAATTGTGTTTCTAGCCTGACAACTGATAATAGGCTAAGCTTTTCTAACACTGATTTAACTCCTGCAATAAGGAACCATAATAAGGCCCTTAATGTCTCTATTGAGTGTAGGGGCACTAACTTATCTCATGTTCCTCATTAAATGTATAGCCAAAGGTTGTTTTATACAAACTTGACTATGAAGGGGTTGTTCTAAAACCTAGTGACTTTGTGGTGAGAGCTTTTGATGGTTCAAAGAGAATGGTGCATGGAGAGGTTGATCTTTCAATCAAAGTGGGTTCCCAGGTCTTCGAATCTACTTTCTATGTGATGGACATTGTCCAGCCTATTCATGTTTTCTTAGACACCCTTGGATTCATGGGGCAGGCGTTATTACTTCTACTTTACACCAAAACTTGAAGTATCCCGTGAAAGGAAAAATCATTACAGTTTGTGGCGAAGAAGAATACATGGTGAGCCATTTGAACTCTTTCATGTATGTTGAGATGGATGGTGAATTCCTCGAGACTCCTTGCCATACCTTTGAATTTATTCCTCATACAACCCCTGTTGCTAAAGCTGCTCCTACTCTTCCTAAGGTTACCAAGATTCCACCAAGAATGGCTTCTCTGAAAGATGCTAAGGTTGTGGTAGAAGAAGGTGGTGGCATAATTTAAGGTTAGCTTCCCGACATTCCTTACAAGTCTGACAAATTTGGTTTGGGTTTCACCTAAGAGGCTTAGAGGGATGTCCGTCGTGCTCGTTCTAATTCTGGGAGTCCGCCATTCTTCACCAACAACAATAGAGTTCACAAAAATCAATTCAACACTGTGGAAGACGCTGATAGCAAGTGTGACATAGACAGTTGGATTTTCCCTACTACCGGTAATGGGATCAAAAATTGGAAGGCTGAAGACTCTATACAAATCTCCTTTAGTCAGGAGTAAATTTTATTTTCTTCATTCTTGCTTTCAAGTTTTTCGTTATGTAATTTGAATAATAACTTTAGGCCTTGTGCCTTACCCAGGGCACAACGGTCCATTTGTTAGGGTTGTCATTTTTCATCCACATATTTTCATTTAATAAATCATTGGATGTTTGCATTTAAATTTTGCGCTCTTTGTCTTTCTTTTACTTTATTTCTTTCAAAATAGCTATGTGTTCTTACATATACCCACATAACAAATTGAGATCCACATCCACTCTAGGTCCCATTGATGACAATTTTACTATTTCCAATCATGAATTCAAAAATCCGATCTACCAAGCCTAGGACGAAGGTGAGGAAGATTGTGAAGCACCTGGAGAGCTTGCTATATTGTTAGAGAAGGAAGAAAGAGCCATACAACCGCATGAAGCACCAATCAAGGTTGTGAGCTTGGGTACTGAAGAGGACAAGAAAGAAATCAAGATAGGTGCCAACCTAGAAGGAAGTGTTAAAAAGAGGTTAATCCAGATGTTACGTGACTATGTTGAGATATTTGCTTGGTCTTATGAAGACATTGCAGGGCTTGATATTGATATTGTGGTTCACCGTTTACCGATGAAGGAAGGTTTTCCTCCTATAGAGTAGAGGGTTCATCGTATGCATCCCGAGATGTCTGAAAAGATCAAAGTTAAGGCCATGAGACAGTTCAATGCAGGTTTCTTAGTTGTTACCTTAATGGGTTGCGAATGTGGTGTTGGTACCTAAGAAGGACAGTAAGGTGCATATGTGTATAGACTACAGGGATTTGAATAGAGCAAGCCCCAAAGATGACTTTCCGCTTCCTCATATTGATGTTCTGGTTGACAACACCGCTCAACACAAAGTATTTTCCTTCATGGATGGTTTCTCTGGTTATAATAAAATCAAGATGGCACCTGAAGACATGGAGAATACTACTTTTGTCATATAGTGGGGCACTTTATGTTACAAAGTTATGCCTTTTAGTTTGAAGAACATTGGTGCAACATATCAGCGTGCTATGGTAGCTTTATTCCATGATATGATCCATAATGAGATAGAGGCTTACGTTGATGACATGATAGCCAGGTCTCAGACTGAAAAAGAAAATCTTGACCACCTGCACAAGCTGTTTGAGAGATTGAAGATGTACAAGTTGAGGTTGAATCCAAAAAAGTGCACCTTTAGGGTAAGATCTGGTAAACTCCTAGATTTCGTCGTCAGTGGTAAAGGTATTAAAGTTGATCCTGCCATGGATAAAGCCATTCAAGAGATGCCAGCTCCCTGTAATAAGAAGGAAGTCAAAGGTTTCTTGGGACAATTGAACTACATTTCCATATTTATTTCCCATTTGACCGCTACTTATGAGCCAATCTTCAAGTTACTGAAGAAAGATCAAGTAGTGAAGTGGAACGACGATTGTCAGATAGCCTTCAACAAAATCAAGGAGTACCTCCAAGAACCTCCAATTCTGATGCCACTGGTTGAAGGAAGACCGTTTATTATGTACTTGATATTATTAGAGGACTTAATGGGGTTTGTATTGGGGCAACATGATGAGTCTAATCGAAAAGAGCATGTAATATACTACCTTATCAAAAAGTTTACCGACTGTGAAACAAGTGTTTACCGTGGTTATTGGTAAACAACCGCTGATCCTCCAAATGGTTACTTATTTGGTTACTCACAGGATCGATCAGATTGATCCTAGGACATAGGTTGATTTTGAGGTTTTGATTAAATTGGATAATGGTTAAATGACAATAAAATAAAGAGGCTTTAAGTAAATTGCATGAAGAAGGACTTTGATAAAATAAAGAAGGCTTTAAATGAAGGGCTTCGACAGGAAAGTAAAGAAGAAAGCAAGTAAATTTCTGGAAAAGTAAATGACTTTGATTAATAAAGTTGGTGTTTCACACATACATTTCTCAACAATTCTTTCTCACACGCTGGGTACTCGAATCTATATGAGTGACTTTGTATATAATTGTGAACACACGCGAGAAACTGCGTGAACTACTACTATTTATACTAAAACATCCCAAGTAACCGTCGGGCAGTTACACTGTTTCGAGATGATTCCACTTGGCACGTTCTCAACGTTCGACGCCCCAGATCTTTGCACGTTGCACTTGGCAACCGCTGGAAACCGTTTTCCCTCCAAACGCTTGAATTTCAAACCGTTCCACTCTGAACCATTGAACACCTTCGTCGAGAGGAATCTTCGACGAGAAACGCCTTCGACGTCGAAGGCAACCAACTTTTCTCTTGGAAGAAATCTTCTAAGTACATTACCATCTTTCGATGGGCATTTCGACAGACTCAGCTGATCGAAAACAACCTTCAGCTTTAATGGCTGACATTAATGGAACAAGGGTGTCGAATTTAAGAGCCAACAAATTTCCCCCCAAGAATGACTTATTTCGACTCTGAAAGAAAAAGGCATTCTTTGAAATACCATTCGACACCTGTCTCTTCATTCTTAGTCACAAATTAAATTGTGCACTTTTTGCTGTCTTCTACCAACCACTGACAATCCCAAGAAAAACCATCATTTATCCGTACCTAGGACGTCACCTCGGTACGGCGTGCAGTGTGCCAAACGTCATTTCAGAATTTGTCATTATGACAATTCCCAAAAACGAGGGCGCACGCTGCACCCCTCCATTTCTACAGAACGGCTAAAACAACAGGGAGACGCCACGTGTCCCACTACCCTCTGCAACATTAAATGGCATTTAATGTCCTCGATTTTGGGGATTTTCCCCCACTACTATAAATAGAAGTAAGTACCCATTGTGGGACTTTTTACGCTATCTAGCTTTCAAACTTCTCCATTTGCATACAAACTTGTCAACTTTGCAAACCTCTTTTCCTTCACTTCGTCTTCAACCTCACTACCAACAATGGCATCTGGTTCATCCAATGCTCCTAGCGCCACCGTACCATCTGGAAACGTCAAACCTAGGGTTTTCTCGACCGCTCCAGTAGTAACTCCCACAGGCCAACGAAGGGTCCCTGAACCTTTGGACATCGCTGTTCGTGATGCTTACTCACGCCACCTTATGATCCCGGTTGGATATTCCAACCAGATCTTTGCTATGTCTGGCCCATTGTACCCAAGTATTGCTGAGGCCATGAAGATCAAGAGTTATTTTCCGGTAGTTGAGAGACTCAAACCGGTTGCATGCGCCAAGAAAGATGCAGAGGATAATGAAGACCCTGCTAAAGAGAAAATCGACCTCCGTTTCTTCAACAAAGGTGTTAGGGCTTTCAGGTCTGGCCCCAGCCTTACTCCTGATTATAGTGCTTGGCTGGAAAAAATGGAGAAACGCCAAGCTTCGATCTGGAAGGATATGGGGATTTTCGACCTGGTTATGCTATCGAAGACAGGTCTTAACTATTCCCCAGAGATGTTGATAGCTTCTCTACTCTTCTGGGACTACTCCCACTTCACCTTCCATCTTCCCTGTGGAATGCTGACTCCCACACTCTTCGATGTGGCCGCCATCACTGGCCTTCGACCTACTGGGGACTACTTCGACCCGAAAGAAATGTCGGAGGATCAAATTGGATTCTCCGCCACAAAACCAACCTACACCACCTTCATCAATCACTACCATGACAGGTCGACAGATGATGTGTCGGATGTCGAACACATTGCGTTTCTAGCCTTATGGCTGACACGCTTTGTGTTTTGCTCCAAGTCCTTACAGGTGACCAAGAAGATGGTCACTCTCGCCACTCAACTCCATCATGGCCAAAATATCTGTTTGGCAGAATTGATTTTGGCTAGCCTGTATGAGTCGATTAGTAATGGAGCGACTCTTCTGAAGATTATCGAGAACAGGGCCAGTTTGCTGCTTGCTGGACCTTTTTGGATGCTCCAACTGTGGCTCAACGCCACCTTCGAATCTTTCTTGCCTAAGAAGATTCAAATAAATGAGCAGGCTCCAGAGATAGCGAACAGACGTGTCAAGGGAACCAGACTGGCTCTGTTGACTCCAATGGAAGATGGACTGGAACTTCAGCAAACTTTCACAAACTTCGTTCTGATGTTTGCTAGAAGGAAAGAGTTTGCTTCGACTATGGCTCCGTTTGCTCGACGGAAGGTAGGCCCAGCATGGTTCACAAGGCCACATCCTAGGACGTCGAGCGATCCTCAGGTTGACGAACATACAACAATGTGGGAGGCGTTCCTCACACCAAGAATCATGCCTCTTCGATTCAGGAGCTCTAAGACTCACTTGAGTCTGATTGCATATCAACCAAACCTGGTGTCTCGCCAGTTTGGTATTATTCAAACACTACCTTCTCCAATTTTTCCAAGGGAGAAGTCTATGTTATACTTCTGCAACGACTACACCGAAGAAGCTGCCACTAAACATATCGGAAGATATGCTGGTCGAACAGTTCTTTCGTTGTTTGACTACCAGCTTAACTTTCTTTGCTCACCATCCTTCGAGGAGTGGTGGAAAAGTTATTACGCTGAGGAGTTTTTCGACGAGAAGGACTTCGTGGATGAGCTTCAGAAATCTTTTGTCCTTGTCTTGGACAAAATAAAGAAATGTAAGTTCATCCTTTCAAATTCCTTTGTCTTTCTCTTTCGACTGCTAGCCTGTTAACTATTTTATTTGCTTTCAGTTGTTCGAAAGCCTGCAGCCAAAAAGGCTACAGAAGGCCAACAGGGAGGAGGCCCCTCAACAAAACCTCCACCGCCGGCGAAAACTATAGCGCCAGCGAAGACCACAACAAAACCACAGGGGGAAGGCCCTTCGAAAAAGCCTTCTGTATCGGTAACCAGACTTTCATTATTCTCTTCTGGTTTTGACTTTTGACTTTCGATGCAACTGCTAAATCGAACTCCCATTGGTTTTTTAGGCACCTTCGCCCAAGAAACGGCCAGCACTGATGGTCGAATCCGGTAGCGACGAAGAAGATGATTCTCCCCCTGCTCCCCTAAAAAGGCGAAAGCTGACGAAGGACGTTCCTGCTCCTGAGGCTGCTGGTCGAACAATTAGAATAAAGGTTGCTGGGAGGAAACCCAGGCCACCTCCAGTAATCATTGAGGAGCCAACGGAGGAGGAATTAAACGTTCTTCTCAATAAGCCTGTCGAAAGCGACAATTCCAGCCCTGGGGCTGAAGCTAATTTACAGGTAATCTCTTAGACCTTTTTGTAATTCAGGTGTAGATACCTACATTCGACTATGTCTCTTTTGAATTTTGAAGACTCTTCTTCTTCTCTTTTCAGGACACCACTGAAAGCTCACCGCCAAGGACTTCTGAAACACTGGAGTCTGCTGAACTCAGCAGGCCACAAGAAAAAGGCTTGGAGAATGACGAAGCCCATACTAAAATAAATGAGGCCAATGCTGAAACGGCAGAAAAACCAGCAGAAGATCCTCAAACAGAAGAGCAACATCCAAAAGAGATTCAGGTGGTGGATCTGTCGGAAGAGAATCGTGACAAAGGGGACCACGGCAACGCTGGCGAAGAGGATCAAGGTGCCGCTGGCGAAGAGAACCAAGGTGACGCTGGCGAAGGGCACCATGAAGATGCTGGCGAAGGGCACCATGACGACGCTGGTACTGTCGCAGCCCGAGTCGAAGGGAATCAAGTCGAGGCAACTGTCACTCAACAGCCTCAAACCCAAGACAATGCTGTTGTAAGGGTTGTTACCTCAACAAAGCACAGGTCGAAAGAGGACTTAGAACTCTTGAAGCAAACTGATCCTGTTAGCTATCTGAACGCCATCATCGAGAGCAAGAGTTCGTCTGACACTAGCCAGGAGGTTCCTACCCTGTCGGGGAAGTCCACTGAAACTTCTCCTCTCGATGAGGCTTTGACGAAGGTTAAGGCTCAATTTTTCAAGAAGGACCTGATGAAAGCTTTGGAGGGGGACCCTACTGCTCCATCATACTTGAGGGATGATTTGAATGCTGTAGACTTGTTAGCTGTAGCTCCAGAAGTTTCAGGCTTTATCATGGAGTTACACTCCATTATTGATCAAGTCTCAGCAGATTATCGGCGACAAAGGGGCTTTAATAGTCAGCTTGGAGTGCTATATGGCAAAAGCTCTTCTGCATGGACTGCTGTTTCGGAGACAACTTCTCGAATTACGGAGTTGTCGAAGCAAAAAGCGTCTAAACAAGAAGAAATTGATGCCATCGATCGAGAGAATGCTTCCTTCAGGGTGCAAATCGAAGAAATAGAGGCTAAGATAAATGCCAATACTAAGCGCAAGGAAGAACTTCTCTCGACCGTCCCAGACACTGAAAGTCAAACTGAAATCAAATAAGGCCTAGAATTTACTGAGAAAGCCCAAGGCTTCGATGATCAGATTGCCAAGCTTGTGCAGGCGAATGCCTGGTGCAACAAAAGATTGGAGCTGCAGCAAACCAAGTACCTTCGACTCAAGGACTCCAATCCCTTCTGATCGATTCATCTTTTTAACCATATTTTGTAATATGTATTCGACAACATTGCCATCTTGGCTAAATTATAAAAATTTTCCATTTTGGCTTTTTTATGGTTAATTTAGTCATTACTTTGTTATTTTATTTTTATCTCTTGGAGTGTAGGTTTGTATTTTTTTCAAATATTTACCATTTACTCTCAAGAGCCTTTTATCTTCACCTAGCTCTTCGACTTCATAGGCTCCACCAGAAAAAGTCTGGATAACTCTGAATGGTCCTTCCCATTTGGGTGACCATTTTCCCATGCTTCGATCCCTTCGATCCATGGGAAGAATCACCTTCCAAACTAGTTCTTCAGGAGAAAATACCTTAGGTTTCACCTTTTTATTATAAGAGTCCTCTACTCTTTTCTTCTGAAGCCTGAGTAGGTCAAGAGCGCGCAATCTTTCTTCGTCTAAATCCACTAGTTCGTCTAACATCATATTCCAATAAATTTCAGAGGGAATGTCATAATGTCTCTGAACCCTTGCAGATTGAAGACAAATTTCTGCTGGCAACACTGCATCATGACCAAAAGTTAGCCTGCATGGTGTTGTACCTATGGCTTCTTTTGGGGACGTTCGACAAGCCCACAAAATCTGGTCTAACGTCTTATGCCAATTTTTTGGTTTCTTCCCAACATGCTTTTTTATCAAGCCAATCACTACTTTGTTCGCTGCTTCGACTTGACCATTTGCCTGTGCATAGTAAGGCGTTGATGTTAGGAGTTTGAAACCTGTTTCCTGAGCGAATTCCTGCATCTTTCGACCAGTGAAAACTGATCCTTGATCAGTTGTTATAGTCTCAGGGATTCCATACCTAAAGATAATGTTCTTTTGAATAAATTCAATGACATTTTCTTGGTCTACATTGACTAAAGGGATAGCTTCGATCCACTTAGTAAAATAATCAATGCCTACCAGTATATACTTCTGGCTCTTTGATGATGCTGGTCGAATCTCTCCAATGAGGTCCAACGCCCATCCTCTAAAGGGCCAAGGTTTCACTATCGAGTGAAGTTCGCTTGCTGGTACATGCTGGATGCCTGTATGGATTTGACATTCTTGGCAACCTTTGGCGAACTCAACACAATCTTTCAGCATAGTGGGCCAGTATAGTCCTTGTCGAAACAACAACCATTTCATCTTATGGCCTGCTTGGTGAGCCCCATATGCCCCAGCGTGCATAGTCGAAAGGGCTATGTATGCCTCAGTTTCACTTAAGCATTTTAGCAATACCCCTTCAGGCGTCTTCTTGAATAACTCATTACCCATGAGTACATAACTCAATGCCCTGTACTTTGTTTTTCGTTCTGTCGAAGCTCCTGGATTTTGAAGATAATCCACAATGGGTTTCCTCCAATCTTGCTCTGACAAATTATCTATGAACGAAATTTCGAAGTTACTTTGATCAGCATATCCTAGCCTTGTCGATTCCAAGTCTGTTGGTGATAGACAAGTTGCTTTTATCTTTTCTCGAACTTCGATTGCTCTTTGTAATCTCGTTTTTGAAATCTTATACCCAGATGCAATCTGTGCCAAGTCGTTGGCTATTTGATTTTCGACTCTGGGTATGTGTCGGATATTGACCGTTTCAAATTTTTTCAATAAACGATTTGCTATCACAAAGTACATAATGAGATTTTCTCTTATGCATTTATATTCCTTTGTGATTTGCTTAATGACTAACTCTGAGTCTCCCATTATTTCGACTCGAGTTGCCCCCAATTCCAACAATATCTCAAGGCCAGTAATTAGAGCTTCATACTCAGCCTCATTGTTCAAACAAGAACCTGATATCTTGTACTTGAATGTTGTTGGAATTTTTTCTGGAGAAATGATCAACACTCCTACCCCTGTTCCATCTTTATGGCTGGAACCATCGAAGTAGAATTTCCAAGGCTCTATCTCCACATAATTAATATCCTCAACTTGAATTGAGTGGTCGACTATAAAGTCTGCAACCACTTGTCCTTTCACTGCCTTAAGAGGCATAAAGGTCAAGGAGTATTCAGTTAATGCTAATGCCCACTTGCCAATTCGACTGTGCAAGATAGGTTTCGACAACATATACTTGAAAACATCAAAATGAGACGAAACATACACATCAACTGGTTTTATATATTGCTTGAGTTTTGTACAAGAGAAATACAGACATAGACACAATTTTTCAACTTCACTATATCTAGTTTCTGCATCGTTCAAAACTCTACTAAGATAGTAAATGGGTCTTTCAACTCCATTCTCATCTTCTTGGGCTAACATGCTTCCCAAAGTTTTGTCGGATGCAGCTATGTACAATCTCATACTCCTATTGCTACAAGGAGGCACCAAAATAGGTGGCTTAGTGAGGTACCCTTTGATTTTGTCGAAGGCTTATTGTTGCTCTTGCCCCCATTTGAACCCCTCTTTATTCATTCGAAGTAAGGGTGAAAAGGCCTGAGCTTTCCCACTTAGGTTAGATATAAATCTCCTTAAGAAATTTATCTTGCCTAATAGAGATTGCAGTTCCTTCTTATTCGATGGCGCTTTCGCTTCCAGAATTGCCTTCGTCTTGTTCTGGTTGATTTCGATTCCTTTCTTGTGGACAACGAAGCCCAAGAAATCTCCAGCTTTCACACAGAATGCACACTTCAAAGGGTTCATCTTCAGACCATGTTCCCTCATTCTTTCGAACGATTGTCGAAGGTGGTCAATATGATTCTTCCTGGAAACAGATTTTATAATAATATCATCAATATATACTTGCATAAAAGTGTTAATAAAATCATGGAAGATAGAATTCATTGCTCGCTGGTATGTTGCCCCAGCGTTCTTTAGGCCAAAAGACATCAATACCCATTCGTAAGTGCCTAGGGCCCCAGGGCATCGAAAAGCTGTTTTCGACACATCCTCTTCAGCAATGAATATTTGATTATATCCTGAATAACCATCGAGCATACTCAGGTATTCATAGCCAGCGGCAGAATCGACTAGCATTTCCGCCACAGGCATAGGATATTCATCTTTGGGCGTAGCAGCATTCAAATCTCTGAAATCTATGCACACCGTTAATGTACCATTTTTCTTAATCACTGGCACAATGTTTGCAATCCATTCGACATACCTTGTAACGCGTATGAATTTGCATTTCAGCAGTCTTTCGACTTCCGTTTTGATCTTCGACATTATTTCTGGAGCAAAGCGTCTTGGACTTTGCTTGATTGGCTTCTTCCCAGGCTTGATTGGCAACTTAAGTTCTACCAATCCTCTGTCGAGACCAGGAATTTCGTCGTAATCCCATGCAAAACAATCCTTGAACTCTTTCAACAATTGGACTACTTCCAACCTAAGTTCTGGGTCAATTTTGGCGCTGATGTAAGTTGGCCTTTTCTCTGACCCTTCGCCTAAGTTGATTTCTTCTAAAGGATCTTGCGCTAACATTTTAATGTTGTTCGCCAAGGGGTCCTTTTCGAAGCCCAAAGGCTCATCGTCATAGATGGCGTCGAGCCTCTGTTCCTGCATTACTTCTTGCATGATATCAGGGGGTTCTGGATCGAAATCCTCTCCTGGACCTGCAGCAGATAACTGTTGATCATTGGCCTGTGTGGCCATGTACTTCACTTCGGCTTCGAGAGCCGTTATCATCTTAGTTTCGGCTACATAAGCCGAAATTCGCTTCAAAGATTGTGACTCAGTCATTATCACTGAATTCACTTCCCCAACCAGTTGGTTGGATATCAGTTAACCCACTGAAGTCTATATGGGACAAGTCTTCTCTGTCCCATTGGAAACCATGCTCAGGATGCAGGTATAAGGAACAAAAAGTATTTGGTGCTGGCGCCATGTCGAAGTCAGGTGTTGGACATGGCCCTATGTGAGCCAAGTTCTTTTCGAAATCTGCCAACCCTAGGTGATTCACTTCGCCCAGGTAATAACTTTGATCTGCCTCTATGTTTTCGACCATCCCATCTGGACGCCATAGGAGCAGCCTCTGGTGCATTGATGATGGCACTGCTCCAACACCATGAATCCATTCACGGCCCAACAAAAGATTGTAGTTAGGTTTGGCCGATATGACCATAAACATTGTTGGTCGAAGGATATACCCTACTTTGATATCTAGTTGGATCACTCCCATAGTGGTCCCTATGCCGCCCTCATAGTTCGACAGGACCATGTTGTGAGGCTTAATGTCCTCATCCCTTTTGCCAATTTTCCTTAGCATGGAGTGAGGAATAATGTTGATGGTTGCCCCACAATCCACCAATATCTTATTCACCGTGGTTTCTTCGAGTTTAGCCCTTATAAATAAAGGCTTGAGGTGATTTTTCATCGCCTCTGTAGGTGGCTCGAAGAACCCATTTTGTTCCTCAGTAGTGCCATTGTCCATGACGAAATAGCACACTGGCCTATGTTTGGCCATTTCTTGCTCCACTTCCCAGTCACTTGCTTCGACCTCCACCTGCCGGTTGAATTCTCTGGGAAGCACTGAGACTATATTCACCATTATGTCCAAAGTATCATCAGACTCAGAATTGTCTTCGTCCTCGACTTCACCTTGGTTAGGCCAAACTAGCCTGTTGGTTACTGGCTCTCTTTCTAGAGGTTTCCTTTGCTTCCTTTGAGGAACATTCGAACTGGTTTCTGCCTTTGGTTCGTTGGCAGCCTCCCTCTCTGCTTTTCGTCTCCTTTGGTATCTCCTCCATTGAGATCGAGACATGGGATTTTTCCCTTTGTAGTTGCTTGACACTTGTGCAACTTTAGGTGCAGCAACTTGAGGCTCTTTCTTTTGAATTAAAGATGAACCCCTTGGCATGTCGAAAGAGTGCCATCTCTCCTCACTTGGCCTTTTTCGACCAGAGGTTTTGTACCAGGTATCTACCGGCACATTTGTTGGAGGCCTGAAAGTCAATGGCCTCTTTTCTTGGTTTGAACCTCTTTGGGAGGCTCTTCTGGGGTCATGTCGAAGATCAACATTTTCCCTTCTCTTATTCGCTGCTCTTACGCCTTGAATGTGCTCAGCAGCTTTTTTGTCAAAGATCGAACTGCATCTTGGACACAACATCACCTCTGATTTCTTTTTCTGGCATCTTTGCAGAAAATCTGCCAGATTTTCATTTTCCCGAGGGAAAGCAGTCTTATTAGCTTGTTCTTGCCTCATGGCCTCTTCTGATGCTTTTGGGTCAGAGAGTTCGACCATGTTGATATTCATTGTATCTTTGTTGGCAAGAGTCAACTGCTTCATTTGTGTCTCCAGATTCTCCGTCTGGCCTTGAACTGTGGCCAAGTGGGAACTGGGTTTTGGTCCAGTTTTTTGTGCTTCAACGGTCTCCAGCTTTGGGTCTTCGACCGCTTTCTGAACTGCTTCAATTGTCTTTCTGGATAGATTCCCATAAAAACTGCCAAAAATTGGCATGTTGATATGGTCCTTTGAGACTTCGACCATTGTGATTCCTGGCCTCTTCGACTGGCTCCTGGTTGCCTCTATCACGTTCACCTCAGAAGGCTCAGCATAATGGGCTTCAGCCTGCAATGGATTTGAGTCGACAGCCATGGGGGTTTTGTCAGCAAACTTCAACCTCCCTTCTTCGATAGCGTCTTGCACAAGATTCCTGAAAAGAAAACATTGAGAAGTTTTATGGCCCAAAAAATTATGATATTTGCAAAAACCTCTCTTCTTTCTTTGATCAAGAGGAGGCACTTTTACCCCTGAGGGTACTATCATTTGGCCATCTTTTACAAGCAAATCAAAGATCTCATCACATTTTGTAATGTCAAAACTATAAGTCTTTTTGGGGAACCTATCGTTGGTCCTTTCTGGACCAATGGGATTTTTCCCACTTGAGGGGACTAACAGTTTACAAGAGTATGGTGGCCCTTGTTTTAGTTCCGCTAAATCGACTTCTCCTTCTTCGACAATTATAGTATCGTCGAAGGATTCTGGATCTTCGTCATCCATCTCAACATACACTATCCTCTCTCTCTTATGAGCTTTCGTTGCCTTTGCTTTTTCAGCTTTGAGGCGTTCTACCTGTCGAACTCTATCGGCCAGTTGGGCCATGTCTCTCAGGTATTGGGTGTCTAGCTTCTTCCTAATGGAATAATCTAAACCGCTTGCGGCTATTTCGACTAACTCATGTTCCGGCACTTGTGTAAAACATCTCGCCTTGAGCAGCCTAAACCTATTTAGATATTCGTCTATAGGTTCAGTGAAACGTCTCTTTACACTGGCCAATTCTTTCAGGCTTATCTTGGTTTTCCCCATGTAGAATTGTTCATGGAACAATCTTTCCAACTGGGTCCAATGATGGATCGAATTGGGGGGGAGAGTTGTAAACCAAGTAAAAGCGTTCTTTGTTAAAGAACTTGGGAAGTACTTGATCCTCAGATTTTCGTTATTCGAAATATCTCCTGCTTCGATCAAGTATCTCGCCACATGTTCGACAGTAGATTCTGTCGTGTCCCCAGAGAACTTAGTGAATTTGGGGACTTTGCATCTAGGAGGTAAGTCTGTTTGTAACACGTATTCTGACAATGGGGACGTAAAGTTGGGCCTTCGAAAGCCCATGTTCATCCCATTTTGAGTCATGATCCTTTCGATCATGGTTGCCAGATTGTTTTCCAAACCCGTGTTTTGGTATTGGATATGCTGAACTACTTCGTCAGCATTTTGGTTTCTGTTAACCAACCTTACCTCTGGGGTTATTACCCTAGGTTCCTCGACGGGTTGCTCCAATCGTGCCCTAAGGTTTTCTTCGACTGGCTGCTGAACCTGATTGATGGTGGTTTCTTCCTCTAAGAATATACCCTGGTTTCCCCTTATTTGCGCCCTTTGGGGCTGTTGAATAGGTTGGGGTACTCCAAAGAAATCAGCCAAACGCGTCATTTGCGCTGTCACCTGCTGATTTGATTGAGTAGTGTTTTGTATTAGAGGGTTCAGCACTGTACTTAAAGTTTGTGCCAACATTTGCACCATATCATGGTTGCTTTCGTCCATTTGTTGCCTCAAGACTGCTGTCGAGGCATTTGTAAGGCCATGGGCTACTTGGGACGTTCCTCCTAAGAGTTGGGTCCTATTTCTATTCGCCATACCTACTCCAGAACCTTGGAGTGGCGAAGAGGCACTCACTAAAGGGTCTGAAAAAGTGGACGCAGCATTCGTCAGGCTAGCCAAATCAGAAGTTGGCATGCCATAGAGTGGTTCTCGATTATGACCGCCTGTCATAAATCCTGGGGGAACAAAAGGCCTTGTGCCTAAATTTCCCCTTGGTGGGGGAGTTCCCAAAGGCGCTCTGGGGCCTGTGAACGGAGGTAATGGCCCTGTTGCTGTGACCGTTACTGCTGGTGTCGAACCAGCAGTTGTCGCTTCACTTACGGTCGAGATAACCGTTGCTCCCACATTCGTTTGTGGGATTTCGTTATTGTTCGGCGGATTCGCCATCTCTTCCCTTCTTCTAGCAGTATTGTTATCGTTAGTGTATATTCTACCACTTCTCAATAACATACAACACTCCTCGAAAAGAGATTATTTTCAACAATCAACACACGGTCCCACCGGGTGTGCCAATTTGTTTACCGTGGTTATTGGTAAACAACCGCTGATCCTCCAAATGGTTACTTATTTGGTTACTCGCAGGATCGATCAGATTGATCCTAGGACATAGGTTGATTTTGAGGTTTTGATTAAATTGGATAATGGTTAAATGACAATAAAATAAAGAGGCTTTAAGTAAATTGCATGAAGAAGGACTTTGATAAAATAAAGAAGGCTTTAAATGAAGGGCTTCGACAGGAAAGTAAAGAAGAAAGCAAGTAAATTTCTGGAAAAGTAAATGACTTTGATTAATAAAGTTGGTGTTTCACACATACATTTCTCAACAATTCTTTCTCACACGCTGGGTACTCAAATCTATATGAGTGACTTTGTATATAATTGTGAACACACGCGAGAAACTGCGTGAACTACTACTATTTATACTAAAACATCCCAAGTAACCGTCGGGCAGTTACACTGTTTCGAGATGATTCCACTTGGCACGTTCTCAATGTTAGACGCCCCAGATCTTTGCACGTTGCACTTGGCAACCGCTGGAAACCGTTCTCCCTCCAAACGCTTGAATTTCAAACCGTTCCACTCTGAACCATCGAACACCTTCGTCGAGAGGAATCTTCGACGAGAAACGCCTTCGACGTCGAAGGCAACCAACTTCTCTCTTGGAAGAAATCTTCTAAGTACATTTCCATCTTTCGATGGGCATTTCGATAGACTCAGCTGATCGAAAACAACCTTCAGCTTTAATGGCTGACATTAATGGAACAAGGGTGTCGAATTTAAGAGCCAACAACAAGATACTCACTTCTCAAGAAAACTTGATGCACTTTGGCATGGGTTGCTCGCCGATTAAGATGGTGTATGTTGACTTATACTACTTTGTTGATATCTAAGATGGATCCAATAAAATAGATATTCGAGAAACCTGCTCTCTCCGGAAGAATAGCAAGATGGCAAATGGTCTTGACAGAATACGACATTTTGTACACTACTCAGAAGGAAATCAAAGGAAGTGTATTGGCAGATCATTTGGCTCATCAAGCTGTAGATCGGTATCATTCTATGAATTTAGAGTTCCCATATGAGAATATCATGTTAGTTATTGATTATGAAGAACCTGGACCATATGAAGGACCAGAACCGGGATCCCAATGGACTATGGTTTTTGATGGAGCTTTCAATGGGCTTGGTAATGGAATTGGTGTTGTGATTGTATCTCCCAAGGGTTTCCATACGCCCTTCATCGCCAGATTGTGTTTTGACTGTACCAACAATATAGACAAGTACGAAGCATGCATCATGGGTATCAGAGCTGCCATCGATATGAGAATTAAATTCTTGAATGTATATGGGGACTCAGCCCTAGTGATCAGTCAGATTAAGGGAGAATAGGATATGAAGCATCCAAATCTCATTCCTTATCGAGAGCATGTGTTGACATTAATTCCGTACTTCAAAGAAATCACTTTTGAACACATTCCACAAGAAGAGAATCAATTGGCAGACGCACTAGCTACCATGCCATCTATGTTCAAAGTCAGATGGGATAATGAAGCTCCTCGAATTACTATTGAGAGACTAGATGAACCGATACATTGCTACGAAGTTGATACTCATGGAGTAGAGGAAGCCTAGTTTACTTCCATTACCAAGAATGTTGTGGCTCGGTTTATTAAGTATAACCTTATCTGTCGGTATGGAATCCCTGAAAGGATCATCATGGATAATGGTACCAATCTTAAAAATACTATGATCATGGAACTCTATATACAGTTCAAGATTAAGCATCACAATTCTTCTTTGTACTGACCAAAGATGAATGGCACAGTGGAAGCCACCAACAAGAATATCAAGAAGATCTTGAAGAAGATGACGGTGACATACAAAGATTGGAATGAGATGCTACTATTTGATCTTCATGGTTACCGCATTCAACACATACATAAACTGGAGCAACCCCGTTCTCTGTAGTCTATGGTATGGAAGTTGTCTTACCTGTTGAAGTCCAAATTCCCTCCCTAAGGATTATGAAAGATGACAAATGGATTCAAACTCGACTTGACCAGATGAATTTGATTGATGAAAAAAGGCTTGCAGTTTTTTGTCATGGTCAAATGTATTAGAAACATATGATCAAGGCCTTTAACAAGAAAGTCAAACATCAGGTGTACAAGGCTGGTGATTTGGTAATAAAGCATATCATCCTACCACAAGGTGATCCCAGGGGCAAATGGACTCCCACATACGAAGGGATATTTTTTATCAAAAAGATGTTTTCTGGTGGTGCTATGATACTTACCACCATGAAAGGTGAATATTTTCCGTATTCTGTGAATGTAGACATAGTAAAAAAATACTACGTATAAAAAAGACCCGCTAGGTTGACAAGCCTAGGCAAAAATGAGGTCATCCCGGTGAACCAAAAGGGTTCGGGAAAAAAATAGGGATATATATATATATATATATATATATATATATATATATATATATATATATATATATATATATATATATATATATATATATATATATATATATATATATATATAATTGTACATCCGGCAAGTTGAAAACCTGAAAAGGCCGCTTGGGCAAAAAAGGATATCCCGATGGACTGAAAACCCAAAAGGGCGGTCCAGGCAAAAATTAAGGATTAAAGCGTACGATTATGTCCCGTTGGATCACCCATCTACTTACAGTTAACTTTATTACTAGTGTCAAGTTCAAATGGTACATATCAATCCAATCATCTTGTTCTAACAACAAGTGATGAGATACTTGAAGACATAGGTGCAATAGCATATTTGAAACTCGATGGGATCGTTTCCACATAGTTGCTTTTCTTTGTTTATCACTATGTACCCATTTTTAAATTTTTACGATGATTTCCTCTTACTAGGATTTTTGTCTTCTAGTATAAAACTGTATGCTTATAGGCAAACTTTCAGAATCAATGCAATTAAATATATGTCAAAATTCAAAGTTGTTTTTACTTTCTATGTTTTGTTTGCAAAAACGTCCAATGATTACGTCGAACGAACATATACATTTGAATATGATTACTGTTTACTAAACATATGCATGAAAACATGATTAGCATTTACTAAAGACCCTAAGAGTTGAGGTAATGTTCAAAAGTTGAACATAAATTCCCACAGAGCAATATCCATGGAACTATCTCTACAGAGCTATCTTCAGAAGCTTATCCCCAATAGAAATATATTCCCCAGCAAGCCTAATATGCCCTCAGAGAAAAATTGGGGCATCTTCCAGCAGTTCACCTCCATACCTCTGATGGATAGCTTGATATGATCATCTTCCCCAATAAGTATCCTATCGGATAAGGAAGTTTGATCATTTCCCCAGCATATAGTGGAAACTTCCTTAGTGTAGCCTATGAATTTCCAATCCCCATCAGAGATTATTTCCTCAACACAGTCTACATGATTTAATTCCCCAACGGAGTTTATTTCTCCAATACTACAAATTCCCCGACAGAATTCTCTTCTCCAGCCAAATGTCATTCAATGCTGTCCTCCCTAGAAGAGCTGACACCCATATCTGAAACCTGGTTAGATAGCGCATTAGAGGAATATCCGTCTCTTTTATCCCCAGTCAGGGTACATAAGAATCAAATCCTTCAATAAAAAAGAATGAAGAACGACTTACTCTCCTTGAATGCTTCTATCCCCAAGCAAAAGTCGAACATCCCCAGCGGAGTGTCCTTAAACAGAAAGCAGAAATCCCCAGTAAAGTCGTTCTGAACAAAAATTGAAGAATTACTTTCTTCATCCCCAACAACAATCATGGATTTATTTTCCCCAGCTAGACGTTGTTACAAGAAGCTACCGATATGCTCTAATGACATATTGCATCCATACATCATTTACAAAATATCATAATATATGCATATGAAACGCATATAATATTATCATTTTTTTGAGAGCATCATTATGCAATGCATTACATATATCATGACATTGCATAAAACTGACTTTGCCTTTTCATGTTAGTTCCCGAACACATAGATATTGTCAACAATTTATCATCTTTCAGATACAATCAGATAATGATTCATTCTGATAAACACATCTTTCAAATACAACCAGTCAAAGATTCACTCTAAATTATCTTCTGGATAAAATTCAGATACGATCGAGATATGGATTCATTCTGATTCCATTACATCTTCTAGATACAGTTCAGATACGATCGAGATATAGATTCATTATGATACTCATTCCAGTACATCTTCTAGATACAATTCAGATATGATCAAGATATAGATTTGATACTCATTCCAGTACATATTCTAGATACAGTTCAGATACGATTGAGATATAGATTCATTCTGATACTCATTCCAGTACATCTTCTAGATACAGTTCAGATACAATCGAGATATAGATTCATTCTGATACTTATTCCAGTACATCTTCTATATACAATTCAGATACGATTGAGATATAGATTCATTTTGATACTCATTCCAGTACATCTTCTAGATACAGTTCAAATACGATCGAGATATAGATTCATTATGATACTCATTCCAGTACATCTTATAGATATAGTTCAGATATGATGGAGATATAGATTCATTCTGATACTCCTTCTAGTACATCCTCTAGATATAGTTCAGATACGATTAAGATATAGATTCATTCTGATAATCATTCCAGTATATCTTTTAGATATAGTTCAAATACAATCGAGATATAGATACAGTCGGGCGAAGACTCATTCTGATCCCCTTTTGGATACAGTTGGGCGTAGACTCATTCCAATACATTTTTTAGATACAGTCGGGCGAAGACTCATTCTGATCCACTTCTAGATACAGTCGAGCATAGACTCATTCCAATACATTTTTCGAATGAAGTCGAGCAAAGACCCATTCTGATCCACTTCTGGACACAGTCAGGTGTAGACTCATTCTAATACATTGTTCAGATACAGTTGTGCAAAGACTCATTCTGATCCTCTTATAGATAAAGTTAAGACATATAATCATTCTAGAACATCATTCAGATACAATCGAGACATAAGATTCATTTGGATACTCCCTAGCACGTCTGCTTGATATAGTCGGGTGAAGACTCATTCTGATCTATTTCTAGATACAATCGGGCGTAGACTCATTCTAATATATTTTTCAAATACAGTCAGGCGAGGACTTATGCTGATCCACCTTTAGATACAGTCAGACGTAGACCCATTCTAATACTTTTCAGATACAATCAGGTATAAATACTCTTGTCAATAGTTATCCAAGAACTCAGTTACTTTTAATGGAATCTATAATCCCATCTCCGGAGGCATCCAATCACCTTTTGCAAATGGCATCTTTAAACTCATTCCCAATATAATCAATCTGAAGTGTTACTTCATGCATCTGCGAGTGCAAAATTTCGGGCACTTATAAGTATTCAATCCTCTTCCACCTTCAGGTCACGAAAGGCAGGCATGCCAATCTAACTCTTAAGGTTTAAGAAGATTGAACATGGGTAGTTGTTGTACCCCAAATTTTCCCTCCCATCTTTGAGAAAAATTATTTCAATAGTTCTCCTCATGCTCATGAAGGTCTCAATTGCTCAAGACTTATCAAAGATTGATCCGATGGACTCTCCTCCTAAGCAATTGACCTACAACTAGGGTTTTACTTCTCTCAAAGGAAATTGAGTTTCTAATGCCTCAAATGGACTTCATGGTTTCTCATATGTCTCAAAGTATCCTCATGCCAAATTTCAAGCCTTGCAGTACAAATTTGCTTAGTCAATTGATCAGATGTTTGAAAATCAATTGTATTGGATACAAAAAAGTTAACTTTGACCAATTGAAAGTCAAATCTCAAGATTTTTGGTCAACATCAATATTTTGAGGCCAAATTCATCATTTGATCAGGGGTTGATCATGATTCATCAAGAAAACTCAATATTTATCTAAAGTCAAAAGTTAAAAAATTAGGGTTTTCTTAAGGAGAAGTCAACTGAACTTTGACCAGGCATAACTTTCACATACTTCATCAGAAATTCGTCAACCAAAGCTCATTTTGAACGAAATTTAATTCTCTACAACTTTTCCTCTCCAAGCTCAAGGCCAAAAATGCTTCATTTGAGATATATGGATCAAAACATTACAGGTCATTTTTAAAGTCAACAAAAAGACATCTTTTGTCAAAGCAATTTACATGAAGATAAATACTTCAAATGAAACAATGGTCAACATGAAAGTTGTAGTAGACATCTTGAGGTTTCCAAAAAGTCCTAGATCACTTCCATATAACAAAAATTGAGTGAGTTATAATTTGTGCTAGTTGGGAAATTTTGAGAAATGCATGAAACTTCCTTTGAGCAATTTTGATCTTTTGGCCTAATGGGCCTAACTTTTGAGGTTTAAACATGTTTATAACATGTTAGAGGACCTCTAAGTCCATCCATGCATGGCCTTGATTTTTTATGTTATTTATTTTAATTTTATTCACATATTTTAAAAATAAATCAAATAAATTGTCAAGATGTTAGACCAAGACGCATTTGGATCTTTATTTGGATCATTTTGAAGCCCAAAATTCGTGACAACCAAGCAATAGACCGTGTGAGGTTATTTTGGAAGGCAGTCTTCATTTTTGGGAGGTTTTTGAACCAATTTTGGAAAGTAAGAATCATGTTTGATATTCTTTAATCACACAAGATTATGTTCACTTTTGTTGACCTAATTCTTCCATTATAAATACAAGGAGCATTCCATAAGCTGAGGAGGACTCATGTTGCAGATATAGACAAACCCTAAAGCTCAAAATTTTTCAATATTAGGGCAAAGTAAAAACCAAAGATCCAGCCACTTTAAGTCTGAGCCATCCATTGCAAATTGTTCCTGAAGCATCTAAGGGTAAGAATAGGTCGAAAGTCATGGCCATTGGTGCTTGAAACAAGCATACTCATGTTCTCTGATTTAATTTTTTTCAAATATTCACGTAATTAATTTCATGCATTACTAATATTTGTTAACTTCCCAAATGGGTTCCTGTTATTATTTAGAACAAGTTTGAATCATAAAACTGATGCTCAAACGTGAGAATCGTGTTTTTCTGTGGCTAGGGCAAAACACTTTTGTACCTTTGTATCAGTAATTCCAGAATGTTTTAGGAAAACTAATGACACCAATCGATTATCAAGGGTCAATTTAGGGGGGGGGGTAGCCTTAATCTTGGGTTTCAATTTTACTTATTTCGCAGGTTACCAATTTCAAGTGGCCGAAGAAGACGGTTGCAGCCACCATCCATGGCAGTTTGACCGACAAAGGAAACACGTGGTTCAATTCTCCCTTCTCATCCGTCCATTCAAAATCATAGGGGCCCACCTGAACGCGCGTTTTATTTGATTGATATTTTTAATTGTTTGTTTATTTTATTTGGGTTAGTGATTGGATGTATAACGCAAAATAATTGGTGACCTGATGGTAAGAAGCGTGACTGGTATTGCAAAGGGTGTGGGTTGAGTCCCAGCTTCAGAAATTTTTCTCTCATCTTTTCCAAACCACACATATTCGTTTAAGTTGTTTATATTTTGGTTGATACCAGATTCAATAGCAGTAACAACAGGTGGCGTGGTGGTAAGATCATTGACTGGTGAAGGGAAGGGCGTAGGTTCAGGTCCCACCCCATGCATTTTGTTTTCCTTATTTTCCAACCCTTGTTCTTTATTCCACTTAATTAATTATTTTCTAATTAAACCAATTAATCATAAAACCAAAAATTAGGATTAGGATTAATTAATTACTTAGGGTTTTAATTAGTTAATTGGTTTTAATATCTTTTTTATTATAAATTAATTAAACTTTAGGCTTTTTATTAATTAAAATTAATTATAATTAGGATTTTAATTATTATTATTAACACCTGAATTAATTTCTAAAAATACAGAAAACATTAACATTTAGATCTTAGGTCTTTAAAATATTTTTATAACACTTTCATTCATCTTTTGCCAGTTAAGTGTATAGGATCACACTATCAATGTAATAGCGTAGATTTATTTTCTCGCATCTTTTTCCTATTATGTATCTGCTCCGAGGATGTAATAGCGTAGATTTACTTTCTCGCAAATTTCTATACTTATGTATCTCTCCCAAAGCCATGTAATAGCGTAGGAACTTTACATTCCACACTTTAATTTTTTTGTACATATTTAATTTCTAGTAAAATAGGGTTTATATGGCAAGACTAAAAGCAAATCTAGAAAACCCTAATTCAAGACTAAATAACTGAAACTATTACACTTTGCACACTTCACCTCTAGGGTAATCTCTCTTGTTTCTTACAAATATTTGTCACGTCCCTCGAAAGTGGGGATACTTTAGCAAAAGACCCTCGATAATAAAGATCATAATCCCTTGATGACCCTTCGAGTTTCCTACAAAATGATCTAGTCCCTTCAATGACCCTATAAGAAAAATGATGATAGTACCTTTGATACAATTGCTAAAGTATCCTTACATGTTGCCTTCGATGACCATACGATGACCCTATGCATGTTCCTTCACATCCGATAGATAGGATTACCCTGTTGTACCCCAATTTTTGCCCCTAAGATCCATACATCATTTCATACTGTCAATACACAAGATCGTGCATTAGGGTTTGGGTACTTCTTCTATGGTGTCTTATTTTTAAGTTTTCTCTTGAGAGATCACCAAGAACCTTGAATCGTGTGTCTTGTATATATGTGTTTTATATTCTACTGACCTCTAACCAAAATCCAAAAATATGTTTTGTTTATTTTGTTTCTTGTAAGACAGGGTTTGCGATCAAGAAATTCAGGTGATGACTCTCTGATTAGGGTTATGGTTTGTTCAGGCCAAAAATAGTTCCCAAAGGCATATTTAAGAAATTCATCCTCTTGTGAGTTTGGAAAAGAAATTACAAGGCATATTTAAGAAGCTTCCAAGTTTCAAATTCAAGAGATTTTTATTCTTGCCTAAACATCAAAACTTCACAATATGGCACGGGTAATCCACATTTCTTTGTTTAAACTCAAGATACATCAATCCAATACAAGAATTTCCAAGTCTAAATGGTTCAAGTTCATCAAGCATACATGAGAGTTCCAATTTCCTAGTGTCCTAAATTTGTTTTCTTTTCAAAGCTCCATGGCATCATATTACAAAGAAACTTCATCAATAAGAAATGAATTTCAAGTCTTCAATTTTTAAGCAATATTACAATTTCTTCATGTTACAAGTTCTTCAAGATATACAAGTATATGTTTTATGCCTAAAATTTGAGGTTGCATCAACTTCACAATAGTTACATGGGCTCTTGAGTATACATCTTTACAAATCCTTCGACAAATTATACAAATATCTTCAAGTCCAAGTTTCTCCATGCTAAACAACAAGTTCCCTTTCTTCAACCTTTCTTCTTGCCTTGTCGTCCTCATCATTGTTCCCACAACACATGAAACAAAAGAAAAGAAATAAACTTAGTTAGAAAGATAATCAAAATATGAGCAAAGAAGAAATTTTCAAGAAAACGTTTTGCAAATCTCATCATTAGGGTTGGTTGAAGGAATACGAATTAGGGGGTTTATTTTAATCATGTGCAAGAAGGGCCTCATATAAAGTAAGTTTCCAAGTGATAAATCATGGGTCATTTCCTATTGCAAATCACAAAAAAAAAAAACAGTCGTTTTGGTTCACAAAAGGAGGTGCAAATAGAAATATTTCAAAATAGGCTCAGAACTTCATCATAGCAAGTTTTCACAAAAAGCAAAGTCAGAATAGCAACAACCCAGCCCAACATTCAAAGCCTCATGCTTGTTCATTTCAAAATCAGAATCACAACTCCTTTTGCAAATCACAAAAAAACGCTTGTTTTTGGTTCACAAAAGAGGTACAGAGTAAAGAAGTGCAGAAAGTCATAGCTCAGCCTAAAGAAGTACAGAAAATCACAGCTCAGCCCAAAAAAGTACAAAGTCACAATCAGTGCAGTAACATGTGCACGTATCAGAAATAATAAAGTAGCAAATTAGAACCCCAATACATAATTCAAACAAAGCATGTTAAAGAATCATAAGTTCCAATCGCAAACACCTTAATTCTGATCAGGCTATATAAACATTCAATTGGTACAAATTTGAGAGGATAGTTCAGAAAATATCAGAAAAACTGCACGACATAGAAAACACTAAAGGCATCATTCTTACAGCAACAACAAAATACAACAACCCAAATCATCACCTTCTTCTATAAAAAAATTGTCATAGAGTCATTCAAAAAAGAGCTATCAAGCCAACAAGACATGAGAAGCTATCAAGATAAACCCTAAATCTATCATCATCATTTTCCCTATAAAACAAAATATAAAGAAATGGTAAGAAACTGAAGGAAGCAAAGGAGAAGAAGAGAGAATCAGAAAGATCTCACCAAAACAACAAAGGATTTCCATCATCGGAG